>CM057337.1:869114506-869714506 GCA_030015575.1 Agapanthus africanus
AGTAATGCAAGGTCTTACCAGTGAGCTACAAACTCCTTCTTGCTATTCAAAATTGAATTAAATACTTATAGTACTCACAGGAAATGTAAATACCCCAAGTATACATTAACATTAAATCAATTTTATGTACACAAGAATTGGAGTTATTACAGTTTACCCTCCTTACAAAAATTTCGTCCTTGAAATTTATAATTTATTTTAAGGACTAGTTTACAAATAGGTGACGATATCTTGCACGCATCTCATCTTCCCTTTCCCATGTCGATTCTCCGGGAGTGTCTTTTCTCCACATCACTCGAACCAAGTTGACTTCCTTGTTCTGAAGTGACTTCACTTTTCTATCCAGGATCACAACAGGTTGTTGCTCACAAGATAAGTCAGATTGTACAGTGAGCTCGGAATGATCGAGAATATAGTTGGGGTCACTCACATACCTTCTAAGTTGGGATATGTGAAACACATTATGCACTCCTTCCAATGAAGGTGGAAGTGCCAAGCGGAATGCCACTTCACCGACTCGTTCGAATATGTCAACGGTCCAATATATCTTGGACTTAGCTTACCCCGTCTTCCAAATCGAATCACTCCACGATTTGGAGATATCTTTAGAAATACATGATCTCCCGGCTGGAACTCTAAGTGACGTCGCTTTGCATCAGCCCAGTGATTCTGTCGATCTTGGGCTATGCGCATCTTTTCTCTGATAGTACGAACCAAATCAACAGTCACTACTATCATCTCAGGTCCAAGGAGTTCTCTATCTCCGATGTTGTCCCAACTTAATGGAGATCGACACTTCTTTCCATAAAGTGCTGCAAAAGGTGCCATTTCGATGCTTGCTTAGTAGCTGTTGTTGTATGAAAACTCCACAAGATATAGGTGATCTTTCCACGATCCTCCAAAGTCTAACATACACGCTCTGAGCATATCTTCTAAGATTTGAATAGTTCGCTCAGACCAACCATCTGTTTGTGGATGATAAGCTGTGCTGAAGTTAAGACTTGTTCCCAAGCTTGGTTGCAGATTTTGCCAAAATTGTGATCGGAATCTTGTGTTACGATCGGAGACAATGCGGTACTCCATGAAGTCTTACAATTTCCTGTATGAGTTCATGGGTATTAGAGAAAGTACATATTTGGAGATTTAAAATCTTAGATTCTTACCTCCATGTACTTCTTTGCTAATGTCTCAGTAGATTGGCCAACTCGAAATGGGATGAAGTGTGCTGGTTTTGTGAGTCGATCCACAATAACCCATACCGCATCGTTACCCTTTGTGCTGCAAGGAAGAGCAGTCATAAAATCCATTGTGATGTGTTACCACTTTCATTCTGGGATAGGTAACGGTTGAAGTAATCCAGCTGTCCTGTGATGTTTAGCCTTCACTTGCTGACACACCAAGAATTTAGCGACGCTTCTGGCTACTTCACGCTTCATTCCATGCCATCAGTAATTTTGATGTAGATCTTTGTAAATCCTTGTACCTCCAGGGTGTACTGAGTAGGGAGAGCTGTGAGCTTTTTTCATTAACTCTTCCCGCACAGAACCTTTTGGTACATATAATCTGCTGCCGTATCTCAAAGATCCGTCTTCATGGATGATGAAGTCTGTTCTGAGTCCATTCTCTACTTGTTCTTTGATCTTTTGCAACTTAGTATCACTTGCTTGAGCTGCTTTGATCTGGTTGACAATGGTAGATTGAACTTGCAAATTCATCAAACTTGAAGTACTACCTGACATGACTACTTCAATCTCCATCTAATGCAAGTCTTGTTGAAGCTTCCACTGAGCGGTGAGATTCGTTACTAATGGTTGGCGACTAAGGGCATCCGGTACCACATTCACCTTCCCTGGGTGATATTGCAAGTTGATTTCAAAGTCCGCCATGAGTTCTAACCATCGTCTCTGTCGCATATTAAGCTCTTTCTGAGTAAACACATATTTCAGACTCTTATGATTTGTGTATATGTTCACTCGTTCACCAAGAAGATAATGGCACCAAATCTTAAGAGCAAAGATAACGGCTGCCAATTCCAAATCAAGCGCGGATAATTGCGCTCATGAATCTTCAGCTGTCTTGAAGCATAAGCCACAACCTTACCGTGCTGATGTAGAACACATCCCAATCCCTTACCGGATGCATCGCGGTAAACTTCAAAACCTCCAGTTTAATCCGGTATCACAGGAATAGGCGCTGATGTCAACCTTGACTTGAGTTCTACGAAAGCTTGTTCGCATGCTTCTGACCACACAAATTCTTCATCTTTACATGTGAGCTTGGTCAGGGGTGTTATTGTTTTTGAAAATCCTTCAATGAACCTTCGGTAATATCTAGCTAAACCCAAGAAACTTTGAATTTCCTTCACTGACTTCGGCGTCGGCCATTCGCTTACTGCTGCTACCTTCGCTGGATCCACAGAGATTCCTTCGCCCGATACAATATGTCCAAGAAATCCTACTTGATCTAGCCAAAACTCACACTTGCTGTATTTGGCATAGAGCTGATATTGTCGTAGAGTTTCCAGGACAATTCGTAGGTGCTCGGCATGCTCTTTTCAACTCTTAGAATACACCAGGATGTCGTCGATGAAGATAACAACAAACTTGTCGATGTACTCCAGGAAAACTTGATTCATCAGGTGCATGAATATTGCTTGTGCGTTGGTCACTCCAAATGGAATCATAAGAAATTCGTAATGTCCATAACGAGTTCTGAATGTCGTTTTATGGATATCAGATCCTTGACCTTCACCTGATGATAACCTGAACGAAGATCTAACTTGGAGAAAACACAAGATCCACTTAGCTGATCGAATAAATCATCGATGTATGGGAGTGGATACTTGTTCTTTATTGTTACTTCGTTCAAGGCTCTATAATCAATGCATATTCGATATGAACCTTCTTTCTTCTTCACAAGTAGAACTGGAAATCCCCAACTTGAAGTGCTGGGACGAATCCATCTTTTCGCTAATAATTCGTCCAACTGAGTTTGGACCTCCTTCAAACCTTCCGGACTTAATTGATAAGGTGATTTGATCTTCGGTTGTGCTCCTGGTACTAAATCAATGCTGAATTCAAGAGCTCGATCGGGAGGCAAACCTGATATATCGTCAGGAAACACATCGTCGAACTCCCGAACTACTTCTGGCTTTGATCCTTCCTCCGCTTGAATTGCTGCAATCATTATCTTCTTTGGTTTTGCCTTGTAAGTACTTGGTTCCAGGGTACGGTCTCCACTTTTGAAATAGAAGACTGGATGGTCTGGAATCTCGAATACTACCCTACTTTGACGACAGTCAATGGTAGCATAAAATGTTCCGAGCCAATCCATACTTAGGACCACATCGAAGTTCGGTATATCCAGCACCTTGAAATCAGCATAGAATTCTCTGCTGAAGACGACTACTGGACACAAGCTGTATCCCATTGTTGCCTTTTAGAACATTGTTTCCTGAACTGACATTCCAACTGGATACAAGCGGTGTGACTGGAATCGCATGACTTCGGACGAACCGTTGCGACATAAAGCAATAAGATGCTCCAGTATAGAAAAGTGCTAGTGCAGGAAGTGAGGCTACTAAGATTGTACCTAAGGTATGTAGGATATGTTTCAGGTATAGGAAAAATATGTAAGTAGATGTTAAGGCTGAAAGAAAAACTTGAGAAGAAAGGGTTACCAGTGATGACTTGGCCAGTGGGCTCAGCTTCTTCCACGTTCATTATGAAAGCCTGTCGCCGTGGTACATTCCTCCTGGCCAGAGGAGCATTCCTCGGAATGTTCCATTGAGCTTGATGGAACTGGCGAGGAGGAGGTGCAGTCGGTGGTCCTCTAGGTGGTGTAGCAGGGAGAGCGAGTCTTGGAGCATGTGCCTGAAGGGCCGGTCGCTGCTGGTAATTGATTGCTGGCCTGGGTGCAGCAATTGGGTTGTGTCTTATGGGACAAGACCCAATATCATGAGTAGCTGAGCCGCAGACTAAGCAAAGACGGTTGGCTTGCCGGTAGTCTTTCATCAGATGTCTAGTTCTCTAGGTACAAAAGGTTGGGCTGGGCCTGTTGTTCGATACTCCCGGTCTCCTTGGCACAAAAGATGGCCTTGATGAGGCTTCTCCTGCCATCTTGGTGGCAGGGCGCTTAACTATGGCAGATTGAGATTTGCCCTTCATCTTTACCACTGCCTCATAGCGGCGGGCAGCTTTCAGAGCTGATTCGTGATTCGGAAAATCTCCTGTGGCCAATGCAGCCTGGATTTCCGGATCTAACCCTTGTTGGAATCGACGGGCTCTGATCTCATCCGTCGGCATCAAGTGTGCCGTAAATCTGTTAAAGTATTGTGTTAGGTGTGTAGTATGTGATTTATTGAAAAATTGAATTATTGAGACATATCTTGCCAACTGAGCATGGTGAACTCAGTATCATATTCATCTACTGACTTGGTCTACATTGAACCTTGTTGCAGATGGATGAACTGCTGTTCCATGTCGAACATGGCAGTCTCAGGGAAGTAGTTTGCGTCGAACATGTCGCGGAAAGTCTTCCATTCGATCAGTTGGGCGAGACGGCTTTCTTCCGCCTTCAACCAAACCCGTGCATTGTCCGTGAGCTGCAGTTTCGCAACACGGACCGAAGCTATCTATGGCACTTATGCCGCTGGCAGATCATCTTCGATGCTCTGAGCCCATTCCTCAGCTTCCAGCGGGCTCTCTTTTCTTGAGAAGTTCTTAGGGTGCAGTGCCCAGAATTGCTTCACTCCAGGTGCTTCCGTTTCTGGACGGTTCAAGAGAATAGCAGTCTGCTACTGCTGTCCTTCCAGGAGGCGGCGGATTACCTCAAGCAGAACCGTCTGCTCGTTGATCGGAGCAGGGACGGCAGGTGTAAGTGGTAGTGGTGAAGATGTATTGTTGACATTGGTGTTGGTGTTGTTTGGGGAATCCATAACTTTGAAAGAAAATTTGGGTTAGGACAGATTCAAAATATATGAAATGATGAGATTCAAGAAGTATGAATTGTAAAGAATGTTTTTAGTTGCTGGTTCTTGTGTTATATTACTTAGGTTGTCTACGCAGAGCTAAACTGCATGGTAAGGTTCCATGCAGCTCTGACCTGTATTGGCCACCTACAAAACCTATCACGCCCCGCTTCCCAGTATACGAGCAGAGGACGCGATAAGGCTGCTACATATTTACTCTGAAGTAAACACGCTGAGCGTATCTAAGCAATATAAATAAAATGCACAAGTGACAAAGACAATAGATGTAAATTGAACAACAACTTTATTTATTAACATTCTTTTGTACAATGCATCTGAAAAGTAAATACATGGAATGAAAAGCAGTGCCTAAACAGTGGCATAACAGAAATGAAAAGTACTGAAATGAAATGCACAAGTATCTAGAGCTCATGGTCGAAGGCTAACTGGTCCAAGTCCTCGCTGGTGAGCTCGATCTCCTGAAGATCTAAATCACCTGACAACATTCCAAAGAAGAAAGAAAGGGAATGTCGTCAGTGAACGATCGCTTGGTAAGTCCCAAAGATAAGGGAAAAGTAGAATAGAGTGTAGCATTTAAAGTTGTATTATATTGTTATAATGTTGTATTTAGTGTTAACGCTGTTGTTTGTAGCTTAGTACAGAAGAGGCCAGTGTATACGAGAGGAGTCTCAGTAGACTAGAGACTAAGGTAGACGGAAAGTGCAAGGAACCATTCAACCACAGTACAACGGCAATTGAATTTAAGTTAGGCGTCTTAATGGTTGCAGTCTCGTGCCACTTCTAACACTTTCCGTACCAATCAACCCCTTAAACCCCGCAATATCTTGATTATATTGTTTGTATTGTATTGTAAATTGTATTGTCTTGTATTATAGATTGTATAGATGGATGACTTGTCAAAACCATGATATTAGTAAATGGATATAACTGGAGAATCATGTAGATGGAAGTATATCCATGGTTCGGTTCAGTCAATACGGATTGAATATATTGAACAGATTGATTATATAGATTCATATTGAATTGTTATATATACTTGAATCTCATTCAAATCAGATTGATTATATTGAGACTCAGTCTGAGTCAGACAATTAGAAAAGAAATTGAATCCTGAATTAGGTTTTAGTGTTATCGGTAACCGCTGCACCTGGGCGGCAGGATTTGTGTCTTTTTCAAAGACGATTACCGTATCGATAACACCGTTTGTTAAGTTGTATACCTTAGATAGGTAAGCACCCATATCTCCGGCTCTCTGAGGCTCAAGAGACTGGTCCCACTTAAACCTATGTTTACTAGGGTTCTTATTGTAATTTAGTATAACTTGAGGGGGTTTTATGTAAAAATAATTTTGTATAATTTTTAAAATACACCTCAACTATTTTATTATCGTCTTTAAAGTTTTCCTTGATGTATATTTTATCATTGTGACATTTCTAGTGAATAAAACATATTTTTCATAACATATGATATTTATTTGTAATATTGGAATTGTATGGTATTTTCTTGTAAATGAGACGTTTTTCTTGAATTTTGGAAATGTGGAATATTATAAATATTAAAAATAGATATTTTGATATTATATATATATATATATATATTAAAATATAAGTTTTAATTATAGTAGAAATCACATTTTCTAAAGAAAATTGTATTTTAAATCTTTCGAGACCGTATGCTACTTGCGGAGGTCTGCATCTCTCACTACTAAGCCTGAGGATGTATGATAATCCGTACCATCCCGAACGGGTTCCCCAAATGGGTTGTAGCGGTGCTTTGCATAGATTTATTTAAAATACATAATCTTGTAGAAAAAAGTTTTTATAAGTTTGAGGTAGTTTTGTGTAAAATCGTATTTTCCCAAAAGTATTTTCCCAAAGATCATCGTGCTATGTTACATATGATTTTTGTGAGGAGGTAGGTCATTACCTCGTGAAGTCACTAAAGGTATAGTAAGGGGTAATGATGTTTATGTCGAAACTAAACTATATGGTATTTTTCTGTAAAAGTGCTATAAAAATTGAAATATAAATTCTTTTGATATGAAATTTGTCAATATGTTTTGTTAATGTTTAATGATCATGATGTGAAAGTTTGGTAGTATTGTTTTTAAGAAAAATATGATTTTTAAGAAAAAACCGAACCGAAAGTCGGATTAACTCCACTTCCGTCGGGTTTTAAAATTCTAAGTTTTTAGAATAGTAAAGAGAAGAGGAAGAAGGGACTTACTCAATTTTAGTGGATAGGAGAGGAAAAGGAGGAAGTAGGAGGTACCGGTGCGTCGTTTCATCGCCGAAATCTCCTCGGATCGCCGTCGGAAGTTCGCCGGAGCTTCGCCCTTCGTTAACTCCACTTGTACACAAAAGTTCTTTAAATTTTTCTTGAGAGTTTAGACAGAGTTTTAGAAGTGAGGAGGGGTGATTTTAGGTGTGGTATTTGTTGGATATAGTGCCCTCAAAGTCAATTATTGGATCGCAGGCACGTGATTGCAATGATTGAGGGAGGACCTATACCGGTAGGGCGGTCTTACTCGAGATGATAGTAAGCTATCTGGTTTATTTTTATCATTGTGTACGATTTTGGTGACATGATATATATCACTATTGCACGTTGATAGAGCCCATAGGATTCTTGCTTGACTACCAACAGTATGATAGCGATCATATACGTCAGAGTTGGGTAGTCTATAAGCACATCCTTAAAAGTGGTACCTAGTCGCGGGATTTTTGAGATAGGGCATCGATACTCCGGAGTAGACGAGTGTATACAGTCGAGACCCGACCAGGGGCGATGGGTGGTCTCACAAGCCATTGGTGTCAGTTGGTTCACCTAAGATGTATACAGGTGCTCATTGGGTTATGAGTACACCGGACAGGACTCGCCGGGAACATGCTAGCTGGTTATTAAAACCTGTCGTCAGATAGCAATTCCCAGGTGACATGTGTACAGGTTAGTCTATCGACCTGAGATCGTCATTTGTCTAATGTGAGTTCCCACCGTGCTTTGATTATTACCCTACCACGGCTCAAAGAAGTCGTGCAAACAGGTTTTAGTTGGGTACAGTCCCGAGCCACATGGAGGCATTGAGCGGATCGGCAAGGGATTCATCTCTCCTAACGTTGGGGGTGAGATCACGCTGTGTTTAGGAGAGCCATTTCACGAAGTCCATGGCCATGGCAAGTGAGATTTACTAGTAGGTATTCCAGTAGTATCTCAAGGTGTTCTGGACTACACTCCGATATGACTTATACCGCTTTTGGGGGTCTAACGTTTACCAGCTCCCTAACCCCGATATGCGATACTCATAGATGAACGGACCGGATTGTACGAATATTGTCACACATAGGCTCAATAGGGTTCCAGGATGAGTTCGCTCATCGGACCCCCTTTCTCTCAATACATGGGCAGCCGTTACGTACAGCTAGTATCACTGACGGCTTGTGGTTAAACCCACTACCAGAGTATTGACGAGTCTTTAGAGTCCCCCACAGAAAGTTTCCTAGTTCGGGCGAAACGTTGTAGAGGCCATATGGTTTTATGGCAGGGTTCGAACATACGCGTGCACTTGTGCACGTGTCATGGTTCGGACGGATAATATTAGCGGGCTTTGGTTTAAGCCGTATCCTAGTATTATACTGTGTAGATTTTGTCTCATTGCATTTATATTTGGTCGGAATACAAATGCGGGTATATATATACAGTTACGGGGTTATCCTGTAATTTATTACGGGGTCGCTTTTTGAAGTTGCCAATTTGCATTCTTTTTTGCCATACCTTTTGTCCTTTTTCCATGGCTGAATTGTAGTGTTGGGAGGGGGCTTCTTGCAAAGTGGCTTTAGTAAATGGAGGTTTTTTTTTAGGGTGGTTAGTTCTCCAGCAGCCTCTTGCTCATTCTAGATGTGCATGGATTGTTTTGTGCATTATTGTGAGCATTAATTGGTTTTGGAATGGCTAGGATATTTTACCTTGGATCTTTTGTGATATTTTGGATATATGATCACCACTTAATTCCTTGCCTTCACCTCTTTGCTCAAGTGGCCGAGCACTTCTCTGGGCAGCCCCATTTTTGTTTTGTGAGAGTGCTAGATTCATTCATTCATTAGCACAAAACATTCCTTAGCTCATTATCAATCTCAATTCCATATCTGAACTCCTTTTGGCAACTTCAATTAACCCTCGAGACAAAGGGTTCTACACTTATTCTACAGCAATCTTGGACATGCTGGCTAGCAAACTTCGTGTCCGAGTTGTCTCGGTTCAAAGGCGGGAACCCGTATAAAGATTCGTTGATGTGGCGCAGTCTTCGGAGAGGAGGAGATCGTTGATCGATCGAGATCGGAGAGCGAAGTTCGTCGGCGCATCTGCAACAATCTAAGGGCAGAAGTTAAAGACCGAAGGACATGGATCGATCGATATAATTTCTAAAACCCCTTTTACAGAATACAAGTTTATGGTTAATAGAACGATCCGGGTTTTAAGTTCGCGTTAGCACCAGTATCGTAAAAGTTTTTTATTCCGCATTTGGCCTCGTTAGACGGCCGGGGCGCTGGCATGGACTTACAGTGGTATCAGAGCCAAACTATTAACCGTCTACTAGTTGATGTAAACAATGTTAAAGTATCAAAACCGGAATAAACCTAAACGATGCCACGGAATCATGCTGTTCTCTGTTGTTTTTTAAAAGGTCCAGAAATTTTTTTTAAACAAGTTCAAAAGCCTACTGGGGAGACCACATGAACATAAACCAAACACGGACCTAAGGCATCGGAATTTGGCCGGCCACCTTCATCATTTTTCCGGCCAGGCCTGCCCAGTTATGGCCCATTGGGTTGGTGTTTGGGGTGTGCTCTGGTCTCTGGGAATTTGGTTCTGTGGTGTTGTTTATTTGGCCCATTTTGGATATGGTTTTTATCAAGTTGTTTGGGCTATTCGGGGTTATTTCGGAGTCGATATTTTCTAACATTGTTTAAATTTTTGCAGTGCATTACATTATTATCTGTGACCGTGAATGTCATTCGAGCGGTAAATCTTGTCTAATTGTTATAGCTCTTTTAGACGGGTTTGCGAACGTGACATTCACGTTGATGTTCTGTGTTGTGATGTGATGTTGCAGATTTGTCGTGGTGGATAGCTTGCGTGCAATGGTAGTGCAGTTTGGATATATTTGTACATTTGATATTGTGGGGCGAGCGTCCGACATGTGCACTGCCGTCACTGACTGTTTGTATATTATTCTTTTGGGGCACGACCGGGTTGAGGTCGATATATCCGTTGTATATATTTTCTTTTCTGTACTGGTTGACTTAAGGAGGGGTGCTCAAGTTACCGGATTCCATGAAGTGTTGGGTGGACCATTCACGTTGTTGAAGGGGGCTGCCTCACTTCTGGTTTTGGCGGGTAACTTGCCGCACTTGTAGGGGTCTAGGTTTTTATTGCACAGGCTATCCACACGACAGGGGAACGTCGGGTTTCATTTGTGGCTCTATGAAACCCGGGGATCCCAGATTATCTGTATTGTTCTGTGATACTTATTACTTTTCTGTGATGTTGCATTTATCACGCCTGGAGTGATTATTGTATATTGATATATATACTAGTAGATGTTGTATATGTTTTATACCCGCGCTAATCCTGTCCCCGCTCTGTCGTTAGTTAAGTAACCTAACGGGTGATGACGGGACCCAGTGGCGAATGCGGATGGCATATACGTACATCATATTTTCGTTCTTTATTTGTGTGATTAATTAATAAGACTGTATTGATTCAGATCAATGCAAAAAGAAAACAGACCTATACAGATGTTGTTGGAACATTTTTCAAAAAGCCGTTATTGCAAGGACGCTTTCATTTGTTTTGCATAGCGGTATTCGGTTATGAATATCCAGCACCTCATTCGACGAGGCAAAGGCCGAGATCCCTTCACAGGGAGTGACCCCTTGGACAGAGGTTTTTGTCAGGGTAATAAGTTCGCTATAGTCGATTACTTTTTGCTTTACATCGTGGTATTCAGTTTGGAATATTCTGCACCTCATTCTACGGTGAAAGAGCCGAGATCCCTTCACCGGGAGTGACCTCTTTAGCAAAGGTTTTCGCCACAATATTTATAAAAAGCTATCCGGTTCCTTCAACGATATCAAGTTCATTACGTTAAAGGTTTTTCGCCAAAAACCATTCGTAGCCTTCCGTCATTTCAGACGGGTAGCACTTAGTATTCATGCTATGTATGTTGGCCTTCGTCAAGGCATAGTGTATGGTAGCTATTTGTTACTTTTCTGTTGCATAGATAGATGCGTTGGTTTGAGACAGTCGTACAACTATTTTGGCCTTCGTCAAGGATATGTATGGGTAGGTTCAAATTAACCTGGATAATGACGGGTAGAACTTGACATGTGACTTATGATATGTTGGCCTTCGTCAAGGTCATAAGAGCATGGGGTAAAAATCCACATCGGGAGTTTCTAAAGAAACTGAAACATGCCAGGCATGCGCATACCATCTGGAGTGTGATAACGTGAGTGGATTCCGTCACGTTATCATGCGATGATAGTTGGATCCCGATTCTCACTGATGAGTTGGTTTACTCCTCGGGTGATCCCGACTATTTCTTCTTTTAGGTTTGGAGGAGAATTTGAGGATACAGTAGGATGTTTCCTGATTAGATGAGGTGATAACCATTCTGATCTAGGTTAGAGTGCACGCAGAGTGTTTCTTTTCTCTCTCTCTTTGGCAGCGACCATGACCCGACCCTAGACTATGACTCAGTAACCAAGTTAACCAAACTTTCTTAAAACACTGGCTTTTAGATTGTCTAAGTTTGCATACATCATTGTCACTCATTCTTTTACCCTTTGCATTTCTCCAGACCACACCGTATCACTACGAACATCCACTTCCATTGGATAAAACCATCGTATGGTTATATACAAACTCGAAGGAACTTGTTCCAGATTCGAGGATGGATTCTGGTTCTGGAGAGATAGAATAGGACTATTCGGTTGTCTTTTCCTTTTACCTTCTCTCAGGTTATGAGGGCTCCTAGGATTAGGGGACAGTACACCTATTACGCTTATTGGATAGTCTTCTTCCAAACCATAGGCAGGTGCCGAAAGATAGGGAATGAAGAAAACTAATTAGCCTAACGGTGGTGTACAGAAGGTAATGGGTAAAGACAAATAAAGGGATTAGAAAGAGGGCGACTGCTATTCACGACCAAACCAAGTATTTCATCGCCACTCCTATTTCACCTTTGTATTTCTCCAGAACACCCCGTATCACTATGAAGATCCACAGTTATTTGGATAATCCATCGTATGGTTATATACGAACTCGATGGAACTTGTTCCATTTCGGAGATGGATTCTGGTTCAGGAGAAATAGAATAAGCTTTATTCAGTTGTCTTTTTTCATCACCTTCTCTCAGGTTGCGAGTACTCCTAGGATTAGGAGAGTACACCTATTATGCTTATTGGATAGTCTTCTTCCAAACCATAGGCTGGTGCCGAAAGGTATGGAAGGAAGAAAACCATTAAACCTAACGATGGTGTACAGAAGATAACGACTAAAGACAAATAAGGGATTTGGAGAGATGGCAAAAGAAATATACGGTTACCGTCATGAATCTGGATAATGGAAGAGGCATTACTAGGAATACCCGGATACCCCTTCGAAACATATTCATGTTTCAGTTTCACTGTGTATTGTTAATAGAAAACTGATTTCCTAATTAGTCCTTGCTCCAACGTATGTATTTACCAGGTATGATTCTCTCATCTGTATGTTTTACAGATGATGAGTGGGAGTAAGTTATTGGGAATTAGATGATCATCCTCATTATATCGGAATTCATTGTAATTGGTGATATTTGAGGAAATCGCCTGAGTACAGTTTTCAACCTACGATGCGCAGGATTTGAGTTATTCAACTCAGGGGACTTATACAAAGTATTGTATATTGTCCAGTGTCCATTAGAACAAAGGGGTAGGTCCTCGTACTATATTCTGTTTACTTGTGACTTCTCTAGTTTTAGACAAGTGTTCCGTAGAAATACAAGGTCTAAGTTTTGAGAAGTTATAGGTATAAGAATAAAGTAGAGAACCAGGTGTAGCAATTATCGGGATTCTTCAAGGTGATCGAAGATGTAGATACTTGTGTATGGTATTCAGTTGATAGTAATGTTTAAGAGAACTTGCTTCTCTTTCAAGTTACTCATAATTGGATAAACTCTTAAGTTGAGTAATGTTGATCGGCCTCTCTCCATTTAGTTGACATGCTCTGGAGACAGCTGCATGATTTGAATCTGGTTCCTTTTAAATCAGTGCCTCTGTTTCTATATTGTATATAGAATGGATCATATCTTAACGATGTTAAGGTATATGGAGTTATCCGGCTTATACTTAAAACCAGACTCTGGAAAACTCAAGGCACGTTTCTGTAATGGCAGTTTGTGGGTTGACCTTGGCTTTGACGAGGGTTGATTTTCTACCATCTGGAAGATCAATAGTGATATTGTTCTTGACTCGCCACAGTTTTAGTAAAATTGATTTTTTCAGAAAACAGTAGTGGGAGTATGGTAGAACTGGAAGAAATTCCAGAACCGCAAACGATTACGAAAAATTTAATAGGACCTAAAGATTCAATCATGTTTGACATTCCATTAGCCACTCCGCAGATATGGTGGGTAACCTCAGGCACCCGAGAGGTACTCCGGTAGCCTCTTGTTTATCCAGACTTGCCATTACTGCTGTTCTAGACTATGAGATCCGGCAGGAGGATAAGTATAGCGTCGTTCTAAACTAGTTTTAGAAGTGCGTGTATATATTATTCTGCCAGAGGGTTGTCGTAGTCAGTGGGAGCAGCAGAAGCATAGTGGACAAGAAGCTTGTGTCTATTTATAGACTAAAGCATATATAGCGGAGATAGATCATCTATTTTTGATGTGACAGTCATGGGATTTGACTTCATCAGAATAGGGGATGGATCTGTTAAGAAAGTAGTAGGGTGTGATGTCCTGGTATTTAGACGACATACACAGAGTAGGAAGTAAAATTCCTATACTACGATCGGTTATACTATGGTTGTCACACAGTGTTTTTTCCACATAGGATATGGATATTATATCAGACATTCTGGTTACTAGATCTATGGTTTTAGATATTGATTTGGGTTGTTTCCCAATCTGGGTACTTAAACAGCATTCTAAAGGTATTTAGAATGGACGACTCCTGGCATGGTAGTGTACCAGCAGGTAATGGAGTCACCCTCTCTAAAGGTGTCTTACAGACTAAAGAGGAGAGGGATGTGCATGATTGGCAGATCACTTGCTTAGGCAATTGAGTTGATCATGAGATGTCAAGTACCACACCAGGTGTTTTTGCACTAGATGCAATAAGTTGATATTGGTCCAATCTGGAGAAACGTTCGGAGGCAGTTTTAGAACATAAGTGGATGTTCTATGGATATTGTAACGATAGCCTCCTTTGGGAGACATTTATCATTCCAGGCTTCCAAGGTGACCTGGATGACAGAGTGACTGTCAGAGATATAGTTTTCCCTCCGACGAGGGGCAGTAGTTTGGACAAGTGGTCCAAGCGGATACTGAGGGAGGCATGGCGCAGGTTACTGATTAAGTTCAGTTGACGATACAGTCTAAGAAGTTTGGATTTGGAGTTCATTCGTGAACTAGGTCCTATCAGATATCCAGACATATTCTAAGACAGGTATTACTCATTTCGGGAGATGGGTTTCTCCGCGAACTTGAGATATAGAGAGACATAGAAAGAAACATCATAGCGGATCCACTCACTGAGGCTATTTCTCGAACACAATAGTTTTACAAACAAGCTTTGTGAGACTGATTAGTAGAGGAGTTGGGTGTTCGATATCACACGGGTTGTGATGCGACATCGCAATAATTAGCCTTAAGTGCAAGTGGGAGATTGTTGGATATAGTGCCCTCAAAGTCAATTATTGGATCGTAGGCACGTGATTGCAATGATTGAGGGAGGACCTATGCCGGTAGGACAGTCTTACTCAAGATGATAGTATGCTATCTGGTTTATCTTTATCATCGTGTACAGTTTTAGGTAATATTACAGATCACTATTACGCGTTGATAGAGCCCATAGGATTCTTGCTTGACTACCAACAGTATGATGGCGATCATATACGTCAGAGTTGGGTAGTCTATAAGAACATCCTTAAAAGTGGTCCCTAGTCGCGGGAGTTTCGAGATAGGGCATCGATACTCCGGAGTAGACCAGTGTATACAGTCGAGACCCCGACGAGGGGTGGTGGCCGGTCTCACAAGCCAATGGTGTCAGTTGGTTCACCTAAGATGTATACAGGTGCTCATTGGGTTATGAGTACACCGGACAGGACTCGCCGGGAACATGCTAGCTGGTTATTAAAACCTGTCATCAGATAGCAATTCCCAGGTGACATGTGTATAGGTTAGTCTATCGACCTGAGATCGTCATTTGTCTGGTGTGAGTTCCCACTGTGCTTTGTTTATTACCCTACCACGGCTCAAAGAAGTCGTGCAAACAGGTTTTAGTTGGGTACAGTCCCGAGCCACATGGAGGCAGTGAGCGGATCGGCAGGGGATTCATCTCTCCTAACGTTGGGGGTGAGATCGCGCTGTGTTTAGGAGAGCCATTACACGAAGTCCATAGCCATGGCAAGTGAGATTTACTGGTAGGTATTCCAGTAGTATCGCAGGGTGTTCTGGGCTACATTCCGACACGACTTATACCGCTTTTGGGGGTCTGACGTTTACCAGCTCGCTAGGCCCGATATGCGATACTCATAGACGAACGGACCGGATTGTACGTATATTGTCACATATAGGCTCAGTAGGGTTCCAGGATGAGTTTGCTCATCGGACCCCTTTTCTCTCAATACATGGGCAGCCGTTACGTACAGCTAGTACCACTGACGACTTGTGGTTAAACCCACTGCCAGAGTATTGACGAGTCTTTAGAGTCCCCCACAGAAAGTTTCCCAGTTCGGGCGAAATGTTGTAGAGGCAATATGGTTTTATGGCAGGGTTCGAACATACGCGTGCACTTGTGCACGTGTCATGGTTCGGACAGATAATAGTAGCGGGCTTTGGTTTAAGCCGGATCCTAGTATTATACTGTGTAGATTTGTCTCATTGCATTTGTATTCAGTCGGAATACAAATGCGGGTATGTATATACAGCTACGGGGTTATCCTGTAATTTATTACGGGATCGCTTTTCGAAGTTGCCAGTTTGCATTCTTTTTTGCCATACCTTTTGTCCTTTCTCCATGGCTGAATTGTAGTGTTGGGAGGGGGCTTTTTGCAAAGTGGCTTTAGTAAATGGAGGGTTTTTTTTTGTGGTGGCTGGCTCTCCAGCAGCTTCTTGCTCATTCTAGATGTGCATGGATTGTTTTGTGCATTATTGTGAGCATTAATTGGTTTTGGAATAGCTAGGATATTTTACCTTAGATCTTTTATGATATTTTGGATATTTGATCACCACTTAATTCCTTGCCCTCACTTCTTTGCTCAAGTGGCCGAGCACTTCTCTGAGCAGCCCCATTTTTGTTTTGTGAGAGTGCTAGATTCATTCATTCATTAGCACAAAAAATTCCTTAGCTCATTCTCAATCTCAATTCCATATCTGAACTCCTTTTGGCAACTTCAATTAACCCTCGAGAAAAAGGGTTCTACACTTATTCTACAGCAATCTTGGACACGTCGGCTAGCAAACTTCGTGTCCGAGTTGCCTCGATTCAGAGGCGAAAGCCCGTATAAAGATTCGTTGATGTGGCGCAGTCTTCGGCGAGGAGGAGACCGTTGATCGATCGAGATCGGAGAGCGAAGTTCGTCGGCGCATCCACAACAAGTTAGGGGCAGAAGTTAAAGACCGAAGGACACGGATCGATCGGTATAATTTTTAAAACCCCTTTTACAGAATACAAGTTTACGGTTAATAGAACGATCCGAGTTTTAAGTTCGCGTTAGCGCCAGTATTGTAAAAAGTTTTTTATTCCGCATTTAGCCTCGTTAGACGGCCGGGGCGCTGGCGTGGACTTACAGTATTTATAGGAAAACTTAGGATTTAGGATAAATGAAAGGGTGTGAAAAAATGTATTAAATTTTGCATTTAAAAAATTAAAAGGGGTGTTTTAAATTCTCTGTAATTGTGCAGGGAAAATGGACAGTGCAGGAGTTATGTGGTAGGCCAAAGGTCTCTGGGAAGTGAAGAAAATCGGAGTTTGGACCGAGTCAGACTGGCGGCGGCGGTCTAGTCGCCGTCCCGAGTCGGCCAAGTTAGTGCTGGGGTCGTAGCCATGTGTACCTCGTCGTTTGGTCTACCTCCTGAACTCGTTTTTTTTATATGTGACTTCTGGTTTTTATGAGTTATGCACGTGTAGACTCTTGGGCTTCTAAAAAGATTAAAAGAAAACTAATTAAAAATTATGTGGCTGAAGGGATTTGAACTCTGGTGGTTTGGTTCAGCAGTGTAAGGTCTTACCCGTGAGCTACAAACTCCTTCTTGCTGTTTAAAATTGAATTAAATACTTATAGTACTTACAGGAAATGTAAATACCCCAAGTATACATTAACTTTAAATCAATTTTGTGTACACAAGAATTGGAGTTGTTACAATAACTCCGTTAAGTTGTCAAACCTGAATAGGCAAGCACTCGCTTTCTCCGGCTCTCCGGGGCTCAAGAGAAATGATACCGCTTAAGCTTATATTAATCTAGAGTCTTTAAATATTTATTATAGATTGTTTACATTGCATTTATATTGTTTGCATTTCTCGAGGGGGTCTTATGAAAAATATTTTAATGTTGTTTAGAAATGAACCTCGAGGGAGGTTTATAATATTTATTGTTTTCATGAACATGTATTTTAATTTTTGTCGTATTTTAGTGATAAAACCTAGTTTTTAAAAATTTATGGTATTTTTATGAAAACTACTACTTTCGAAAATTTGGTGGTATTTTATTAAAATTTCAATCTTCCTTTTAAAAATATATTTTCACAAGTTGTTTTTATTGAAAATATGGATTGGTTGTTTTATATAAATTTTTTCAACGATTGTTTTGTTTAGAAAAGATTATATTTCTTAAAAACTGTATTTTTATTTACTTTCGAAACCGAATTCTCCGTGAGAAGCTCTGTATCTTATTCTACTATCCCAAGGATGCGCGATAACCCGCACCATCCGTAGATAGGTTCCTCTAAAAGAGTTGTAGAGGTGCAATTGCAAAGGATTTAAAAATAGCGATAAAATATTTTATAAAAGTGATGGTATTTTAATGTAAATTATTTCTTTTAAATAAAACTTAACCAAAATATCGTGCTATGAAACCATGGTGTTGTGAGTAGGGTGGGTCGTTACCCCATGAAATTTCTAGAGGTATATATTTCTAGGTATCGATGTAAAGGTTACTTTTAAAGTTCATGGTATTTATATGAAAAGTGTCCGATATGTGTGTTTATTTTGCATTAAATTGTGAGCGCGTTAGAAGTAAATGAGTTGAATAATCTTTTAAGTGATGTTAGAAGTATTTGTGTGACTTAGATTGGCCTATCAAATACGATAAAAATGTTTAAAAGAAATGATTTTAATTGTTAACTCCATTTTGTCGGTTTTTGTTTTAAATAATGGTGGGGAGAAATCGAATTGAGAGAGAAGGAGGAGGAGGGACATACTCGACAACCACTCGTACTCGTACGAACGATGGAATGGAAAGAAGTAGTCTCGGTTTGAAGAACCGAGACCGACGGCACACGGAAAGATGTTCCGGTTGATTACAAGCAAGATAGGTTTCGATGCGTGGTTGTTACGGATTCTACGACGACGATGATGTTGGATGGTGGCGACGTCGTTGGTGATGATGACGAGGAGCTAGAGGATATTTGTCCAAGGTACGTTGTCGTCGTGGTGCGATGTCTACGGCGATGGTTCAACTAGGACTTGAGAGGAAAATAGTTTTGAGAGATTTTTAAGGTGGGCTTTGTTTAATTCAGAGGGGGAGAGCTTGGAATAGATTAGGGTATTTATAAAAGAAAGTATGGGGGTATGTTGAATTAAAATAAGACATTAAAATGGTATAAAAGCGTGTTGATAGGGTATATGAAAGGTTGAGAGCTCTCTGTTTAATTTCAGAAAAATCGAATAGGAAAAAGGAGGAGTGGGGAGCTGAAGGGATGCATGGGCAAAAACTGGAGGGATTTAGGGCTATTCCACTGGCCGGTCGCGGTTTTTGGGCAAAAATCGGCGGTTAAAAATGAGGCAATTACCTCGTGGTTCATACAGTGCCTTCATTTAAGTATTCATGCCTCGGTTTTATTGTTTGATTTATTTGCAACCCTTCGTTTTTGCGTGTAATGCACATGCAACTCTTGGGCTTCCCAAAAAATTAAAAAGAAAAAATATTAAAAATAATTGGAATTGATGGGATTCGAACTTGTAGGCTATGGAACAGTAGTGTAGAGGCTTAACTAGTGAGTTATAAGAAGTTTCTTGTACATAAGTTATCAAAAATAACTTATAACTCAAAACCAGGACAGAAATACACTATTTTATTAGCATTGGATCAATAAAAGTGTATAGGACTTTTAGGGTCATTACACTATCTCCCCACTCGTATCTTTCTCTCTCTCCTCTCTTTCTTCTCTTTCTTCTTTTAAAATCCAACGACTACCTCCCTTCTCGCCTCGTGACCCGCGTTTTCCTCTACATTCCTCGCCTAACGCCCACGATCTTCGCGGCCACCTCCATCATTTCCTTAACCACCTCATTCCCTCGCTCTAAATCTTTTTCTCTCGATCTCCCTCACTCCCTCTCGCTCTTCCTCTCTCCCCTCACACCTCACCGGAGCCACCCTCACCACCATCACCTTCGACGTCAAGCCACCTCCCTTTGCTGAGACCCCCTCCCTCTCTCCACGCAGTCAAGCTCCCATCTTCTCACCCGAGCACCAACCTCGCCGCAGCTATCCCAGCACCACGACACCGCCACCATCCTCAACATCCCCCATGACTCCATCACCGATGGTCCCCTGCACCGCTGAAAGCTACCACCTCCTCCGATGCACCCTACGAACCTTAGCCTCTCCCTCAACACCCACTCATCCCCAACTATCACCGCCGGCCATCGCCTCGTCGAAAACCCACCGCTGGCTCATCCCGAGCTCACCATCGGCCACCTGCCCTCATCACCTTTATCTTTTCCTTCATCAAACCCGAGTCCTCAACCTTACCCCGAACACCGACACCCACTGCCATTTCAGTACACCACCACCCTCCTCTCATCACTGGCTACCTCCATAAACGCCAAGATCGCCGTCAACGCCTGCATACCCTCCTCTATAGACGACGACCCCCGACCCCCTCATCTCCTCGATTATCTCCAGCCAACGAGCTCAAGTCCAACGTCCACGACTCCACCACTGGAGCTCTATCGTACTACTGCCTAAGCTGCCATCGGCAACCTTCAGCTCCTTCCTACATTGCCACAGCCAAGCCTCTCGTCTCTCCAAACAAGCCTAAGTCGCGGCCGTACCACTTCATGCCCAAACCCGAGCCACTATGTGTCCACCTCCGCTCCACAACCGTGCCCACTACCACACCAACACCGTACCAGCACTGTTTTCAGTAGTGCTCAGTACCGCATCGCCACCGCGCCCAATACCATACCACGTCCGTGTAGCTACCGCGTCCAGTACTGTGTCGCCACCGCACCACGCATGCATCATGCACCATACTCGGCTCCACGCCGATTCATCACCGTCTTGTGCGTCGAGACGAATCCTACCGTTCGTCATTTCTATATCAGCTACCAAAGGCAAGCGAAAACCCTTCGATGTTCCCTTATAAAAAAGGGAGAGAGAAAAAAGGAAGAATTCCCCACGTTTTGATCCTCACGTGTTAAACACGTGAGCGCTTATATGCAAAATCATATAAGCGCTGAAAGCAAATGACTAAAAGCTAAATAGGCCTTATGTGTTAAATACATGAGCGCTTATTTGCAAAGCATATAAGCTCTAAATAAACAGTTAAAACCCACATTGGGGTCACGCGTTAAACACGTGAGAACACCCTTTTGAAGTATTGGCTTTAGATAGAGTTAAACTCTATACATAGAATTAAATTCTATTTCTTGTATGCAAAACATACAAGCACTAAGAGTAAGGGGCTAAAGGCCAAACTGATCTCACATGTTAAACACGTGAGGGTGCCTCCCTACATAGAATTAAATTCTAGGAAAATACCTCTCTTGATCTTTCTAAAAAGAGAAAGATATTCTCTGTTAAAAGAGAACCGTTGGATCAAAAATCCAATGGTGATTAAAAATCACCAATTATAGAATTAAATTATATTGGGGGGAAATAAGCCCCTAATCTTTCTAAATGCGAAAAATATTTTCTGTTAAACAGAAAATTTTTGAATCAAAGTTCCAATGAGATGGAAAATATTTCCTATATCTTCCTAAACAAAGAAAAATGTGCTCTGTTAAAGAGAGAACTCTTGGATTAAAAATCCAATGGTGATTAAAAATCACCATATGACATAATTAAATTCTGTATATGGAAAATATTTCCCTAATTTTGTTAAAAACAAGAATATATATTCTGTAAAACAGAAACTCACTGGATCAAAGATCCAACGGTGTATAAAATCCCCCAAACAAATTTTGAGGCCAATTAAATCAATTGTTTTCTCTCAAATGAGAGATTTTCTCAAACTAATTAACAATTTTCCTCTACTATATAAAGGACCCGAGACTTCAAGTCTCATAGGAGGACAGATAGAGGATCGGCCCCATAAGTTTCTCCACAAATAGAAAAACAAAGAATTTAACTCTCAAAAGAAGAAAAAGATCTCCTTTCTTTCAAACTCCAGGTAAAAAAAAAGAAGAGATCAAAATATCTCATTTGCTTAGTATAAAGGGAAATAAGGGTTTAGCCCTTCATATAAAAATTTAGTTCTTTCTCTAATTTGAGCCCATAAGTTGAAAATTCAATTCTCATCGGGGAGATTCTGTTCTTCGAACTCAAAATTTAGAGGAAAAGAACTAGATTAAAAAGAAAGAGAAAGAAAAAGAAAACTTATGTTCTAGAAATTTAATTCCTCTAAATATAGGATTTAACCCTACGAAAAGAACTTAGTCCTTATAAAAAAAAGAATAAGAACTTAGTTCTTAAAGAAAATTCGATCCCAGAAACAAAAATCTTGGTGGTCATTAATGGTCAAAATGCCATTAATAGAGATTCAATCTCTAAAAAAGAAAAGGAACTCAGTGCCTCACTTGATTCACACGTCGGCGCTCCCAAAAAAAGGACTCGGCGCCCCCACGTGCTTCTCATGTGGGCGTTCAAAACAGAAGGCCAGCACCTCACGTAAAAGACATGTGAGTGCTGAATAAAAGTGCTTAGCACATCATATGCAACCAACACGGTTGAATGCTTAGCACTGATTGGACAGCGTCTAGCGTCTCACGTGAAACACACGTGGGCGCCGAACAAAATAAATGAGACAGCGCCTCACGTGCTCCCTACGTGGGCGTCATATAAAAGTGCTTAGCACTATACATTGTTGGGGTCAAAAATTGCATCCCGGTTGACTAAGTCAAAGTCAAAGTCAACCCAAGTAAGCGGACCCAAGCCCAAATCAAGTGGGCCTGTGCCCAAGTCAAGCCCCGCGGCCGGTCTTTCCCATGCCAAAATGAAATCATGTAATAAATAATTTTGATGTAATTTTTTATGCATGAATGTAAGAAAAATGGGTATAAAACCAAATTTTTGTAAAGCTCATGGCTTATATGCAAAAGAAATGAGCACATGAGGTATGGGATGGGCAAAATGCCATTCTGTAAAGCCCAAGGGGCTATGTGTAAATGTTAAAGCCTATAAAAGGCAACATGATAACGAAAAAAAGACTTCTCATTCTCTCAAACTCTAGGGTTTTCGTGCCTTTTTCTCATTCCTCAAGCTTTTAAACCTTCTTCATTTTTTGAATTAAAATCAAGAGTTTCACTCTTCCTTTTTCAAAAGTAAATAGTTTTTCACCACAAAACCCACAAAGGGAAATCTCAGATCTTCCATCCAATCTCCAAAAGGAGAGATTTTTAAATCTCACCCTCTTTTTCCCAAGAGCCAGCCAATAAAGAAAAAGAAGAAGGAGCCCCACTGTAACGTTTTAAAAATCGTTTAGGTGAAATTTCGGATAATCGGTAAAATAACTGGGTTTTCCGTAAAAATCAAGATATAATTATTTTTCAACATAGAATTAAATATACCTATTCTAGCTATGTAATGGCTAGTATTGGTATTTATTTAGTCACTTATAAAATTTCTAGTTCACTAAAATATTTTCCGAAATTAATTATTTTTAATATTATTTTAATCCATTACTAATACATTTAATTAGTGATAATTACAAATTAGAATGGGTTAATAAAAGTTTTTGTGCATCATGACACATTAAACTAAAATGTAACATGTCGTATTTAAAATGAAATGGAATTGTTAAGAAGGTGCAAGAAAAAAATATTTAAGAAAAGGCTTAAATAAAACATATAAGATATAATTAAAGAGTTAGGATGTTGATGTGTGTATGGGGTAAGATTACCTCTCTTTTTCTCACACACTCACACCCCATTCCCATGGGCTGCCCCATCCCTAAATTTGTCCCCACTTCATTCCCTTTTCAAACCAAGTAGAAAAGAAATAAGAAAGAAAAGATTAAACAAAGAAGAGGTATGGTATTTAACATGAGGTGGACTTTGTTGACTTCAACCCACACATGCACCTCACATTCTCCCTCTCCCCCTCAACTGCCGAGCCTACAATTGCAGCAGCCCCCCCTTGTTCTTCTTCATTTCATTTCAAAAAACCCCAAAATGCCATCAAAAATCCAATTTGAAAACCTCACAAACTCCAAATCCAACCCCTACCCATTTTTCCTTGGCTACTCTAGTATAGATCTAGGAGCATGGAAGCCATTTTGGGATGCTAGATTTTAAGTTTGATCTCTTGATTTTGTGGAGGTATAATCTTAACCCATGTCTTAATTGTTGGTTAATTACTCCAATTTAATTAAATTTGATGTTTAAATTTTGTTCAAATTGCAAACATGAAAATTCAAGAATAAGGTTTAGATCAAGTTAGGGTTTTTATAATTGATTAAGATTTCAATATGTAGATTAGTATCTTAAAACATGCAAGATCTAGTCTAATTGTTAAATTGTAAATTGTTATATTTAATTTGTCCAAATTAAATAACTTTGCAAACTAGGTTTTTTAATTAATGTGTAATTAGATGAAATAAATTTTAATTAGGGTTTGAGTGGCTTAATTAAGATGTCTAGTGAGTATTGTGGCTACTAGTTTGTTAAAACATCAAGTTTTGAACTAAAACAGAAATTGGTGCTTATTAGGTTTTCGGAATTAAATCGATTTTAATTAAGTTGTGGTTTTGTTGATTTCTAACCTATTCACTAAGATATTTAATGCGTTGTGAATGCGTGATTAGCTTTTAGACATGGTTGTGGTCACGTATAGTGACCCTAGTTGTAGTTGTGGAATTGTCGCGGTGCGTTTTCGTGCACCGAGTGTGCGCGCGTCAAGTTAATACGCGTGGTTGACTAGTATCGTTTGTTTTCGCGAATATCATATATTTATTCTCTTATTTTCTTATGTACGTTGCAAGGATCGAGTGCAGAGGTGTCGGACGTGGCGCGGAAATGATAGAGCTGAAATCGGAGCAGATTAGCTGAGACGTCCAGGTGAGTAGATATATATATATATATCTACGGGAGAAGTCGGATGGATGGCGTATAGCACCCCCGCAGTTTTGTAGTATAGAACGTGAATGCGTTATGATATATATACACTTATGTGCTTTATGAGATGTGCATACTTAGCAGGAAATGATTATGTGACATTGGGATTAGTTTAGCGTTGTTATAGGAAAGCGCTTATAATGTAGTTTCTTAGTCGCGAAACCCTAGAGTTAAGTTTTTGCATACACGCACACACACACTCGCATATATTTTACCTTCTTGTGCGTATATGGGGATATAGATATATATATACATATATGGTTGTGAATATATGTGTGTGTGTATACACACACATGGATGATGAGGATAGTACATGATACTTGGAGATGAGTCAATGTGATTGGGCATGATGCCACGAGATCGGTGATAAGACTTGCTTTGTATTTTGAGATACAATATGATATTATAGAGGATCTTTAGGCAATGTGTTTTCATACACACGCACATATATATATGTTGATGGTATCAGTATGTACTAGACTTTAGATCAGTACCCCCAGTTCATGATATATGATGATAAGGATACCAGTTGAATAATGAGATAAATGTGATATTCGACCCGTACCCAGATTTGGGATGCCGTGCGATGGATTTACCGTACTAGCTATAATTATGATGATAGATCCGCACTCTTGACTCGAGAATGTCATATCATATATATTGTATCATACATGATACTATTGAGGCGAGATCACCGAATACTAGATGTATATATATCGACTCAGACTTAGATGGTTTTCCTTACCCCTTTCGATTAGTCTGTTAGTTTAGTACTGTAATTTACTTAGTAGATGTTAGAATGGGCACGAGTCATACTTATTTCCAAAACCACGAATCGTGAGTATTTTAAAGACAGGCCAAGAGATACTACGGATATTTTAAAGGATATACTTTTTCATAAAAACACCATAGCCCTATTTTCTAAACACCACGATTCGTGCGATTTCAGATACCGAAAACTGTATAACTCGTATATGGGAATGTTATTTCTTTATTGCTGCATTTACTATTCATTTGCCATTTATTCTGCCGTTCGCATTGCATTGCATGCTTATATGTATTTTCGTTAATAATTATGAAACCTGTTATTAGGACACCGGCACCATTACCGATAATGCATATGCTCCACGTACAATTGCTTGCCGGCTCACACACATCTTCATCGGTAATTGCTATGTCACGTACACTTTAGAGAATATTATTTCATTGACATAGCTTGCTAGCTGATAGTTCCTATATATTATTGCTTTCATGTGCTAGTTTAGATATTGCATTCTTTATTTAGATACCCATGCATTTTATATTCATTTGTCATGCAATATTATAGGCCAATCCGGATTGCCGGAGCCCAGTATCCACTGTTATTTACACTAGAGATTGTTATTTAGGATTTCCATGAGATTTCTGGATTTGGAGAAACCGCAAGGATTTATAAAATGTATTATCATTTTTAAAAATACAAAAGTGTGGTTTTCTCCTGATATGATTTGAGATATGTCCACCATGAGTTTTCCCGGCTCTTGAGCGATATCATATACCCGATTCGAGGAGGAGGAGGAACCTTCTGTGGGTGCATGATGGACCCGGTACGGTACCCCGGGGGGAGAAGGTCACAGATGATGGCGTTGATCCTGAGGCAGGGGAGCATTACTGACCGGTGATTTTATTGTGACGCGCCGGATATCCGGAGGATACCAACGTGGTCTTGAGATTTGAGGATTTGGGCCAGTCCGGATAGCCGAAGCCCTAGATATTGATATTTGATGATACAGGCCAGTCCGGATAGCCGGAGCCTAAGATATTGAGATTTGATGATACAGGCCAGTCCGGATAGCCGGAGCCTGAGATATCGAGATATTGAGATTTATAATTTTTGTCGATACTTGACACTAATTTCCTATTGATTTCATTGATGATACTCCATTTTATACAGAAATCTCACTGAGATAGGAAAACAATTTTCACAATTAGATGCATTCTGTTTTCATGCATTCATGCATCATACATATGATATGTTGCTATCTGAGGCACTGACACGAGCACATGGGATTACACTTATGCATAGATGTTTACCCTTGCCACTATATTATGCTTCAGGCCATATTATTATTTGAGGATATTATGATCGTATGACCTAAGATTGAGTCATACATACGATTTCTGCTCGGTGATGTTTTCTACTCACGAGTTGGCAACTCACCCCCGTTGTACCACAGTTCTTCCAGGTTTTGTCGTACAGGTTTCCTTAGCGGCTTTACTGGCACACTGCTTCTTTTCGGATGATTGCTTTGGTAGGTGGACTCACTTGAATCGTGACCGCCATTGTACATTTATTTATTTCAGTCGTATCTAGTAAACTCCATCAACCAGACTATATTATTTATTAGAACTAAAAGACCAGTTGTATATTCTTTCGACTTTAGAGTCGCGCGTTGTATTATTATGGTTCTCTTGATAATTTTGAGTTTCCTTTTGAGTTTTGATCCTCTCCCTTCGGCGTTGTATATTATATTGCTTGCGTGGTTGTGACCGCCAATTGGCGAAGAGCTAGCTCTCGCTTGGGGATGCCTTTATTCATATTATGCTTGTTGTACCCTTTTTGGGGCCGGTATTTACAAAGGAAACTCTGCCGAAATTTTCAAAAAAGACTTGAGATTTTAAAAATGCATTTTTCGGCTTAAGTTATTAAAACCACTTGCTTTAAAATAAGTTTTCCTTCACTTTATTCTTTTAAATGGTTTAGATTTCTGGGTTTTTTTGCTTACTTGAATTAGATGGGGTCATATAGATTTTAAATGATTCAAGTGCCAGTCACGTGCCATTTCGGGTCGTGACAAAGTTGGTATCAGAGCGCTAGGTTAACCTTGGTTCGAGTCTATGTTTGACTATGCGGAGTCTAGGGCGTATATATGTACTCGGAACTTAGGCTTGACCTTAGGAACTTAGACTTGGTCGAGCGGGTATTAGACCCGAACTTTCGTCGTGTAGATTGACCTTGGTTGATGGAATAGGTGACTTAAGTAGAGTGACGTACTGTGAGTTTGTTCCGCGGTATACTTACAATACGCTACTCCGCTTAAGAAACCTTAGGATGTACATTTTCCTTGCACAGTATTATATTCATTCCTATTATCTATCCTCATCGATATCGGTTTATGGTTTTTGCTGCCACGATTACACGGGTAGAGAGAGCTGCGGCTAGAGTTGCGGTCAGCACGAGCTCGTCACGGACGAGGACTAACCAGGGCACATTTCCAGGGACACACGATTGCATAGATATATCGTCCTATTGTATTTTCATGCCATGAGCGTTTGATGGATCGCTTTTACAAAATTTCTCGGACGTGCAGATCAGTACCAGGGGATTGGGCCACTGCTAGAGGCCAGCCAGAATGTGATGACCGTCAATGCACTGATTATTTGATGATTGAGGCACTGTTCAGCGTGCGGACGAATGAGCCAGTTGTTGCTGCAACTGACAAGATACCACCCCAGATGTTTGAAGCTATTGCAGCACGAGTTTTTACTTAGAGATATGATAAAAGGTCGCTAGTCATCCAAGGATGAGGGACTAGGACATGTGATTCGTTTGCACACTCCGATGCGAGGTCATCAGATTGATTGATTCCAGCTAGAGACGACTTCATGCAGTTACGTTGGGAGTCGATAGAAGACGATCGAATATCAGAAACCCATTTTTCCAAATTTAAAGTATTCGGAAAAACATGCAAGTAATTCTGTGGACCCTCTAGAAGAATGAAACCCTAACTCGATATAATGACCATGAGAACGCTTTGAAACCTTATGGTTTGCAGCAGTTCCGCGGTGCCATTAATAAGGCTTGGGTTTGCCCTTCTACGGCCGGTCCATAGGTACTGTGGCATGTACTGGAATACTATTAAACTGTACCCAAGATGTTGAGCTCTTGAGAGATTATGGAACCTTGACAAATCGATCGAAAGGTTCGACGTCATTCTGATATCATGTGATGGGATACATTGCTTGGGAGACTCCAGATACGAGTATAGCCGTTGAAGCGCAGTCCACACAGCTACGAAGAGACGAGTCCGAATCAGTCGACATTATAGAAAAGTGGAGTAAGATGTTCGTACGAGATCTTGATGAGATGACGTTCCACTCCGCTGACATCAGAGATGTGATACACATGCAGAGGCATTGTATATGGATATATCTTCCATAATGAGTCGCGATGAGTATGCAGCCATTCCGGAACAAGAAATAGATTTAGTAAAGGGTGATAACTTCCGGACAGTTCGGTAGAAATGAGATTTGGGGGAGACTTCGACAGAACCTTCTGGAATACTATACGAGAAGACTTGGACCCAGGATCGGTCATATTACGCACACCTAGTAGGCCAGAGTTCGGCATCGTCGACGAGACATGTTATGAGCGACCATGACAGTTGGCCAGCGATCTTTAGAGAATGTGCTAGAGCGGGACTGTTTCCGCCATCTTTGATTTCGGTATTTTGGGCGATCTATTTGCATGATTGAGATTTTGTACACCACAGTTACACTTGACTTCGATTGATGTCATTCGAGATATTGATTTTGATTTCATGCATATAGTATGCATGTGATTTGACTTGTGCTTTCAGCATAGTTTTCATGCACTTTTAGTATTTTTGATTCGATTTTGTGCACGCTGATGCACATGGTTATGAGATCATATACCACAGTATACCTGATTTGGATTGAGATGTGCTGTATACCGTCGATTTCGATTATGATACTTGATATTTGTTTTCGTGCACCTTATGCACTTGACTTGGATTCTTGCGCATGCTTAACGCGCTTGATGCAATTTTGGTGCAAGCCAGATGCACTAAATCGGGATTCTTCGTGTATATCAGATGCACCTGATATTGCTGTCAGGCACACCGTTGCCCTTGACAGGTGTTTTCGTGCATACCCATTGCACTTAGATTTTGCTTCTGTGCACATGTATGGCACATTCATTGATTTCGATTTCCGTGCGCACCAGACACACGTGGCATTCTTATATACACTTTTGGGTATGATTTCCTTCGAGCAGCACGTTTTTCTGATATTTACTATTTAGTATAGTGACTGAGCATGACTAGTCAGAGGACAGTACCTGAATATATTTTTGCATGCATCGATTGTTATCGAAGGGATTTCCAAAAAGGAGCTATAGTCTCAGTATTTTCCTGCGTGTCTGAGATGACACATAACTTTTTACAAAGGAAACCCTTCTAAATTGTTTTTCAAAACAGCGGGACATGTATATTAAACAATGGGTGTATATATACATTTAGTATTTTCTTATAATAGACGTACTCCACTGTGCAGTGATACGCGTATCGCACAACGACTTGAAAGGGTTTAGCATGCATTTCCTTCCGATGTTATAATGATGTTTACATTATAGTTTGATGTATATCATGTTGGTTTCATATTGGATTTTGACATTGGTGTCTTCACCATAACTCCGATGATTGCGGGATGCTTGACGGAGTTTTGATTTTGGTTTATACACTCGTTTTTCATGCGCATGCATTGCGCTAAGATGTGTTCTATGTATTGATGATTTCGGAGCCCCGACGATTTGAGTGCTTTGCTGAAATGTTTTATTATTTGGAAAAGTTTTAATTTAAATTCGGTGATCGAATTTCTTTAAGGGGAAAGATTGTAACGTTTTAAAAATCGTTTAGGTGAAATTTCGGATAATCAGTAAAATAACTGGGTTTTCCGTAAAAATCAAGATATAATTATTTTTCAATATAGAATTAAATATACCTATTCTAGCTATGTAATGGCTAGTATTGGTATTTATTTAGTCACTTATAAAATTTCTAGTTCACTAAAATATTTTCCAAAATTAATTATTTTTAATATTATTTTAAGCCTTCACTAATACATTTAATTAGTGATAATTACAAATTAGAATAGGTTAATACAAGTTTTTGCGCATCATGACACATTAAACTAAAATGTAACATGTGGTATTTAAAATGAAATGGAATTGTTAAGAAGGTTCAAAAAAAATATTTAAGAAAAGGCTTAAATAAAACATATAAGATATAATTAAAGAGTTAGAATGTTGATGTGAGTATGGGGTAAGGTCACCTCTCTTTTTCTCACACACTCACACCCCCTTTCCATCTTGGCCGAACCCATGGGCTGCCCCATCCCCAAATTTGTCCCCACTTCATTCCCTTTTCAAAGCAAGTAGAAAAGAAAAAAGAAATAAAAGATTAAACAAAGAAGAGGTATGGTGTTTAACATGAGGTGGACTTTGTTGACTTCAACTCACATACTCACCTCACATTCTCCCTCTCCCCCTCAACTGCCGAGCCTGCAATTGCAGCAGCCCCCCTTCTTGTTCTTCTTCATTTCATTTCAAACCCCCTCCCCCAAAATGCCATCAAAAATCTAATTTGAAAACCTCACAAACTCCAAATCCAACCCATACCCATTTTTCCTTGGCTACTCTAGTATGGATCTAGGAGCATGGAGGCCATTTTGGAAGGCTAGATTTTAAGTTTGATCTCTTGATTTTGTGGAGGTATAATCTTAACCCATGTCTTAATTGTGGGTTAATTACTCCAATTTAATTAAATTTGGTGTTTAATTTTGGTTCAAATTGCAAACTTGAAAATTCAAGAATAGGGTTTAGATCAAGTTAGGGTTTTTATAACTTGATTAAGATTTCAATATGTAGATTAGTATCTTAAAACATGCAAGATCTAGTCTAATTGTTAAATTGTAAATTGTTACATTTAATTTGTCGAAATTAAATAACTTTGCAGACTAGGTTTCTTAATTAATGTGTAATTAGATGAAATAAATTTTAATTAAGGTTTGAGTGGGTTAATTAAGATGTCTAGTGAGTATTGTGGCCACTAGTTTGTTAAAACATCATATTTTGAACAAAAACAGAAATTGGTGCTTACTAGGTTTTCGGAATTAAATCGATTTTAATTAAGTTGTGGTTTTGTTGATTTCTAACCTATTCACTAAGATATTTAATGTGTTGTGAATGAGCGATTGGGTTTTAGACATGGTTGTGGTCACATATAGCGATCCTAGTTGTAGTTGTGGAATTGTCGCGGCGCGTTTTCGTGCACCAAGTGTATGCGCGTCGAGTTAATGCGCGTGGTTGACTAGTATCGTTTGTTTTCGAGACTATCATATATTTATTCTATTATTTCCTTGTGTACGTTGCTAGGATCGGGTGCAGAGGCGTCGGACGTGGCGCGGAAATGACAAAGCTGAAATCGGAGCAGATTAGCCGAAGCGTCCAGGTGAGTAGATATATATCTACGGGGAAAGTCGGGTGGATGGCGTATAGCACCCCCGCAATTTTGTAGTATAGAACGCGAATGCGTTATGATACATACACACACATACACACACACTTATGTGCTTTATGAGATGTGCATACTTAGCAAGAAATGATTATATGACTTTGGGATTAGTATAGCGTAGTTGTAGGAAAGCGCTTATATTGTAGTTTCTTAGTCGCGAAACCCTAGAGTTATGTTTTTGCATACACGCACACACACACTCGCATACATTTTACCTTCTTATGCGTATATGGGGATATATATATATATATATATATATATATATATATATATATATATATATATATATATATCTGTGTGTGTGTGTGTGTGGTTGTGAATATGTGTGTGTGTGTATGTATACATATACATGGATGATGAGGATAGTGTTCACCGCCGGAAGCCGGGACGACTGAACGTCTTGCCTGAATCTGGGGGCAGATGCTAATTTGTGCTAACCGTCCACCTCTCCGAAGATGCCAAGTTGATTTATGGTACTATATATCGAAGGTTTAAACGGATGCGGCCGATGTAGCAGATTTCGTCAGATTCCCCCTCGTTTGAGAGGTTTTTGATTGTGGGGACGCTCTTCCCTGCAGGCGCAAGCCCCTGCAGTTAATTACGCTACCGCATCGCGGTAACAACTTTCTCCTTCTCCAGATAGTCACTTTGTGTCGTGAGTGTTTGTTTTGTGTTCGGTTGCCCGTGGATTGTATACGGAGACTAAGTTATGTTGTCGCCCGTAGGACGTGGATTAGTCCAAATCCGTATCTTTCTTAGATATGGGTTTGGGGGTTGTGTTTAAGGATATGTTAGCCTTATTTGAGACTAAGATCAATTTAAACTTTTGTTAAGGACACGTTAGCCTAATTTTAGACTAAGATCAACTCAACGGGACCGTTTAGATCCGACAAGAGAGAAATTGGGCTTTATTGTTTAGTTTAATGACATTGCGGTCGATAATTAGTTTAAGGACATTACGGTCCATTGTTAATTTTAAGACATTGCGGTCAAGGTTAAGGACATCATAGTCCGTGAGTTTAAGGACCTCACAGTCCGGTGTTAGTTTTAAGACGTCACGGTCGAGGTTAAGGACATCATAGTCCGTGAGTTTAAGGACCTCAAAGTCCGATATTAGTTTTAAGACATCACGGTCAAGGTTAAGGACATCATAATCCGTGGATTTAAGGACTCCACATTCCGTTGTTAGTTTTAAGACATCACGGTCGAGGTTAAGGACATCATAGTCCATGAGTTTAAGGACCCCACAGTCCGATGATAGTTTTAAGACATCACGGTCAAGGTTAAGGGCATCATAGTCCATGGATTTAAGGACTCCACAGTCCGATATTAGTTTTAAGACATCACGGTCGAGATTAAGGATATCATAGTCCGTGGATTTAAGGACTCCACAGTCCAATTTTAGTTTTAAGACATCACGGTCGAGATTAAGAACATTATAGTCCGTGGATTTAAGGACCTCGCAGTCCGATGTTAGTTTTAAGACATCACGGTCAAGGTTAAGGACATCATAGTCCGTGGATTTAAGGACTCCACAGTCCGTTGTTAGTTTTAAGACATTACGGTCGAGGTTAAGGACATCATAGTCCGTGAGTTTAAGGACTCCACAGTCCGATGTTAGTTTTAAGACATCACGGTCGAGGTTAAGGACATCATAGTCCGTGGATTTAAGGACCCCAAAGTCCGTAGTAATGTGTGGTTGTCGGGACCCGTTACCTCTCCGACGACATTGAGAAATTACAATGACAGATATCAGAGGAGTAAAGAGATGTACCCTCGAACCGGGTGTAAATTGATTGGAAGAGCAGATGAGCTCATTTCAATTTAAATTGGGGACTTATGGCCAGAATTGGGTTAAGTCCAGTTAAAAATTTGTTTAACCTTTTATTTTTGTTCTGCCTGTTAGGCCTTTATTCGGGCTCTGCCCTTTTAATAATGCTAAGCATTGGGCTCAGACATTTTGTCTAGTATTAAATGCATAGCATTTATCAGAACAAAGTATGTTCTGACAGCGCGCCACGTGGTGCACTAGGTGCTTTGCGCCAGTCAAAGAGCGCGTTGCGCTTCTGTCGGTTAGCGCACACGAGGAGGACACGTGTCGCTTAGCGCTAAGCGCTAGTTTGTTAGCGCACTGCGCTTTTAATTTATGAGTGCGCTGCGCTAGTTTATAGGTGCGCCAGTGAGTGACACATGGCGCGCTTGGCGCTGGGCGCCAACCCAAGAGCGCAGTGTGCTGTTTTCAGGAGCGCAAAGCGCATATTGTGTCTATGGTTGACACATGGCATGTTTTAGCGCAGAGCGCCGGTCCAACGAGCGCAAGGGCGCAGTTCATGAGTGCAAGGCACTGTCCAATAGCGCAAAGCATGTTTTGATCAATTCTAAGATCAAAGAACAAGTTTATGTTCTTCTTAGAGGAGGCCTTGCCTCAAGATTCAAGAACAAAAGTTCTTTTTTTTTTAGAAAAGGCTCTGCCTTTATAGATCAGAAGATCTGTGAAGTAAAAATACTTCTTTTTATGATTAGATCTTGATCTTTTCTTTTTATTCAAAGACCTTGGTCGTTTTTATAGATCTAAGATCTTTTTAGAAGATATTTCTTCTTTTTACGAGATGATTTCATCTCTGTTGTTCAAGAGTTCATTCTTTACCTTAAAGATGAAGAAGTGATCTTCTTTTTCCTAAAGGTTTGCCTTTGTTTCTCTTTGAGTTTTTCTCAAACTTTGCTGAGAGTTTTTCCTCTCTGTTTTCTTTCTTCTAGACTTGAAGTCTAGGGGCCTTTATATAGAGCCAATTGATTTGTTAAATCAGTTTTAGGAGATCTTTTTCTAATTGATTTGGGAATATTTCCCACCGTTGGATCTTTGATCTTAGGGCTTCTGTTTTACAGAAGACAATCTTCTTATTTTTTTAACAAGATTGAGAAAATATTTCTATAACAGAATTTATTCTGTCTTTTGGTAATTTTTATTTACCATTGGATCATTGATCCAACGGTGCTCTGATTTACAGAGCACAATCTTGTCATTTGGAAAGATTTTGAGGAATCTTTTCTTAACAGAATTTAATTCTGATTAATTAATGATTTATCATTATTATTAGATCTTTGATCTGACGGTTGGGGAGCTTTTAGGTTCCAGCGCTGGCGCACCCATGCTTTGCACGAGGTGCGCTGTTAAAAGGCAGCGCACATTGCGCTAGCGCACACATGTATGACACGTAGTGTGCTGCTTAGAGCGCAGCACACCTAGCGCTAGCGCACACATGCTTTGCACGTGGTGCGCTACGACAGAGCACATTGCGCTAGCGCACACATGTATGACACGTGGTGCGCTGCTTAGAGCACAGCGCACCTTGCGCTAGCGCACACGTGCTTTGCACGTGGTGCGCTACGACAGAGTCTTTGAATCTCAGCACTGAGATATTTACATTCTTTGCATGTGGAGTTTTTCCCTTATTTTTTTATATTATTATTTATTTTTATTTATTTTTATTATTATTATTTTTTTTTTATAAGGGAGCAGGTTGTGAGCCAAAATTTTGGCGGGAACAAATGCCCCCCCACTACTTTGCCCACGTAAGTACGTACGTGGGTGAAGTAGTGCAGAGTTATGCGTGACCACAGAATTGAGGGCTTAGGAGACAAGTTTAGGGTCCTTGTAGCCTAAGACTTTCTTCGTCTTCATGAGCCGTAAGGGTCTCAAGAAGGTTTTTCTCCCTACGAGTCGAGAGGATCTCGTAGGTGCAAATTCTCCCTAGAAATCGTGAGGATTTCTAAGTGTTCATTACCTCCATGAGTCGTAAGGATCTCACTCGGGTATTTTTCCTTACGAATCGTGAGGATCCGTAAGTAACTTCTTCGCTTCAGCGGCGAATGTGGCTTTGGCAAATGTGGCCCATAGATGGTAGATGACATTTCATCCTGAACTCTTTATAAGGTAGCGATGGTTTAGAAGACAGGTTCAGATCTGCCGCCTAAGACTTTTCAACTTTATGAGCCATGAGGGTCTCATAAAGATTTTTTTCTTCCTACGAGTCGAGAGGATCTCATAGGTGTATTTTCTCCTTAAGGATCGTGAGGATTCCTAAGTGTGTTTTCTCTTGAGAGTCGTAAGGATCTCACAAGAGAATTTTCTTCCTTACAAGTCGAGAGGATTCGTAAGTGACTGATGAGTTGACCTACTCCCGAGTCAAAGCACTGTTTCAACAGGGAGGTCGAGGGTTGACTTTGGGTTGTCTGTGCACCGCCGAGTCATGAAACTGGGAACTTTGCCACGGCTCCGCTTTGCTGACGTTGTATATTCCTGCAGAGACACTGATTTCTCTGCGGGTCGGCGCGAATCGAGATGTTCTCGTCAAGGACGCTGATTTCTCTGAATCGAGGTATTTGCCAAGGACACTGATTTTTCTGGGGTTGAGACGAATCGAGGTATTCCTGCAAAGACGCTCATTTCCTGCGGGTTGACGCGAATCGAGATGTTCTCATCAAGGACGCTGATTTCCCTGAGTCGAGGTATTCGTCAAGGACACTGATTTCCCTGGAGTCGAAACGAATCAAGGTATTCCTACAAAGACACTGATTTCTCTGCGGGTCGACGCGAATCAAGGTGCTTTCTTCAAGGACGCTGATTTCCCTGAAGTCGAAACGAATCGAGGTATTCCTGCATAGACACTGATTTCTCTGCGGGTCGACGCGAATTGAGGTGCTTTCTCCAAGGACGCTTATTTCCCTGAATCGAGGAGGTTGCCAAGGACACTGATTTCCATGGAGTCAAAACGAATCGAGGTATTCCTGCAAAGACACTGATTTCTCTGCGGGTCGACGCGAATCGAGGTGCTCTCGTCAAGGATGCTGATTTCCCTGAATCGAGGTTTTTGCCAAGGACACTGATTTCCTCGGAGTTGAAACAAATCGAGGTATTCCTGCAAAGACGCTAATTTCTCTGCGGGTCGATACGAATCGAGATGCTCTCATCAAGGACGTTGATTTCCCTAAATCGAGGTTTTTGCTAAGGACACTGATTTTCCTGGGGTTGAGACGAATCGAGGTATTCTTGCAAAGATGCTGATTTCTCTGCGGGTCGACACGAATCGAGATGCTCTCGTCAAGGACGCTGATTTCCCTGAATCGAGGAGGTTGCCAAGGACACTGATTTCCCTAGGGTTGAGACGAATCGAGGTATTCCTGCAAAGACACTGATTTCCTTGCGGGTCAACGCGAATCGAAGTGTTCTCGTCAAGGACGCTGATTTCCCTTAATCGAGGGGGTTGCCAAGGACACTGATTTCCCTGGGGTTGAGACGAATCGAGGTATTCTTGCAAAGACACTGATTTCCTTACGGGTCGACATGAATCGAAGTGCTCTCGTCAAGGACACTGATTTCCCTGAATCGAGGAGGTTGCCAAGGACACTGATTTCCTTGGGGTTGAGACGAATCGAGGTATTCCTGCAAATACACTGATTTCCTTGCGGGTCGACGCGAATTGAAGTGCTCTCGTCATGGACGTTGATTTCCCTGAATCGAGAAGGTTGCCAAGGACACTGATTTCCCTGGGGTTGAGACGAATCGAGGTATTCCTGCAAAGACATTGATTTCTCTGCGGGTCGACACGAATCGAGATGCTCTCGTCAAGGACGCTGATTTCCCTGAATCGAGGAGGTTGCCAAGGACACTGATTTCCCTGGGGTTGAGACGAATCGAGGTATTCCTACAAAGACACTGATTTCTCTGCGGGTCAACGCGAATCGAGATACTCTCGTCAAGGACGCTGATTTCCCTGAATCGAGGAGGTTGCCAAGGACACTGATTTCTCTGGGGTTGAGACGAATCGACGTATTCCTGCAAAGACGCTCATTTCTTGCGGGTTGACACGAATCGAGATGTTCTCGTCAAGGACGCTGATTTCCCTGAATCGAGAAGGTTGCTAAGGACACTGATTTCCCCGGGGTTGGTTGACTTGTTTCCGAGACGGAGCATTGATCCGGCAGAGAGATCATTGGTTGACTCCAGGTTGTCTGTGAACCGTAGAGTCTTAGAACTGGGGACTTTACCGTGGCTCCGATTGATGATGTAGCATCTGTGTCCTGCTGGAATGAGGAGGCAAACCGTTGTTAGTCTTCGGGCCGTAGATGTGGCCATTGAGATTTGGAACTAGGGACTTTGCCATGGCTCCGCTTCGTTGCGACTCTGAGGTTAGTTGTTAACGTCCCGTCTGCATCTGATTGGAGTGAAGAGAAACGCCGTTGGTGATCTCTAAGCTGTCTGTGAACCGTCGAGATTTGGAACTAGTGGACTTTGCCATGATTCCGTTGTTCTGACCCTGGGGTCGTTTGTTGACGTCGCATCTACATCCTGCTGGAGGAAGGAGAAACGCTGTTGGTGATCTCTAGGCTGTCTGTGAACTGTCGAGATTTGGAACTAGGGGGCTTTGCCATGATTCCGTTTCGCTGTGTCGCTTCCGTGCCTTGTTGGCATAAGGAGGAGCGTTGTTGTTGGTCTTCTGGGATGCAGATGTGACCGTTGAGACTTGGCTCTCTTTCTGATGGAGCTTGTGGAGAGAAGGCGTGATTCCTTCTTTGTTTGCGCCCCTGGATTGTATACAGGGATCGATGTGATATCACCTGTAGGGCATAATTTTCATTTCACTTTTTTTATTTCTTTCCGCGATGCTCTATCATTTCAGCTTTTATATCGCGAAGGTCGCGATTGCCCAATCATTTCGGCTATTTTTCGCGGTGCCCAATCATTTCGGCTATTTGTTTTATTTTTACTCGCTGCTTTTTATTGCGAGTTGCCCAATCATTTCGGCTATTTTGCATGCATATATTTTTACTTGCTGATTTTGTTTGCAAGTTGCCCCATCATTTCGGCTATTTCGTATGCATGTGTAGCTTGCCAGCTTTTGTTGCAAGCTTGGATTTGGACACCGATTTCGGCATCAGCACCACTACAAATGGGATATTGCCAGGAGCGAATCATCATTTGCCTTCGTCGATATCGAACAAAGGTGGCTTAGTAGACAGGGTTAGGATTCTGTCGACTAAGGCTTTTGACTCCATGAACCGTAAGGTTCTCACAAAGGTATTTCTCCCTATAAGTCGTGAGGATCTCGTAGGTGCATTTTCTCCCTAGGAATCATGAGGATTCCTAAGTGCATGGTCTCTTATAAGTCGTAAGAATCTTACAAGAGGGTTTTCTCCTTATAAGTCGAGGGGACTTACAAGGGTTGTTCACCGTGCAGACATATCCCTAGTCACGGATGGGACTTTGTTAGGGAAATGTTCATTCGTGCCCATAGATTGTATACAAGGGTCAATATTGAACCGCTTGTAGGGAAGCATTGGAGGTTGTGATGGCTTAAGAACAGGTTCAGATCTCTGTAGCTTAAGGCTTTTGAACCCTATGAGCTGTGAGGGTCTCAAAGGGGAATTCTCCTTACGAGTCGTGAGGATCTCGTAAGCGTAGTTTCTCCTTAAGAATCGTGAGGATTCCTAAGTGTATTTCTCCTTTGTTAGTCGTAAGGATCTCACGCAGGTGGTTTCTCTTTACAGGGTCGAAAGGACCTTGCAAGTGTCTTTTAACGAGATTGCGCCCTCTCGGGTTTTCACAAAACTCGCTGGTAGTCCTGCTGTTTTTACTCACGGCGCCCTTTCGGGTTTTCATCCGTGCCCATTTTGCTTGTGGACATACCCTTTTTTTGTTTTTTTTATTTTTTACGAGTCTGTGCCCTTTCGGATTTTCACAAACATCGCCGGTAGTCCTGCTGTTTTTACTCACGGCGCCCTTTCGGATTTTCATCCATGCCCATTTTGCTTGTGGACATACCCTTTTTTTTACCACGTCAGCTTTAGGATGCTGCGGTCCGTAATAGTTTATAGATGTCTCGGTCAGTTGCAAGTTTTAGGACATTGCGGTCCATCGTTAGTTTAGGGACGTTTCGGTCCGCTGTAGCTTTGAGGCGAAGTTTCACCAGATGCTTTATAAATAAGTAGGTTTCTCCTTGATAGACCTTGTCACATAATCCAAGGGTTTTGGCACTGCTCCTGCCCCCAGCTCCTCTACGTTATCTCCTAACGCCGAGTGTGCTGCTTTGTTACTTAACAACAAATGAGCGATCATGTGGCAACTTGCCACATAATCTTCGGATTCTTCTGATAAGTCGTCTTCCTCATCATTGTCGTTATCTTCATTCTCAAGGATGTGACTGAGGAACTCTTGAAGCGTGACTGAGGTTCACGCCCTCTGGTTGTATTCTTTCAGCGCGTCAATATGCTTTTGCAGATCCGTGCGCTTGTCGTTAGACAGCGCGGGCTTTTTGGTCTTCTTCTTTTTCTTCGATGAATGTGACGGCTTGGCCCGAATGTTTTGTCCACCATCACTATTAATTCCCAATGTTGGGCGTGGTTTCAGCATCTCCTCGATGATCTCCGGCTCTAGTGGGCTTTTCCACCTGGTTGCTGGACATGATTGAAGATCTTTCGGCATTCTTTTAGTTTTTGCCAAAAGAACAACTTCTCATGGAGCTTCCTCTATGAATGAGCACAATGCCCCCCGCATGTCCATGTTTTTCGGAGCATGTGGTTGTGGCGGGTTCACCTTCCAATTTTCAGACAATGCGAACTTGCCTTGCTGGTATTGGTCTTCAACCCAATTTTTGAAGACGTAGCAATCTTCGAGTGGATGGCCCAATACTCTATGGTAAGGGCAGTAATTGGGATCGTTGACGTCACTCGGTTGCGGTGGGTGTCTCGACTCCGGTAGAGTGATGAGCCCATTGTGCACTGTCAGTTCGAAGAGTATCCTTGTTTTATCTCGGGGAAACGAGTAAGGACGTCTTAATTTCTCATCGAGGGATTGCCGCTTGTTGCTTTGGCGAACAACCGCTCTCGGGCCACTCGGTTATTGTTGAGCGTTGGCGAAGAAGGTTGCTTTCCCTTTGCCCTTTTCATTCTAAGGCTCCGTCTTTGAGGAGGATGGTCTATGGCCTATTTGGTCCATTTGGGCCAACTTGTCGATCAAGGCCTGGAAGGTGGTCGGCTTGAAGAACATCATGAACTGGGATATGGTCGCCTGCGGATCGAGGGTTCCTATAAATATGCCCACTGCAGGAGCCTCTTCTATGCGTTGTTCGCACTTCGACCATAGATTCCGCCACCGTATCGCGTACTGAACCCATGTTTCGCCTGGCTTCACCCTGGCATTGATCAACGCCGTGATTAGGGTGCGTTCGCTACCGCTTGCGAAACGCTGGGTGAATAACAGCTCCATCTCCGTGAATGTTTTGACGGAATCGTTCGGGAGCTCGGAGTACCATTCAAAGGCCGTCTCCGCTAAGCTGCCAACAAACTGGCGAAACAGTAGTTTATCATCACCTCCAGTATTACCGCACAGAGCCCTAAATTGAGCAACGTGCTGGTGTGGATTTCCCGTCCCCTTATATACGTGGAATTTGGGGATCGTGTATCCCGGCGGGTATTTTATTTGGTCGTACCAACCCGGATAGGGTCGTCCCGTTTTAACAATTTGCCCAGCCGCTTCATTCGCCTGATGAACTCGTATCTGCTGAGCGATGTAATCATCCATGGCAACTTTGGAGATTGTCTCCTCCTTGGCTGTTGACAGAACCGGCAGAGGATTTGATATCTCTCCTCTATCATCTTCAATTATTATTGGAGGTTCTTCAGCTGGAGGGTCCGGGTGGATCAACATGCCCACCATATCTTGGAACAGAAAGGCCATTTGTTTTATATTGGCCGCCTGTTCCGCGGCCTCTTTGTCTTTCCTCTCAAGCATTCTCCGAAGGAATTCGGCATCAGTTTCCTGCTCACGGCGCTGCTCCGAGGATGTCTCTGGGCTTGCTTTCGGTCCTGTGAGTGCGGCCATGGTTGTTAGCATTTCTTGGAGCTTTTGTTGTTGTTGCTCCTGAGCCTTAGTCACTGATCAGGTAAGCGGTCGATGACCCGTAAAAGCACGGCTTTCCTCTTTTCCGGATGCCATATAGATGGTATGCACCACCATGCCCCCAGACTTAGGGCGTTTAGGCTCAGTGGTCTTACGATTCGTCACAGACTCAGGGATTTTCTCTGGCCTTCTCCTCTTGTGAGCGGTCGAAGTTGAGGGGGCCGTTGCAGTGGGCACACAAGTAGCTGTCGCCTTTTGTGGCTTGACAGGGTGATCCTTCTCTTGCCTAACCTTCATCTTTTTCTGTCGGTGAGAGTAATCTTAATCAATCACCGAGTTTTGGACTTGACGCCAGACTTTGTAAAATTTAGAGGACAGCCGCTAAGGGGGCTGATCCAGCTTCGCCTTTGGTGCATTCTCCATAGGTGGAGGGGATCTTTTCAGCACGGCAGTTGGCGAATTCCTGCGCACCTTATTCAGCAGCTCAAAGCTGTTCCCAGTTGGAACAGCAGCATTAATTTCCGCCATTGGAGATGGTGGAGTTAGCCCAGAGGGGGAATTGCCCCCAGCCTTTCTTACTCGGCGCCAGTGGCGACGTCGAGCGTGTCGAGCGGACGGTGTTGGTTCGGCGATGGGGATGGCTTTGTCTTGCCCCCTGTCTAAAAGAGGCGCCGCTGATGGTGTTAGTCTATTGAAGACTGATGTCCTTTGAGTAGCAGAAGCGGGAGTGGGGACAGTCAGTCTTGTAAAGACCGACCCCTTGGCAGGAGAAGCCGCCTTGACGACTTCAGGAGCAGGGTTGGTTACTCTCTTCGGAATAGCCTTCTCTGGAGGTACAGGCTTCATTATGGACCCACCTGAACTTTGGCCCAATCTGGAGAAGACCGAGGCGCCGGTGCTGGACGACCCGTTGAGAGGGGCCGCAGTAGGTGTAAGCCGATCAAAGAACGACTTCTTAAGAGCTTCCGGTGTTGGCACAGGAGCGGTGAAGCTCGTTGGCGGGAGCATGGTCCTGAAAAACAACCCTGTGGTGGCTTGAGTGACCTGTTCCACGGGCATCGTGAACAGGAAAGCCGCTCGGGGCCCGTAGGTTATGCCCCAGTTGAGGCAGGACGTGGGTTGCAGTTGCATGTGGAACACTTTGAGCAGGTGAATGCCATTGATCCTTTGCTTTCTGCACCAAGAAAAACGCCAAATCTTAGTACCTTGAAACCCAAGGGCAACCATTAACAAACCGCGATTGGTTCGTGAACACGACACACGAAGTGTGGAGTGGAAAGAGGAAAAGGTCCCACCGGGCATGCCAGAATATGTTCACCGCCGGAAGCCGGGAAGACTGAACGTCTTGCCTGAATCTGGGGGCAGATGCTAATTGGTGCTATCCATCCACCTCTCTGAAGATACCAAGTTGATTTATGGCACCATGTATCGAAGAATTAAACGGATGCGGCCGATGTAGCAGACTTCATCAGATTCCCCCTCATTTGAGGGGGTTTTGATTGTGGGGACGCTCTTCCCTGCAGGCGCAAGCCCCTGCAGTTAATTACGCTACCGTATCGCGGTAACAACTTTCTCCTTCTCCATATGGTCACTTCGTGTCGTGGGTGTTTGTTTTGTGTTCGGTTGCCCGTGGATTGTATACGGAGACTAAGTTATATTGTCGCCCGTAGGATGTGGATTAGTCCAAATCCGTATCTTTCTTAGATTTGGATTTGGGGGGTTGTGTTTAAGGATATGTTAGCCTTATTTGAGGCTAAGATCAACTTAAACGTTTGTTAAGGACACGTTAGCCTAATTTTAGACTAAGATCAACTCAACAGGACCGTTTAGATCCGACAAGAGAGCAATTGGGCTCTATTGTTTAGTTTAATGACATTGCGGTCAATAATTAGTTTAAGGACATCACGGTCCATTATTAGTTTTAAGGCATTGCAGTCAAGGTTAAGGACATCATAGTCCGTGAGTTTAAGGACCTCACAGTCCGGTGTTAGTTTTAAGACGTCACAGTCGAGGTTAAGGACATCATAGTCCATGAGTTTAAGGACCTCAAAGTCCGATGTTAGTTTTAAGACATCACGGTCAAGGTTAAGGACATCATAGTCCATGGATTTAAGGACTCCACAGTCCGTTGTTAGTTTTAAGACATCACGGTCGAGGTTAAGGACATCATAGTCCGTGAGTTTAAGGACCCCACAGTTCGTTGTTAGTTTTAAGACATCACGGTCGAGGTTAAGGACATCATAGTCCATGGATTTAAGGACTCCACAGTCCGATGTTACTTTTAAGATATCACGGTCGAGGTTAAGGACATTATAGTCCGTGGATTTAAGGACTCCACAGTCCAATGTTAGTTTTAAGACATCACGGTCGAGGTTAAGGACATCATAGTCCACATCACGGTCGAGGTTAAGGACATCATAGTCCGTGGATTTAAGGACCTCACAGTCCGATGTTAGTTTTAAGACATCACGGTCAAGGTTAAGGATATCATAGTCCGTGGATTTAAGGACTCCACAGTCCGTTGTTAGTTTTAAGACATCACGGTCGAGGTTAAGGACATCATAGCCCATGAGTTTAAAGACTCCACAGTCCGATGTTAGTTTTAAGACATCACGGTCGAGGTTAAGGACATCATAGTCCGTGGATTTAAGGACCCCACAATCCGTAGTAATGTGTGGTTGTCGGGACCCGTTACCTCTCTGACGACATTGAGAGATTACAACGACAGATATCAGAGGAGTAAAGAGATGTACCCTTGAACCGGGTGTAAATTGATTGGAAGAGCAGATGAGCTCAGTTCAATTTAAATTGTGGACTTATGGCCAGAATTGGGCTAAGTCCGGTTAAAAATGTGTTTAACCTTTTATTTTTGTTCTGCCTGTTAGGCCTTTATTCGGGATCTGCCCTTTTAATAATGCTAAGCATTGGGCTCAGACATTTTGTCTGGTATTGAATGCATAGCATTTATCATAACAAAGTATGTTCTGACAGCGCGCCACGTGGCGCACTAGGTGCTTTGTGCCAGTCAAAGAGCGCGTTGCGCTTCTGTCGGTTAGCGCACACGAGGAGGACACGTGTCGCTTAGCGCTAAGCGCTAGTTTGTTAGTGCACTGCACTTTTAATTTATGAGCGCACTGCGCTAGTTTATGGGTGCGCCAGTGAGTGACTAGTGGCGCGCTTGGCGCTGAGCGCCAACCTAAGAGCGCAGTGCGCTGTTTTCAGGAGCGCAAAGCGCAGATTGTGTCTATGGTTGACACGTGGCATGTTTTGGCGCTGAGCGCCGGTCCAAGGAGCGCAAGGGCGCAGTTCATGAGTGCAAGGCACTGTCCAATAGCGCAAAGCGCATTTTGATCAATTCTAAGATCAAAAAACAAGTTTATGTTCTTCTTAGAGGAGGCCTTGCCTCAAGATCCAAGAACAAAAGTTCTTTTTTTCTTTTTAGAGTAGGCTCTGCCTTTATAGATCAGAAGATCTGTGAAGTAAAAATACTTCTTTTTATGATTAGATCTTGATCTTTTCTTTTTATTCAAAGACCTTGGTCTTTTTTATAGATCTAAGATCTTTTTAGAAGATATTTCTTCTTTTTACGAGATGATTTCATCTCTGTTGTTCAAGAGTTCATTCTTTACCTTAAAGATGAAGAAGTGATCTTCTTTTTTCTAAAGGCATGCCTTTCTTTCTCTTTGAGTTTTTCTCAAAGTTTACAGAGAGTTTTTTCTCTCTCTTTTCTTTCTTCTAGACTTGATGTCTAGGGGCCTTTATATAGGACCAATTGATTTGTTAAATCAGTTTTAAGAGATCTTTCTCTAATTGATTTGGGAATATTTCCCACCGTTGGATCTTTGATTCTAGGGCTTCTGTTTTACAGAAGACAATCTTCTTGTTTTTTAACAAGATTGAGAAAATCTTTCCATAACATAATTTATTCTGTCTTTTGGTAATTTTTATTTACCATTGGATCATTGATCCAATGGTGCTCTGATTTACAGAGCACAATCTTGTCATTTGGAAAGATTTTGAGAAATCTTTCCTTAACAAAATTTAATTCTTATTAATTAATGATTTATCATTATTATTAGATCTTTGATCTGACGGTTGGGGAGCTTTTAGGTTCCAGCGCTGGCACACCCGTGCTTTGCACGAGGTGCGCTGCTTAAAAGGCAGCGCACATTGCGCTAACGCACACGTGTATGACACGTGGTGCGCTGCTTAGAGCGCAGCGCACACGTGCTTTGCACGTGGTGCGCTACGACAGAGTACATTGCGCTAGTGCACACGTGTATGACACTTGGTGCGCTGCTTAGAGCGTAGCGCACCTAGCGCTAGCGCACACGTGCTTTGCACGTGGTGCGCTACGACATAGTTTTTGACTCTCAGCACTGAGATATTTACATTCTTTGCATGTGGAGTTTTTCCCTTTATTTTTTTTATATTATTATTTATTTATTTTTATTATTATTATTATTATTATTATTATTATTTTATAAGGGAGCAGGTTGTGAGCCAAAATTTTGGCAGGAACAGATAGTACATGATACTTGGAGATAAGTCGATGTGATTGGGCATGATGCCACGAGATCAGTGATGAGACTTGGTTCGTATTTTGAGATACGACATGATATTATAGCGGATCTTTAGGCGATGTGTTTTCATACACACACACATATATATGATGATGGTATCAGTATGTACTAGACTTTAGATCAGTACCCCTAGTTCATGATATATGATGATGAAGATACCAGTTGAATAATGAGATAAATGTGACATTCGACCCGTACTCAGATTTGGGATGCCGTGCGATGGATTTATCGTACGAGCTATAATTATGATGATAGATCCGCACTCTTGACTCGAGGATGTCGTATTATATATATTGTATTGTACGTGATACTATTGAGGCGAGATCACCGACTACTAGATGTATAATCACCGACTACTAGATGTATATATATCGACTCAGACTTAGATGGTTTTCCTTACCCCTTAAGATTAGTCTGTTAGTTTAGTACTGTAGTTTACTTAGTAGATGTTAGACTGGGCACGAGTCATACTTATTTCCAAAACCATGAATCGTGAGTATTTTAAAGACAGGCCAAGAGATACTACGGATATTTCAAAGGATGTACTTTTTCATAAAAACACCATAGCCCTATTTTCTAAACACCACGATTCGTGCGATTTCAGATACCGAAAACTGTATGACTCGTATATGGGAATGTTATTTCTTTATTGCTGCATTTACTATTCATTTGCTATTTATTCTGCTGTTCGCATTGCATTACATGCTTATATCTATTTTCGTTAATAATTATGAAACCTGTTATTAGGACACCGGCACCATTACCGATGATGCGTATGCTCCACATACACTTGCTTGCCGGCTCACACACATCTTCATCGGTAATTACTATGTCACGTACACTTTAGAGAATATTATTTCATTGACATAGCTTGCTAGCTGATAGTTCATATATGTTATTTCTTTCATGTGCTAGTTTAGATATTGCATTCTTTATTTAGATACCCATGTATTTTATATTCATTTGTCATAAAATATTATGGGCCAGTCCGGATTGCCGAAGCCCAGTATTCATTGTTATTTACGCTAGAGATTGTTATTTCGGATTTCCATAAGATTTCTGGATTTGGAGAAACCGCAAGGATTTATAAAACGTATTATCATTTTTAAAAATACAAAAGTGCGGTTTTATCCTGATATGATTTGAGATATGTCCACCATGAGTTTTCTCGGCTCTTGAGCGATATCATACACCCGATTCAAGGAGGAGGAGGAACTGTCTGTGGGTGCATGATGGACCCAGTACGGTACCCCGGGGGGAGAAAGTCGCAGATGATGGCGTTGAGCCTGAGACAGGGGAGTATTACTGACCGGTGGTTTTATTGTGACGTGCCGGATATCCGGAGGATACCGACGTGGTCTTGAGATTTGAGGATTTGGGTCAGTCCGGATAGCCGGAGCCCTAGATATTGATATTTGATGATACAGGCCAGTCCGGATAGCCGGAGCCTGAGATATTGAGATTTGATGATACACGCCAGTCCGGATAGCCGGAGCCTGTGATATCGAGATATTGAGATTTATATTTTTTGTCGATACTTGACACTGATTTCCTGTTGATTTCATTGATGATACTCGATTTTTAACAGAAATCTCACTGAGATAGGAAAACAATTTTCACAATTAGATGCATTCTGTTTTCATGCATTCATACATCATACATATGATATGTTGCTACCTGAAGCACTGACACGAGCACATGGAATTACACTTATGCATAGATGTTTACCCTTACCATTATATTATGCTTCAGGCCATATTATTATTTGAGGATATTATAATCGTATGACCTAGGATTGAGTCATACATACTATTTCTGCTCGGTGATGTTTTCTACTTTCGAGTTGGCAACTCACCCCCGTTGTGCCACAGTTCTTGCAAGTTTTGCCGTACAGGTTTCCTTGGAGGCTTTGCTGGTACACTGCTTCTTTCCAGATGATTGCTTTGGTAGGTGGACTCACTTGCATAATGACCACCATTGTACATTTATTTATTTCAGTCGTATCTAGTAAACTCCATCAACCAGACTGTATTATTTATTAAACCTAAAAGACCAGTTGTATATTCTTTCGACCTTAGAGTCGTGTGTTGTATTATTATGGTTCTCTTGATGATTTTGAGTTTCCTTTTGAGTTTTGATTCTCGCCCTTCGGCGTTGTATATTATATTGCTTGCGTGGTTATGACCGCCAATTGGCGAAGAGCTAGCTCTCGCTTGGGGATGTATTTATTTATATTATGCTTGTTGTACCCTTTTTGGGGCCGGTATTTTCAAAGGAAACTCTGCCGAAATTTTCAGAAAAGACTTGAGATTTTAAAAATGCATATTTCGGCTTAAGTTATTAAAACCACTTGCTTTAAAATAAGTTTTCCTTCACTTTCTTCTTTTAAATGGTTTAGATTTCTGGGTTTTCTTTGGCTTACTTGAATTAGATGGGGTCCTATAGACTTCAAATGATTCAAGTGCCAGTCACGTGCCATTTCGGGTCGTGACACCCACTTCCAAGAAAGCCACTTTGGGGAAGATCCAGGGCTCAAGGGAGAAGCCCCTTTCATTGGCTCCAAAAATATCTTAGGAGTTAACTCCTCAAATACACACACACACACACACACACACATACACACGTAAAATTATAAATCTTTCTTTTTGGGAGTACAACTCCCAGTGCAGGGGCTAAGCCTACTTGTTCTCTCTGTTAGGAGTTCAACTCCATAAGTCAAATCGAGAACACAGCTCCCAGTGCAGGGACCAAGTCCCTTTTTCTGCTGACGCCGAGCTCCCGCGTGCCAAGCACGTGGGGCGCTAACGCCCAGCGCCCGCATGCCAAGCTCGGGGTCGTTCGCCCAACGCACTGCGCCTAAGCATCCACGCACCAAGCACGTGAGGCGCCAGCGCCCAGCACCTGCGTTCTAGGCACGTGAGGCACTGGCACCCACGCGTCCTTTGGACGCTATTCTTCCTTTTTTTTACACACACACACTCCACAACCCTGTCCCCATTAGAAAAAATTTCTAACGAGGCACTGCTCCGCACCCCGCAAGGGGGCTGCTAGCCCCCTTGACCCCCAGCCCGCTATCCGGATAGTGGGACCCCCGTAAAAACTCTGCGGGCCCCCGATATATCCAAAACCCCTTCAGAACACAACACTGCACATTGAGGTCGCATGATATGTTTGACCCGTCAATTGGAGGTTCTCTCGCTCCAAAGACAAGGGGTAATTAACGGCAGCTTAGTCCGCGGCTGCCGGAGATTCGGATCCCCACAATCAATAAACCCTAGCCTACCCTAGGCAGGGGGAATCTATAATGCGCCTGACAAGCGCTCGCGTATTCCCATCTTAATGGGGTTACAAAAAACACCCTACAGATTCTGACACGCCCGGTGGGACCTATCTTTCCTTCCATATTTCAGGTTAAACATTCATGTGAACTCAATCAATATATATATCTATATTTATACTAAAATAATCCTCTTTCATGAAGGTTTTCAAGCAATCAATTTTCAACAATGTCTCCTAAGATGAACTCAGCTCCCATCTCCTACACGATGAAGATGGACGTTAGGATGGTCCTCCCGGCCAGTCTTGGGCGACAGTGGGAGGAGCCGCTGCTACAGTTCGGCTCTATTCTGTTCGTGTCAACTATCACCATCCCATCTTCTCAAGCTCCAGTAACAGACAGACCGGCCTTGAAAGGCAGGAGGCCAAATGTGGTGATCTCGAGGGCACCACACCCAAACTCAAGTCAATGTTTGAACGACTTTCTTTGGCCCCAGCTGGAGGCAAGGTCATCAACACCAACAAAGCAACAAGGCATCTTGGGCAAGCGCCGGCGGCGTCCCTGACAACTGCTCGATCGGGTGTCTTCTCTAAGCTCCCCGCTAATCGACTCACAATGGCTTCCTGGATAACGGATGCCCGCCAAGCCTTCAAAATCGAGAAGCTAAGACAGAAAAGGCTCAGATACAGAGCCAAAAAAAGGGCTAGGGCTCCTGCTAGGCTGAACTTCATGAGGTTCGAAGAATAGGGTTACCCCGCCAAAGATAAAGAGATGGCTGGATATGCGGTTCACACTGTCTATATGGTGGGCACACGTAGCAAGAGCAAGGACGAGACCACCACATCTCAAATCCAATCTGATGTGAATATAGCTGTCACTTCCCAAGACCAGCATCCTCCGGAGGGTGATGAAAATCCTCCCGGTGAGGCTGATAGGCAGAGAGATCCCTCGGTTCATGAGGAGTCGGGCTCGAAAAGTGAAGATGGGCCAATCTTCCGTCCCAAGAACGCAGAGCAACAACTTCTACAAGAGCTCCGAAAATAGCTCAGAAGTAAATACAAGGAGATGGCTAAACTTTACTCCAAAATTGACGACTTGACGATTGTCGTGATGCAGCTCACGGCCCAAGTTGCCTCTCAGCCGTCCAATCAAGCGCAGGGTTCTGCTAATGAACCGGGAAACGGTGTTCCAAGGCAGCCATCGCCTGTTCCCTCAAATCCAAAGGTGGACGGACCGCATGAAAGTCAGTCGCATCCTATCTCAGGAAATGTCTTGGCTACCGATGACAGTAGCCCGCTAACTCAAGATCAAATCATGGATTTGGTTGCCAACAAAGTCAAAATATTGGTAGCCGAAGCCGAAGCGCAAAAAGATATCAGCAGCAGTGGAAGACCATATCCTGCTCAGTATGATCTAGTAGAATTTCCTATCCTAGCGGCTATGCCATCCCCAAATTCGAAAGATTTGATGGGACGGGAAATGCGAATCAGCACATCGCCTATTTTAAAGCCTCATGCAGGAATATTGAGGGCAATGATGCGCTTCTCCTCCACCAGTTCGTTAATAGCTTAACCGATGCCGCTTTCGACAGGTACGCGAGCATACCGGATGGCTCCGTTACTACATTCGTCCAAATGGAATCTCTGTTCCGACAAAGGTTCATAAGTGTCAGCGATAAGATCACCATTGCCAACCTCGTAAGGACCAAGCCAAAGAACAATGAAAGCAGCATGGATTTTATAACCCGATGGCGCAATCACTCCGTCAAATGTGAACCGCCGATAGAGCAGTACCAATTTATCAGTCTCCTCGTCGGAAATCTCAACAATTGGATGGCCCCGTTTCTATGCACCCCGAGTCTCAAAACATTCCAAGAGCTGACCAAGAAAGTTCAGATGTTGGAGCGCTCAAAATAAGAGCCTTCCTTTGATTCCCAAAATAACAATAGGTCCTGGAGAAACCGAAAGGACGATAATCGCAAAGGCGGAAATTCCGACGATGCTGAATCTTTTAACACTTTGGCTAACCGAAATAAGCAAGGGATGAGCGGGTCTAATGCCAACCGGCCTCGGAAGCCAGTGTTCGGAGAGGAAGGAGAATCTCTACTAAAAGAGAAGTTGGATAAGGTCTATTCCTTCAGAAGGGACAAAGTCCAAAAGATATTCAAGGACGCCTAAGAAACGGTCTACAATTGCCAGAATCGAAAAGACCGCAAAAAGTGAATATGACCGACGACCCCAAATATTGCCCCTATCACAGAGTGATAAGTCATGCTATTGAGAACTGCTTCATCTTCAAAGATTGGGTCGAGAAGCAATACAAGGCAGGAGAGATAGAACTGTCTAAAGGCGTGTTAACAAACAGTCAAGCTGTGACCGCCAATTTCATACAAACGGAGACCGAAGTCCTTCGGGAGCCTGATTCTCTCAGACATCTGCCTTTCTCTAAAAACAGCCGACCACCACGTCGTTAAAATGGTAACAGACGACCTCTAAGTCGTTAAACTGGAAATGTAAAAATGTGTAAATAAAAAAATGAGAAAAAGAGCCGAAATGATGGGGCAATTCGCAATAATAATCAGCGAGTAAAATAAAAATGAAAATAAACAGCCGAAATGATGCGGCAACTCGCAATAAAAATTAGCGAGTAAAATAAAAATGAAAATAAACAACCGAAATGATGGGGCAATCACGAATGAATAGCCGAAATGATAGGGCAATCGCGACCTTTGCGATAAGAAAAACTGAAATGATAGAGCAATTGGGGTAAAAAAATATTAAAAAATTAAAAAAAATGGCGAATGATAAGTCGCTCCTGGTACCATATTCCAGAGTAGCGATACAGACGCCAACCAAAATTCAAATCCCCAACGGCGAATGATGAGTCGTTTCTGGTACCATATTCCAGTGCAGCGATGCAGACGCCAATAAAATCCCAAAACTCTCCCGGCCCTACGGTTGGTCCCCAAGTTGACTACCGTATACAATCCACGAGCTCAAATAATTCTCATTATACCCATATCCCACCGCAATCACCAGTTACGCGGCTGGTCTCCGCCCTTGGAATTATACTCCATTTGGGAAGACCTACTCATGTGTCCTCACGATACATGAGGAGAACAAACTTACGAGATCCTCGCGACTCGTAAGAAAATACCTTCGTGGGATCCTTACGACTCACAAAGAAAAACACATTTGGGAGACCCCACAACTCCTAAGGAGAAAGTACACCTACGAGATCCTTTCGACTCGTAGGGAGAAAATGCTTTTATGGGACCCTTACGGCTTATAAAATTGAAAAGCCTTCGGTGATAGGGATCTAAACCTGTCTCCTAAGCCATCGCTCCCCAATAGGCCAAGGCAAATGATGAATTGCTCCTGGAACCTGCACTTCAGTGTTAGCAACGCCGATGCCTACCCTAACCCAAAAATTCCAAACTCTAATCCAATAGACCCCTAAGTCTTTAAACTGGGAATCAATGACCCCTAAGTCGTTAAACTGGGAATAGATGATCCCTAAATCGTTAAACTGGGAACGAGGGAAATCCCCTCACGGCAAATGATGATTCGCTCCTGGTACCATATTCCAGTGCAGTGATGCTGATGCCAAACCAAAATCCCCAAATCCATTCATGGCAAATGATGATTCGCTCCTGGTACCATATTCCAGTGTACCGATGCTATGTCAACCCAAATCATATCAAGTCAGCAAGACAACCAACAACCTCCCTAGCGGAATCAAGCTCCACCTCGGAAACAAGTCAAATCTCGATACCGCAGAAAGCGGAGCAAGTCAAATGTAACGACCCTAGTATTACTGTACGTTTGTGTTTTCTTTTTTTAGTAAAATATTGTATTTATTTATTCTTAGTATTTTCTGTAAATTTTGTTTCTTATAAATATATTATTTTATTCTTCTATCTATTCTTCCCAAACACATTTCGTTAAAACTAAATTTTAACTTTTTTTTCAAATTAAACATAAGACCTAACCCAGCCCATAACTCAAATTCACTTTCATTTTCATTTTCTTTAATAAAACTATGAGCCCAAAAGCCCACTTTTTTTTAAGCAACATCATATATTTAATTCTTATTAAATATGTGTATGAACAAGCTTGTAGCTCATTGGTTAAGTCTTTGCATTATTATTCTATAAATCACATATTCAAATCCCCATTCTTACAATTATTTTATTTTATCAATTTTTTAATTCTTCTCATAACTTACAAATGAGACCTTTCATTTCCAAAATGAATGGTGACTTTCATTTCTCTTTTAATTACCATATTAAATGCATATATTATTATACATAATTCACCATTACACCATCTTTATTTGTCTTCCTCTATCTTTTCCTTCCTCACATTTTTCTATCTTTCACTTCTCCCTCTTCACCTAGAGTCCAAGAAGAAGAACATGAAAAAGTCTTCAAGAAGGTCTCGTTAGTAACACGAGACTATCGGCGGATAAACAAGCCCGGTGACAATACCGGCTTGTGTATGTAAGTCCCTTCTCTCTCCTTCCCCCCATCTCTTATTTTCCTCTTGTCATACCTCGTGAACCCCCTATTATTTTCATATCGTAATCCGTAAGAGAAGATAAATATAAACATATACATATATATAAGTCTGGATATATATTGTTTCATATGGTTTAATAATACCTTATTGCATCTTGTTCAAATTAAAGTGTTTTTAATTCTTTGTTCATGACTATGAATGTTTATTACAAGTTGTGAGAACACAAATTTCATTCCACAATATATCTATAATGTTTTATTAAATCGGTTTGTTTATTAAAAGAAAAATAGAAGCCTGCATAAAATACTAGTTAATCTTTTTGCCGATTTTAGTATACACATCAATACCATTAGCTCTAAAATAATTTTTAGAAATTAATTTTTAGTTCTGAAAATTTCAGGAAATTTACATATGATATATTATATTATTTTTTACATGTTTAAAAATTTTAGATCGAATCACTTAACGGTTTAGGAATTATATCGTTTTTATTTACTGTTCGTAAAATAGAAAACTGCAGTTATTGGTTAATTTCTAGAACACATAACTTAGTATACCGATATCCAAATTGAGCAAACTCAGGTGTTTTAGATATCTATATCAAATAATATATATTTTATTAGTTTTAAGTTTTTACTAAAAACCAACGTAAGATAAAGAAAACTGCGTTACAATATTAAGCGACGGATCTGGACAGAATATGTCCTGATTCGCACACTGTTTTAAATAGGACATAACTCGAACTCCCAATATCCGTTCGTGAAAAACTTTAGATGTGTAGATGAAAAATTGATAGAACTATAATTTTCTGTATACTAGATTACTTAGAAACGCATGAAATAACCCGATATTGGATTTGCAATATAACATACAGTTGCTGTCCAGAAATCTGAATTTCTGTTTTAAATGCTAATATTAAAACGATTATAACTAGAGATTCAAAAATCCAAATCATGTGAATCTTGGTGTTTTGGATAAGTACATCGAATGACCTACAATTTTCTAATAATCTTTGTAACCTGTAACCTGATGGAAATTAACTCAAACTGCATTTTAAAAATATGTGACGGTGATGAACAGATTCTGATCTGTTTTGCGCGACGATACGAAAACAGATATGCCTCCCAAACCGGTAGTCGTATTTAGGTGAAACTGGAACTCAAGCATGCAAAACACTTAGAGACGTATTTCTGTTTATATTCCGCATTCGTTCGACTTGATTAATTAGTCGTACATAATATTTCTTTACAGCATTGTTTGTGATAGTTACTCGAATAATATACTTGACTCATTTCATATTATTCGAACATGTATACATATTTATCTTGATCATTAAATTGTTGTGTGCACATAAAGACGATACTTAAATACTTGAGATGTATTTTGAAAACTATACAAAATCATTTTTACATATAACCCCCTCAAGTTCTATAAATTACCCTAAGGACCTTAGTAAACATAGGTTTAAGCGGGACCAATCTCTTAAGCCTCAAGGAGCCGGAGATATGGGTGCTTGCCTATTTAAGATAGACAACTTAACAAACGGTGTTATCAAAGTGGTAATCGTCTTTGAAAAAGACACAAATCCTGCAGTCCATGTGCAGCGGTTACCGATAACATCAAAACATAATTCAGGACTTCAATTTCTTTTCTAATTGTTCTGACTCAGACTGGGTCTCATTATAATAATCTGACTTGAATATGATTCAAGTACAATCTACAATATTCCAATCCATGAATCCATATAATCAATCGGATCAAACTATTCAATCTATATTGACTGAACCGAACCATAGATATAATTCCATTTACATGATTCTCCAGTTACATCCATGATTCTCCAGTTACATCCATTTACTGATATCATGGTTTCGGCAAGTCATCCAATTATACAATCTATATTACAAGACAATACAAGTTACAATACAATTTACAATACAAACAATACAAACAAGACATCGCGGGATTTAAGGGGTAGATTGGTATGGAAGGTGTTAGAAGTGGCACGAGACAGCAACCATAAGACGTAATTACATCCATGCCGTTGTTCCGTGGTATTATCGACGGAGCCTTGTACTTCCATTTGCCTCTAGTCTCTGGCATATAGAGACTCCTCTCGTATACACTGGCATCCTTCTGTACCAAGCTACAAACAACAGCGTTAACACTAAATACAACATTATAACAATATAATACAACATTAAAAGCTACTCTCTCTCTCTTACTCTCCGTCTTTTCTACTTCTCCCTTATTTTTGGGACTTACCGAGTGATTGTTCGCTGACGACATTCTTTCTCTTTCTTCTTTGAAATGTTGTCAGGTGATCTGGACACTCAAGAGATCGAGCCTGCTAGTGAGGACTTGGACCAGCTTTCTTACGACCCAGAGCTCTAGCTTCATTGTACATACTTTTATTTCAGTACTTTTCATTTCTGTTATGCCATTGTTTAGGCATTGCTTTCATTCAGTTGTCTTTTCTTTTCCATGTATTGTAAAAATAATGTGAATAAATAAAGTTGTTGTTTTATTATATCTTGTCTCTTGTGCATTATTATTTATATTGCTTAGATACACTTAGCGTATTTATTTCAGAGTAAATACATAGCGGCCTCGTCGCGCCCCCTTCGCCGTATACCGGGAAGCGGGGCATTACAGGTTTTGTTGGTGGCCCATGCAGGTCTGAGCTGTATGGAACATTATCACGCAGTTCTGTTCTGCGTGAACAACATAAGCTATATAACACAAGAAACAGCAACTGAAAACATTCTTTACATTACATATTCCTTGAATCCATCTTGAACTCCACCTTCGGTTTTCTTGAAGTCCATCTCTCCACTTTTGAATCCTTAATTCTTATTCATTTTTTCTATTTGTATCTTGTAGACTTATTAGCTCAATTGGTTAGAGTATCGATCGACGGAGCTCGAAGACGACATCATCCAAATTCTGTTTCCTTACTCTGTTGCAACACCTTCTTGAGTAATTTCGAGGACGAAATTATTTTAAGGAGGGTAGAATGTAACGACCCTAGTATTATTGTACCTTTGTGTTTTCTTTCTTTAGTAAAATATTGTATTTATTTATTCTTAATATTTTCTGTATATTTTGTTTTTTATAAATATATTATTTTATTCTTCTATCTATTTTTCCAAAACACATTTCTTTAAAACTAAATTTTAACTTTTTTTTCAAATTAAACATAAGACCTAATCCAGCTCATAACTCAAATTCAATTTCATTTTCATTTTCTTTAATAAAACTATGAGCCCAAAAGCCCACTTTTTTTAAGCAACATCATATATTTAATTCTTATTAAATATGTGTATGAACAACCTAGCTCATCGGTTAAGTCTTTGCATTATTATTCCATAGATCACATATTCAAATCCCCATTCTTACAATTATTTTATTTTATCAATTTTTTTATTCTTCTCATAACTTACAAATGAGACCTTTCATTTCCAAAATGAAAGGTGACCTTTCATTTCTCTTTTAATTACCATATTGAATGCATATATTATTATACATAATTCACCATTACACCATCTTTATTTGTCCTCCTCTATCTTTTCCTTCCTCGCATTTTTCTATCTTTCACTTCTCCCTCTTCACCTAGAGTCCAAGAAGAAGAACATGAAGAAGTCTTCAAGAAGGTCCCGATATCCATTCGTGAAAATCTTTAGATGTGTAGATGGACAATTGATAGAACTATTATTTTCTATATACTAGATTACTTAGAAACGCATGAAATAACCCGATATAGGATTTGCAATATAACATACAGTTGCTGTCCAGAAATCTGAATTTCTGTTGTAAATGCTAATATTAAAACGATTATAACTAGAGATTCAGAAATCCAAATCATGTGAATCTTAGTGTTTTGGATAAGTACATCGAATGACCTACAATTTTCTAATAATCTTTGTAATCTGAAACCTGATCGAAATTAACTCAAACTGCGTTTTAAAAATATGTGACGGTGCTGAACAGATTCTGATCTGATTTGCGCGACGATACAAAAACAGATATGCCTCCCAAACCGGTAGTCGTATTTAGGTGAAACTGGAACTCACGCATGCAAAACACTTAGAAACGTATTTCTGTTTATATTCCGCATTCGTTCGACTTGATTAATTAGTCGTACATAATATTTCTTTACAGCATTGTTTGTGATAGTTACTCGAATAATATACTTGACTCATTTCACGCTATTCAAACATGTATACATATTTATCTTGATCATTAAATTGTTGTGTGTACATAAAGACGATACTTAAATACTTGAGTTGTATTTTGAAAACTATACAAAATCATTTTTACATATAACCCCCTCAAGTTCTATAAATTACCCTAAGGACCCTAGTAAACATAAGTTTAAGCGGGACCAATCTCTTGAGCCTCAGGGAGCCGGAGATATGGGTGCTTGCCTATTTTAGATAGACAACTTAACAAACGGTGTTATCAAAGCGGTAATCGCCTTTGAAAAAGACACAAATCCTGCAGTCCATGTGCAGCGGTTACCGATAACATCAAAACCTAATTCAGGACTTCAATTTCTTTTTTAATTGTTCTGACTCAGACTGGGTCTCATTATAATAATATGACTTGAATATGATTCAAGTACAATCTACAATATTCCAATCCATGAATGCATATAATCAATCGGATCAAACTATTCAATCTATTTTGACTGAACCGAACCATGGATATACTTCTATTTACATGATTCTCCAGTTACATCCACGATTCTCCAGTTACATCCATTTACTAATATCATGCTTTCGACAAGTCATCCAATTATACAATCTATATTACAAGACAATACAAGTTACAATACAATTTACAATACAAACAAGACATCGCGGGGTTTAAGGGGTAGATTGGTACGGAAGGTGTTAGAAGTGGCACGAGACAGCAACCATAAGATGTAATTACATCCATGCCGTTGTTCCATGGTATTATCGACGGAGCCTTGTACTTCCATTTGCCTCTAGTCTCTGGCATATAGAGACTCCTCTCGTATATACTGGCATCCTTCTGTACCAAGTTACAAACAACAGCGTTAACACTAAATACAATATTATAACAATATAATACAACATTAAAAGCTACTCTCTCTCTCTCTCTTACTCTCCGTCTTTTCTACTTCTCCCTTATCTTTGGGACTTACCGAGAGATTGTTCGCTGACGATATTCCTTCTCTTTCTTCTTTGGAATGTTGTCAGGCGATCTGGACACTCAGGAGATCGAGCCTACTAGTGAGGACTTGGACCAACTTTCTTACGACTCAGAGCTCTGGCTTCATTGTACACACTTTTATTTCAGTACTTTTCATTTCTATTATGCCACTGTTTAGGCATTGCTTTCATTCAGTTGTATTTTCTTTTCCATGTATTGCAAAAAGAATGTGAATAAATAAAGTTGCTTTTTTATTATATCTTGTCTCTTGTGCATTTTTATTTATATTGCTTAGATACGCTTAGCGTATTTACTTCAGAGTAAATACATAGCGGCCTTGTCGCGTCCCCTTCGCCGTATACCGGGAAGTAGGGTGTGACATCAAATCAAAGAAACGACCGTCCAAGTCGCTAAAAGGGCAGCACCGACCGTCCAAGTCGCAAAAAGGGCAGCACCGACCGTCCACGTCACTAAAAGGGCAGCATCGACCGTCCACGTCGCTAAAAGGGCAGCACCAACCGTCCAAGTCGCTAAAAGGGCAGCACCGACCGTTCAAGTCGCAAAAAGGGCATCATCGACCGTCCACGTCATTAAAAGGGCAGCACTGACCGTCCAAGTCGCAAAAAGGGCAGCACCGACCGTCCACGTCGCTAAAAGGTCAGCACCAACCGTCCAAGTCGCAAAAAGGGCAGCACCGACCGTCCACGTCGCAAAAAGGGCAGCACCGACCGTCCACGTCAAAAAAAGGGCAGTATCGACCGTCCACGTCGCCAAGGGCAGCACCGACCATCCAAGTCGCTAAAAGGGCAGCAACGACCTCCCTGTCGGAATTATGCTCCGCTTCGGAATCAGGTCAACCAGTGACCTCCCCGTCGAACTTACACTCCGTCGCGGAATCAAGTCAACCAACCAGCTCTGTGTCGGAATCATGCTTCGTCTCAAAGAGTACCCCGTGTCGAAATCATGCTTCGCCTCAGTGTTGTAGAGTGTTTTTCGTCACCCCATTGAGATGGGAATACGCACGCGCTTGTCAGGCGTACTACAGATTCCTCCTGCCTAGGGTAGGTGGGGGTTTATTGATTATGGGGATCCGAATCTCCGGCAGCCGCAGACTAAGCTGCTGTTAATTACCCCTCACCTTTAGAGCAAAGGAACCTCCGATTGACGGGTTAAACTGGTCATGCGAACTCAATATGCAGTGTGCGTGTGTTGTATTTTGAATGGGTTTTGGACATATCGAGGGTCCCGCAGAGTTTTTATGGAGGTCCCGCTACCTGGATAGCGAGCTGGGGTCAAGGGGGCTAGCAGCCCACTTGCGGGGTGCGGGGCAGCCCCCGTTAGAAATTTTTTCTAAAAGGGACAGTGTCGTGGAGTGTGTGTGTATATATACATATATACATATATATAAAAAGGAGAAAAAGCATCCAAAGGACACGTGGGGGCCAGCGCATCACGTGCATGGCACGCAGGCGCTGGGCGCTGGTGCCTCACATACTTGGCACGTGGGCGCTAGCGCTCTAGGCACGTGGGCGCTAGCGCTCTAGGCGCTGGGCGCCCCCACGCGTTTGGCACGTGGGCGCTAGCGCTCTGAACGCTGGGCGCCCCACGCGCTTGGTGTCACGCCCCGCTTTTCATAGTGCGCTAAGATCGGCACGTGACAGAGCCAACCATTCTACCTGTGGCTAGGAAATATCCCTCCACAGTCACATTACGGCTATCTATAGATATCAAGAACAGGAAAAATAAAAGAAACTATCTAGTACATGTCCATGAGCCAGAAATAACGAGTCAAGAAATAATATGCGGAAGCAATAAATTCAAGTAACAATAACAATCTGAAAAGTACGTCCCAAAATACAGGCTCACATCAGGAATGAAAATGCGAAATAAAACTAAACTAACTAGCTACTAACATGATCTTCACTGCTCGGCTTGTTGGTCAAAATACTCCTGAACGGCCTGCGACAGAGATAGAGGATCTGGGCCATGCAAAACCCAGACGTCAGTGCGTCATGATATCAAACAATAATATAAGTAATCAGGATGTAACGAGATATGCAGGCAGGAATCATAAATAGTAACAAGTCAACAGGAATGTATAACAGTGAAGTATATCAGTATGTATGACGTGTAGTGCTCAATCTAAGCTGTGCTACTGGGTTATCTATTCTAAAATTTGTTTGAAATCAATTAATGTACTCCTCATGTTACTCAAAGAATATGTCCCGTTACCCCCTGTCAGGAATATATGAACCAAGAGTGGTTCTGTCCCGTTACCCCCCGGGACCACGGATCAAGTAATACCCTTTTAAGTTACACTTTAGTTTACACTTTTGATTTCCCCATACCCCCAAGGTTATATGTTCAAGTCAGATATTGATAATCTGGAGCTAATGCCAATACAGGATCAAGCAGGTACAAGTTTGTCTATACAGACAACAGGATATGTCTATCGGGACAACAGGTCAAGATTGTCTGCATTAGTAACAAGATCAGGTATCAAGTCAAGCAGTGATGCATCAAGTCAATTCAGGTAGTGCACAGATATCAAGCGGATGCTCATAATAAAACTGTAGTAAGTACGGGTGCATGATAAAAGCATGGATGCACAAATATTTATCAGGGGTTACATCATGACTATGTAGGATGCACATTATCAAGCATGGAGTACTAATAATATGAAATAATGTGACATGGCATGCAAATTGATATATAATTAATGGTATGGATACACAAACATCGATTAGGGTTACATTTACAGTTCCAAGACTACGTGGGATGCATTATTAAGCATGGGGTGTTTCTACAATAATAATATGAATTAATATGATCTATAGATACAGCTACATGTATATTAAATTATATGGATGCAAACGGGTATCCGAAAACGCTAAAATTTAATATGGATGTACAATGCATTCAACATGTGATATTTTTATTCATATGGATGCATAATAATATACCTAGCATGTAACAAGATGAACTAGCATGCGACTAGATATGTAAATAACTATATGGATGCATACGGGTATCGAAAAACTGTAAAATTGTAATATGGATGCATAACTAAACAATATGTAATACTATTATTCGCATGAATGCAAAATATAGTAGTATAGCATGTAGCAAGATAAACTTGCCTCGATGGATCGCGCGACGGATGCGTACGGCACGTCCGACGTCGGTAAATAGTCGCAACGCACACACGGCACGCGGGACAGGCCCAGGCAAGGCAAGAGGGTAATCACGCAAGTAAGGGACGTTTACTAGATCGCCTGGATCGGCAGCGGCGACATAACTCGGGCGATCACTGGAAAATCAAGATTCAAGAAAAAGAATAAAGAAAAGAAAAAGAAGAAGAGGAAGAGGAGGAAGAAGAAGAAGAAGAGGTTGGTGCTCACTGGGGTTAGTGCTTAGTTGGGTTGGTGCTCAGGATTTCCGGGGACAAAGGAGACAGGGTGATGGTGTCAAGGTCACCGGCGGCAAGGTGTGCAGGTGGGATGAAGGCTAGGGTTTCGGGTGTGCAGTGCGGGGTTCAAGACAGAAGAGGAAAAGAAAAGAAGGAGGAGAAAAGAATGAAGAGGTGGTGAAGGTAATAATAAGATGAGGGTCGTCGGCGGTGGAGGGTTGAGGGGCTGGGGTTTGAGTATGGGTTTCCTTGGTGGGTGCAGGGATGAAGAGGTGTACAGGGGAGGCTCGGGTGAGGGTAGCAGGGGTTTGTGGTGCTTTGGGAGGAGAGGAGATGAGGGTGACGAAGTTGGGAGTTTGAGGAGGCAGAGGAAATAGGGTTAGGGTTTCGTTCGCATGGGTTTTCTCGTGGAGGGCTCGGGCATTTAAATAGAGAAAAGAGAAAAGAAGAGAAGGGAGGTGAGTATAATACGGAGGGGGTGAGCAGAATCGAGAAGCGAACAGTGTTCGCGAGGGGAGAGAGAAAGGGATCGGGAGGAGAGAGAAAGGGATCGGGAGAGAGAGAGAGAGTTTGTTGGTTTAACTGTTAAGATTTAAATTTTAAAAAATCTTTTATTTGTTAGATAAATTTTAATTTGTATCAGTTTATAAAAATAATATTATATTAATAAAATTTGATATTCTAGTAAATACAAATATAGTCCAAAACACTCTCAGGTCGGGTCTAAAATTCCAGTTTTAAAATATGAAAAATATACATGTCGACCAAAACTAAATTTTGATATCCGGATAACGAAAATGCATACCCCAAGAACGGATGCACGTATGTGCGCGTAGCCATCCAAACAAGTCCGTTTCACTGAACGGGATGAGAACAAGATGCGCGGATGCTACGACAGGGTTAGAGGTATCATGCAGACCATGCAATGTATTTTTAAAATATTTTATGTGACTTTAAATGTTATATTAAAATATGCAGATGCCAGATATAATGCCAGTATGCAGTATGTATAATATGAAACTACACGGATCCACATAACAAGCTAGGATAAATCACAAACATGAATCAAGACTGGTTTCAAGCATGTGGGTTGGGTCGGATGCAAATACGGATATCAAAATACTATTCGCACCCAAAACACAGTAAATCAAGAAACTACCATAAATAAAGAAATACTTGACTAGAACTGGTATAAATTGAACTAGGGTGTTACATTATACCCAACTACAAAAAGAATTTCGTCCTCGAAATTCCCAAGACAAGAAAATATAAACAATCAAGAATCTATAACAATAGGTGTGGAAACTTCTGTCGAATCTTGTCTTCTCGTTCCCAAGTTGATTCTCCGTGTGAGCGATTTCCCCAAGAAACAAGTACGAGAGGGATAACCTTATTCTTAAGAACTTTTTCTCTTCGATCAACAATCGACATCGGTTGTTCCTCAAAGGTCAAATCCTCTCTTACATTCGGCTCCGAATGATCCAGCACGTGTGTTTCATCTCGAACATACTTACGGAGTTGAGATACATGAAACACGTCATGAACATTCGCCAAAGATTGTGGTAACGCCAATCAATAAGTCACTTCTCCAACAGGCTCTAAAATCTCGAAAGGCCCCACGAATCGAGGACTAAGCTTGCCTCGACTCCCAAAACGAATCACTCCTCTAGTCGGTGATATCTTCAAGAATACCAGATCACCAATAACGAACTCTAGAGGTCTTCTCGATGTGTCGGCCCAACTCTTCTGCCGATCTTGTGCTGCCTTCATGTGATTTCGGATAGTATTAACTTTCTCCACGATTTGCATGATCAAATCCGATCCCAACAATCTTCGTTTTCCAATATCGTCCCAACAAACGGGTGAGCGACACTTGCGACCATACAACGCTTCGAATGGAGCCATCTGAATAGTCGCCTGAAAACTGTTATTGTAAGAAAACTCCACCAAGTGTAGATGATCCTCCCATGAACCCTTGAAGTCCAACATGCAAGCTCTCAACATGTCTTCAAGAGGTTGGATCGTTCTCTCCGACCGGCCATCTGTCTGAGGATGATAAGCTATGCTAAACTTCAATTGCGTCCCCAAATTTTCCTGTAAACTCCTCCAGAAGTGTGATAAGAATCGGGTGTCACGATCGGAAACGATGCTCACAGGTACTCCATGCAATCTCACAATCTCCTGTATGTACCATTCTGCTAACGCTTCCATTGACTGACCAACTCAAAATGGTATGAAATGAGCTGTCTTGGTCAATCGATCAACAATCACCCAAACTGCATTGTTGTCCTTTGGACTCCGCGGTAAAGCTGTCACGAAATCCATGGTTATATGTTCCCACTTCCATTGAGGAATCAGAAGTGGCTGCAATAAACCAGCAACCCTTTGGTGTTCAGCCTTAACTTGCTGACACACCAAGCACTTCGCTACAAAGCGAGCAATCTCCCTTTTCATGCCTTCCTACCAGAAATGTTGTCGTAGATTACGGTACATCTTCGTGCCTCCTGGATGTACGGAATATGCGGAACTGTGCGCCTCCTTCATAACTTCTTCACGAATGTCTCCTTTCGGCACACACAAACGGCTACCATATCGCAACGACCCATCTTCATGAATCAACAAGTCAGTTCGAAGTCCCGCTTCAACCTGTTCTCGAAACTTCTACAATCTTGGATCGTGCAACTGCATTGCTTTAATATTATCGATCAACGACGACTGTACTTGCAGCTGCATCAACTGTCCCGAAGAATGCGGTAGCACGATCTCCAACTCGAATCTCTGAAAATCTTCGATAAGCTCTTTCTGTGCAGTCAACATCCAAATTGCTGGCAACCGACTAAGCGCATCCGGCACTATATTAATTTTCCCCGGATGGTACTTAAGATCAAGATCATAGTTAGCCATCAGCTCAAACCATCTACGATTCCTCATGTTAAGCTCTTTTTGCGTGAACACATATTTTAGGCTTTTGTGATCGATGAATACTTTGACCCTTTCACCCAATAAGTAGTGTCTCCAAATTTTCAAAGCGAAAATTACTGCTGCAAGCTCCAAATCATGAGTTGGGTAATTCTTCTCATGGGTCTTCAACTGCCTCGATGCGTAAACTATAACTTTCCCATGCTGCATCAAAACACATCCCAAACCTTTCCCAGATGCGTCGCTGTGAATCACCAATCCTCCGGAACCGTCTGGTACGGTCAAAATAGGAGCGGTTATCAATCTCTGCTTCAACGCCTCAAAAGCTGACGCACATTTATCCGTCCATACGAACGGTACTTCTTTTCACGTAAGCTTGGTCAAAGGCTCAGCCAAACGAGCAAAATTCTCTATGAACCTTCTGTAATATCCGGCAAGTCCAAAAAAACTTCTGACCTCTGCTACGTTCTTCGGAATCGGCCAATCTTGAACCGCTGCAATCTTTTCAGGGTCAACGGCGATTCCATCTCCGGATATAACATGCCCCAAAAACTTCACTTCTTCAAGCCAAAACTCGCACTTGCTCATCTTTGCATACAATTTTTCTTGCCTCAATGTCTGCAGTGCGATCTTCAGGTGTTCCGCATGCTCTTCAATGCTCCTCGAGTAGACCAGAATATCATCGATGAACAACACTATAAACTGGTCCAAGAACGGTGAAAAGATTCGGTTCATCAAGTCCATAAATATCGCTGGTGCATTCGTGACTCTGAATGGCATCACTAAATACTCGTAATGTCCATACCGAGTTCGGAACGCGGTCTTGCAAATATCTTCTGATTTAACTCAGACCTGATGATATCCGGATCGCAAATCCAGCTTCGAGAATACCCTCATGCCACTGAGTTACTCAAATAATTCGCCAATGCGAGGGATCGGGTACTTGTTCTTAATAGTCACCCGGTTCAATTCTCGATAATCGATACACATCCTCCTTATGCCATCTTTCTTCTTGACTAGAAGAACTGGAGCTCCCCAAGGTGAATTGCTGCTGTGAATCCAACCCTTCTCTAGCAATTCGGTAACCTATTTTTTGAATTCTTCCAACTCTACTGGTGCCATTGGATAGTACGCCTTTGAGATTGGCGCTGCACCAGGAACAAGATCGATCGCAAACTCCACATCTCGTTTTGGTGGTAAACCCAAGATGTCCTCGAACACGTCCATGAACTTTCAAACTACGGCTGGCGCTTCCTCCTTATCAACTTCCATCGACGAAAGAACACTGTGTGTCGGCCTAGCCCTAAACTCTACTGGCCCGACGGAACTGCTACCTCCAGTAAAAACAAATTCCGGATGTCCGGGAATCTGGAAAATCACTTTCTTTGCCCTACAATCAATGTAAGCGTGGAAAGTGCCAAGAAAATTCATTCCCAAGACAACATCAAACAATGGGGTGCACCAGAATCGAATAATTCTAATGCAGGAAAAACATGAACAAGTAGGATACCGGAAACAACTTCATCTGAAGCCAAGATACTGAAGAAGATAAGCACAGTAAACAAGATAAAAGCTTGTGATAAAATAAGAACTGGTAAGCAATGAAACCCAGAGAAGCAAGGTAATATAACAACCATAAAACAAGGAAATGAATCAAGACTAGCACTCCAAGTTACTTAAATAGAGTACCGCATTGTAACCATGCTACAGTTCATAGTTACAATCACATAACTCCGTTCAAGTCGCTCAAATCCTAGTATCAGAATCAAAGGAATAGGACGGGAGAAACAATAGGGAACCAAAAGATTTCAAGCCGAGATGCAACGCCAATCCATCTCGTCAAGGTAAAAGGTTAAGAGAAAGATATGATTCAAGAATCACGATAACAATGTGGCAGGACATGTTCTTAATTACAGGTTTTCTGATTCGTGTATTGGGTCCAATACCCAACTACAAAAGAATCAAACCCGATTAACCTAAATCTATGGCTCTGATACCAAACAAACCCTGTCACGCCCCGCTTCCCAGAGTGCGCTAAGATTGGCACGTGACAGAGCCAAACATGCTACCTGTGGCTAGGAAACATCCCTCCACAGTCACATTACGGCTGTCTATAGATATCAAGAACAGGAAAAATAAAAGAAACTATCTAGTACATGTCTATGAGCCAGAAATAACGAGTCAAGAAATAATATGCGGAAGCAATAAATTCAAGTAACAATAACAATCTGGAAAGTACGTCCCAAAATACGGGCTCACATCAGGAATGAAAATGCGAAATAAAACTAAACTAACTAGCTACTAATATGATCTTCACTGCTCGGCTTGTTGGTCAAGATACTCCTGAACGGCCTGCGACAGAGATAGAGGATCTGGGCCATGCAAAACCCAGACGTCAGTGTATCATGATATCAAACAATAATATAAGCAATCAGGATGTAACGAGATATGCAGGCAGGAATCATAAATAGTAATAAGTCAACAAGAATGTATAACAGTGAAGTATATCAGTATGTATGACGTGCAATGCTCAATCTAAGCTGTGCTACTGGGTTATCTATTCTAAAATTTGTTTGAAATCAATTAATGCACTCCTCATGTAACTCAAAAAATATGTCCCGTTACCCCCCGGAACCACGGATCAGGAATATATGAACCAAGAGTGGTTCTGTCCCGTTACCCCCTGGGACCACGGATCAAGATGTAAGAGTCACGGATGGCTCTGTCCCGTTTCCCCCCGGGACCACGGATCAAGTAATACCCTTTTAAGTTACACTTTAGTTTACACTTTTGATTTCCTCATACCCCCAAGGTTATGTGTTCAAGTCAGGTATTGATAATCTGGAGCTAATGCCAACACAGGATCAAGAAGGTACAAGTTTGTCTACACAGACAACAAGATATGTCCATCGGGACAATAGGTCAAGATTGTCGGCATTAGTAACAAGATCAGGTATCAAGTCAAGCAGTGGTGCATCAAGTCAAGTCAGGTAGTGCACAGATATCAAGCGGATGCTCATAATAAAACTGTAGCAAGTACGGGTGCACAATAAAAGCATGGATGCACAAATATTTATCAGAGGTTACATCATGACTATGTAGGATGCACATTATCAAGCATGGAGTACATATAATATGAAACAATGTGACATGGAATGCAAATTGATATATAATTAATGGTATGGATGCACAAATATCGATTAGGATTACATTTACAGTTCCAAGACTACGTGGGATGCATTATTAAGCATGGGGTGTTTCTACAATAATAATATGAATTAATGTGATCTGTAGATGCAGCTTCATGTATATTAAACGATATGGATGCAAACGGGTATCCGAAAATGGTAAACTTTAATATGGATGTACAATGCATTCAACATGTGATATTTTTATTCATATAGATATATAATAATATACCTAGCATGTAACAAGATGAACTAGCATGCGACTAGATATGTAAATAACGATATGGATGCATACGGGTATCAAAAAACTGTAAAATTGTAATATGGATGCATAACTAAACAATATGTAATACTATTATTCGTATGAATGCAAAATATAGTAGTATAGCATGTAGCAAGATAAACTTGCCTCGATGGATCGCGCGACGGATGCGTACGGCACGTCCGACGTCGGTAAATAGTCGCAACGCACACACGGCACGCGGGACAGGCCCAGGCAAGGTAAGAGGGTAATCACGCAAGTAAGGGACGTTCACTGGATCGCCTGGATCGGCAGCGGCGACACAACTCCGGCGATCGCTGGAAAATCAAGATTCAAGAAAAAGAATAAAGAAAAGAAAAAGAAGAAGAGGAAGAAGAAGAAGAAGAGGTTGGTGCTCACTGGGGTTGGTGCTCAGGATTTTCGGGGACAGAGGAGACGAGGTGATGGTGTCGAGGTCACCGGCGGCGAGGTGTGCAGGTAGGATGAAGGCTAGGGTTTCGGGTGTGCAGTGCGGGGTTCAAGATAGAAGAGGAAAAGAACAGAAGGAGGAGAAAAGAATGAAGAGGTGGTGAAGGTGATGATAAGATGAGGGTTGTCGGGGGTGGAGGGTTGAGGAGCTAGGGTTTGAGTATGGGTTTTCTTGGTGGGTGCAGGGATGAAGAGGTGTACAGGGGAGGCTTGGGTGAGGGTTGCAGGGGTTTGTGGTGCTTTAGGAGGAGAGGAGATGAGGGTGACGAAGTTGGGAGTTTGAGGAGGCAGAGGAAATAGGGTTAGGGTTTCGTTCGTATGTGTTTTCTCGTAGAGGGCTCGGGCATTTAAATAGAGAAGAGAGAAAAGAAGAGAAGGGAGGTGAGCAGAACACGGAGGGGGTGAGCAGAATCGAGAAGCGAACAGTGTTCACGAGAAGAGAGAGAAAGGGATCGAGAGGAGAGAGAAAGAGAGAGAGAGAGTTTGTTGGTTTAACTGTTAAGATTTAAATTTAAAAAAATCTTTTATTTGTTAACTAAATTTTAATTTGTATCAGTTTATAAAAATAATATTATATTAATAAAATTTGATATTCTGGTAAATACAAACATAGTCCAAAACACTCACAGGTCGGGTCTAAAATTCCAGTTTTAAAATATGAAAAATATACATGTCGACCAAAACTAAATTTGGATATCCGGGTAACGAAAATGCATACCCCTAAGAACGGATGCACGTACGTGCGCGTGGCTATCCAAACAAGTCTGTTTCACTGAACGGGACAAGAACAAAATGTGCGGATGCTACGACAGCGTTAAGGGTATCATGCAGGCCATGCAATGTATTTTTAAAATATTTTATATGACTTTAAATGTTATATTAAAATATACAGATACCAGATATAATACCAGTATGCAGTATGTATAATATGAAAGTGCACGTATCCACGTAACAAGCCAGGATAAATCACAAACATGAATCAAGACTGGTTTCAAGCATGTGGGTCGGGTCGGTGCAAATACGGATGTCAAAATACTATTCGCACCCAAAACACAGTAAATCAAGAAACTACCATAAATAAAGAAATACTTGACTAGAACTGGTATAAATTGAACTAGGGTGTTACACTTGGCACGTGGGCGCTGGCGCTCTGGGCGTTGGGTGCCAGTGCCCCACGTGCTTAGCACACAGACGCTGGGCGTCAACAGAAAAGAGGACTTTGTCCCTGCACTGGGAGTTGTGCTCCCGATTTGACCCCTGGAGTTAAACTTCTAAAAAGAGATTAATTTATAGAGTTGAACTCCAACAGATCTTGAATGGAGTTAAACTCCTAAAAAAAATTAGAAATGTTCAAAGGGGGCTTTTTATTTCTCCCCTTTGGCCCTGGATCTTCCTAAGATGGGATTTCTGGAGATGGGTCTCCTTCTTCTTCCTGTCGGTTGGCCGGATCTTGGAGAAAGGGGTGAGATTTAAAAATCTCTCCTTTTTGAGATCCAATGGAAGATCTGAGCTCCCTTTTGTGGGTTTTGTGGTGAAAATTATTTAGTTTTGGAAAAGGAAGAGTAAAACTCTTGATTTAATTCAAAAGAAAAGAGAAGATTTAGAACCTTGAGGAAGGAGAAGGAGGTACAAAAACCCTAGGGTTTTTAGAGAATGAAAAGTTCTATTTTATTCATCATCATGTTGCCTTATATAGGCTTACATATTTACATGTAGCCCCTTGGGCTTTACAAAATGGTATTTTGCTCATCCCATACCTCATGTGCTCATTTCTTTTGCACATAAGCCATGGGCTTTACAAAATTTGGCTTTATGCCCATTTTGCTTACATTCATGCACAAAAAATTACATCAAAATTATTTGTTATATGATTTTTATTTTGGCATGGAGGGGGGCCAGCCACTTCATGTTCGGACTCGACTTGGGTATGGGCCCACTTGATCTAGACTTGGGCCCACTTGGTTTGGGGTTGACCTTGACTTTGACTTGGTCAACCGGGGTACAATTTTCAACCCTACAGGTGTATCTGCCTTCCCTGTCGGAATAATGCTTCGGCTCGGAATCAGCCAGTGACCTCCCCCTTGGAATTATGCTCCGTCTCGGAATCAAGTCACCCAACAAGCTCTGCGTCAGAATCATGCTTCGTCTCAGAGTGTACCCCGTGTCGAAATCATGTTTCTCCTCAGTGTATCTGTCTTCCCTGTCGGAATTATGCTTCGACTCGGAATCAACCAGCGACACTTCATGTCGTCAACCGTCCATGTCGTAAAAAGGGCAGTGCCAGCTTCCTACAAAGCGGGAACCAAATCACTCCGTGCCGGGGAAACGTCTACTATGGAAACTCCGCCTCAGAGACGCGTCAAGTGTCGACCATCCATGTCGTAAAAAGGGCAGTGCCGGCTTCCCACAAAGCGGGAACCAAATCACTCTGTGCCGGGGAAACGTCTACCACGGACACTCCGTCTCGGAAACGCGTGTTCACAACATAATATTGCATTTTCTATTCCCCATTCTTATGCATTTTACAATGAAAACAGGTGCTTTTGACCCATGTCTGCTACATGTTACAGGTTACAGGTTCTTGGAGCGAAAACAGTGAAAAAGACAAAAGACGACACAAAAGAAGGATTTTTGACCAACAAATAGAAGGATCGTAGTCAAGCCTAGATGAAGAACAGTTCACAATGTACAAGGAAACGCAAGGTCCAAGAATACAAAGCGGACGGTTAAAAATCCATTGCGCATTGTCACTGAAGATCTGGAGAAGAATCAGAAGACAAACAGAGAAATGAATTGAAGAAATAACCAGACCAAAGAACCTTGAAGCAGCCAAGGAGAATTCATAAGCTGAACTCATCAAAAGGCCGCGGAACCGCGGCTCAAGCCAGCCATTGCCGCGGTTCCGCAGCCGTCTGGTGCCCGTAATCAAAGAAATTTTTACCAAATGTTTTTGCGGCGCTGAATAGTCAACCTAAGGGCTATATTTGTAAATGTAGATATGCGGATCAAAATATAACATTTGATTTGTATCAAAAACTATCTATTACCGCAATCAAGAACGGCGTCGCTTGGTAGCTAGCCGGTGAGTACGGGTCGGTCCACAGGGATGTTGTGAATCTCCTATTTGCGCTAACGAGTTAATTCCGAAGGGTGTTCGGATTGATTATTAAATCTAAAATCTAAATCTATCTATCTACGATTATCTAGATATAGTCTTGCTAGGGTTAGGTTTAGGGATGGTTTGGAAATGCAGGTAAATCTCAACGCTTTCTATACCCGAATGAAGATCTATGAGGAGTTATGGTACTTATCAATAAAGGGGATTAGATCCATTCGGGAAGGTGTTCCTTACTTTAGGTTCTTGTCCTTCCTTTAGAGATCCTTACCCTAACCTCCATGGAAAACGCGCGCAACCGGGCTTTTACACTGCGGTGTCACCGCTATCTCGAGGGATAGGGTGCCGTATGGCGCGGTGTGTGCGTGTATGCATGGAGTCCTATTGAGAATATATTATGGGCAAGAAAGGGATGAGAGATCTCATCTCTCAAAATCCTTCCCCAAAGCTAACTCTAAGCAATTTATCTACGGCAAGAAATTAAATCTACCTAGGGCAAAGAATTGAAATTTAAACTAGAGCAAGGAATTAAATCTACTTAGAGATGCATCTCTCCAATCATCAATGCAGGTTTGTCAGATCTGAATTCATGAGTTGAAAAGAAACACCGATGCTCTCCATAAGGAGATCTGTATTTTATTATTAAAAGGAGGCATAAGAAATTACAATGATTTGGGTTCTATTTATAGGAGATAGAAACCCTAGGTTATATTTTGATCCACATGTCTACATTTACAAATATAGCCCTTAGGTTGACTATTCAGCGCCGCAAAAACATTTGGTAAAAATTTCTTCGAGTACGGGCACCATACGGCCGCGGAACCGCGGCAATGGCTATGGCTGGCTTAAGCCGCGGTTCCGCGGCCCTTTGATGAGTTCAGCTATTGAATTCTCCCAGGCTGCTTCAAGGTTCTTTGGTCTGGTTATTTCTTCAATTCATTTCTCTGTTTGTCTTCTGATTCTTCTCCAGATCTTCAGTGAACAATGCGCAATGGATTTTTAACCGTCCGCTTTGTATTCTTGGACCTTGCGTTGCCTTGTACATTGTGAACTGTTCTTCATCTAGGCTTGACTACGATCCTTCTATTTGTTGGTCAAAAATCTTTCTTTTGTGTCGTCTTTTGTCTTTTTCACTGTTTTCGCTCCAAGAACCTATAACCTGTAACATATAGCAGACATGGGTCAAAAGCACATGTTTTCATTGTAAAATGCATAAGAATGGGGAATAGAAAATGCAATATTATGTTGTGAACAAATACCCCCAAACTTATCTTTTGCTCGTCCTTGAGCAAACTTATTTTTATTCACTAAAATCCTAACCACACTTTTATAGGGAAACGCGATTGCACTGAGCTCGTGCAACAAGCCGTTAAACCTCTAGGTGTCCCTAGTAGGAGGAGTGTTGTCTCCTGAGGGTTTTCAGCGGATACTACCCACAAAATCCTATCAATTCGGCCCATTAACTTTTGTTCTCCAATTAGGTCTTCTAACAAGGAATTCTATTATCTTCGACCCGTAAATTATCCACCCATATTCTTCACACTTCCTCATCTTTTAACTTAAGATTATATATGTTTTGCAGACCTACTTAGCTTTCGGCATTTCTTAAGTTTTCCTTCTAGGGTTCCATCTCCACTTAGGAATTTCTATCAACTCTACTAAAGATACAAGTTCTATTCTTCATTCCTTTCTCTCATCTAAACTCCAATCACATATCCCCATGTGTGTGTATAAATCACCGCTACACTTGGAAATTCAAATCAAGCAATCATGCTCTTGTCCGTTGTCCAAAGCACTTCTTAATAGGTGAATTTTTAATTGAATTTTGCTTACATATCTTTCATGCGGCCGTTAATACTTCTTGAAGTACCAACAACCGATTACAAGATATGTTTGCACTTTAGAGCGTACTTCCTAGTCTTGCAACACCCAAAGCTTCAGCAGTGACTCCCAAACCAGTTGGTCTAAGACACTGGATGATGAACCACCCTCGCTAAATATTTTTCTATTTTTGCAGCCTTAAGTAATCACAAAAACCAGTGTCCATTTTTTTTTCTTTATTCACACTTTTTTTTCATTGTACTAAGGACTTTAGACAAGAGCATTTCAAGGTCTCTTCTACTATTTCAACTTTCAAGATGCGTGATTGTGCAATTTGTAGGGTATACATTTTCAGAATCTAGACTTAAGCTAGGAATTATCTTTCAAACTTGTACTCTAATAAGAACATCAATACTCTTCCCTTGTTTCGACTTAGCCCATGAAGTGAACCCAAAATCTGCCTATTTCTAAATAACCTACAAATACATATACTTTCTACCGTTAAACTTTAAGGAATGTTATTTTTAAAAATTTTAATTCACAAGTCTAAGATCTAGTTGTTCCTAACCAGTTAACCTATTTGTCAAATTCAAGTCAATTAGCCAAAATTGAATACAATAATTTTTATAATTTTTAAAATTTTCAAATTTTTATGGGTTTTCAAATAAGTATGCAAATGCAAAAATATGTACAAATGAATGCGAAGGAAGAAGACGTACCGAGCATACCCCCAAACTTAAACTTGACAGTGTCCTCACTGTCATGCTAAACCAAGAGGGTCAAAAATGCCGGCACTCCCCTGTTTATTTATTTATAATTGTTTTTATTTTTTTGAATTTTTTATTTTTTTTATTTTATAGAAAAAGAAAACAAAAATATATATACATATATACAACAAGGTTCCCCCCAAAACTTAAGCTTGGCCTTACACAAGCCAAAGGTTAGCACCAACCATTCAAAAATTTTATCGTGGTAATGGTATAGTTGGTGCAAGAATGGAGTGGAAAGAAAAGAGATGAGAAACACACGAGACCGTGTGGGAAGAAGAATGGAATATGGTCTCGGTGGAAGAGAAGAATGGTGGAAAGGAGAAAGAAGTGGAATACGATCTTGAGGGTGTAAATCGAGTCAATAAATTAGCGCAATTTGTGATGACCGATGTGTTAAAAGCGATTGTGCTAACCTATCAACCCGTCGAGAAATGGGGTCAAATCCCTCAAGATTCGCAAGAAGGGATGGGTACGCCGAACTTGGTATTGGAGATGAAAGCGTAACGGTCTCTTGTACGGTCGGAACGATAGGAAGGACGAAAGGGAGTGAATTAGGGATAGTCTCATTCTCACCGTAGTAAACTGTCTCGAACTTGAAAGATTCCATCAATGGTTCGAAACGACTGTAAGCAACCGAGTCTGATGGTTCAACTAACTCATCTGAAAATGTAAAGGACTCAAACTCGGGCGGTGAGTCATCAACATCATCCGAAAAAGTGAAACACTCGTAAGTGTTATCGTCTGTGAGAACTGTGTCAGATTCAAAGGAAAAATTTTCAAGCTCACAGTCTTCAAGCATGATATTAGGCGTGGTCGGAACGATGGAAAGGAGGGAGGGTGATATAGGTAAAGGTTCAAGAGGATGAATTGGAAAATCAGACATATCAAACAGGAATGATTCAACCTCAATATGATCCTCAAAACTCTCCTCAATACTATCCTTATAATTCTCCTTAAGATTCAACTCGTCCATGCCATTATCATCAAAGTCAAGACGCATATAAGATTCGGGAGGAACATTTAATAACTCGGGATGATGATTTGAACATAAAATCTCAATTAAATCGACAGGTTCATCATCCGAAATATTCCCGACGTCTATATCCTCAATCAAGTGAAAATCAATATTCTTAGACACCTCATCAAAAGCATGGATATCTATCAATTTAGGTTCTAGATGGGAGGTGTAAAGATCGAAAGGATTAGGTGCGGTTTCACTCGAAAGGGGTTCCTCACAATTTGGCAAATCAAACACTACAAAATCACACAACTCGTTTTTATTTTGAACTTGTGAATCATTTAGGACATTCGATGGACAACTGGAATTGTGGGCTTCAATTGGGTAGGGGTAGGTTTGATTTGGAAATCCTCTCTCATTCTCACTCAGTCCAACCGCCTCCTTATATATTGAAAAATTTGAAGCTAGCGGGAAACCAGCTACCAGTTCAGCAGGTTGCATAAGGGCGGCCACGGACGCTTTCACATTCCTAACCATTTTGTTTGTTGCTGCGATATACGCCTCCAACGACTCTTCCAAACTAGACTTGGGTGGTAAAGGGGTTTCGGTAAAAGAGTCAAAATCGTGTGGATATGCAAAACTCCCAACAGGCTGTGTAGAAACAGTGTCTAGTGAGGGTGGTAAGGTCGGGTAGGACTGGTAGGAAGTGGGTGGTTAGACAGGGGTAGGGTCAACATGTGGATAAAAAGGTGAATAGTCGTGTGGATCCCTAGAACTAGATGAGTGGAGAGGGGTGAAAGATCGACTGCGAGATTGAGCAATATGCTCAGCAATGGACATCGGCTTAGGAGTGACAGAAGGACTCGAAAAAGTGGTGTCAACATATAGAGGTGGTAAAGGTTGACTTGGTTGACACAAAGTGGGTTGAAAAGTCGAACTGTTTCTCCTAGACGCCTCTATTTGATCTTTCAAAGATATTTTAGGCAAGGAGGGATCGTCTTTAAATTGACCGAACAAATTGACATACGATGCAAAATTAGGTTGGGGATACCAAAGTTCGGCAAGTGATTTATTATGTGGGGTACCCATGTTGAAAGGAAGGGTGAAAAGAAAGAATGTTGGTTGGTGCAAGGATTTATTTGCGGTAAAAGTTTTTGCAAGTTTCTATAAAAGATTTATCCTTTTTCTTTTTTCTTTATTTGGAAATTGTTGCAAAAAGATTTTTGATAAAAGATATGCAACAGAAAAATATTACTTGCAACATATTTCTAATTTAAACTAGGCGCAAAAATCCTGCACAAGATTTGTTATATGAAAGGGAATATATTTTATAGCTCACGGAATCCTGCAGGAATTTCCAGAAAAGATATTTCAAAAATTACAGAGGAGGAACCAGAGAAGCTTACAGAGGAAATTTCCTGCGCTGAAGACACTGGGTAGCCGCGGAATCGAGGTCGTAGGCGGCTTGGCACGGCGGAAACGCAGCGGCTGAAGCGGCGCAGATCCCGAGATTTCACCAGAGTGCCGCGGAAGGGCGGCAGAAGGCGGTTTTTGCCGCGGAATCGCGGTCTAGTGGGCGGTTCACGTCTCGAGAATTTTTCTGTTGTTCTGTTTTGAAAATACCCCTCTTTTCTGATCTGTCGTTTCCTATTTTGCTTTCTGAAAATTTCCAGATCCGTCTCGATTGTATCTGCAAGATTCACAAAACAAAGTACCCATTCCAAAAAAATAACAATTGATATATTTTTATAATTTTTGGATTTTTTTAGATTTTTATGATTTTTTTTAATTTAAGATTAACCCGAAATTGCAAAAAGGAAATTTTTACGCCATCCCCGGCAACGGCGCCATTTGATTTGTATCAAAAACTATCTATTACCGCAATCAAGAACGGCGTCGCTTGGTAGCTAGCCGGTGAGTACGGGTCGGTCCACAGGGATGTTGTGAATCTCCTATTTGCGCTAACGAGTTAATTCCGAAGGATGTTCGGATTGATTATTAAATCTAAAATCTAAATCTATCTATCTACGATTATCTAGATATAATCTTGCTAGGGTTAGGTTTAGGGATGGTTTGGAAATGCAGGTAAATCTCAACGCTTTCTATACCCGAATGAAGATCTATAAGGAGTTATGGTAATTATCAATAAAGGGGATTAGATCCATTCGGGAAGGTGTTCCTTCCTCTAGATTCTTTTCCTTCCTTTAGAGATCCTTACCCTAACCTCCATGGAAAACGCGCGCAACCGGGCTTTTACACTGCGGTGTCACCGCTACCTCGAAGGATAGGATGCCGTAGGGCGCGGTGTGTGCGTGTATGCATGGAGTCCTATTGAGAATATATTATGGGCAAGAAAGGGATGAGAGATCTCATCTCTCAAAATCCTTCCCCAAAGCTAACTCTAAGCAATTTATCTACGGCAAGAAATTAAATCTACCTAGGGCAAAGAATTGAAATCTAAACTAGAGCAAGGAATTAAATCTACTTACAGATGCATCTCTCCAATCATCAACGCAGGTTTGTCAGATCTGAATTCATGAGTTGAAAAGAAACACCGATACTCTCCATAAGGAGATCTGTATTTTATTATTAAAAGGAGGCATAAGAAATTACAATGATTTGGGTTCTATTTATAGGAGATAGAAACCCTAGGTTATATTTTGATCCGCATGTATACATTTACAAATATAGCCCTTAGGTTGACTATTCAGCGCCGCAAAAACATTTGGTAAAAATTTCTTCGAGTACGGGCACCATACGGCCGCGGAACCGCGGCAATGGCTGGCTTGAGCCGCGGTTCTGCGGCCCTTTGATGAGTTCAGCTTATGAATTCTCCTAGGCTGCTTCAAGGTTCTTTCGTCTGGTTATTTCTTCAATTCATTTCTCTGTTTGTCTTCTGATTCTTCTCCAGATCTTCAGTGAACAATGCGCAATGGATTTTTAACCGTCCACTTTGTATTCTTAGACCTTGCGTTGCCTTGTACATTGTGAACTGTTCTTCGTCTAGGCTTGACTACGATCCTTCTATTTGTTGGTCAAAAATCTTTCTTTTGTATCGTCTTTTGTCTTTTTCACTGTTTTCGCTCCAAGAACCTGTAACCTGTAACATGTAGCAGACATGGGTCAAAAGCACCTGTTTTCATTGTAAGTATTCCCGCCTGTCACGCGGGTGACCCGGGTTCGATCCCCGGCAACGGCGCCATTTGATTTGTATCAAAAACTATCTATTACCGTAATCAAGAACGGCGTCGCTTGGTAGCTAGCCGGTGAGTACGGGTCGGTCCACAGGGATGTTGTGAATCTCCTATTTACGCTAACGAGTTAATTCCGAAGGGTGTTCGGATTGATTATTAAATCTAAAATCTAAATCTATCTATCTACGATTATCTAGATATAGTCTTGCTAGGGTTAGGTTTAGGGATGGTTTGGAAATGCAGGTAAATCTCAACGCTTTCTATACCCGAATGAAGATCTATGAGGAGTTATGGTACTTATCAATAAAGGGGATTAGATCCATTCGGGAAGGTGTTCCTTCCTTTAGGTTCTTGTCCTTCCTTTAGAGATCCTTACCCTAACCTCCATGGAAAACGCGCGCAACCGGGCTTTTACAATACGGTGTCACCGCTACCTCGAGGGATAGGGTGCCGTAGGGCGCGGTGTGTGCGTGTATGCATGGAGTCCTATTGAGAATATATTATAGGCAAGAAAGGGATGAGAGATCTCATCTCTCAAAATCCTTCCCCAAAGCTAACTCTAAGCAATTTATCTACGGCAAGAAATTAAATCTACCTAGGGTAAAGAATTGAAATCTAAACTAGTGCAAGGAATTAAATCTACTTACAGATGCATCTCTCCAATCATCAACGCAGGTTTGTCAGATCTGAATTCATGAGTTGAAAAGAAACACCGATGCTCTCCATAAAGAGATCTGTATTTTATTATTAAAAGGAGGCATAAGAAATTACAATGATTTGGGTTCTATTTATAGGAGATAGAAACCTTAAGTTATATTTTGATCCGCATGTCTACATTTACAAATATAGCCCTTAGGTTGACTATTCAGCGCCGCAAAAACATTTGGTAAAAATTTCTTCGAGTACGGGCACCATACGGCCGCGGAACCGCGGCAATGGCTATGGCTGGCTTGAGCCGCGGTTCCGCGGCCCTTTGATGAGTTCAGCTTATGAATTCTCCTGGGTTGCTTCAAGGTTCTTTGGTCTGGTTATTTCTTCAATTCATTTCTCTGTTTGTCTTCTGATTCTTCTCCAGATCTTCAGTGAACAATGCGCAATGGATTTTTAACCGTCCGCTTTGTATTCTTGGACCTTGCGTTTTCTTGTACGTTGTGAACTGTTCTTCGTCTAGACTTGACTATGATCCTTCTATTTGTTGGTCAAAAATCCTTCTTTTGTGTCGTCTTTTGTCTTTTTCACTGTTTTCGCTCTAAGAACCTGTAACCTGTAACATGTAGCAGACATGGGTCAAAAGCACTTGTTTTCATTGTAAAATGCATAAGAATGGGGAATAGAAAATGCAATATTATGTTGTGAACAACGCGTCAAGCATCGACCGTCCATGTCGTAAAAAGAGCGGTGTCAGCTTCCCACAAAGCGGGAACCAAATCACTCCATGCCGGGGAAACGTCTACTGCAGACACTCCGTCTTGGAGACGCGTCAAGCTTTGACCGTCCTTGTCGTAAAAAGGGCAGTGCCAGCTTCCCACAAAGCGGGAACCAAATCACTCTGTGCCGGGGAAACATCTACCACGGACACTCCTTCTAAGAGATGCGTCAAGCGTCGACCGTCCATGTCGTAAAAAGGGCAGTGTCGGCTTCCCACAAAGCGGGAACCAAATCACTCCGTGCCGGGAAAACATCTACCATGGACACTCCGTTTCGGAGATGCGTCAAGCGTCGACCGTTCATATCGTAAAAAGGGCAGTGCCAGCTTCCCAAAAAGCGGGAACCAAATCAAGTCGCCTCCACGTGAAAAAAGTTCCATCAATTTTATGCACACGACCCTTATGTGCGGTGTGCATTTATTGATGGGGGGCACTTTGTTGGGGTCAAAAATTGCACCCCGGTTGACCAAGTCAAAGTCAACCCCAAGTAAGCAGGTCCAAGCCCAGATCAAGTGGGCTTATGCCTAAGTCGAGCCTCGGGGCCGGTCTCTCCCATGCCAAAATGAAATCATGTAATAAATAATTTTGATGTAATTTTTTATGCATGAATGTTTGAAAAATGGGCATAAAGCCAAATTTTTGTAAAGTCCATGGCTTATGTGCAAAAGAAATGAGCACATGAGGCATGGGATGGACAAAATGCCATTCTGTAAAGCCTAAGGGGCTATGTGTAAATGTGTAAGCCTATAAAAGGCAACATGATAATGAAAAAAAGACTTTTCATTCTCTCAAACTCTAGGGTTTTCGTGCCTTTTTCTCCTTCCTCAAGGTTCTAAACCTTCTCCCTTTTTTGAATTAAAAACAAGTGTTTCACTCTTTCTTTTCCAAAAATAAATAGCTTTTCTCCACAAAACCCACAAAGAGAGGCTCAAATCTTCCATCCAATCTCCAAAAGGAGAGATTTTTAAATCTCACCCTCTTTTCCCCAAGAGCCAGCCAATAAAGAAGAGGAAGGAGCCCCACTTCCAAGAAACACACTTTGGGGAAGATACAGGGCTCAAGGGAGAAGCCCCTTTCATCGGTTCCAAAAATATCTTAGGAGTTTAACTCCTCAAATATATATATATATATATATATATATATATATATATATATATATATATATATAATCTTTCTTTTTGGGAGTACAACTCCCAGTGCAGGGGCTAAGCCCACTTGTCCTCTCTGTCAGGAGTTCAACTCCATAAGTCAAATCGGGAGCACAGCTCCTAGTGCAGGGACCGAGTCCCTTTTTCTGCTGATGCCGAGTGCCCGCGTGCCAAGCACGTGGGGCGCTGGCGTCCGTGTGCCAAGAACGTGAAGCGCTCGCCCAGTGCCAGCGCCTAAGCGCCTAAGCGCCCATGTGCTAAGCACATGAGGCGCCTGCGCCCAGCGCCCACGTGCTAGGCACGTGAGGCGCTGGCACCCACGCGTCCTTTGGACGCTATTCTTCCCTTTTTTTACACACACACTCCACAACATTGTCCCCGTTAGAAAGAATTTCTAACGGGGCGCTGCCCCGCATCCCGCAAGGGGGCTGCTAGCCCCCTTGACCCCCAGCCCGCTATCCGGATAGCGGCACCCCCGTAAAAACTCTGTGGGGCCCCTAATATGTCCAAAACCCCTTCAAAACACAACACTGCACATTGAGTTTGCATGATATGTTTAACCCATCAATCGGAGGTTCTCTCGCTCCAAAGACGAGAGGTAATTAACGGCAGTTTAGACCGCGGCTGCCGGAGATTCGGATCCCCACAATCAATAAACCCTATCCTACCCTAGACAGGGGGAATCTGTAATGTGCCTGACAAGCACGCACGTATTCTCATCTCAATAGGGTGACGAAAAACACGCTACATACATATTCAGCCAAAATGACTAAAATGCTTAGCACTTATTGGGCAGCGCCCATGACTGAGTGCTTCACATGATACGCATGTGAGCACCAAAGCTCCAAATAAGTGCTTAGCACTCCTGCATAAAAAAAAGGGGCTGAGCAAACACAACCCAAATAAGTGCTTAGCACTTTTGAATAAAAAAAAAGAGGAAAGAAGAAAAGACTGAGCAGACCAAGCCCAAATTGACTAAAAGTCTTTATGAAATCTCTAGCATCTGAGCCCAAATGCTCTATTGTTGGATCGTAATAAAATTTGATGATCCTGAAAATATTGCTAGGTTGATCTTAGTCTCAAATAAGACTAACGTATTCTTAGTTTAAAAAATAAATTGAGCTCAAACACACATATGTTTAAGATGATCTTAATCTCAAACTAGATTAACGATTGTTAAACCAAACAAAATATTTTTGAACTAAAAGAACATATAACCTAAGTTCAAAATCCAAACCCAAATCTATAATATACGAATTTAGACTAATCCGCGCCCTACGGGCGAGACATAAACTAGTCTCCGTATACAATTCACAGGCAACCAAAATAAAAACAAAATAACACACGATACGAAGTAAACTACTAGAGTAGGAGAAAGTGGTTATCGCAACGCGATAACGTAATTAACTGCAGAGACTTGCGCCTGCATGGAAGAGCATCCCCACAATTAAAAAGCCCTCACAAATGAAGGGGAATCTAATGAATTCTGCTACAACGGTCACATTTATCCAAACCTCCGATATACGATGGCATAAATCAACTTGGTATTTTCGAAGAGGTGGATTGATATGTCCAAATAGCATCTACCCTAAAATTTAGGCAAGACGATCTATCCTAGTTCATCTCTGTTTTCAGTGGTAAACATTCACTTGTTCCCTATACTATCATAATAATTAAATAGAATATATATATAGTTTGCGAAAATAATATCGACTAGTGTATTATAATCGTTAATTTTATGTTTGGGATCCGACTTGGGTCGACTATGCCGTAGTGATATCATATAGAAATTCATGAATTAATTTTGCGTTGATCAAGTAAAAGTAATATTTCGATCGATAATCGTTTGCATAGCCTAAGTATTAGATATGGAACCCTAAATGAAAACCTGTTTTAAAATGACGGAAGTTGTGATTAATAAACTCCTTTACTGATTATGAATGTCCCGTAGAAATTTGGAATTAAAATATCGTAGTTTCACACTTGAAATGATGCCCCGATAACTGACACGAAAACAGGAATTTACTGAACTAATCGCCGTATTAAATTCATAATAAATTGCATATAAATCATATCATGGCAATACATGGCTCATATCAAAGCCAACGGAATAATATACATCCCTCTATAATTATTTACTGGATATCAATATGTTACGCTAATAAAAATGGGATAGAAATACGGCTCTGGACTGCAGTCCAAAGCAGTAACTTCTATCGATACCTGATTTAAGACACCTATATATCCCTATACACATCTGAAAATACATGGAGTCCTATATCGCAGTATAGATAATCAAGTTATATAACTAATGGTGTTAGTTTCATTTAAATTAAGTGTTGTTTTCTATTTTAAAAGTATGTTAGATTGTCGACATGTCCTGCAGTTTTCTGCAGTGACGGTTTATACACACTAGCATTAAACTGAACATATCTCCCCATATACAGAGGCTATTATTGATCTGTATGTTGCGTCAGAAACCTAACTGATAGGCTTAGATTTTATTGAACTGTAGCACTCCCTGAATATGATCATAAACTATAGAAAACTGCGCTTGAAGTTAGACTTCCAATTCTGAAACTGGAATTCCAGCAGGGCATCCCTGTTTTAAAATGATCATATCCTCCTAACCAGTATCCCGATTGTGTTGAAACCAATTTTACCGTTTAGATAAATGAATATACTTTATATGTCTTTTATATCGTTTTACCTGAATCTGCATATATGAATTTTAGTGAATTTTGCAAGTTTAATGATACTGACTGTCCTTATTTAGTTGAACTTCATATACTGCATTCATATCATGTCACATGATTGCTTTGCACTCATTGAATAGTAACCATATACTTTGATACACCAGTAACTGTTTTTATATTACCGAGTGATAAGTATTAGTGATTGGATTGTGGCAAGTACGTTAGTGTAAAAGCGTGATTGAATAGTGAAAGTGATACGTACTTGTGCACAATCAGCGGAACCATTTAGTTATTGTATTGTCGACGTCTATAGGACATATATAAGTGTAACTATAACTGGTATGGGACGGATATGGAAGCACTTGTATTAGTATCATAGATAAGATATTGAGAACTGTCCATTTATCTTGGATACCAGTCGAGACATGCTTGATGAAGGCCATGCCTCCAATTCTTGTGTAGAGTTATTATGGAACGACTAGTATTTAGATTCGTGGTCCGTGCTTGATATAGACCGCCGGGTGTGGGGTAGTTTGAGTGTGAATTTGATCAACGGAATCTCAGGAGTCTCATTGCTAGCATGTTTCGTGATTTCGTGATATTGTTACTGATCATGTTACTGATTTTTACTGATCGTGATTCGGGCCCGTGTTTCCTTGCCCTGGGCTTATCCTTGGATTGAAAATACTCCTGCGGTGGTTAACGCTCACATTTGAACTAACAATAGGTTTAGTGACTTAGATCTTGAGACTTAGAGACTGATAGGACATTGCATTGATTATTGATCCGATACACTTGCTTTATTGTTATATGTACCGGTTACTTCATGCTCATATCATTACTCTATACTTAGTGCTTCATGTTTATCATCATTACACATATTACACACACACACACACACATTTATTGCTCTTGTGTCGTCCTGACGACCTGAGTGTGCATGCTCAGAGCGAACAGTGTACTTGGCCCAGATCAGGACCTACGCTATTCGAGAAAATTGTGGACATTTAGATCAGCGACATCAGTGCTATCTTTTCTTTTGACTCTACCTGATTAGTTATTTCGTTTGAAATTACAGCCTTATATCCATTTTGCACTCTGGTTCTTTTACACGTGATAGATGTAGTGATTGTATTTTCTCTTTATTAGTGCTATGATTACTGCTTACCATATACTGCTAGAAACCGAAATGTGACTATGGCAGAATATTATTTTGACCGTAGGAGTATGACTGATTTAGTCACCTCTCATATTCCGTATTTTGAAAAACGGGATGTGACATAAGCCTTAAGGTAAAACCTATGAAACAAGAACCATAACCATGAAACAAGAACCATAACTTTTTTTTAATCTTTTGATGGACTAAAACCATAGAACTAGCGCAGCGCGTTGCCCAAAGAAGAATACATTGAACTGTTAGCATACATATATTTTTAAGGGGTTTTTAAGAAAAAACCTTTTATACTTCGCTAATTATTAAAAAACTCATACATATTTCATATTTACTTAAAAGACCCTTCACATTTAAAGCACTGAAAAGCCTACCAGCAGACAAAAAAGAGAATTTTTGGGTATCTTCTATCACTCTGTTAGGAGGCTAACGATGATTATCGGTTAGGGTTTTAAAATCTTCCAAGCCACTATGTTAGTAGGCTAATGGTGAGTATCGGTTAGAGTTTTAAAATCTTTCCAGCCACCTTCTTTTCCCAAAATTCCTAATTTTTTCTCCGAATTGACTTTAGCGTTAGGGCTTCGATAAAAAATCTCTCATATTGATCATGGAAAGCGACTCGTTTTTTCTCAAATTTTTCTAACAACGAGCTTGTCGAGTGCCGTTGTCCCTTCAAATATAAGCTTCGAGTTCGTGGACAACCTCATTTGAAATGAAAGCGATTGTTTAGTTGCACTAAATCTCAATTTTCAACTAACTGAGCGTACGAGTTTTTTTTATTGGAGAAATACCTATCTGAAATCATAGAAAATAAACGAACAGGTCAAACACAAGCTCCAGTTCCATCCACTCGAGACATTAACTTTTGATGGAAAAACAGTGGGTTTTTTTTAGGCAATTAAATATATGAGGGTCTTCTAAATAAACATGAAGCATGAGGCTTTTTAGTAATTGGCGAAGTGCTGAGGGATTTGGGGTTCTTTTGTGATGCTTGCAGTTTTCAAAAAATATAGGGCTTCCTTTTTGTTGCTTCGAAAATATTGAGGATAAGGATTTGATCTTTACGCTTGGTTTTTCAAGTGACCGGTTTTTCCAGTATCATATTGGAGGGACAATTCCACCCATGTTCTCATCTCTCTGTCACCTCTCACAGTCAAAAATCAAAAAGCCCCCAGTTCTTACATCAATGTTTTTACTCATCCCAAATTCTCCTCCTTTCTCTGATCTCCATTAATCTCAATCTCCGTCTTCACCTTCTATCTCGTCAGCGGCAGAGCCGGCGGTCGTACAGATAACTTATCCGATAAAAAGGAAAGAGAACTTGTTCATCTCTCCGCCTCTCCGCTGACCTCTCCCGAAACTTCTCCGCCTTCTTATCGGATCACAAGCCGCTCCTGGATCCGACCCAATCCGTAAACGAGGCGGAGCTCTGCGACTTCGAGCGCGCCGTCAAGAACTATATCCGATCCACACGATTTCCAGAAGCTTTAAGACACGATCTTTGCAGCGAACGAGTAGCCCACGAAGGCGAAGAATTAGCAAAGGGCTTTCTCGAGCTTGATTGCGGCGAAGTCCATACCGAAGAGCATGCACTGGTCGCAATGAGGCTGATGGAGGAGTGGATCAAAGAGGCAGGAGAATGCATCATTATTATTATTTGTTTTCTTTTTTTAATTTTTATATATGTAAAAATTACTTTGCTATACCTGATAAATAAAATTAAAGCATAACAATAAGTTATCTGTAGTTTATTTCAATTTTGTGGCCTTGCTTATATTCTTCCCTCTTTTTCTGTATTTCTTCAAGTTATTCTGATATTGAAGGTGGGAGAAAAAATAAAGAGAATAAATGGAAGAAAAATTAAATTAAATGAATGAATGGAAAAAGAGAGAAATAAAAGTAACAGGTTCGTTGTCGAGATTTCTTCTCTTCCTTCATGTGTTCATCCACATGCACAATCTCAATACATCAATCCATAGATAAGAAATGAAGGAGGAGGAGCTGATGGAAAAGAGCAGGTAATGAAAAGGAGTTGGGACTAAAGGAAAGGAGCGGCAGATGAAAAGGTTGGGTTGCGGGGTTTTTTTAATCGTCGGTCGAGAGAGAAAGGTAGGGAAATCACCTACACGTGGCTGATTCTTGTTGCTTCAACCGGATGAAACTACAAAGATTTGGCGTTTCAATCGATCAAAACTGATCGAATCCTACAGAGATTCGAAGACTCACGCCCGAACTCGACCCCCCTTGGCTCCGCCTAATGTGGGTGACTATGTTAGTAAGACCGCATCGCAAACCTCCAACATCTTCGCGAGAATCGATCGAAAGCTCGAAGATCGATCAATCGAGCCCCCCCCCCCCCCAACCCCCCAACCCCAAAAAAAAGGAAAAAATACAAGGGCTTCCCTTGTTCCCTCGCGAATTCGCCCCCAAAACTACACAAAAGCTTCACCTTTTTGTCTTCACCCATCGAAACCCTTACCTTAATTTTTGCATGAAAGGGGAGGGGCATCTGGGGGAATGAAAGATGGAAATCGCTTGTAAATTTTTTATAGGGGTAATATGGGAATGAAAGTTTTGGAACGGGATCGGTTGGGGGCAAAATGGGAAGAAGGGGAAGTTTTAGGGTTATTAAATATGAGGACGGGATCGAGATAAAGGATAGGGCTTTGAAATATATGGAGGGAGCTCATTTCTGCAACTATGGAGCACTTCCAGGTATAAGTTTTGTAAATATTTTATTTTATTTTATTTTAAAAATGGAAAATTAGTATTATTTTTTGAATTTTACTCTAAATTCAGATGCTTTTTTATACAAGGGGGGAATTTTTTTTGCCGGAGGGGTGTGGGGGTGGGGGGGGGGGGGGGGGGGGGCCAGTTTAAAGATATTACAAAAGCGGCAGTGGATTGAGTTTCTATTGTTCAGTTTCAATTCTTGTGTTTATTTCTCTGTCTTAGACTTTGCCGGTGCAAGTCGCTTCTAGGGAAATCTAATTGAAGTGGGCGGGATGCTTTGAATATTGCTATCTCACACCAAAATAATTACAAAAATAAGGCTAAATTTCTGTAACATTCCTTGAACTTTTAGCCATCTTCGAATAATTACCATGAGCTTCAGTTTAAGTTTAAGTTCCACGTGGTTTTTTTTTCTATAAATAAGCAATCCCAAAACCGCATTGGCCTTCACATAGGCCAGTTGGGGTGCAGAGGCCTAGCGGGCCCCATTGTCCATGTGAGAGCCCACTGCAGATTGGACATGCAGGTCCCTGCAGGCCCCATTTTCTCATAAAGAAATGCTGTACATATACAAGAAGGTTCTCATCGGAAACCACATATGGTACTAAACTGAATAACAGCAGAATATATGTGAAAAATGCTAAGTTCAGGGTATTTATTTGCAATTTGTTATATGTTGCTGAAAAGTCATGGTAGTTTAGTGAAATTTAGCTTGGTAATAATAACAATTTTTTTTTTAAAAACCTAACGAAAGTTGTGGCCTTTTAAAGGAGGAAAGTAGAGTTTCCTGTCTTCACTTTTTCATGCAATTATATGATGAAACAATCAAAATATGGACTCCAAAGGTTACCTAAACCAATAGCGTTTTCTTACAACAATTATTCTGAGAGTACTATACTATTGTAGGCAAGCAGTCATGTAGATTCTGTGGCGAAACACTATCCTTTATAAGAAGGTCAATAATCCTAGCTCGTAATTTTCATCCTTCCGTTTGTTCCGAATTGCGGCAAGCGACATTGCGACAAAACAAGCATCACATGAAGGTACAAGTCGATTTTGCTACAAAGCTATTTTTCTTGAAAATTTGTCATGAGCTGGGAAATGCTCACTCACACACTGTTTTTCCAATATTTCAAATCTAGGCCAAAAAGTCATGTTCAAGAAATTATAACAAACATGATGATATGCAAGTATAATCACTGAAGGAAAGTTATAGCTCTAAAGTTATCAAGACAACCTATAAAATCAATCTAATTAAAAAAAGCTAGGGAGTTTTCTTTTTTCTTGTAGAATATGCATGCACCTCCAATTACCTGTAAGTGGTGAATTCGTAAATTATCCTTCGGGAAAACAACTGACGGGGTTTCTATTTTAAATTTTTATGCCAAACCGCCGCGAAGTTCGCCGCGAATTGAACTTTGACCTCATTTTGGATAGAAAAGTTTTACGGAGCTATGATCCTTTGGAAAGCAACTGCTAATGTCACTTCTATCTCTTTTGAGAGTGCAAATGTGTTTCTGTATCATCTTCTTTAATATTCATAGTTTATTGTTGAATGAAACTGCACTATTTAAAATAACATTACGTACTCAAACCCAGCAATAAAAGCACGGTGCTCAATACAGGGCATGTTTGGTTACCAACAAAAAAGGATCGCAACGATTTGTTGCATGCGGCATTTGTTGTAGAAAATGACCCAAATCCATTGTTTGGTTATTTTCAAGTTTTGTAATTGGATTTCCAAATCCAAACCATTTTTTGTGTTTGATTGAACAAAAAACTATATAAAAAAATGCAACATTTGTTGCAAATTTGCATATATTGCATATACAAAGCTTGTGGCATCCAATAATAGATACTATGCTCACCCTTTTCAAAATCGCAACTCTTGTTACAACCAAAATAAGTGCAACAAATGATGCAAGAATTTGAAACTTTTCGCATCTCTATTTGCATTTCCAATCAAGTTTGTGGCAAACCAAACATAGGAAATGAAGATTTTTTGCAACAAATGTTGCATGCATCTCCATTTCCTAGCTACCAAACAACCCCATAAAGCAACAAAAAAGTGGGGGATGAGGTTGGTTTGAGAATTGACTTGATGGCGAAATTTAGCAATTCTGCATTTACTTCAGTTATATATGTGGTTTATTGCATGTTCAAAACTGATAATTCGGAAAAGATATGAATGAAAAAGTGATTATAGTAGGATTAGTGGAAATACTCTAAAGATAAAATTACACGCACGCGCACACACACTATGTGTGTATATACCTAGAAGAAACGAATTATAAAGTGACACGGTTGGAAATTCCTTTATTAGCGGATGACATGACGCAACAACATCCTCTAATCCATATAAATGATTATCTTGCACCTATAAGCATTAATTGCATTTGAATTAAAAAAGATAAAGCAAAATTAACCCATGAATAGTGTATTGCCATACGTCCCGCCACTGTAGAAAATTTCTATAGTTGCATTGTATACTCCGCATCCTTATATATACAGACACATACACACGTATTCATATTTACATATGTATAAATATATACATACATACATATATACATCTGTATACATACATACATACATACAAAGTGTATATGTATAATTGTGTGTGTGTGGACACAACACACTATATATGTATGTATATATACTTCCAAACAAGCGTTGTAACCATACACTATCAATGCTGTGTCAATCAACTTCATTGGAACTGGTCGCCGATCAGACGTTCCACACGTGAATTTGAAAAATACAAACCCGCCTAACAAATTTGAACTCTCCCCCTCCCCATCCTCCCCATACACACATTCGGGCCTTGGAATGTCCTTGTAGAGTGCATCCTATAGTGGAGTATACGTGACGTGCTTGTATTAGACTTTGTATAGTGCTTTTGCACTTAAGATCTTTCTCTTTGTCATTGTGTTTTGCACTTAACTGCAAAAGTATCATGCAAAGTCCAATGGTATGTCATGTATACTCCACTGTAGAATGCATCATTTATATATAGTTAACGATGTAACAAGACTAGATATCGACCTAAAAGAACATGTACAAGTGGGCTTACTTTTCATTCATAGAATCGAGAAGCTTTTCATTTAATAGAATCGAGAGGACGCCCACGAACCGTTAAAAAACATATTGGAAGAAAAAGATTTATTAAGCCCACTTCAAAAGGTCGCAAAGAAAGCCTTTTTTTTCCTTATTGTCAATAAATGAATAAAAGAAGGGATTTTTAATAAGAAGTCCCCTCATACTTCGCTAATTACTAAAAATCCCCTTCATACTTCGTATTTACTTTAAAAAAACCATATATTTAAATTGCACCGAAAAGCCCCTTTGCTAGTTTTCTATTCAAAGTTAACATCTGGTTGGGAAGATAGAGCTGGAGCTTGAACGTGAGTTGCTCTTTTACCTTCTAGGTATTTAAGTAGGGTTTTCTCTCACAAAAAGAACCAACATTCTCGCTTAGTTAAAGATTGGGATTTAAAATAACTAAAGAATCACTTTCATTTCAAATGAGGTTCCATATCAACTCGAAGCTTACAATTGAAGGGACAATGATACTCGAAAAGCTCGTTGTTGGAGAACGTTGAGGAAAACGAACTAGTTTCCATGATCAATTTGAGAGATCCTTGATCGAAAATATAACCCTAAATCCAATTTGGAAGAAAATTGGGAATTTTGAGAGAAGAAAAGTGGCTAGGGGCTTTGAGACCCTATCCCGAAACCCACCGTTAGCGCTCTAACAAAGTAGTATAAGAAACCAAAAAGATTTTTTTTTTGGTCTGTCGGGGGCTTTTTAGTGCAATTTTAATGTATGGGGTCTTTTAAGTAAATACAAAATATGATGGGGCATTTTAGTGATTGGCGAAGTATGAGCGGATTTTTTAGTAAAACGCCCAGAAAAGAAATGTCTTTAGCATTTTCAATCTCGGTTTATCATCGGGAGAAAACATGTAGATACACTAAGTAGACGGATTCACATATAGATATAGGATACGAGACATCGATGTTGGAACGTTAAAAGTTGATAGGTTTCATTGAGATGCCTGCACTATCTTTTTATCGTTTGATTATATACATAATAACAAATAATTATCATTTACCAAATGAAAACTTAGAATACAAATAATTTCACTGGTCTAAGAATACAAATTCTATTTTCTTTCTTCTAAACTTTCCTTCAGCATAATTGAATTTGAAACCATAGCCGTCATTTATTTATATAAAATAGTTGTTAACCAATATTAATTTTTCATATTTTCTATTAAGAAAGTGGGTACATATTACATAAAAGCATTTATGAATTATATTAAATTACAAAGTATTGATACATAGTTGCTGGTGTCTTGGTCATTGATACATGCCCAATACATAAAAAATACAATATGAATTATAGAAATGCCAAAAAGAGTCACAAGTATTCTCGACTCGATACGAATCGGATACCACGCAACATAGTTGATAAGGTCTCACATATCCATCCATACAATCTTCAAATCGAACTTTCCGTTAATCTCATTATTTTTCAAATCAAGGCAGCACTATATCTTCTACTAACTAATTGCATTTGCAGGTTCATGCGGTTAGGAGAAGAAGAGCATTTCTGAAATCAGAAACCTATGTTCTGCTTGAACCAGGAAAAGCCGAAGAGTTTGTTTCAGAAGAAGAGCTTAAGCTTCGGTTAAAGACTTGGCTCGAAAACTGGCCCGGCGATGAGCTGCCACCGGATCTTGCTAGATTCAATACAATCGACGATGTTGTTTCGCACCTCGTCAAATCTGTTTGCGAACTCGAGATTGATGGCGAAGTTGGCTCGGTTCAGTGGTATCAAGTGCAACTAGAGTAAGAGGTTTGGTGTTGTGACGTTAATGGTTTCATGTGAAGTTGTAAACTTCATGTCAAATACATATGAAATTTGAATTTGGTTATTTACTTTTATCACTTCATCTTGTTCACGTTTTTTTAATTTTCTTTTTGCTTAAATGAAGACGGATCTCTTGTGAATTTATGAAAAAGAAAAGTTTAGTCTCATGTCGAGAAATTATTTTAACAAGAAATATTCGGTCTCATCTTGTAAAGTAAGGAGCTCAAGAGCATTAAGTTGAATGTCACTCAATAAATAAATATTTGGTCATAAAAAAGACTATAGACCAAATGATGTTAGACCAATAAATCTTGAAATATGTTATTATAAATAAGTTTCTTTACTTTCCTTAAAAAAATGTAACACCCTACTATATCTTATTTGGGGTATTTCAAATTTTGCGATATCAGGAAATTGAATTTGAGACATAACTTACCTGCTAAGCATGGTAAACTCAGCATCGTATTTATCCACGGACTTGCTCCATATTGAGCCTTGTTACAAATGAATGAACTGATATTCCATGTCGAAACAGACAGTCTCAAGAAAGTACCTCGCGTCGAAAAGGTAGCAAAACGTCTTCCATTCAATCGGTCGTGCGAGTCAGCTTTCTTCAGTCTTCCACCGGACTCTGGCATTATCAGTTAATTGCAGCTTCGCAACTCTCATCCAAGCAATCTCTGGCACTTGTGCTGCTGCCAGGTCATTTTCTATTGACTTAACCCATTCTTCTGCCTCCAGTGGGCTCTCTTTTCCAAATAAATGTTTCGGATGCAAAGCCCGGAATTGCTTGACTCCGGATGCCTCGGTCTCTGGACGGTGCATGAGAATAGCAGTCTGCTGCTGCTGACCCTCCAAGAGGCTCTTTATCGTCTCAAACAGTACCGTCTGCTCATTGATGGGAGCTGCAACGGTAAATGGTAGTGGTAGAGGAGGTGGTGGGGTGTTGCCATTCACGTTGGTGCTTATGTTGTTCGGTGAATCATTAACCTTGGTAGAAAAATAAAGGTTATGATAGATTCAAGGAATTTGAAATGTAAAAAAGATATAGTTGCTGATTCTTATTATTCTTATGATATATTACTTATGATTTCATGCAGAACTGATCTGCATGGGCCACCAACAAAACCTTTCGAGACTGAATCGTATTAAAAATCTTTCGAGACCGAATACTCCGTGAGGAGGTCTACATCTCGCTCTACTAGCCTGAGGATATGCGATAATCCGCACAATCTAATAGCGGGTCTCCTAAAGAGGGTTGTAGAGACATATTTGCAAAGAGTTTTGATAATACAATTCAAAAGAAAACCGGGTTTTTATAGTTGATGGTATTTTAATGTAATATGGTAACAAAAGTAAGCTCAAGGGACATCGTGATATCTAAACATGTGTGTATGTGAGGGGTAGGTCATTACCCCGTAAAGTTTTCTAAAGATATAATTATCTAAAAAATTAAAAGATGAATATATGAAGTTCATGGTATTTTAGCGTAAAAGTTAAATTAAAGTTATTTAGCATGATGTTATTGAGTGAAAGTTGGTTCTAAACATGAGTTTAATGGTTATAAACATAGGGTAAGAATATTGATGAGCAATGATTAATAAAAAGTGTGATTTCAAGGTTTTAGAATCAAAAGTCGGTGTTAACTCCATTTACCGACATGTTTTGAAAAACAGATTTTTAGAGAAAGAGAATAAGGATGGGAAGAGACTTATAAGTTAGAAGGGTGAAGAGGAGGTAAAAGAAGATGGGGTAGTTGTCGTAATGTCGCAGGGTCGCCGAAACTTGCTCGATTCCTCGCCAGAAAATGATTTTTGGCTAACTCCACTTGTACTCTTCTTGTTCTTAAAAAAAATTGAGGGTTTTGGCTAGAATTTTCAGATTGAGGAAGGGCTAGGGTATAGGGTTGTGTTTATAGTATGGAATTAAGATTTTGGAATTGAAAGAATAAATTAAAATGCATTTAAATTTGATTTAAAGATGAAATTGAATTCTCTGTTTAATTTTAGAGAAATCAAACAGTGCAGGGGTAATTGGGGTAGGCCAAGGGTCATGTGGGTAAAGCACAAGGACTTTTTACCCACAGGGGCCCATCGCCGCTGGTTATTCAGAGCATCTCACCGGTCCATTGTGTGAATGGAGCCGTTGGATTCTCGCCATGTGACCTCCTCTGTGTACACAACATTTTACACATGTTTAATTTTCCAGACTTGTCATTTCTATATGCAGTACACGTGTAAACTTTTGAGCCTGCTAAATGTTTAAAAGAAAAATCAGGAAAAATATAATATGGTTGATAGGGTTCGAACACAGGGACTACGTCACAGTAGTGCAAGGCTTTACCAATGAGCTACAAGTTGTTTCTTGTTGTTCTTAACAATAATTTAACTTATAAATTGTACTCAGACTTGTAAACCCTTTTCTGTACATTGAACTAAAATTTTCCGTATAATAAATACAGAGTCGTTACATTCTACCCTCCTTATAAATATTTCATTCTCGAAATTTGCAATTACATAAGGACTAATTTACAAATAAGTGAGGATATTTTGCACGCATATCGTCTTTTCGTTCCTACGTTGATTCTCCTGGCGAATCTTTTCTCCACATCACTCGGACCAAGTTTACTTCCTTGTTCCGCAGTGTCTTTACTTTTCTGTCCAGGATTTCAACGGGTTGTTGCTCACAAGATAGATCTGTCTGTACAGTGAGCTCGGAGTGATCAAGGATATGGCTGGGGTCGCTCATATATATTCGAAGCTGGGATATATGGAACACGTTGTGCACTGCTTCTAATGAGGGTGGTAGTGTTAAACGGTATGCCGCTTCTCCGACTCGTTCGAGAATGTCGAACGGTCCTATATATCTCGGACTGAGCTTACCTCTCTTGCCAAAATGGATTACTCCTCGGTTTGGAGAGATCTTTAAGAAAACATGATCTCCAGGTTGGAACTCCAGGTGTCGACGCTTTGCATCAGCCCAATGCTTCTGTTGGTCTTAGGCTATCCGCATTCTTTCCCTGATCGTGTGAACTACGTCTACAGTTGCCACGATCATCTCTGGTCCTATAAGTTCCCGATCTCCGATGTCATCCCAACTTAGTGGCGATTGACACTTCCTTCCGTAGGGTGCTGCAAACAGTGTCATTCCAATACTTGCCTGATAGCTATTGTTGTATGAAAACTCCACAAGATGTAGGTGGTCTTCCCACGAACCTCCGAAGTCTAACATACAAGCTCTTAGCATATCTTCTAGAATTTGAATTGTTCGCTCAAACTGTCCATCTGTTTGTGGATGATAAGCCATGCTGAAGTTCAGACTCGTTTTCAGGTTAGCTTCCAGACTCTGTCAAAACTGTGATTGAAATCTGTATCTCGATCGGAGACAATGCAAACTGGTACTCCATGTAATCTCATGATCTCCTGCATGAGTTCATAGGTATCAAAAATAGTACATATTGAAGAGTTAAATCTTGCTTTAGATTCAGACTCACCTCCATGTACTTCTTTGCTAATGTCTCGGTAGATTGGCCAACTCGAAAGGGAATAAAGTAAGCCGACTTTGTGAGTCGATCCACAATAACTCATACTGCGTCGTTATCCTTCATGCTGCGAGTAAGGGCAGTCACGAAGTCTATGGTAATGTGCTGCCATTTCCATTCTGAGATAGGTAACGGTTGAAATAGTTCGACAGTCCTATGATATTCAGCCTTTACTTGCTGACACACCAAACACTTGGCTACGCTTCTGGCTACTTGTTCATATCAGATTTTTGCATTTTCATACCGCCCAATTTTTATCACATTGCATATCGGTAGATACTCTTGAGCCGTGTTTGCTAGTCAATTGCAGGATACAGGTTCTCGGTTCTAAAACGGTGAAATTCATGGAAAACACGACAAAATCCGGGTTCCTGCCAACCACAGATAAAACACGGTCTCCGCTCTTTATCCGTATGTTGCCAGATACCAGTTTAGGAAGACAAAATGGCAAATCGATTGCCACCTTCATGCACAAGGCTCAATGGCAACAACAAGTTCCAAGAAATCTACGCGGAGCTCAAGAAAATCTTGACAAAAGTCCACCTTTCCCTCAACAGAAATTCTGGAAGAAATGTGGAAGTATTTTCAGAAAATACATGTACCAGACAACAGAGGACAGCAGATCAGGGCAGTACAAGAAGCACCATACCCTGACTCCACCATAGGGCCGCGGATCCGCGGCCAATAGGGGGTATAGGCGGAGGATCCGCGGCCATACAGTGGAGTCAGGGCATGGGCTTTGGGGGGTATTTGGGTCTTTTCATGTGTATTCTGATATTTGCCCTAGATTTCCATTCTCCAGCCTATAAATAGCCCAGAACTTTGAGAAGGAAAGGGGTCCATTCATGTATTTTCTTTTTGCTAGGTTTTAGATTACATGTTTGTCACGACCCGAAATTACGAATCATGACCGGCACTTAGACTACGAACGTCTCAAGACGCACGTATTCTAAGTAAGCCGAAACCCAGAAATCCAAACCAAGAGAAGTAGTAGAGTGTAGGAAAAACCATACCAAATCAACCTGTAAGCAACATAATATACAACGCCTAAAGGCGAGGATCTCAACAGAAATGAAACTCAACCAGCAAGAACCCATCGAAATATAACCCGCGACTCTAAGGTCGAAAGAATAAACATCACTGGTCTCTATCTCAATAAGTACATGTTTTGGTTGATGGAAATTCTAGATACAACTGAATATAATATACAATGTATAATGATGGGTAAGATGCAATAAACCCACCTACTAGCAAGTCACCCGTAAGGTACAGTGCCCGCAAAGCCGTAATGAAATCCGTACGGCAACACCTGCAAGAAACTGGGGCACAACGGGGGTGAGTTGCCAACTCGTGAGTAGAAAAAGATCTACGAACAGCAAATCGCATGTATGACGCATCCTAGGTCATACGATCATAATATATATAATCCTCAAATATATAACCAGTAATCTCTAACCAGGTTAATGTAAATATCTAACCCAAGTGTAATCCCATATGTCCATGTCAGTGCATCAGGTAACAATGTATCATATAGATGATGTATGAATGCATGTAACAGAATGCATGTACTGAAGAAAACTGCTGTCATAAATTGTGAGATTTCTGTATTTTTAAAATGAGGTATCATAAATGAAATCAGCATAAACAGTACCCAGCATCGGCACAAAACATAAGTCTCAGTATCTCGATATCTCTGTATCACAATCTCTGTACCTCAATATCTCGAAATCTCAATGTCTCAATCACAAAATCTAGGGCGCCGTCAGTCCAGATCGGCCCCTACCATCCATCTCATGACTACGACGGTATCCTCCGGATATCCGACGTGTCGGGTAATATCACCGGTAGGTAGTGCTCCCCTGCACAGGCTCAACGCCATCATCTGCGATCTTCTTGCCCCGGGGTACCGCACCGGGTCCACCATGTACCCGCAATCGGTCTCATCCGCCTCCTCGATTCGGGTTTCACATGTCACTCTCAGCACCGAGAAAACACATGGTGAACGCACTGAAATATCATATCAAGGGTAACCGGGTTTTTAAAACATTTACATAATCTCTTTGAAATACCCACGGTTCCCAAATCCAGAAATAACATAGAAACAACATATCTCAATGCGTATAATCAGGAAGCATGATGTATGTGACATATAAATGGAATGCAAGTGTAACTGTATGTCCTGCAACATGGAATAATAGTATGCACATACAAGGGTCATATCCTGATGCAATAATACTACTGTGTAGTGACATGGCAATTACCGATGAAGATGTGTGTGAGCTGGCAAGTAAGTGTATGTGGAACATACGCATCATCGGTAATGGTGCTGGTGTCCTAGCAGCATGATATCAATAATAGAATATGAATCATAACAGTATGTGATGCAGAGCAACAATAATAATATGCGGGAGCTGAAATACTGAACACCATGATCGCTAAACTGCATCTAATGTCATAAAGGTCGTACAGCTATGCCAACAATAAGGCTGAGCTAATAAGCTAACTGCAGGTAAGGGAAACCGCCTAACCTCTGAGTCGATACATATAAATATATATATAGTTGGTGAACCCGCCTCGATAATATCACATCCGATATCATATCTCTAAAATCAGTTATTCCCAAGTTAAGAGTGCGGATCAAAACATCAAATTATAGCTCGTACGTAAATCCATCGTACGGCATCCCCAATCTGGGTACGGGTCAATATCACATTTGTCATATTAATCATCAAGTATTCTCTTTATCAATATCATCATCGGGGTACTGACCTATGTCTGGTACAATTCTAACATCATTACTATAATCAAGATCTAACTACTGGTCGACAATCCCGTATAAATCGATATCATCAGCACATATCATCTCAAGGAGTATACCCCGCCCAAGGCGGCCTATTATAAATGTCCTGTCATATCATATCATATCATATCATATCTCGTATCATAATCACATGTCGATCATTTGATATATTTATGTCACCATTCCTATGGCATCATTATCCCAAAATCCGCTAAGGTATCAAGGTGTATCTTATCTATGAATTTAACTGTCACAACATGTCATATCGCCGATATCATAAACTCGGATCAATCTCATCGACCCATATCAATCCCATGTATCATCCTCAATCCTTAATAAACACATAGCCTCATATCCAAGTGAACACATGTCCATAACGAATCCCATAAGAATATATGAAGTGAGGATGTATGCAAATATGTATATGTGTGCATGTATGTGTAGTGCACCCACTACCCTATGGTTTCGTAACTTTTCACCAATCCAATATACCAATATCCATCTTAAATCATCAATAATTTCCCGAAAAACATATAATAATAATTGTAGGTGTGTATACGCATCCGTATACATCACCACGGACTGCGGGGGTGCTATACGCCATCCACCCGACTTCTCCCCGTAGATATAAATCTACTCACTTAGTTATGTGTTCCGGTGCCGATGTCGTCATTTGCGTCTCCAACGCCTCGATGTCACGTGAGTACCTACAAGAATATCACATGCTAAAACACATGAAAACCATGTCGGAAACCAAAATGGTGCACACTACGCCCATAGGTAAAAACCTGTGACCTTGTGGGCAAAAACAGCCAATATCCACTGTCGTCGACGTCCGAACGCCACCCGACAGATACGAATCATCGAATATCAAAATTCATACAAAAACACATCATAAATCATACGCCAACTCACGAAAATGATCCCAGATTTTATCCTAACAGGAACCAGTCAAAACTAGACATGCCGGGGGTCAATTTTACATGAAAAAGGGCCTTTGCACGCAAAACGAGGCATTTTTATGCAGGTCTGGCCGCAAATTGCGGCCAGAATGAAGAAAATTGCGGCCGTAACTTTGAATTAGTGGCTAGGGCTTTGGGTAGTGGTTCCAGGGTGCCTGCACAGCTCACTGACATGTCTACTTTTTTCCTATAGGGCCCCGGGTGAAAGCAGATTTCAGAAAGGCCTCAAAATCGACAAAAATGGTAAGATACGCCAAGTCTGGTAAATCGGGTGTTTACATGAAATCTGGGGAATTTCTCTGGTTGACTGGCCTCACTAGGACCTAAGAAGTTTATTCTAGCTAACGCAATTCTTACTTTGCTCAAAATTTCCATAAAACACCCAATATCACTTCTAAGCATGATACGGACACCGATTAAGCTAGATATTCGAAATTTTAGCAAATTAGGCTAACCATCCAATTTTAATGATACTTCTTGACTTTAACAGGTTAGTTAACACTAAAGATGGCTCATTAAACTACAAACACTCTAAAATCTCTAAATCTAGCATCATGGCACAATTCTAGCATGAAAATTCTATTTGTCGCAATAACTAGCTAAACAAGCATCTAATCTACGTAATATACGAAAAGTTCAAGAGTTATACCCTCTAGGAACCTTGCAACAAGGGAGAAGGAGAAGAAGAAGAGGGTAGGAGCTTCAAAACGTGGCTGGAACGGAGCTGCGATGCAACCGACGAAGCTGGTGCTGATGCAAAACGTGTTGCTGATGCTGTTGCTGTTAGTTGCTGTTTGTTTGCTGATGTTGTTGTTGTATGGTGTTGCTGTTGTTGTTGTTATGGTGTTGTGTGGTGTGATATGGAGTGGTGTGTGGTGTGGTGTGAGGATGGTATGGGATGGTGTGAGTGTGGTATGGTGTTGTGGGTTGAAGGAGCAGCTGTTGCTGCTTGTTTCCTGCAGAACTTTGAAGGCTGAAGTGCTGAAACTGATGGTGTTCTTTTGCTAGTGTTGATGTTTTTAAGCAGTAGCAGCAGGTGGAGAAGATGTTGAAGTATTTGTGGTGGAGTGTGGTGTTGTATGTTGAACTATGGGCTGGAATGATGTGATGTTGCTGCTGTTTTTTCAAGGGTTCAGGTGGCTGATTGGTAGCTGAATTTCAGCTATTGTGGGCTGAGAATATTGACAATGGGGCTGAAGCTTGACATTGGGGGCTGAAAATGACGATGGGAGATTGTAGATCAGCTAGGGGCTGATAAGTCTCGATGGGGGGGGTGTTTGGTCAGCAATGGGGGGCTGAAATGTGCTAGGGGCTGATGTATATCAGCTATGGAGCTGATGTAGCTGTTGATGTGAGAGAATGGGGGCTGATTTGGTATATCAGGAGCTGATGTAAGGCTGTTGCAATGTTTCAGCACCTGCTGCTGGTGGTTTTTCTTAAGGGAGTGTTATGTTGTGGGGAGAAATGTGAGAGAGGGTAACAAAACACAAGGAATAATGATATGGGATGAATCATGGCACGTCCTAACCATCTCTCTCTTTCTCCAAAACAATGCTCACAAGACACCAAGCCACATTGGCTCACTTCTCCCTACACAAGTCGACATAACCCCAGCTCTAATCAAATGGTTCACCCACCATGGTCACCTAAACATGGTCCAACCCTAGGCTACCATGACCAAAACAAGAAATAGGTGTAGAAAATGTCATGTGCACATTTTTGCACAAAAAGCCAAAAATCCACTTAGCGATTGTTAATCGCGATTTTTACCAAAATAACACATACATAACCATAAAAGCTTAGAAATGACATACTTCCACAAAATACCCTATTTTAGAATTTCTAAAATTTTCTCCGGAATTTTCACCATTTATCGGTATTTAATTACACCGACTATTAAAATATTAATTAAAAATTATGAAAATTCCCAAAAATAATATTTTATTTTTCTGAAATGTTACAATCTTCCCCCCTTAAAGAAATTCGGTCCCCGAATTTAAATTTAAACCTCCCAATTCTAAAAACATTTCAATAAAATGTCCAAACCAATGGGGCTCCGAAATCATCAATATATAAAATGCATCATAGCACAATACTTGCACATGAGTAACAAGCAGATATCTCGAAACAAAACTCCGCCAAGCGTCTCGCAATCATCGGAGTCAAGACGAAAACACGACTGCCAAATCCAAAGCAAAACCGATATGCTAGAAATCGGAACTATACATGTAAATATCAAATCTGTACATGTAAATATCTGAAAGGAATCCATGCCAAATTATTTAAAGTCGATTTGTAATGCGCATAACACTGCACAGCGGCGGACGTCTCTATAAGAAAATAGCCAAATACATATATATCTTTTGTTTAATATGCACGATCCGCCGTTTTGAAAACGATTTAGAAGGGTCTCCTCATTTTAAATGTCTTGTGTCATAAATGACACGTATGTAAATAATGAGACTATAGCTCGCTTTTGGAAATCCCTTTGAAATCTGTCAATGTATACAAAATATACCCAGGCACTGTCATCTGATCAGTCCTGCTCAGTACGAAAATCGATCGCCATATCATAGAAATGTACTGCTCCCTAAGAATTCAATTCCAAGAATGTGCATATAAAAACCCTGTGCATCCGGTGCGCACGGAAATCAAATCCATGAATGTGCCATACATGCGCACAGAAACAATATCTAAGTGCATCGGGTGTGCACGAAACATCTGTCAAGGCAACAGGTGTTCCTGACAGCAAAACAGGTGCATCTGACATGCACGAAGAATCTCGGTTTAGTGCATCTGGTGTGCACCAATCACATCTCATAACATGCGCCCAACATGCGCTAAAAATCCAATTCCGGTGCATCCACCATGCACGAAATCATAAACTCCGATATCGAGCGCCGAACACGCGCAAAAATCCAGTCGGGTGCATAAAATGCACGAAACGAATATCGAACATCACCATCGAAATCGAAGTCCAGTGCATCCAAGTGCACAAAATACATGCCACTGCACTGCAAGCATACATAAACTATACAGAGTGCAGGAACCAAATCGTGTGCGTGCATACGCACGAAATTAACTCAACTGTATAAAACCCCATAAAATCACAAACATGTGAAACCAAGGCACGAAGACGATATCAAGTGCAACGACTTTGCGAAAATCGTAATTACTCAATCATCAAAATCAAATCATGCGAATATATCGCTCAACAATACCGAAATCAAGTATGGCGGAATAGTTCCGCTCAAGCGCATCCTCCAAGAATTTCGGGCCAATTGTCGTGGTTACTCGTAGCATAACTCGTCGACGATCCTGAACTCTGGCCTGCTGGTGTGCATAACATGACCATTCCTGGGTCCAAGTCTCCCCTGTGAATTATCAATCTCTCGATCCATCGGCTCATCGCCCCTTTCAGGTGTGCTAACGGGGACGATTCCTTTTTGGCACTTCTGTGGTTATCTCTCGGGCAATCATCGCGACTACTCGTAAAGCAACATGTCACTGGCATCGCCCTCTGGCTCTCTGAATGTACGTGACACATCCGATCCTGGTTGCAAAACTCATTGCAGCAGTGTCCTGGAAGGAATCCTACCCAAGGTCTCTTCCAAGTCTCATCTCTGCCAACTGTCCGGAAATCATCGTCCTTTTCTATATCTGCTTCTTGTTTCGGAACGGCTGCATACTCATCGCGACTCCTTCTAGAAGGTATATCCAAGTATAATGCCTCGGCATGCCTACCGTATCACTGGTGTCGGCGGAGTGGAACGTCATCATATCCAGATATTGTACGAACCTCTTACTCCACTTTTCTCTAATGTCGACTGCCTCGGACTCGTCTCGTCGTAGCTGCATGGACTGAACTCCAACGGCTATCCTCGTATCTGGAGTCTCCCAAGAAATGCATATCACCATCTAGCATCCGAATTAAATCGAACCATTCGATCTATTCATCAAAACCTCATAATCCCCTAAGAGCTCAACATCTTGGGTATAGTATAATAGTATCGCGTACATACCACAGCATCGGTGGTCTAACCGTAGAATGGCAAACCAAGCCTCACTAATGGCGTCGCAGAACTGCGGCAAACCCTAAGGTCAAAAGGCTTTCACACGGTCATTGAGTCGAGTTAGGGTTTCATTCTTCTAGAGGGTCCATAGAATTGCATGCATGTCTTTCCAAATACTTTAAACTTGGAATAATAGGTTACTATCATTCGATCGTCTCTGTCGACTCTCAATGTCTCCGCGTGAAGTCGTCTCTAGCTGGAATCAATCTATCTGATGATCTCGCATCGGGGTAGCGAATGATCCACATGTCCTAGTCATTTATTTTTGGTGACTAGCGATCTTCTATCATCTCTTAGTACAATCTCGTACTATAATAGTTCCAACATCTAGGGTGATATCTCGTCGCTCGCAGCAAAAACTGGCCCGCTCGTCTGTAAGCTGAACTGTGCCTCAGTCATCATGAATAAGCCATACATCAACGGTCATCAAAATCTGGCTGGCCTCTACCGGTGGCTCAATCCTCTGGTGCTAATCTGCACGTCCGAGTAATCTCATACAGCGATCCATCCATCGCTCGTGGCGCAAAACATAATCAAAAGACACATCTCTACAATCGTGTGTCGCCAGAATCACGCCCTGTTCAGTCCTCGTTCGTGACGAGCTCAAGCTGACCGCAACTCTAGCCGTAGCTCTCCCTGCCCGTAATCGTGGCAGCAAAACCAAAACTGGTACCGATGAGGCTGGATCAGGAAGGAATATGATACTGAACAAAGAAATGTACATCCTAAGGCTTCTTAAGTGGAGTGGCATGTCGTAAATATGCCGCGGAACATACCAACGGTACGTCACTCTACTTCAGTCACCTATTCCATCAACCAAGGGTCATCCTATACTCCGAAGGTAAAACCTAACGCTCTGATACCAACTTTGTCACGACCCGAAATTACGAATCATGACCGGCACTTAGACTACGAACGTCTCAAGACGCACGTATTCTAAGTAAGCCGAAACCCAGAAATCCAAACCAAGAGAAGTAGTAGAGTGTAGGAAAAACCATACCAAATCAACCTGTAAGCAACATAATATACAACGCCTAAAGGCGAGGATCTCAACAGAAATGAAACTCAACCAGCAAGAACCCATCGAAATATAACCCGCGACTCTAAGGTCGAAAGAATAAACATCACTGGTCTCTATCTCAATAAGTACATGTTTTGGTTGATGGAAATTCTAGATACAACTGAATATAATATACAATGTATAATGATGGGTAAGATGCAATAAACCCACCTACTAGCAAGTCACCCGTAAGGTACAGTGCCCGCAAAGCCGTAATGAAATCCGTACGGCAACACCTGCAAGAAACTGGGGCACAACGGGGGTGAGTTGCCAACTCGTGAGTAGAAAAAGATCTACGAACAGCAAATCGCATGTATGACGCATCCTAGGTCATACGATCATAATATATATAATCCTCAAATATATAACCAGTAATCTCTAACCAGGTTAATGTAAATATCTAACCCAAGTGTAATCCCATATGTCCATGTCAGTGCATCAGGTAACAATGTATCATATAGATGATGTATGAATGCATGTAACAGAATGCATGTACTGAAGAAAACTGCTGTCATAAATTGTGAGATTTCTGTATTTTTAAAATGAGGTATCATAAATGAAATCAGCATAAACAGTACCCAGCATCGGCACAAAACATAAGTCTCAGTATCTCGATATCTCTGTATCACAATCTCTGTACCTCAATATCTCGAAATCTCAATGTCTCAATCACAAAATCTAGGGCGCCGTCAGTCCAGATCGGCCCCTACCATCCATCTCATGACTACGACGGTATCCTCCGGATATCCGACGTGTCGGGTAATATCACCGGTAGGTAGTGCTCCCCTGCACAGGCTCAACGCCATCATCTGCGATCTTCTTGCCCCGGGGTACCGCACCGGGTCCACCATGTACCCGCAATCGGTCTCATCCGCCTCCTCGATTCGGGTTTCACATGTCACTCTCAGCACCGAGAAAACACATGGTGAACGCACTGAAATATCATATCAAGGGTAACCGGGTTTTTAAAACATTTACATAATCTCTTTGAAATACCCACGGTTCCCAAATCCAGAAATAACATAGAAACAACATATCTCAATGCGTATAATCAGGAAGCATGATGTATGTGACATATAAATGGAATGCAAGTGTAACTGTATGTCCTGCAACATGGAATAATAGTATGCACATACAAGGGTCATATCCTGATGCAATAATACTACTGTGTAGTGACATGGCAATTACCGATGAAGATGTGTGTGAGCTGGCAAGTAAGTGTATGTGGAACATACGCATCATCGGTAATGGTGCTGGTGTCCTAGCAGCATGATATCAATAATAGAATATGAATCATAACAGTATGTGATGCAGAGCAACAATAATAATATGCGGGAGCTGAAATACTGAACACCATGATCGCTAAACTGCATCTAATGTCATAAAGGTCGTACAGCTATGCCAACAATAAGGCTGAGCTAATAAGCTAACTGCAGGTAAGGGAAACCGCCTAACCTCTGAGTCGATACATATAAATATATATATAGTTGGTGATCCCGCCTCGATAATATCACATCCGATATCATATCTCTAAAATCAGTTATTCCCAAGTTAAGAGTGCGGATCAAAACATCAAATTATAGCTCGTACGTAAATCCATCGTACGGCATCCCCAATCTGGGTACGGGTCAATATCACATTTGTCATATTAATCATCAAGTATTCTCTTTATCAATATCATCATCGGGGTACTGACCTATGTCTGGTACAATTCTAACATCATTACTATAATCAAGATCTAACTACTGGTCGACAATCCCGTATAAATCGATATCATCAGCACATATCATCTCAAGGAGTATACCCCGCCCAAGGCGGCCTATTATAAATGTCCTGTCATATCATATCATATCATATCATATCTCGTATCATAATCACATGTCGATCATTTGATATATTTATATCACCATTCCTATGGCATCATTATCCCAAAATCCGCTAAGGTATCAAGGTGTATCTTATCTATGAATTTAACTGTCACAACATGTCATATCGCCGATATCATAAACTCGGATCAATCTCATCGACCCATATCAATCCCATGTATCATCCTCAATCCTTAATAAACACATAGCCTCATATCCAAGTGAACACATGTCCATAACGAATCCCATAAGAATATATGAAGTGAGGATGTATGCAAATATGTATATGTGTGCATGTATGTGTAGTGCACCCACTACCCTATGGTTTCGTAACTTTTCACCAATCCAATATACCAATATCCATCTTAAATCATCAATAATTTCCCGAAAAACATATAATAATAATTGTAGGTGTGTATACGCATCCGTATACATCACCACGGACTGCGGGGGTGCTATACGCCATCCACCCGACTTCTCCCCGTAGATATAAATCTACTCACTTAGTTATGTGTTCCGGTGCCGATGTCGTCATTTGCGTCTCCAACGCCTCGATGTCACGTGAGTACCTACAAGAATATCACATGCTAAAACACATGAAAACCATGTCGGAAACCAAAATGGTGCACACTACGCCCATAGGTAAAAACCTGTGACCTTGTGGGCAAAAACAGCCAATATCCACTGTCGTCGACGTCCGAACGCCACCCGACAGATACGAATCATCGAATATCAAAATTCATACAAAAACACGTCATAAATCATACGCCAACTCACGAAAATGATCCCAGATTTTATCCTAACAGGAACCAGTCAAAACTAGACATGTCGGGGGTCAATTTTACATGAAAAAGGGCCTTTGCACGCAAAACGAGGCATTTTTATGCAGGTCTGGCCGCAAATTGCGGCCAGAATGAAGAAAATTGCGGCCGTAACTTTGAATTAGTGGCTAGGGCTTTGGGTAGTGGTTCCAGGGTGCCTGCACAGCTCACTGACATGTCTACTTTTTTCCTATAGGGCCCCGGGTGAAAGCAGATTTCAGAAAGGCCTCAAAATCGACAAAAATGGTAAGATACGCCAAGTCTGGTAAATCGGGTGTTTACATGAAATCTGGGGAATTTCTCTGGTTGACTGGCCTCACTAGGACCTAAGAAGTTTATTCTAGCTAACGCAATTCTTACTTTGCTCAAAATTTCCATAAAACACCCAATATCACTTCTAAGCATGATACGGACACCGATTAAGCTAGATATTCGAAATTTTAGCAAATTAGGCTAACCATCCAATTTTAATGATACTTCTTGACTTTAACAGGTTAGTTAACACTAAAGATGGCTCATTAAACTACAAACACTCTAAAATCTCTAAATCTAGCATCATGGCACAATTCTAGCATGAAAATTCTATTTGTCGCAATAACTAGCTAAACAAGCATCTAATCTACGTAATATACGAAAAGTTCAAGAGTTATACCCTCTAGGAACCTTGCAACAAGGGAGAAGGAGAAGAAGAAGAGGGTAGGAGCTTCAAAACGTGGCTGGAACGGAGCTGCGATGCAACCGACGAAGCTGGTGCTGATGCAAAACGTGTTGCTGATGCTGTTGCTGTTAGTTGCTGTTTGTTTGCTGATGTTGTTGTTGTATGGTGTTGCTGTTGTTGTTGTTATGGTGTTGTGTGGTGTGATATGGAGTGGTGTGTGGTGTGGTGTGAGGATGGTATGGGATGGTGTGAGTGTGGTATGGTGTTGTGGGTTGAAGGAGCAGCTGTTGCTGCTTGTTTCCTGCAGAACTTTGAAGGCTGAAGTGCTGAAACTGATGGTGTTCTTTTGCTAGTGTTGATGTTTTTAAGCAGTAGCAGCAGGTGGAGAAGATGTTGAAGTATTTGTGGTGGAGTGTGGTGTTGTATGTTGAACTATGGGCTGGAATGATGTGATGTTGCTGCTGTTTTTTCAAGGGTTCAGGTGGCTGATTGGTAGCTGAATTTCAGCTATTGTGGGCTGAGAATATTGACAATGGGGCTGAAGCTTGACATTGGGGGCTGAAAATGACGATGGGAGATTGTAGATCAGCTAGGGGCTGATAAGTCTCGATGGGGGGGGTGTTTGGTCAGCAATGGGGGGCTGAAATGTGCTAGGGGCTGATGTATATCAGCTATGGAGCTGATGTAGCTGTTGATGTGAGAGAATGGGGGCTGATTTGGTATATCAGGAGCTGATGTAAGGCTGTTGCAATGTTTCAGCACCTGCTGCTGGTGGTTTTTCTTAAGGGAGTGTTATGTTGTGGGGAGAAATGTGAGAGAGGGTAACAAAACACAAGGAATAATGATATGGGATGAATCATGGCACGTCCTAACCATCTCTCTCTTTCTCCAAAACAATGCTCACAAGACACCAAGCCACATTGGCTCACTTCTCCCTACACAAGTCGACATAACCCCAGCTCTAATCAAATGGTTCACCCACCATGGTCACCTAAACATGGTCCAACCCTAGGCTACCATGACCAAAACAAGAAATAGGTGTAGAAAATGTCATGTGCACATTTTTGCACAAAAAGCCAAAAATCCACTTAGCGATTGTTAATCGCGATTTTTACCAAAATAACACATACATAACCATAAAAGCTTAGAAATGACATACTTCCACAAAATACCCTATTTTAGAATTTCTAAAATTTTCTCCGGAATTTTCACCATTTATCGGTATTTAATTACACCGACTATTAAAATATTAATTAAAAATTATGAAAATTCCCAAAAATAATATTTTATTTTTCTGAAATGTTACAATGTTCTTCTTCTTCTCCTCTCTTCTCCATTAAACTTGAGTGAGCTTTGTGAGTGAAGAATGGTGAATAAAGAAGATCATTTTATTATCATGCTTGTCTTACTTTTGCTATAATTGTTGTAATTTTAATTCGTTAAGTAGTTGTTGTTATTTTCTTGTTGTTTTTTTCTTCTCTCTTTTTCGTTATCCTTAATACGACAATGATGCTTACGCTCGATCCTTGCCAAGGTGAGGTCGCAAATAGCTAGTCGTATTCTTCTAATCTCCTTCTTTCTATCTTCCTTTTTTGTTTTGTTTTGTTTTTCCGTATCATGATGTGTGAGTAGTTCATACTTGTTAGGGTAGGATAAGGGAAGTTTGAGAGAAGGAAATCTCCCTCACTCTTTCCTTGCCCAACAGCTTAAATCGACTCCCGTTAATTGAACCACAATCCGCTCCTTACGGCACCCTATCCTACATGATAGCGGTGATTCCGTAGTGAGACCGGTTGTGGTTTAATTAACCGGAGGTTATGGCTAAGAGCCAAGAACGGACGGACAAGCACAAAAAGGAAGGACTTATGCGTTGGAAAGCCTAGCTTATACTCGCAAGTTCCTTCCTAGTCGTGCTAATCCCCGTTGTTGCCGATTACCGTAACACGGATATTAAGAGGGGCAACGAAAGATGTGGAGACTCCTAACTCAAACTAACCTAATCCTAACCCTAACAAGCTCTCTTTAAATATCAACTCAACACTTAGATAATCACAAACAAAATCTGAAAAACCGGACTTAACTCGTTAAAGCACATAGAAAAAGACTCCCATCTCCCTGCGGACGATCCGTACTCAACCGGCTAGCTACAAGCGAAACCGTCTTGATTGCGGTATTTAAACTAGAACTTGAACACGCAGAACCTCTAACAATCAAATGGCGCCGTTGCCGGGGAGACGGTAGTTTATTTCCTTGTGTAATTTCGGGTTAAATTGTGAATATAACCGAAAAACAAAACAAAAAAATATACATTGTAAAAAATCATCTTGTTGTTTTTGATTAGCTTTTGTGCAAGTGTGCAGGAAAATACGAAGTTCAAGATCGGCGCCAAAAGACGTCGGATAAGACGGAGTTCAAGTACAGTGCCAAAGACGTGGGAAGATAGACCCACATTTCGCGGCTACACCGCGACGGACCAAAACGGAACAAACGGTCTACTGTGAAAATCTGGAGCATATACAGTGATCAAACACAGATTCAACAACTACAGAAAAGGAGAGGAGACAAAGACCAGAACACCCTAAAATTTTTGAGCTCCAATTCATCTATACAGCCGCGGAACCGCGGCCTAAGGTGGTGTTTGGCCGCGGATCCGCGACCATTTAGTGGTTTCAGGGTACCATTTTCTCTGGGTAACTTCCTCTCCTCTCTCCCACTCCTCTGGACTCCACTGAATTGTGTTTTCTGCAGCCTTCTTTACGCAAATTCTTCTCCCCCTTCCAATAAACTGTTCTTGTGCAGGATTCTTTGCGCCGCAAAATAAAAATTGTTTGCAGTTGATTTGTTACTGCTTTGCATTTCTTTAATACGGACTTAAGGGGCTTGAAACCAATCCATATTGGGTGGGGATTTCATCACCCTTCCCAGGACCCCAAAAATCACTAAAGCATATGCATTGTCCATTGTAAATTAAAAAATACTAGACTTCAGCCCTAAGGACTTCGCGCTCATTAGGAGAAGATAAACCGTATTTAGAACCTCGCTTAACGGTATATTGTTTACGGGGTGTCTAGGAAAGTGTTAAAGGCGCAACCGCCGAAAGAGAAAGGGTTATTTAATTAAGGAACTTCGCGAAAGCGTTGGACAACCTCCCCTTATCTCTGCACTTACCTGGCCTCGTGATCAGTGTATTTTTAAGCCCGTTTCTCGACACTGTTTAACTTCGACAATCAAGTTCAGGAGCAGGTCTAGTAGACCTAGGTTACCCTAGATCTAGGTGTGATTGTGCATATCTTGTTTGTGATTGCTTAAGCCGTATATCCGTACATATTTCTGTAAATCTCTTTCTAAAAACAAAAAAAAAAATCAAAAATCAAAAAACTTTTATAAAAACTTGCCCTTTGTCGCCAATTCCATTTTCTCACCCACCACCCATCGCCTTTCTCCATTGACGTTTTCTTACCCTCACCTTCTCCGCTTTGACTATACTAAACTCGTTTAGTGTATGTCCGCTTAGACTCGGGACACTAGCGTCCGTCTAGTCCGCGTTACGTTAGTCGCTACCGACTACGCGATCGACTCCGAAGTCGATACTCCGTCCACTCCTCTTTCACCCCTTCCTTTGCCGGCCAACTCCGACGTTGACCGGAATTCTGTTCATACATCTTCACCTTCACCTTCACCAACCTCTTCTTCCGCGATGTCGGGATTTAATCCGAACATCTCTTTGACCACCCCTGGATTGGCTCCACCTCCTACGGAGACCAATCTCCCACCACCTCCGCCTGTTGTATTTTTGTTTGAAAAAATAGGAATAACTAGATCTTATGTTTGGAATTTGAAAACCTGAAAGATAACTCTCCTTTGATGTTAACTATAGCTGATATAAGTCTTTACATCACACTACACGTGTCGTGAATTTTGGGAATTAGATGACAAGTCTTTCATGTTTAAACTTTTAAACAGATAAATGATTTTCTGAGGATCAAATAGGTTTGTTCTGAAATAAGTAATGTCAAGAATAGTTTATGAAGTAAAGCGAATATGTAGGAATGTTATTGATGCCGTAATTGGAGCTAAGTCTGAAAAATAACCCATCTGAAACTTGATTGGAATGATTACACACCAAACCCACTAAACACGTCTTTTATCCAAAAAAAATAATAATTGAACTGCCGGTTATATCTCCGTTCGTATTAAATCATCTGATTTTCACGCCAAACTGTCTTTTGTTTTTGGACCTAGGTAACTTGAGTAATTAAGTCCGCTGGGGTGTTTCTACACCTAATGCCCTAAAACCAACTGGTTTGGGTGCATTGGCCCAAAGCTCGCTAAGAAGCCTAGAAAGTCCAGTTTAAAACAAAGTCGAGCAAGTGTTCTCTCCGAGTTAAAATTCCTAACGGTTCTTTGTGTGAGAATAATCTTGATAAAAGACAGGCTTTTGTAAAAAAAAAAATTTTTTAGCGGAGATATGAAGGTTTTATTCTATGATAAAGACTATTGCACGTTCACAGAGGTGTGTATGAAATGAAAACAAGAAAAAGGTGGAGTGAAAAATACGACTTAGTTTCCTGTTAAGGAAGATAGAAATTCTGAAGTTGAAACCTTACTGGAAAACGAAACTTGAAAAATGCTTAACTCTTTATAAAACTTATGTGATCCTTTTAAAATTGTTATCTGGGCTTATTGTGCAACATGATGACTTTATTCGACCTTTCGGGAACTTAACGACACTATTTGCACTGCACGTAAAGACATATAAATCTGTAGTTAAATAAGAAGCGAGGTGTGAAAAATAAAGGTTCGATGGTCTAGACTTAGGATTATAGAATTGTTATTTTCTAAAAACAAAACTGTAGGGTTTGTTCCGTCAAACAACGATAAGGTTTCCTCGCTCGAACGAAGTCTGGAGGCGTTTGTTAAACAATCGACTCAATCCACCGCCAACATCCAGTCTTCCATTCAATCTTTAGTGCAACACACTGCCGCACACGGGCAAAGCATCAAGACCATCGAGGCCCAGATTGCACAGCTGAACGCGGCCTTAAGCGAGCGAGAGAAGGGGAAGCTCCCGTCCCAGCCACTTCCAAATCCCGGTCACCCACATAATGCACATGTTTCTCTTCAACAACAAAACCATAATGTGAGTGCCGTGACCACACTGAGATCGGGGAGGATGCTGCAAAACAACATAGGCAAACGGATCAACAATGACACCCCGGCCGCTTCTTCTTCTTCTTCTTCTTCTTCTTCTTCGTCTTCTGAGCCTATTCTCCGTTCTTCACAAGGCTCCCCTCCCTCTTCTTCTGCTCTGAACGAACCCACTTCTCACTCCACGAAGACACCTATTCTGGGATCCGTTCCAACTCCACAATTTCCTCCTCCAGCATTAGACTCAACCAATTTTCAAAATGTTCCATTTCCAAACCGGTTGAGGTCTAATAAACAAAATCCTTAAATGGAGAAGATTCTGGAGTTATTTAAGCAGGTTAACATTAACATTCCTCTTTTAGATGCTGTCCAACAAGTCCCGTCCTACGCAAAAATCTTAAAGGACTTGTGCACGAAAAAGAGGAAGTCTCAGGTACCCAAGAAAGTTTTCTTGGCTAGTGCTGTGAGTGATGCCCTTACCCAATCTTTACCACAAAAACGGAAGGACCCTGGCTGTCCTACGATTTCAATTACTATTGGGGATAAGAACATCAACCGCGCACTATTAGATCTTGGTGCCAGTGTTAACCTGCTTCCGTATTCAGTATACGAGCAATTAGGCGTCGGAGAGCTGAAACCCACGCACTGCACTCTCCAAATGGTCGACCGATCGATCACCCATCCTAGGGGTGAGCTAGAGGATGTGTTAATCAAAGTCGGGGACTTCATATTCCCCGTTGACTTCATTGTATTAGACACACAGCCTGTAGCTAACCCCCGGAATCAAATTCCGGTGATACTCGGTCGCCCATTTCTCGCAACCTCAAATGCTGTGATCAATTGTCGCAATGGTTCGATGAACCTCTCTTTTGGAAATATGACGATTGAACTCAACATTTTTAGGTTGGGGAATCAGCCCGCCGAACCTAATGCTCATATACTGGATGTTTGCTCGATCCAGGAGATCACCCCAGAAGAGTGTGAATTCGAGGAGTTTCTGTTTGATCACGATAATCTTGACGCCACTAGTGCGTTTCTCTTCGAACCTGTTACTGTTTCTGCGCCCGACAACGACTACGAGGGTTTCACGTTTTCGAACGATTTTAGCCGCGCACAACCCGAGTTTGAATCCTTCGACTTTCCGGATGAGTTACCTGAACCATCCAACTCGGTTGCTTACACTCGCTTTGAACCTTTGCTGGAGTCCTTTGAGTTCGAGACCTTTGCACCAGTCTTGCCTTCCATCGTTTCACCTCCAACGCTCGAACTCAAGCCTTTGCCGTCTCACCTTAAGTACGCTTACTTAGGTGAGAACGAGACCCTCCCTGTCATCATCTCGGCTTCTCTAGCTCCCGAGCAAGAGAAAGCCTTTCTCGCGGTCTTGCACAACAACAGGCAAGCTTTTGACTGGTCCATGGCGGACATCAAGGGGATTAGTCCCCTGATCATTGAGCATCATATTCATCTGATGGATGATGCCAAACCAGCCCGGGATCCACAAAGACGTCTTAATCCAGTCATGAAGGAGGCTGTGAAGAAGGAGATCGTCAAATGTCTAGATAGTGGTATCATTTACCCTATCTCTGATAGCCAGTGGGTTAGCCCCATTCATGTTGTCCCCAAGAAGTCGGGCATCACGGTCATAACCAACGAGGCGAATGAGTTAATCCCTACTCGCACCCAAACTGGGTGGCGAGTTTGCATTGATTACAGAAAACTCAACGCCGCAACGCGGAAAGACCACTTTCCGCTACCTTTCATTGACCAGATGCTTGAACGATTGGCCGGACATGAGTACTACTGCTTTCTTGATGGCTACTCCGGCTATAATAAAATTCCCATCGCCGAAAAAGACCAGGACAAGACCACTTTCATTTGTCCTTTCGGCACGTTTGCATATCGTCGCATGCCCTTTGGGTTATGCAATGCGCCCGCTACCTTCCAGCGGTGTATGATGGGTATCTTCTCTGACATGGTGGAAAAATTTCTGGAGATTTTCATGGATGACTTCTCCATCTTCGGCGACTCCTTCAACGAGTGTTTGCTGCATCTTGACGCTGTCCTTACCCGATGTAAGGACAAGAATCTCACTTTGAACTGGGAGAAATGCCACTTCATGTTGCGCGAAGGTATTGTCTTAGGACATATCATCTCGCAAAATGGCATAGAGGTTGACAAAGCAAAGATTGAGGTCATTTCCAATCTGCCTCCTCCCCGATGCGTCAGAGATATCCAAGCCTTCCTTGGCCATGCCGGTTTCTATAGATGGTTCATCAAGGACTTTAGCAAGATTGCTAGGCCCTTGACTCTTTTGCTGGCCAAGGACACGCCATTCGACTTCAACTCGAGCTGTGTGACTGCATTCGAGTCACTGAAACGCTCACTCACTTCTGCTCCCGTTCTTTCTTCACCTGACTGGACGCACCCATTCGAGATTATGTGCGATGCATCCGACTTTGCTATTGGTGCTGTCCTTGGACAACACATCAACAAGATGCCGCACGTAATCTATTACGCGAGCCGAACCCTGAACGACGCCCAACTCAACTATACAACAACTGAGAAGGAATTCTTAGTTGTTGTATTTGCTTTAGAAACGTTCAGGCCCTACCTCATCGGCTCTCCAGTCATTGTCTACACTGACCATTCTGCTCTGCGCCATCTTTTTGCGAAGAAAGATGCAAAATCTCGGTTAATCCGTTGGATCCTCTTGCTTCAAGAGTTTGACCTTGTCATTAAGGACAAACAAGGATGTGAAAACATGGTTGCCGACCATCTCTCACGACTTCCTTCTTCGCCTTCGCTTCCTATTCCGATCAACGACGTTTTCCCGGATGAACAGCTCTTGACAGTATCATGCGAACCCTGGTTCGCAGATATTGTGAACTATTTGGCCACAGGATTACTTCCGACCGAATGGTCAAGTCAGGACAGACTTCGCTTCTTATCCCAAGTAAAACACTTTTACTGGGACGAACCCTACTTGTTCAAGTACTGTCCCGACCAGATTATTCGTCGGTGTGTCCCTGACGAGGAATTCAAGAGTGTGCTGTCATTTTGCCACGATCAAGCGTGTGGCGGGCATTTTGGGCCCAGAAAGATAGCTGAGAAGATCTTGCAATGTGGTTTCTACTGGCCACAACTCTTCAAAGACGCTCATGACTATTGCAAGACTTGCTCCCGGTGCCAACACATGGGCCGGATATCCCGGAGGAACGAGATGCCGCTCCAACCGATCTTGGTTGTGGAGATTTTCGATGTTTGGGGGATAGATTTCATGGGGCCGTTTCCCAGCTCTTTCGGGAACTTGTACATCCTTCTAGCTGTTGATTACGTCTCTAAATGGGTTGAGGCTGTGCCCAGCCGGACTAACGACAACAAGGTTGTCGTTAGGTTCCTTAAAGAAAACATTTTCTCCCGGTTTGGGCACCCCCGAGTGATCATTAGTGACAATGGAAGTCATTTCTGCAATAAAACTTTCGAAGCCTTGATGCGGAAATACTCCATTAATCATAAGCTTTCTACGCCCTACCACCCCCAAACCTGCGGGCAGGCCGAAGTTTCAAATCGGCAAATCAAGCAGATACTGGAGAAGACGGTTTCCAAGAACCGTAAGGATTGGTCGCTGAAACTCACTGATGCCCTTTGGGCTTTTCGAACTGCTTATAAGACCGACCTTGGCATGTCTCCCTATCGGCTTGTGTACGGAAAAGCCTGCCACCTACCTGTCGAAATAGAGCATCGCGCATTTTGGGCGATAAAGGAGCTGAATCTGTCTCTCGAGGATGCGGGCAGCCATCGGAAGCTGCAGTTGAACGAACTATGCGAGCTTAGGGATGAGGCTTACGATAACGCGGTTGTCGTTAAGAATCGAACGAAGGTGTTTCACGATAAACACCTTTTGCGCAAAACCTTCATACCTGGTCAGCAGGTACTGCTTTATGACACTCGACTTCATTTCCATCCAGGAAAGCTCAGATCTCGCTGGAAAGGGCCGTATTTTGTGCGGAATGTGTATCCGCAAGGCGCTGTGGATTTGGAGAATCCAAAGGACGGTTCATTTTTCAAAGTGAACGGACACCGATGCAAACCGTACCTTAGCGCCGAACCAACAGAGGAGCTCCTGTTCTTATAGGAGCCGGTTTACCCTGCATGATCTTCCTCTGCCTACCTCCAAACTTCGGTTATCCAGCCAAGAACAGTGGACACTGTTCCAAATAAGTTTGGGGGTATGTACAAACCATTTTGTATATATTTGTGTATATTCTTTAAAAACAAAAACAAATAAAAACTTGTGTTTTGCTAACCGACAATTTTGACCCTTCAAATGATTTCTTCATGCAATGACAGTGAGGACACTGTCCAGTTTAAGTTTGGGGGTACGCTCGGTACGCATTTCTTACCTTCGCATTCATATGTATATTTTGCATCTGCATATTAAAATCCATAAAATCCATAAAAATCTGAAAATTTTCTAAAAATATAAAAACTTTTTTGTCAAGTTAGCTTGTGGAAGAACTCTGATTCAACATTTCGACGGTTTTTGTTTGAAAAAATAGGAATAACTAAATCTTATGTTTAGATTCTGAAAACCTGAAAGATAACTCTCCTTTGAAGTTAACTATAGCTGATATACGTCTTTACATCACACTACACGTGTCGTGAGTTTTTGGGAATTAGATGACAAGTCTGTTATGTTTAAAAACTTTTAAACAGATAGATGATTTTCTGAGGATCAAATAGGTTTGTTCTGAAATAAGTAATGTCAAGAATAGTTTATGAAGTAAAGCGAATATGAAGGAATGTTATTGATGCCGTAATTGGAACTAAGTCTGAAAAATAACCCATCTGAAACTTGATTGGAATGATTACACACCAAAACCCACTAAACACGTCTTTTATCCAAAAAAAAAAATAATTGAACTGCCGGTTATATCTCCGTTCGTATTAAATCATCTGATTTTCACGCCAAACTGTCTTTTGTTTTTGGACCTAGGTAACTTGAGTAATTAAGTCCGCTGGGGTGTTTCTACACCTAATGCCCTAAAATCAACTGGTTTGGGAGCATTGGCCCAAAGCTCGCTAAGAAGCCTAGAAAGTCCAGTTTAAATCAAAGTCAAGCAAGTGTTCTCTCCGAGTTGTAATTCCTAACGGTTCTTTGTGTGAGAATAATCTTGATAAAAGACAGGCTTTTATAAAAAAAAATTAGCGGAGATATGAAGGTTTTATTCTGTGATAAAGACTATTGCACGTTCAAAGAGGTGTGTATGAAATGAAAACAAGAAAAAGGTGGAGTGAAGAATACGACTTAGTTTCCTGTTAAGGAAGATTGAAATTCTGAAGTTGAAACCTTACTGGAAAACGAAACTTGAAAAATGCTTAACTCTTTATAAAACTTATGTGATCCTTTTAAAATTGTTATCTGGGCTTTATTATGCGACATGATGACTTTAATCGATCCTTCTGGAACTTAACGACACTATTTGCACTGCACGTAAAGACATATAAAATCTGTAGTTAAATAAGAAGCGAGGTGTGAAAAATAAAGGTTCGATGGTCTAGACTTAGGATTATAGAATTATTATTTTCTAAAACAAAACTTTAGGGTTTGAATCTTAGTCATTTTACAAACCAACTTGACCGGATTTTGTGGGTAGTATCCGCTGAAAACCCTCAGGAGACAACACTCCCCCTACTAGGGACACCTAGAGGTTTAACGGCTTGTTGCACATGCTCAGTGCAATCGCGTTCCCTGCGAAAGTGAGGTTAGGAAATTTTTTGTGAATAAATTGGCTTTGCTCGGGACGAGCAAATGATAAGTTTGGGGGTATTTGTTCATATCAGATTTTTGCATTTTCATACCGCCCAATTTTTATCACATTGCATATCGGTAGATACTCTTGAGCCGTGTTTGCTAGTCAATTGCAGGATACAGGTTCTCGGTTCTAAAACGGTGAAATTCATGGAAAACACGACAAAATCCGGGTTCCTTCCAACCACAGATAAAACACGGTCTCCGCTCTTCATCCGTATGTTGCCAGATACCAGTTTAGGAAGACAAAATGGCAAATCGATTGTCACCTTCATGCACAAGGCTCAATGGCAACAACAAGTTCCAAGAAATCTACGCGGAGCTCAAGAAAATCTTGACAAAAGTCCACCTTTCCCTCAACAGAAATTCTGGAAGAAATGTGGAAGTATTTTCAGAAAATACATGTACTAGACAACAGAGGACAGCAGATCAGGGCAGTACAAGAAGCACCATACCCTGACTCCACCATAGGGCCGCGGATCCGCGGCCAATAGGGGGTATAGGCGGCGGATCTGCAGCCATACAGTGGAGTCAGGGCATGGGCTTTGGGGGGTATTTGGGTCTTTTCATGTGTATTCTGATACTTGCCCTAGATTTCCATTCTCCAGCCTATAAATAGCCCAGAACTTTGAGAAGGAAAGGGGTCCATTCATGTATTTTCTTTTTGCTAGGTTTTAGATTACATGTTCTTCTTCTTCTCCTCTCTTCTCCATTAAACTTGAGTGAGCTTTGTGAGTGAAGAATGGTGAATAAAGAAGATCATTTTATTATCATGTTTGTCTTACTTTTGCTATAATTGTTGTAATTTTAATTCGTTAAGTAGTTGTTGTTATTTTCTTGTTGTTTCTTTCTTCTCTCTTTTTCGTTATTCTTAATACGACAATGATACTTACACTCGATCCTCGCCAAGGTGAGGTCGCAAATAGCTAGTCGTATTCTTCTAATCTCCTTCTTTCTATCTTCCTCTTTTGTTTTGTTTTGTTTTTCCGTATCATGATGTGTGAGTAGTTCATACTTGTTAGGGTAGGATAAGGGAAGTTTGAGAGAAGGAAATCTCCCTCACTCTTTCCTTGCCCAACAGCTTAAATCGACTCCCGTTAATTGAACCACAATCCGCTCCTTACGGCACCCTATCCTACATGATAGCGGTGATTCCGTAGTGAGACCGGTTGTGGTTTAATTAACCGGAGGTTATGGCTAAGAGCCAAGAACGAACGGACAAGCACCAAAAGGAAGGACTTATGCGTTGGAAAGCCTAGCTTATACTCGCAAGTTCCTTCCTAGTCATGCTAATCCCCGTTGTTGCCGATTACCGTAACACCGATATTAAGAGGGGCAACGAAAGATGTGGAGACTCCTAACTCAAACTAACCTAATCCTAACCCTAACAAGCTCTCTTTAAATATCAACTCAACACTTAGATAATCACAAACAAAATCTGAAAAACCAGACTTAACTCGTTAAAGCACATAGAAAAAGACTCCCATCTCCCTGCGGACGACCCGTACTCAACCGGCTAGCTACAAGCGAAACCGTCTTGATTGTGGTATTTAAACTAGAACTTGAACACGCAGAACCTCTAACAATCACTACTTCATGATTCATTCCATGCCACCAGTAGTGTTATCGTAGATCTTTGTACATCTTTGTACCACCAGGGTGTACTGAGTACGGAGAGCTGTTGGCTTCTTTCATCAACTATTCTCGAACAGAACCTTACAGTACACACAATCTACTTCCATATCTCAAAGATCCGTCTTCGTGGATGATGAAGTCTGTTCGAAGTCCAATTTCTACCTGTTCTCAAATCTTTTGCCGCTTGGCATCATTTGCTTAAACTGCCTTGATCTGATTGACAATAAACTGAACTTGTAAGTTCATCAAATACGAAGCGTTACCTGGCATAACTACTTCGATCTCCATCTCGTGCAATTCCTGCTATAGCTTCCACTGTGCGGTGAGATTCATTGATAGTGGCTGGCGACTAAGTGCATCAGGAACCACATTCATCTTCCCTGGATAATACTGTAGGTTGATGTTGAAATCTGCCATGAGTTCCAGCCATTTTCTCTGCCACATGTTCAGTTCCTTCTGAGTAAATACATACTTCAGACTTTTGTGGTCAGTGTATATATCCATTCATTCTCCCAGAAGATAGTGGCGCCAAATCTTAAGTGCAAAGATAACGGCTGCCAACTCAAGATCATATGTTGGATAGTTGCGCTCATGAACTTTCAGCTGTCTTGATGCAAAAACTACAACCTTTCCATGCTGGTGTAGAACACATCCTTATCCCTTACCAGATGCATCGAAATGCACAACAAATCTTCCAGATTGGTCCGATATTATGAGAATAGGAGTAGAAGTTAATCTCGACTTGATTTCTACAAAAGCTTATTCACATGCTTCTGACCACACGAATTCTTCATCTTTATGTGTGAGCTTGGTCAGGGATGCTGCAATCTTCAAGAAACTTTCAATGAATCTTCGGTAGTATTCTGCTAATCCTAAGAAACTTCGAATATCCGTCACCGTGTTTGGTGTCGGCCATTCGCTGACAGTTGCCACTTTAGCAGGATCTACTGAGATTTCTTCGCCCGAAACAATGTGTCCGAGAAATCCGACTTGATTTAGCCAAAATTCGCACTTGCTGTACTCGGTATAAAGTTGATGTTGTCACAATGTCTCTAGGACAATCCGCAAATGCTCAGCGTGTTCTTTCCGGTCCTTTGAATACACCATGATGTCGTCAATGAAAATAACAACAAAGCTATCTAGGTACTCTCGGAAAACTTGGTTCATTAGATACATAAATATAGCAGGTGCATTGGTCACTCCAAATGGCATTACGAGAAACTCGTAATGACCATGGTGAGTTCTGAATACCGTCTTCGGAATATCAGACTCTTTGACCTTTACCTGATGATAACTCAAACGAAGATATAACTTTGAGAATATGTAAGACCCACTTAGCTGATCAAATAGATCGTCGATGCACGGTAGTGGATACTTGTTCTTTATCGTCACTTCGTTCAGATCTCGGTAGTCTATATACATTCTGTATGAGCCTTCTTTCTTCTTCATAAGAAAAACTGGAGATCCCCAACTTTTCTTCAAAAGTTCATCCAACTTTTCTTCAAAAGTTCATCCAACTGAGTACGGATCTCTTTCAATCCTTCTGGACTTAACCGGTACGGAGCTTTGATCACCGGTTGTGCACCAGGTAGTAAATCAATGCTGAATTCAAGAGCTCAATCGGAAGGCAAACCTATTATATCTTCAGGAAATACATCCTCGAACTCTCGAACTACTTATGGCTTGTCTTCTTCCGCCTGTAATGTTGCAATCACAGCCTTCTTTGGTTTAGCCTGTAGGTGCTAGGTGTTAGTTATATGTATGCCCTAGAGACCATTACTGTACATGGGATGTATATTTTAGTGGATGCTTGGACATATATAGGGAGGAATTTCTCGCTCAACATGATAGTATGCTATCTGGTTGCACTTTGTCTTAACATGTTGACTTGTATACGTGATGCTGTTTTGCTCTCACATGTTGACAAAGCCCTTAGGTTGTGTACTTGACTACCAGGACTATGATGGAGATCATACTAGTGGGGCCAAGGGTAGTCCATAAGTACACCCTTCAATTGTTCCTAATCGTGGGAGTATCGAGACAGGGCATCGATACTCCAGAGTAGACTAGCGTATACGCATCTTGACCCATATAATGGGCGATGGATGATCCCATATCCATTGGTGTTTGACATCAAAGATGGTATACGGGTGCTCAGTGGAGACTGGGTACACTGAACGGACTCGCCGAGAACTCCTAGATGGTATTATACCTATCGTCAGATAGCAATTCTCTAATGACACTGGTACATGTTAGTCTGTCGACCCGAGATCGCCATAGAGTCTTGTGTGATTCCCACTGTGCTTTGATTTCCACCTTACCACGGTCAAGAGATCGTGCAAAACGGTGGTTTTTGGGTATAGTCCCGAGTCACATGGAGGCAATGAGCGATAGGAGGGGATTCGTCTCTCCCGGTATTGGGAGTTGATGTTGCGCTATGCTCGATTGGCCATAACAGGAAATCCCTGGCCAGGGTTGCTGAGATTTACCGGTAAGTGTTATCAGTAGTTTCTTGAACCGTTATGGACCTTGCATCAGCATGACTTCAGGCTATTGGGGTCTGACATTTTACCACCCCCAGGCTATTGATATGCGACATATCTCACGAAGAGACCGGACTGTACGGTAGTGTTACTGTCAGGCTTTTGCAGGAGTTAGAGCGGGCTTGCTTGCTGATCTTCTGATCGTTCAATACCCGGGTAGCCGTTACGTCCAGCTAGTACCGCTGACGGCTTGTGGGTGCTTGATGTGATCATCACCTATTGCCGGCGTATTGATGAGTCTTTAGAGTCCTACACAGAGGTTTCACTGGCTCAGGCAAAACGAAGTAGGAGCACATATGTGATATGTGCGGGACCGAGATTAATACGAGTATGTGATACCGTATTCTATTCTCGCGATATAAAGTATCGATCGGTTATATATGATATAGCCGGGTTATCAAATCAAATGTTGATTCGATAAGTCGATACTGTATTGGTCGGTTATATGCAATATAGCTGGGTTATCGAATCAAGTGTTGATTCGATATAATGATACAAATAATATTAGTCGGTCATATGAGATATAACCGGATTATTAAATCAAGTGTGGATTTAATAATTTAATGTATAATTATATATTTGATATATTAATTTACATTAACTAATATTAGCTCACTTAAACATTTATTTTTCTCACATGTGCACACTTAATATATATGTGATATATATTAAATGGGCTTTATTTATGTGTCATGGTTAATGATACATGCAACATGGGTGTATGAGACTTACACCATGATAAATATAATGTAGAGTTTATTTATTTACAGTAATTCAATTATTATTAGAAATTTGTCACATGGTATGAAACTTCATGAAGCTTGGAGACCCATTGACTAGTCCACTAGTTTTGTTTTATACTAGATATTTTGTTAACCCAACCATTATCTTAACTCATGGTTAAGTCTCTACATGAGACATATTAGATATTTTGACACCCATGGTTGTCATTCTCTCTCACAACATTATCTCTCTTCATCTTCTTCTTCAAACTCAAGAGCTCTCTAGCTTTTGGGCAAGTGAGAAACTTTAGTGAGAAAATCAATTCCAAAGTGAGCAAAAATCTTACTTCATCATCCTCTACTAGATTAGCATTTTAGTATAGGGTGTTAGATTCACTAATCCCACATTAGTGAAGAGGGGAGCTTGGGTTAGTGTCTCCTCGACGTAGATTATTTTCGGTCTCGAAGTCTTCAAGCAAGATCGTTCCTTTCACCTTGAGAAGCCATGCAAGAGTCCAGGAGTTACATGATCGCAGCAAAGAGACCACTACAAGAAGCTTTTGAAGTGAAGGACCGGTCTACAAAGGTTGTATTCCTCATTCACTTAGATGTTAAGTTGTTAACATTGCTTGATTGTTTAAATTTCTAGTTAAAAATTCTAAGTTAGAGTTATTTTGTAACACCCGAGCCTAATAGTACTATTTCTGTTACTAGTTGAGTGTTAGACATTGCTCATTTCAATTATCTTGCTTGTTCGGTTCTTGTTGCAAAATTTTAACCGGCTAAGTCATTTTTGCATATAACAAATTTTAACACCTAAAATGAAATTAAAAATATCCATATTGACCTACTCGTCACCACTAGTCGCGTGGTAGCGTCCGTGCGTCGAGATTGCATCCCGTTCGGTGAAACGGACGAGTTTGGACGGCTACGCGCGCGTGCAAGTGTCCGACTTGGTGGCATGCATTTTAATCTTAAGACATCTCATTTTAAAATTTGGAACCCGCTTAAAATCCTATTATTTGAATTACAAATATTTGGGCGCAACCCGGGCGCGATCTGGAAATGTTTCATTTAGCGCCAAAATACCCATCTAATTTAAATAATTTAAAACTTTATAGTATATAAACTGTTACTGTTTTAACAAACAAATCCTTTTTAAAATCTTTTTAAATTTATTCTTTAATTTTCCTTTTCCTTTCCCAGCCAATCACGAGGGACTAAATCCCTCGTGGGCCCCGCCTCACCCTCTCTATCTCTCTCATTCTCTCTCTCTCTCTCTCCTAAAATCTCTCTCTTTCTATCCCTATAATATACTGTTCCCACTTCCTCGTTCTCAACCAACGCGAGAAAACCCCTTCGCAGAAACCCACCACGAGAAACCCCATCGCAGAACCCTAACCTCACCGTGCCCATCGCCGCCGCAGTCCCCGCGCCGACGAGACCACCACCATCATTCTTGCCTCCGCAGCCTCAACTGCACCCCCTCCTTCCTCCCTTCTCCCTCCTTCAGCGCCTGCACCCAACGCCACCGCCACCTGCACGTTGTGCTGCCGTCGCCGCCGCCTCCCATCGCCGACGACGTCGACTTCCTCCCTTCACCCTCGTCCCGACCTCTTCACCGTCTTCCTTCTTCCCTCGCCGGACTGCAGTCATTGAACCCGAACCTAACCCTAGCACCAAACCCTAGTTCGCCGGAGATCGCGCCGTCGACTCTCGTCATCGTCGCCAGTGCACCGCCGACCACCTCCTCTTCCCCCTACGATCCAGACCAAGCCAGTTCCTCCCCTCCTCACCATCCCTCCTCTTCTTGCAACCGACAGCCAGGACTGCCGCTGCCGCTGCTTCGCCGGCGCCCCATCGCCATCGAACTCGTCGCGGTTGACACCCGTTCCATCCCTCGAAGTACTCCGGTCCGTGTGGTCCCGCTGTTCGTTGTTTGGACTCGATCCGCGACCTGTGCATCCGTCGCGTGTTTTCCGCTGACGCTACGTTCGTGTTTTCCGGTTTGCGAAACCGTCGAGGCAAGTATCCGAATACTTGCTCTAACATGCTAATATACAATATCGAGTCTTGCTATACATTTAATTATCATATTATTTAATATAACAACACAGTTGATGGTAATATCGATATTATGGTATAACTTAGAATTGACGGTTGCAATTATCATTAACATTGAATCATTATAGTAGATTCATGTAATTATCTGGTCTGCTATTAATCCATGCTTTTAACTAACTAAATCATTCAGATCGTTCTTGCTTTTAATTGTTAGATCATCCATGTGACAATTATTTACGCTTTAGTTTAATTTCATATAGCTTCATTACTCTCTGTTATCGATATTGCACTACCTTGTGATTATTGCACCCCAAGGGTGCTTGAACCTGTTAATAAGATAATACAACTGCACCATATTAATACACCATTGTGATTAAATGAACTGTTATTGTTATTTACTTTATTGCCTGCTGTTGTTCCTTATTCGCTTCTAAACCTGTTATGAGCACACCTCCGATTGCATTACATATTGACCTGATCTTGCTACACATGACATATATATATATATATACATACCGATGCACCGGACATGGTACCCTTTACTACCAACTCAACCTGTTGTACCATGACCTGACCTGTTACCTGATCTCATGCCTAATGCCAACAAACCTGACTTGGGGTCCTCATGGACCATTCCTGTTGTCTATCCAGACAGACCTGCTTTTACCTGATCCTGTGTTGGCATTAGTCCTTGATTCATGAATACCTGACTCGACATACATAACTTGGGGGTATGGGGAAATCAAAGATGAAACCGACTTGTAACTCAACAGTTCGATACCTGTTCTGATCAGTCTTACAGGCTAGGCCAGCCCCGGAGTGATGATGCTGACATCACTCATCCATCCTGCTACTTGTTACTGCCTAGCGGCACGTCTCGGATTCAGCCCCGAGAATCTTGACCGTGGTCCCGGGCACGCACGGGATACTATTGAGTTACATCGACGAGTCATCAATTGATTTCAAAGACTTTAGAATAGAAACCTGATAGAACAGCTCAGTTACCCACTGCACCTTACCTTGCACTGTTGTTTCATATTATTGCTTTATTCATGTTTATTTTCTGCATTGCTTATTACCATGTTCATATTATATTATTGGTTGACATGACGCGCTGACGTCTGGGTTTTGCATGGCCCAGATTCTTTACCACCGTTGACGACTGAGCAGGAGTACTTCAGCCACCGGGCTGATCTGTGAGTTCTGTAGTGATTAGTTTATTTATTGCATTTCATTTCCAGATGTGAGCCCGCATTATGGGACGTACTTTTCCACTTATTGTATTGGATCATTTGCTTCCGCACTTATTGTTCATTGACTCTTGTTATTATGGATTTGGACATGTGTTAGATTAGTTTATTTATCTTGTTCTTGATATCTCTACAGCCGTAATGTGACTGTGGACGGATACTTCCTACCCACAGGTAGCATGGTTGGCTATGTCACGTGCCAAATCTTGCGTACTCTGGGAAGCGGGGCGTGACATGGTTCTTTTGGTATCAGAGCCATAGGTTAGTTGGGTTGATTCTTTTGTAGTTGGGTATTGTACCCGATATACGAATCAGAATACCCGTGCTTAGGAAAACATGTCCTACCACCTTGACCGTTTTACCATTCTTGAATCACATCCTTCCGGATCATGTCGACGTGCAAACTTACTTTGCATGTTAACTCGAAAACCTAATTTCTTGTTATCTCTAGGACTTAGGCGACTTGGGTGGAGTTAAGTAATTGTGGCTATGATACCGCGGCATAGTTACAATGCGGTACTCTATTTAAGTATCTTGGAGTTCTAGCCTTGATTTATATATTGAATTTATCATCATGCTAATGTTGGGTGTTTTGATTTCAGGACTATGGCAGATAAGAATTTCAAGACGTATCAGAGGCGCGTGGATGAAGCCGCCATGTTAGGAGTGATACGTGGGATGTTGGAGAATCAGAAGAGGCAAACTGAGCTGATCCAGCAGCAAGCAGACTCATTTCAGGAGGGTTTGCAGGCCATTCGGCAGTCTGTAAACACCGCTGTAGCGAAGCCAGTTGACCGAGTAGGGACCGTGGCAGATTTTAGACGGTTGGGTCCTACTACTTCCACTGGTTTGGAGGAGCCGTTGCCAGCCGAGCAGTGGTTAGTGGACACGGAGAATTTGCTGATTGCGGCACAGATCCCAGAGGACAAAAGAGTTGATGTGGTGCGCATTCAGCTGGTGGACTACGCCCGAGAGTGGTGGCTTGTGGAGGAGAACCGCTTGCCCAAGCCAATCAGTTGGGCGGATTTCTCTAAAAGTTTCCTGGAGAAGTTCTTCCCGCGGACTGCACGGGAGGAAATAGAAGAGAGATTTATTGGGCTGCGGCAAAATGGAGCACCTGTGGACGTACATGCAGCGGAATGGACGAGACTCAGCCGCTTCGCTGGACCCTTAGTCGCCAAGGAGGCAGACAGGGCGCGAAGGTTCTTGCGCAGTTTGGATGTGGACATCCAGAGGCAGATTGTCTCCCTGGGTTTGACCACTTTCTCGCAGGTTCTTACGGCAGCCAGGGAGCAGCAGAGTTTGTCGGGAATGAAAGGGAACCTACAGCAGACAGCAGTTGTGGCCAGGAAGCCCACATTTGTACCTAACCGAGATCATGGGCGCAGAGGTATTCCAGTGGACCGTAGAGGTGTAACACCCATGAAGAAGCCTGTGATCGTTGATCGAAGAAAGAGCGTGATCTGTGACTACTGCCGTTTACCTGGGCACGTGCAGAAGGATTGTCGAAGGAGACTGGGACTTTTTCTGGTTTGTGGAGCGGCCGATCACGCAGTCGGTGCCTGTCCGTCGAAGCTTCGTATGAGAGATGATATACAGAAGCCTCCGCAGAGACCGTTCCAAGGGCAGAAACAGCTGACTCAAGGACCTAATCAGGCTCGAGCTTTCACGTTGACAGCTGAGGAAGCTAAGGCATCAGGAGAAGTGGTTTCAGGTACTTTACTCGTTCATGGTTTTCCCGCATTGGCATTATTTGATTCCGGAGCCTCCCACTGTTTTATGTCATCCAAATTCATAACTACACACTCGATTACCTGCACGACCCTGTCTAGTTTTTGGGACATACACACTGGGAATGGGAAAATCATAGCTAGTAGGGAGTGTAGAGATTGTACAGTTGTTGTGTGCGGACGAGAGCTCTTTGCAGATTTCTTGGTGATAGATACGGGCAGCTATGAAGTTGTCTTGGGAATGGATTTTCTTGGCACTTTCCACGCCCACATTGATTGTAGGGCAAGGAAGGTAATTTTCCAGATTCCCGGACACCCTGAGTTTACCTTTACTGGGGGAAGCAGTTCTGTCGGGCCAGTCGAGTTCAGGGCTAGGCCGACACGCAGTGTTCTTGCAGCAATGGAAGTTGATAGTAATGAAGAGCCGGCAGTTGTTCGCGACTTTATGGATGTATTTGCAGATATATCGGGCTTACCGCCGAAGCGAGACGTGGAGTTCGCGATTGACCTTATTCCTGGTGCAGAGCCAGTATCGAAATCTTATTATCCGATAGCACCAGTGGAATTGGAAGAAGTTAAGAAACAAGTTGGTGAATTAATTGAGAAGGGTTGGATTCGAAGCAGCAACTCGCCTTGGGGAGCTCCAGTTCTTTTAGTAAAGAAGAAGGATGGTACGAGAAGGATGTGCATTGATTATCGAGAATTGAACCGGGTGACTATTAAGAACAAGTACCCAATCCCTCGCATTGGAGAACTTTTTGAGCAGCTTAGTGGCGCGAGAGTATTCTCGAAACTGGATTTGCGATCCGGATATCATCAGGTCCGAGTGAAAGCAGAAGACATTTGCAAGACGGCGTTTCGAACTCGATATGGACATTTCGAGTATCTGGTGATGCCCTTCGGAGTAACGAATGCGCCAGCAATATTCATGAATTTGATGAACAGAATCTTTTCACCATTCTTGGACCGGTTTATTGTGGTATTCATTGACGATATCCTGGTATACTCGAAGAGTCCGGAGGAGCATGCTGAGCATTTAAAGATCGCACTGCAGACGCTGAGACAGGAGAAATTGTATGCGAAGATGAGTAAGTGCGAATTCTGGCTGGAAGAAGTGAAATTTCTGGGGCATGTTGTGTCGGGCGATGGGATCGCCGTCGATCCCGAGAAGATTGCAGCGGTTCGAGATTGGCCTATTCCGAGAAATGTGGCCGAGATAAGAAGTTTCCTTGGTTTGGCCGGATACTACAGGAGATTTGTGGAGAGTTTCGCTCGTTTGGCAGAGCCGTTAACCAAGCTTACGCGCAAGGAGGTACCTTTTGTTTGGACGGATGGATGTGCATTGGCCTTCGAGACGTTGAAGCAGAAGTTGATAACCACCCCTGTCCTAACCGTACCAGACAATTCAGGAGGACTGGTGATTCACAGCGACGCATCTGGAAAAGGATTGGGATGTGTTTTGATGCAGAATGGGAAGGTCGTAGCTTACGCATCGAGACAATTGAAGACTCATGAGAAGAATTATCCGACTCATGACTTGAAGCTTGCGGCTGTGATCTTCGCCTTGAAGATTTGGAGACACTACCTTTTGGGCGAGAGAGTCGAAGTTTTTACAGATCACAAGAGTTTGAAGTATGTGTTCACTCAGAAGGAGTTGAACATGAGGCAACGCAGATGGTTGGAGCTGATGGCCGACTACGACCTTGATCTTAAGTACCATCCGGGAAAGGTTAACGTCGTGCCGGATGCGCTTAGTCGGTTACCAGCGATTCAGGTATTGACTGCACAGAGGGAGATCATTGCGGATTTTCGGAGATTTGACTTGGAGGTTGTGCTACCACATGCTGCGGGACAGTTGATGCAGTTGCAGGTACAGTCGTCCTTAGTTGAGAAGATTAAAGCGGCACAATCGCAGGATCCTAGACTGCAAAAGTTTCGAGAGCAGGTTGAAGCCGGACTACGAACCGATTTAGTGATCCACGGAGATGGTTCATTGAGGTATGGTAGCCGTGTGTGTGTGCCAAAAGGAGATGTGCGTGAAGAGCTTATGAAGGAGGCACACAGTTCAGCTTACTCTGTACATCCAGGAGGGACAAAGATGTACCGAGATATTCGACAACACTTCTGGTGGGAAGGTATGAAACGGGAGATTGCTCGCTTCATGGCTAAGTGCTTGGTGTGTCAGCAAGTCAAGGCTGAACACCAAAGGGTTGCTGGTTTGTTGCAACCACTTCCGATTCCTCAGTGGAAGTGGGAACATATAACCATGGATTTCGTGACGGCCTTACCGCGGAGTCCAAAGGGCAACAATGCAGTATGGGTGATTGTCGATCGGTTGACCAAGGCAGCTCACTTTATTCCTTTTCGGGTTGGTCAATCGACGGAGACTTTGGCAGAGCGGTACATGCAGGAGATTGTAAGATTGCATGGAGTACCGGTGAGAATCGTGTCCGATCGGGACACTCGGTTCTTATCACACTTCTGGAGGAGTTTACAAGAAAGTTTGGGGACTCGATTGAAGCTTAGCACAGCTTATCATCCTCAAACTGATGGACAATCGGAGAGAACGATCCAGACTCTTGAAGATATGTTGAGAGCATGCATGTTGGACTTCAAAGGTTCTTGGGAGGATCACCTACACTTGGTGGAGTTTTCGTACAACAATAGCTTCCAAGCGACTATTCAGATGGCTCCGTTTGAAGCTTTATATGGTCGTAAGTGCCGTTCACCTGTTTGTTGGGATGATGTTGGTGAACGAAGGTTACCAGGACCAGATTTGGTGGTACAGACAGTCGAGAAGGTGAATACAATCAGGAAGCATATGAAGGCAGCTCAAGACAGACAGAAAAGTTGGGCTGACACGTCAAGAAGACCTCTAGAGTTCGCCGTGGGTGATTTGGTATTCCTGAAGATATCACCGACTAGAGGGGTGATTCGCTTTGGGAGTCGGGGAAAGCTTAGTCCTCGATTCGTTGGACCCTTCGAGATATTGGAGCGTGTTGGAGAGGTAGCGTACCGTTTGGCGTTACCGCAGTCATTGGCAGGAGTGCACGATGTGTTTCATGTATCTCAACTACGGAGGTATGTTCGAGATGAAACTCACGTCTTGGATCATTCGGAGTTGACTGTACGGGAGGACCTAACTTTTGAGGAGCGACCGGTTGAGATCAAGGATCGAAGAGAAAAGGTTCTTAAGAACAAGATTATCCCTCTTGTGCTAGTTTCTTGGGGTAATCGATCACATGGAGAGTCCACTTGGGAGCGAGAAGACGAGATCCGGCAGAAATTTCCTCACCTCTTCCTGTAGCTATCTATCTTGTATTCTTGGAATTTCGAGAATGAAATTCTTTTTGTAGTTGGGTATGATGTAACACCCGAGCCCAATAGTATTATTTCTGTTACTAGTTGAGTGTTAGATATTGCTCATTTCAATTATCTTGCTTGTTCGGTTCTTGTTGCAAAATTTTAACCGGCTAAGTCATTTTTGCATATAACAAATTTTAACACCTAAAATGAAATTAAAAATATCCATATTGACCTACTCGTCACCACTAGTCGCGTGGTAGCGTCCGCGCGTCGAGATTGCATCCCGTTCGGTGAAACGGGCGAGTTTGGACGGCTACGCGCGCGTGCAAGTGTCCGACTTGGGGGCATGCATTTTAATCTTAAGACATCTCATTTTAAAATTTGGAACCCGCTTAAAATCCTATTATTTGAATTTCAAATATTTGGGCGCAACCCGGGCGCGATCTGGAAATGTTTCATTTAGCGCCAAAATACCCATCTAATTTAAATAATTTAAAACTTTATAGTATATAAACTGTTACTGTTTTAACAAACAAATCCTTTTTAAAATCTTTTTAAATTTATTCTTTAATTTTCCTTTTCCCTTCCCAGCCAATCACGAGGGACTAAATCCCTCGTGGGCCCCGCCTCACCCTCTCTATCTCTCTCATTCTCTCTCTCTCTCTCTCTCTCCTAAAATCTCTCTCTCTATCCCTATAATATACTGTTCCCACTTCCTCGTTCTCAACCAACGCGAGAAAACCCCTTCGCAGAAACCCACCATGAGAAACCCCATCGCAGATCCCTAACCTCGCCGTGCCCATCGCCGCCGCAGTCCCCGCGCCGACGAGACCACCACCATCATTCTTGCCTCCGCAGCCTCAACCGCACCCCCTCCTTCCTCCCTTCTCCCTCCTTCAGCGCCTGCACCCAACGCCACCGCCACCTGCACGCTGTGCTGCCGTCGCCGCCGCCTCCCATCGCCGACGACGTCGACTTCCTCCCTTCACCCTCGTCCTGACCTCTTCACCGTCTTCCTTCTTCCCTCGCCGAACTGCAGTCATTGAACCCGAGCCTAACCCTAGCACCAAACCCTAGTTCGCCGGAGATCGCGCCGTCGACTTTCGTCGTCGTCGCCAGTGCACCGCCGACCACCTCCTCTTCCCCCTACGATCCAGACCAAGCCAGTTCCTCCCCTCCTCACCATCCCTCCTCTTCTTGCAACCGACAGCCAGGACTGCCGCTGCCGCTGCTTCGCCGGCGCCCCATCGCCGTCGAACTCGTCGCGGTTGACACCCGTGCCATCCCTCGAAGTACTCCGGTCCGTGTGGTCCCGCTGTTCGTTGTTTGGACTCGATCCGCGACCCGTGCATCCGTCGCGTGTTTTCCGCCGACGCTACGTTCGTGTTTTCCGGTTTGCAAAACCGTCGAAGCAAGTATCCGAATACTTGCTCTAACATGCTAATATACAATATCGAGTCTTGCTATACATTTAATTATCATATTATTTAATATAACAACACAGTTGATGGTAATATCGATATTATGGTATAACTTAGAATTGACGGTTGCAATTATCATTAACATTGAATCATTATAGTAGATTCATGTAATTATCTGGTCTGCTATTAATCCATGCTTTTAACTAACTAAATCATTCAGATCGTTCTTGCTTTTAATTGTTAGATCATCCATGTGACAATTATTTACGCTTTAGTTTAATTTCATATAGCTTCATTACTCTCTGTTATCGATATTGCACTACCTTGTGATTATTGCACCCCAAGGGTGCTTGAACCTGTTAATAAGATAATACAACTGCACCATATTAATGCACCATTGTGATTAAATGAACTGTTATTGTTATTTACTTTATTGCCTGCTGTTGTTCCTTATTCGCTTCTAAACCTGTTATGAGCACACCTCCGATTGCATTACATATTGACCTGATCTTGCTACACATGATATATATATATATACATACCGATGCACCGGACATGGTACCCTTTACTACCAACTCAACCTGTTGTACCATGACCTGACCTGTTACCTGATCTCATGCCTAATGCCAACAAACCTGACTTGGGGTCCTCATGGACCATTCCTGTTGTCCATCCAGACAGACCTGCTTTTACCTGATCCTGTGTTGGCATTAGTCCTTGATTCATGAATACCTGACTCGACATACATAACTTGGGGGTATGGGGAAATCAAAGATGAAACCGACTTGTAACTCAACAGTTCGATACCTGTTCTGATCAGTCTTACGGGCTAGGCCAGCCCCGGAGTGATGATGCTGACATCACTCATCCATCCTGCTACTTGTTACTGCCTAGCGGCACGTCTCGGATTCAGCCCCGAGAATCTTGACCGTGGTCCCGGGCACGCACGGGATACTATTGAGTTACATCGACGAGTCATCAATTGATTTCAAAGACTTTAGAATAGAAACCTGATAGAACAGCTCAGTTACCCACTGCACCTTACCTTGCACTGTTGTTTCATATTATTGCTTTATTCATGTTTATTTTCTGCATTGCTTATTACCATGTTCATATTATATTATTGGTTGACATGACGCGCTGACGTCTGGGTTTTGCATGGCCCAGATTCTTTACCACCGTTGACGACTGAGCAGGAGTACTTCAGCCACCAGGCTGATCTGTGAGTTCTGTAGTGATTAATTTATTTATTGCATTTCATTTCCAGATGTGAGCCCGCATTATGGGACGTACTTTTCCACTTATTGTATTGGATCATTTGCTTCCGCACTTATTGTTCATTGACTCTTGTTATTATGGATTTGGACATGTGTTAGATTAGTTTATTTATCTTGTTCTTGATATCTCTACAGCCGTAATGTGACTGTGGACGGATACTTCCTACCCACAGGTAGCATGGTTGGCTATGTCACGTGCCCAATCTTGCGTACTCTGGGAAGCGGGGCGTGACATTTTTAGAACGGCAAAAATTTAAAAACGACATGGACGATGTCTCCCGAAACCTTGCTGCCGTCCTAGGTAACCCTACAGTGGTATCGGAGCCAAGCTAGAAATTTAAACGATGTTTGTTAGATTACGAAACCGAAACTGCTCCGAAACTTGAAACCCAAAAACTGGGTTCTGTCAAATTTTTAGAGGTGTCAAAATTTTTTTTAAACAACTGCAGAGTGTTGTATGTGATATAACATGAACACAAGCAAAATTTGAGGCATTTCTAGACATTTTTGGTCGGCCACCACACCCTTCATCTCGGCCCAAATCCAAGCAAAACCCTTCAAATTTTTCCTGTGTTTCAGTCTCTGGGTTTTGATGTTTCAGGTGTTGTTTGTTTTTCCTAAATTTTCATGTGATGTTAACTTTCTGCAAAAGCAATTCGGAATGTTTCGCAGTCGTAATTCTAACATTTATTCGGGTTATTTAAACGATGTTAAAAGGTTTGAACGGATATCAATAACCCGGTTTTTCCCTGCTGGAAATTTTCCAAGAGTTGGAATTTTTCCGAATTTAAAATTTTCAGAAAATCTTGCAAGCGATTCTGTGGACCCTTTAGAAGAACGAAACCATAACTCGATTATGTGACCGTCAGAAATGCCATCAAACCTTAGGGTTTGTGGTAGTTCAACGGTGCCACATGTGAGGCATTGGTTGACCCTTCTACGGCTAGTTCATAGGAGTTGTGGTGGTTTCTGGGTACTTTTTGAACTCCGCTCAAGTGTTGAACTTATTGGAAAATTTTGGGTTTTTTTTTTATTCGATTGAAAATTTTAACTTCGTCTAGCTATCTGTGATTGTGATACAATATTTGGAATCCGCAATTAGTTATGAGATAACTAATTTGAATTTTATAAATCTAGCAATTTAGTCTCATTTGATCGGTTGCCACGGGATTTTGATGTGATCAAAAGTCCGTCGCAATTACGTAGTGTACGCGGATACTCGTCGGGTAACCATACTAGATAGCCACGCCCTATAGCCCCGACCAAGTGACTGTAGGAAAACCCCGTCGCCAAAAGCATCCGTTCGGGTGCTCGCGGCAGTGGTGTTCCGCCTTAGTGCACCCCGTCGACGGTATCGGGGGTGCGGCCATCTACTAAAGTTTCCGACGAGCATTCAATCAGGTTATCGGGAATCTTGTTGAATTACCCGACAGGTTATTGAAAAGTGTTTTCAATATCGAGACTAAAATGCAGGGTTTATAATTGTTAGGCATGTGATGTTTAAAGAATTCATTTGTTGGGCATGAAATCCAAAGTATTTGATACATTGGGTTTATGATGTCTAAGGTGGTTGCAGATTCCAACTGTTGTAGTTTTTCACTTTCTTTTCTGCGACCATAAGTGTAATATGTGGTGTATCGCCGGTTTCGGTTCTATATATCAACGGCAACTGGGATAAGCATATTTACTTACGTTGATGACATGTGATATTATGTGTTGCTGTGATATGTTATATTGGATCGTCGTGTTTGAATAGATGGGGGTTTTATGTAAGATGAGAGTTTTTCATTTTCATTCATGTAAAAGCTTGTATGTAATATTCTTTTATTGGGGCACTTCCGGGTTGAGGAAGATGTCACCATTGATGTATATTATTTACTTTTCCGCATTAGGATAGAGCCAAGGAGGGGAGCACAAGTAACCGGGTTCTAGGGTCCAATGGGAGACCATATCGAGGAGTCGAGACCGGGTCTTCTAACTCTAGAATTGGTAGGGTTTCTTGACGCTCTCGTAGGGGTCTAGGGATGTGGGTTTGGCTATTCATCGCGACCGTAGAATCCATATTTTATACTGGTTTAAATTAAAACACGGAATTCATACTATATCCAATATTTCATATGTGATTCTTCTGCTGCTGTTATTCTGTGATGTGATCACTAGATATTCTGAGACGAATGCATATATTATATATATGAGATATAATTAATATTGCTGCTTTCGTTTCATATGTGATGCTTGGGAAGCATAATTATTGGGACTTCATTAATAAGATTAATGAAATAAAAGAAACCTAAAGATGTTATAGAAACTTGTTTTAAAAACTGGTAGCTCTAGTTCTTATTTTGCATAGCGGTATTCCTTGTAGAATATCCAGCACCTTATTCGATAAGGAAAGAGCCGAGATCCCTTCACCGGGAGTGACCTCTTTAGCAAAACTAGCAGATGCTACAAACTCGGTTTGTCTTTTGATTGCTTCTATAGTTTTTGCTTTACATGGTGGTATTTATGAAATATCATGTACCTTATTCGATAAGGAAAGAGCCGAGATCCCTTCACCGGTAGTGACCTCTTTAGCAAAACTAGTAAAAGCCTCAAAAACACTCTTTTTCAAAATCACTCGATTCTACAACGATATCAAGTTCATTACGCAAAAGGTTTTCTTAAAAACTTGCGTAGCCCTCCGTCATTTCAGATAAGTACTACTTAGTATTCGTGCTGCGGTAGTTTGGCCTGCGTCAAGGCATAGTGTACGGTAGCTAACTAGTGCTTATCTGCTAGCATACGATGCGATTGGATTAGGGTATTCGTACGGCGTTGTTTGGCCTGCGTCAAGGGTCGTGCGGGTGGGTTTAATTCAATCATGAAATGTACGGGTTGAACTTGACTAGCGCCCTATGGGTAGTTTGGCCTGCGTCAAGGTCATAGAACGCTGGGGTAAAAACCATTATCGGGAATTTCAAGTGTTGAAATTTGCAATGAGATTGCATACCTTCTATGAGATAGTTGGATCCCGATACCCACTGCGAGTAAGAGTTACTCCTGGGAGAGTTTTGCATATTACAATTAGCCGATCAAGTAGGTGTCTAGAAAGATATTAACGGGGTTACGCCCTTGGGAAAATGAGGTTTGTTTTAATTAGGTCCATGCGAAAACACGGGGAACCTCTCTCAAAGTACCGACACTGGCCTGGCTGAAAGATTGGTGAATTTGTAGGGTGTAATTAATCCCGGCTAATATTACCTTTTAGGGTTTGAAGGAAGATTTGATAAAAATAGTGGGAGCCATCCAGATTAGATAAAATAATAACCAATATAATCTTACAAAGAGCGCACGCAGAGTGTTTTCTTCTCTCTCTCTCTCTCTCTCTCTCTCCTGGTAGCGACCATGTCACGCCTTAATCAAGATAATAATATGGATGTATTGACCGAGCTATCTTATTATACTGTGCTAGGGAACGTTGGCTCCGCTCAATCTTATAATTGTTATAAGTCCGAGCAGGAAATAGGGGAATATCCGGATTCCCATGCTACCCAATCGAAGAAAGTGCATGTTGATGCATCTTCTTCGGGTGTGTTCATTACCGAGAACTGTTTCTCAGTATCCTCTGTGTCCTGGGTATGTGATATCAGATTAGGATCCCACATATGTAATCTGTTACATGGGTTACTGAAAGGTAAAGAACTGAGATTGGGTGATATATCTCTAAGTGTCAGAGAATGGTGCAATTGTTGTAGCCAAGTCAGTTGGCAAATATCACCTTGTATTTATATATTGATTCTGAACGAATGTTATTACATACCGAACCTGATATACAACATTACATCGGTTTCTTTATTAAGTTAAAGAAGGATATAATTTTGTATTAGCGGATAATGTCGTGAACATTTTCCTTGATCAAGAGTTGATTCAATCAGGCACGATATATAATAGCATATACATTCTAAATCAAACCACAGCTCAAAGTAACTAGAACACACACAAGAGAAGTAGTTCAGAAATGAAAGAATCCTTCTTGTGGTATTGTAGACTAGGTCATATCAATGCGACATGGCCAGCTAAATTACATAAAAATGAATATAAGAATCTGTTCAAATTTTCATCTTATGATACTTGCCAGTCTTGTCTCAAAGGTAAAATGACCAATACTCCGTTTACTGGAAACAAAGAAAGAGTTACTGAACTCTGGGGACAGATACATGATGATGTATACGGTCCTATGTTTACAAATGCCAGGGATGGTTCTTCATACTTCATTATATTCACCGATCTTCTCTCAGGTTTCGGACATATGTTCCTGTTGAAACACAAATCTGAAACTTTTGAGAAATTCAAGGAATATAAGCTTGAAGTTAAAGAACCAGACATGTAGAAGTATTACGTCCTTCGATAAGATCGAGGAGCAGAATATTTGGGCATGGAGTTCCTGGATTTTCTAAACCGAGAATGTGATTCTCTCTCAGCTTGCTCCTTCGTATACACAATAGCACAACGGTGTATCGTGGCAGAGCTATTGCACCCTATGAGATATGGCGCGCTCTATAATGAGTATTGCTGAGTTACCTATTTCCTTTTGGTGTTATGCACTTGAGAAATTGCATACCTATTGAATGGGGTTCCATCCAAATCAGTGCCTACTACTCCATATGAGATATGGTATGGGAAGAGACCGTATCTTAAATGAGTTAAGATATGGGGTTGTCCGGCCTATGTTGAAAAGAAAATTCCGGACAAATCGAGGCAAGGTCGGTTCTGTATAAATTTGTTAGGATATCCCAAACATTAGTGAGGGAATATCTTCTACCACTCTGCGGAGCAAAAGGTGTTTTGTTTCTCAGCATGCCACCTTTTTAGGAAAGGAATTTCTTGTGAAGAAATTAGTGGTCATGAGGTAGAACTGGAAGAAGTTCCAGCTAGACAATGTTGGATGTATATGCCCTAGAGGACAGTATTGTATATGTATACATATGGATACTAGGGATATGTATGTACAGGACAATCTTGCTCAGTTTTATAGTATATTATTTGACTTGTCTTTATCGGGGTATGTGTATTTATTGTTATTTCTGATTTGCACATATTGATAAAGACTTGATACGGTAGTATACTATTGTGGTTTGTCTTTATCTTAACATGGCATATGTCATACTCGTTATAACATATTACGGTTACATGTTGATAAAGCCTTTAGGATCTTGCTTGACTACCTGCGTTGTGATGGCGATCATACTTGTGGGAGTAGGATAGTCCATAAGCACATCCTTAAGTGGTCCCTAGTCGCGTGAGTATTGAGACTGGGCATTGATACTCCAGAGTAGACTGGTGTATACGTTTCTACCCCGTCGGGGGATGGTTGGTCCCGCAGCCATTGGTCTGATGCACCTAAGATCGTATACAGGTGCTCACTGGGTGTGAGTACACTGGACGGACTCGCCGAGAAATTTCATGTGGTACTATACCTATCGTCAGATGGAAGTTCTCAGGTGACATGTGTACAGGTTAGTCTTTGGATCCGAGATCGGCATTTGTCTCGTGTGAGTTCCCACAGAGCTTTGATCACTACCCTACCACGACTCTACTGAGTCATGCAAACAGGTTTTGGTTGGGTTCAGTCCCGAGCCACATGGAGGCAGTGAGCGATTGTCGGGGATTCGTCTCTCCCGGTATAGGGAGTCGATATCGCACTGTGATTCGATTGGTCAGGACCATAAGACCTTGGCCAAGGCACTTGGGATTTACTGATAGGTTGATCAGTAGTTTTCCGGATTGGTCCTGAGCCACATCGGCATGACTTATCAGGTTATTAGGGTCTGACGTTCACCATCCCCTAGATCCGGTATGTGATACTCTTTGACGAAGAGACTGGACTGTACGGATATTGTCACGCATATGCTCAGTAGGAGTTCGGACGAGCTTGCTCGTCGGCCTTCCTTTTCGACAGGTACCTGGGCAGCCATTACGTACAGCTAGTGCCTCTGACGTGCTTGTAGTTAAACCCACTGCCAGAGTACTGTCGATTCTTTAGAGCCTCACATAGAGGGTTTCCCTGATTCAGGTGAAATGGTGTAGTTGCCGTATTGGATATGTGCAGGGTTTGATCGATTGATGTACTTTGTACTCGAACTTTCGATCGGACAGTTTGTAATGCTAGCCGGCTAGGTTTTGAGCCGGATTATTAAATCAGGTATTGATTTACTAATTTACATATATGTATTTCGATATGTATATTCTAGTATTACGTTCTTCATGTTATTCTATCTCTTTGGGCGTTCGGATTTTATCTGATTGCCGGTATATATGTACAGTAGTTGGAAATCCGTATTTATTACAGTTTCCTTCTAGAAGGTGGCCACCTCATTTAGTATTTTCCATTTATTTCATAAATGGAAATGAGGTGTAAAGTGAGAGGAATGGAAGAAATGGAGGTGACCATGCTTCAATAGTGAACAAATGAATTTATAATTCATTTGTAGTTACTATTGAAGCATGGTTGTGGATTTTTTATTCTAAAAATTCATATACAAAACATTGGTATTGATTTTCTCTCTCTAAGAATGCTTCATAATTTCTTGAGCTCTCATTCCTCTCTTGCTCTCTAGTCTCCTCCACCTTCATCTTCTTCCTCTTCACTACCTTCTCATGAGTTGAGAATCAAGTGAAGAGGCAAGAAAGAGATAGCTTGACACTTAGAATTCTAAACTACACCCTAGATTACTTGGTTTAGCAAACCAAGTTCTCTAGTTGCTCCTTTTTCTATATAGTTAGGAGCTAGAGCCATGGATCATACTCCCCGGGTTGATCATCTACGACAAAGTAAGGCCGGAGAACAAGCTCGATCCCGGAGGACCGATGGAGCCGGAGTTGGAGATCAAGCAAGTTCAAGGAGACCATTTGGAGCACATGGCGAGGAGAGAAGACCGAAGGACTTGAGCCTCTTGGTATATCTTTTTTCCATAGTAGATAGCTCTCCTAGTGTAGCTAGTTAGTTTTATGGAAAGATCCGGTTTTAGGGTTCAGTCTAGCGCCAAGTTTTAATCATAAGAAAAAAAAAATTTGTTCCGCATTTGGCCACGTGAGATGGTCGGGGCGCTAGGGTAACCCTTCATGGTATCAGAGCCACCCATAAAACTTACACTAGCTAGTTCAAACGTGTTTAGAATAACGATCGACCGAAAATTCCAAAAACCATGTTTCTATTTTTTGCAGTTTCTGTCGATTTTAAAAGTGCTGGAAAAATCAATTTTTTGCTCCCAGAAAATCAAGCAGGCTTTTTTAAGAACCCACAAAAAATTTGGTCACGTGACCCTTTCATAGCGCCGCGGATCCGCCGCATGAACCCCCATTGGCGGCGGTTCCGCGGCCACTTTGGGGCCCACGTGTACCAAATTTCTTCTGGGCCTTAATTATTGAAAATTGTGGTCTCTGGAATAATTACTTTTTGGGCCCAGATTTTTTACAGTGTTGATTTAATACTTGGGGCCCACTTGGAAAGTTTAGTCGATCGTAATTTTAAGACACGTGTTTTATTATCAGTACATTCACTTTTATCTACGACCGGGAATGTCACTCGATCGGTAAAACTCGTCTGATTGCTATATGTTCTTTTAGACGGGTTTTGCGAACGTGACATTCGCGTTGATATTGTGTGCTTGTGCTGTGATTGTGGTTGGATTGTTGTGGTGGATAGCATGTGGTGCAATGTTAGAAATACAGTTTATAATTCAATTGTACATTTGTTATTGCGGGCGAGCGTCCGACATGTGGACTGCCGTCTTTGCCGAGTTGTATATTATTTTGGGGCACGAACGGGATGAGGTCGATGTCACCGTTTGTATATATTATTTTCATTTTCTGTATTAGGATTACCCCGCGATGGGGTGCACGAATAGCCGGGTTCTAGAAGGCAACAAGCCCGCATCTCAAGGCGCTGAGACGGAGGGGGCTTCATTCTAGAACTGGCGGGCTATTCGCCGCACTCGTAGGGGGTACAGGTTTTCATTGCACAGGCTATCCACACGACCGGGAACGTCGGGTTTTATTTGCGGTTCAAATGAAACCCGGGGCTCCAAGATTATCCACCATTCTGTAATTGTTATCTGTGATGTTGTTTATTATCATGCCTGGGACGAATGTTATATATACTTATATATATACTAGTAGATGTTGTATATGTTTTGCACCCGCGCTAGTCCAGCCCCCGCTCTGTCGTTAGTTAAGTAACCTAACGGGTGATGACGGGGCCCCGTGGCGAATGCGGATGGCATATACGTACATTTTTTTTTCGTTCTTTTCTGGTGTGATAGGTTACAAATTTGATGGGGCCGCATTAATTTTAATTAATGCAAGATAAAAACCTAAAGAGATGTTGTTGGAACCAGATTTTAAAAACTGACATTACAGATGTTCTCTTTTGCTTTGCATAGTGGTATTCAATTTGGAATATCCTGCACCTCATTCGATGAAGCAAGGGCCGAGATCCCTTCACCGGGAGTGACCCCTTGAGTAAAAGTTTGCATCAGGGTAATAACTGTAATATAGTCGACTATTTTTGCTTTGCATCGTGGTATTCAGTTTGGAATATCCTGCACCTCATTCGACGAGAAAAGAGCCGAGATCCCTTCACAGGGAGTGACCTCTTTAGCAAAGGTTTTCGCCACTATATAAATTTACAAAACTGCTCAGGTTCCTTCAACGATATCAAGTTCGTTACGTTAACGGGTTTTTCTCCAAAAACCCAGCCGTAGGCTCCGTCGTTTCAAATGAGTTGTACCTAGTATTCATGCTGCGTTTGTTGGTCTTTGTCAAGGCGTAGTGTACGGTAGCTAGATATTGCTTGTTTGTTGCATAGTAAGATGCGATTATCTAGGACAGTCGTACAACCTTGTTGGCCTTTGTCAAGGGTATGTACGGGTGGGTCTAGATCAATCCAGGATAACGACGGGTTGAACTTGACTAGTGGATTATGATTTGTTGGCCTTTGTCAAGGTCATAAACCGCTAGGGGCAAAAACCACATCGGGAGTTTCAAACATACAGGAAACTTGCAGATTTAGCATACCTTCTGGAGTGTGGTGACTAGAGTGGATTCCATCTAGTGCATCACACAATGATAGTTGGATCCCGATCCCACTGATGAGTAGGATTACTCTCGGGAGATTATCACATTTAACAATCAATGCTATAAACCAAGTAGGTGTCTAGAAAGGTGTTAGCGGGGCTACGTCTCCAGGGAAAAGAGGTTATTTAATTAAGGAACTTCGCAAAAGCGTTGGAAAACCTCCCTCGAAGTACCAACACCGGCCTGGCTGAAAGGTTAAGCAAGTATTGTGACGTGCGATTAATCCTGACTAGTTCTTCTTTTAGGGTTTGAAGAAGAATTTGAGAAAACAGTGGGAGCCATCCTGATTAGATAAATTAATAAATCAATCTAATCTTGCAAGAGCGCACGCTGAGTGTTTTCCCTCTCTCTCTCCAGGTAGCAACCATTTCACGCCCTAATCAAGATAATAAAATGTATCGCTAGACCAATCCGAATTCTTATTCGGGGCTGAGGAACGTCGGTTCGACTCTAACTTATGACAACGGTCATGAGTATGAGCAAGGGAAAGAGGAAAGCTTAAATTCCTTGACAACCCATCGAAGAAGAAACATACTGTTGCATCTTCTTCATGCGTTCTTGTTATTGAGAACTGTTTTTCGGTCAGTCCTACCTCCTGGGTGCTAGATACCGGATTAGGATCTCATATCTGTAATTTATTGCAGGGACTGAGAAAAAGTAGGATAGTTAGACCTGGTGATATGTCCCTCAGAGTAGAGAACGGAGCACAAGTTAATGCTGCAGCCGTCGGTGAATATCACCTAGTATTGCCAAATAGCAATACTATGATTTTGAACAATTGCTACTATGTGCCTTCCATGCTTTGCAACATCATATCAGTTTCTTTACTTAATAAAGATGGATATAACTTTGTTCTTGATAGAAATATCATGAACATTTACCTTGATAAGGTACTGGTTGCAGAAGGTACACTGTGTAATGGTATCTATGTTCTAAATCAAAACACAGTTCTCAATATACAAAACGCACGCAAGAGGAAGAGTTCAGATACGAACGAATCCTACTTGTGGTATTGTAGACTTGGTCATATCGGAGAGAAAAGACTAAGTAAGTTGCATAAAGATGGACTCTTGAATACGTTCGAATTTTCATCTTATGAAACTTGTCAGTCTTGTCTCAAAGGAAAGATGACCAAATCTCCATTCACCGGGCATGGAGAAAGAGCAGCAGAACTCTTGGGGCTCATACACAGTGATGTGTGTTGTTCAGTTGATAAAACTGCACATTTGTATTACATTTTTCCTACCATTTTCATATTAAAAAAGGACTTTATTATAATATATTATACATATGAGGGTTTATGTGTAAAAATATTATTTTCCACGTGTTAATATATTTTAATTATCATTTGGTAGGAAAATGTATGCAAATAAATCTATTGACCAAATCCTAGTAGAACTAAGTCTACTAAATATTATTTGAGATTATTGTGCAGAATTTTCCAAGTTGTTATACAGAATTTATCAAACAAATCAAGTTGTTGAAGAAAACTTGCGAAATTAAGAAGCAAAACTTGGAGACCAAGTCTGGAAGCAACCGAGAGAAGATTTCTGAATTCTGAAGGTGCCTAGGATTGCCACATGTCACAAGATGCAAACTCAAGAAAACTCATAAAAATATCTCACCCTTTGAGCGTGGATCCGCGGCCAAACCCCCCCTTGGGCCGCGGATCCGCCACAATAATAAGGAGTTGGAAGGCAAGATTTTGGGAGATCAATCACTGCTGAATTTTACCAAGTTTCCAGCCTAAAGATTCTGGCTTTGCACTATAAAAGGGCACCGAGAGCCTCTTGGAAAAGTTATCAAGCCGAAGAGATTACGAAGTCCAAGACGGCTCACGCATCCAGGCTGATCATCAATTGTTCGTCTACCTCCTTGGAAGAGATCGAGAAGCAAACTAGTCTTTGTAATCATTTTCTAAGGAATCAAAGTGTAGATTGTTCAAGTTGATTAATAAAGGTAGTTGTTTTATTTAATTCTTTTGCATTTTACATTATGTTTTCCCTCTCTGTCTTTTCATCTTCTTTTCCCAACATGCGCGAGTAATTCTCCGCTTGTTAGGGTTCGTAGGATTAGGGTAGGCTAATGGACGATGAAAATCCCTAAACCCTTTTGAAGTCCTATAAAGTTTAGGAACTTTATCAAAAGAATCATTAACATCCTAATCGGGCGCGCTAGCAATTCTTTGCTAGTTCTGACCGCGATTAGAGATTAGATTAATGATTGTTTTGGTAAAGGCTAGATATGAATGGAGTTCCGTGTCGAGATAAGGGTTAAGAGTGGGATTCCTTTTCCCTCCAGAAACCCTAATCTACACGCATCACCGTCGTTCTAGTTCTAAATCTATTAATGGATAAAAATGGTAACTTTTAATTAATCGTCCATAACTACTAAATCCTAACGAACCCTACAAGCCTTCTTATTATATTATCTACATCTCTAAAATAATCTAGATCTATATTTTACATTCTTGTTTAATGTAGATCTAGAAACCATTCTATAAAAATTCTTTATCCCTCCTCTCTTTCTCAACACATCTAAAGTAAGAGTAAAAGGTTCCACGTTTCCCAGAGGACGATCCATACTCACCTCGGTCTAGCTACACGCGACACCGTTCTGATTGCGGTTAAAAACTACAACACACTCTTTCGTGCAAATCATGTGTGGTCCGATGTCTGTACATGCAAGGGGTGGGATCTCGTACTGCATCACATTCACTGACGATCTCTCTAGATTCGGATATGTGTATCTTATGAAACACAAATCTGAAGCTTTTGAGAAATTCAAAGAATTCAGAAACAAAGTAGAGAACCAGACTAGCAAAAGTATCGAGATTCTCCGATCTGATAGAGGAGGAGAGTACTTAAGCACGGCCTAGAATACTTAAAAGAGAATGAAATTCTCTCTCAGCTTACTCCTCCGTATACACCACAGCACAATGGTGTGTCGGAGAGGAGGAATCGTACCCTATTGGACATGGTTCGCTCCATGATGAGTGATGCTGAGTTGCCTTTTTCATTCTGGGGACATGCGCTTCAAACAGCGGCATATCTTTTGAATCAGGTTCCTTCCAAATCTGTGCCTAAAATTCCGTATGAAATATGGAAAGGAATGGTGCCATGTCTTAAGGGTATTAAGATATGGGGATGTCCGGCCTATGTAAAAACACAGAAACCGGACAAGCTAGAGGCACGGTCAGTCTTATGTAACTTTGTTGGATATCCAATGCATTCGCATGGATACCTATTCTACCACACTGAGGAACAGAAGGTGTTTGTTGCTCGCCACGCTGTCTTCTTAGAAAAGAAATTTCTTGCAAAAGAAATTAGTGGGAGCACGGTAGAACTGGAAGAAATTCCAGAAGAACAAACTATAGCTGAAGGTTTGGAGGAACCAAAAGATTCAATAACCCCGGACGAACCTCAGCCACTCCGCAGATCTAGTAGGATTTCTCATCCGCCCGAGAGATACTACGGTTTTCTCATAGATGGGGATCGAGAGGATTGCATCTTGGAAGAAGATGATCCTACTAGTTTCAGGCAGGCCGTTATCAGTAGGGTCTCTGAAAAGTGGCTGGATGCTATGCAATCTGAAATGGAGTCCATGTACACCAATAAAGTATGGACCCTGGAAGTTGTTCCACCTGGGGTAAAACCCGTTGGGTGCAAATGGATCTACAAGAAGAAACTTGGTATAGATGGACAGGTGGAAACCTATAAGGCTAGACTCGTTGCAAAAGGTTTTCGTCAAAGACCAGGAGTGGACTATGACGAAACCTTTTCTCCAGTGGCTATGCTTAAATCCATTAGGATCCTGCATGCCATTGCTGCCTTCCATGACTATGAGATCTGGCAGATGGACGTAAAAACGGCTTTTCTAAATGGAAGTTTAGAAGAGTGCGTTTATATGGATCAGCCAGAAGGTTTTGTGGACAGTGGGAGCAGCAGGAAGGTGTGCAAGTTACTCAAATCCATTTATAGATTGAAGCAAGCATCGCGGAGCTGGAACATCTGTTTTGATGAGACAGTCAAGGATTTTGACTTCATCAAGAACGAAGATGAGCCTTGTATTTATAAGAAGATTGTAGGACGAACTGTCGTGTTCCTAGTCTTGTACGTGGACGACATTCTTTTGATAGGAAATGACATTCCTATGCTATAGTCGGTCAAGCTATTCTTATCACAAAGGTTCTCTATGAAAGACCTAGGTGATGCCTCGTACATTCTGGGGATCAAGATCTACAGAGATAGATCCAAGAGATTACTGGGACTTTCGCAGTCCAGGTACATAGAGACCGTGCTAAAGAGATTTAGTATGGAAGATTCTAAGCGCGGTAACATACCCGCATTGCACGGAATCACCCTCTCCAAGGAGATGTCTCCCAAGACTGACGAGGAGAAGGTTCGCATGAGCACTATACCCTACGCTTCGGCGGTAGGATCTATAATGTATGCAATGCTATGTACAAGACCAGATGTAGCTTACGCGCTAAGCGTGGTGAGCCGGTATCAGTCAGACCCAGGTGAGGACCACTGGACAGCCGTAAAGAACATTCTCAAGTACCTGAGAAGGACTAAGGAGATGTTCCTGATTTACGGTAATGGAGATCTCAGGGTCGAGTCCTTTACCGACTCAAGCTTCCAGAGTGACAAGGATGACAGCAAGTCTGTCTCGGGTTTTGTGTTTACCCTCAACGGAGGGGCGGTATGTTGGAAGAGTTCCAAACAGGATATCGTCGCAGACTCGACGATGGAGGCTGAATACATTGCTGCAAGCGATGCCGCAAAAGAAGCGGTCTGGATAAAGAAGTTCATAGCCGAACTTCAGGTGGTTCCGTCCATTGTTGATCCAATACCAGTGTATTGTGACAACAATGGGGCTATAGCTTTAGCGAAGGAACCACGGTCCCATCAGAAATCCAGGCACATCTTAAGGCGGTATCACCTGATCAGGGAGATCATAGATCGCCAGGAGATTGAGGTCCAGAGAGTGGATACGAAGGACAACACGGCGGATCCATTTACAAAGGCCCTCCCTCAAGCACAGTTCGAGCGACTTTTTGGGATGTTGGGTATGCGGTACGCCAGCAGCTAGCCTTAGAGCAAACGTTGGGTATTCGGTACGCCAATCACTGGCCTTTAGTGCAAGTGGGAGATTGTTGGATATATATGCCCTAGAGGCCAGTATTGTATATGTATACATATGGATACTAGGGATATGTATGTACAGGACAATCTTGCTCAGTTTTATAGTATATTATTTGACTTGTCTTTATCTGGGTATGTGTATTTATTGTTATTTCTGGTTTGCACATATTGATAAAGACTTGATACGGTAGTATACTATTGTGGTTTGTCTTTATCTTAACATGGCATATGTCATACTCGTTATTATATATTGCGGTTACATGTTGATAAAGCCCCTAGGATCTTGCTTGACTACCTGCGTTGTGATGGCGATCATACTTATGGAAGCAGGGTAGTCCATAAGCACATCCTTAAATAGTCCCTAGTCGCGTGAGTATCGAGACTGGGCATTGATACTCCAGAGTAGACTGGTGTATATGTTTCTACCCCATCGGGGGATGGTTGGTCCCACAGCCATTGGTCTGATGCACCTAAGATCGTATACAGGTGCTCACTGGGTGTGAGTACACTGGACGGACTCGCCGAGAACTTCCATGTAGTACTATACCTATCGTCAGATGGAAGTTCTCAGGTGACATGTGTACAGGTTAGTCTTTGGATACGAGATTGGCATTTGTCTCGTGTGAGTTCCTACTGAGCTTTGATCACTACCCTACCACGGCTCTACTGAGTCATGCAAACAGGTTTTGGTTGGGTTCAGTCCCGAGCCACATGGAGGCAGTGAGTGATTGTCGGGGATTCGTCTCTCCCGGTATAGGGAGTCGATATCGCACTGTGATTCGATTGGTCAGGACCATAAGACCTTGGCCAAGGCACTTGGGATTTACTGATAGGTTGATCAATAGTTTCCCGGATTGGTCCTGAGCCATATCGGCACGACTTATCAGGTTATTAGGGTCTGACGTTCACCATCCCTTAGACCCGGTATGCTATACTCTTTGACGAAGAGACCGGACTGTACGGATATTGTCACGGATAGGCTCAGTAGGAGTTCGGACGAGCTTGCTCGTCGGCCTTCCTTTTCGACAAGTACCTGGGCAGCCATTACGTACAGCTAGTGCCTCTGACGTGCTCGTGGTTAAACCCACTGCCAGAGTACTGTCGAGTCTTTAGAGCCCCACACAGAGGGTTTCCCTGATTCAGGTGAAATGGTGTAGTTGCCGTATTGGATATGTGCAGGGTTTGATCGATTGATGTACTTTGTACTCGGACTTTCGATCGGACAGTTGGTAATGCTAGCCGGCTAGGTTTTGAGCCGAATTATTAAATCAGGTATTGATTTAATAATTTACATATATATATTTCGATATGTATATTCTAGTATTACGTTCTTCATGTTATTCTATATCTTTGGGCGTTCGGATTTTATCTGATTGCCGGTATATATGTACAGTAGTTGGAAATCCGTATTTATTACAGTTTCCTTCTAGAAGGTGGCCACCTCATTTAGTATTTTCCATTTATTTCATAAATGGAAATGAGGTGTAAAGTGAGAGGAATGGGAGAAATGGAGGTGACCATACTTCAATAGTGAACAAATGAATTTATAATTCATTTGTAGTTACTATTGAAGCATGGTTGTGGATTTTTTATTCTAAAAATTCATATACAAAATATTGGTATTGATTTTCTCTCTCTAAGAATGCTTCATAATTTCTTGAGCTCTCATTACTCTCTTGCTCTCTAGTCTCCTCCACCTTCATCTTCTTCCTCTTCACTACCTTCTCATGAGTTGAGAATCAAGTGAAGAGACAAGAAAGAGATAGCTTGACACTTAGAATTCTAAACCACACCCTAAATTACTTGGTTTAGCAAACCAAGTTCTCTAGTTGCTCCTTTTGCTATATAGTTAGGAGCTAGAGCCATGGATCATACTCCCCGGGTGGATCATCTACGACAAAGCAAGGCCGGAGAACAAGCTCGATCCCGGAGGACCTATGGAGCCGGAGTTGGAGATCAAGCAAGTTCAAGGAGACCATTTGGAACACATGGCGAGGAGAGAAGACCGAAGGACTTGAGCCTCTTGGTATATCTTTTTTCCATAGTAGATAGCTCTCCTAGTGTAGCTAGTTAGTTTTATGGAAAGATCTAGTTTTAGGGTTTAGTCTAGCGCCAAGTTTTACCTAGTGTAGCTAGCTAGTTAGTTTTGTGTACTTTTGGAGTTAGTGAAGGGCGAAGCTCCGGCGATTTTCCGACGACGACCGTAGGAGCTCCCGGTGACGAAACGACGCACCGAAACCTATGAACACTCCCTCTTCCTCTCCTCTAAACCAAAAGCCAGTAAGTCCCTTCTCCTTCTTCACTTTGCTATTCTAAAAATACATAATTCCAAAACCCGACGGAATTGGAGTTAATCCGATTTCCGATTCGGTTCTTCCTAAAAATTCAACCTTTTTCTTAAATACAATCATACTAAACCCTTACATGTTGAGTATTAAATATTAACAAGTCATATTGAACAAGTTCCATATCAATAGGATTTCTATTTCAATTGTTATCGTATTTTTTCACTAAAATACCATGTAGTTTAGTTTCGACTTTAAAACATCATTAATCTTGCTATACCTTTAATTAGATCACGAGGTAATGACCTACCTCCTCACAATACTCATATGCAACTGTTTCCCCAATCAGAGCAAAGCTCTGTTGAAATTCAAAATTCAAATTTTGAAGCAACGCTTCAAATCTCGGGCGCAACGCGCCACATGTCAGGCGCTGATACGTCAGCACAGCGCCTAACAATGCGCGCCCAATCAGAGCAAAGCTCTATTTTAAGCAAAATTAAAAGAAGCAACGCTTCAGTTGCTTTCCGCTGCGCGACACGTGTCAGCGCAGATGCGCTAGAGCAGTTGCGCTGTGCTGTGCGCTGCACGACACGTGTCACGCGCTGGGGCATTTGCGCCAAGCAAAATTAAGATTTTTAAAGAAATCTTTCTGTTCTTGTTAAAACAAGAAGATTTTCTTCTGTAACACAGAAGCCCTTGGATCAAAGATCCAACGGTGGGGAAAATTCCCCAAATCACTCAGAGAAAGATCTCTTTAACAAATTTAACTAATTTATGGGCACTATAAAAAGGACCCTAGACCTCAATTCAAAGGCATCAACATTTTGTGAGAAATTAAACAAAGAGAGCTCTGAAGAATTGGAGAGAAATCCTCAAGAACAAAAAAAGGTAAAAAACCTTTAGAAAAAGAGAAAATTCTCTTATGAACAGATCATGGATCTAAAAACAAGTTCAATGATCTTCAATAAAAAACAAATAAAAACAGTGCTTTGCACTTTTTATGAACCTTTGGTTCTTTGAAATAAGAAGAACAAGAGAAACTTGTTTTCTTTGATCTAAATTAGATCAAGAAAGCAAACAGTGCTTTGCACTTCTTTATGAACCTTTGGTTCTTGAATCTAAAAAAATTCTCAAATTTAGAGTGCCTTGCACTTGCTAACTGCGCTGTTGCGCTCTTGGGAGAGCGCCACGTGTCAACGTCTGAACCATTTGTGCAATGCGCTTTTTAAATAGAGTTTTGCTCTCTGAAATTGGCGCAACTCACCAGAGCGCGCCACGTGTCAGCAGCGCAAGCGCAGCGCACTAGCGCAGCGCACTGCGCTTACATGACACGTGTCGTCACCACAAGCGCTTGCGCTCTTTGATTGGCGCAAAGCGCCTGAAATGCAATGTATTATTTAAAAAATGGGCCAAGCCCAAGTCAAAAAGACCTAACAGGCCAAGTTAAATTGCAAAGCAATAAAGGGCAGAGCCTAAGTAAAATTGATGTTGCGCATCATTTATAAATGGGCAGAGCCCAAAACAAATTGATGCTCTGCATCCTTTATGGGTAGAACCCAAATAAAAATAAAATGCAATGCAAAAGCAAATAAAATATTGAACATTTTCAACTGGACTTAGCCCAATCGTGGCCGTAAGTCCTCAAATTAAATTGACTGAGCACGGTTGCTCTCCTAAATCAATTTACATCCGGTTCAAGGGTACATCTCCGAACTCCTCTGACACCTATTGTTGTAATTCCTCAACGACGTCAGAGAGGCGACGGGTCCCAATGACCACACATTAATATTGGACCGAGACGTCCTTAAACTAATATCGGACAGAAACGTCTTTAAACTAATGATTGGACCGAAACGTCCCTAAACTAATATCGGACCAAAACGTCCTTAAACTAATGATTGGACCGAGACGTCCTTAAACTAATAATGGAGCACCACGTCCCTAAACTGGAACATGGACCACCACGTCCCTAAACTGGAGCGATAGAGCCTCCAAATGCTCTTTTGCGGGATCTAAACGGTCCCGTTTAAGTTGATCTTAGCCCCAAACACGGCTAACATATCCTTAAACATTCAAATGGACTATAAAACTCCAAATCAACTTTGGTTCAAGGGTACATCTCTGAACTCCTCTGACACCTATCGTTGTAATTCTTCAACGATGTCAGAGAGGTGACGAGTCCTGACGGCCATATAATAAATGGATCACCACGTTAAGTTGATCTTAGTCTCAAACAGGACTAACGTATCCTTAACGAACGTTTAAGTTGATCTTAGCCTCAATACGGCTAATGTATCCTTAAACTAAAAACACCAAACCCAAATCTAAGTAAATACGGATTTGGACTAATCCACGTCCTACGGGCGACGGCATTACTCAATCTCCGTATACAATCCACGGGCAACCATAAACAAAACAAACACACATGACACGAAGTGAAATTCTGGAGAAGGAGAAAGTGGCTACCGCGATGCGGTAGCGTAATTAACTGCAGGGGCTTGCGCCTGCAGGGAAGAGTATCCCCACAATCAAAAACCTCTCTAGCGAGGGGGAATCCGACGAAATCTGCTATATCGGCCGCATCCGTCTAAACCTCCGATACACGGTGTCATAAATCAACTTGGCATCTTCGGAGAGGTAAACGGATAAAACCATATAGCATCTGCCCCGAATCTCAGGCAAGACGTCCTCACGTCGTCTCTGCCGCCATTCGGAGGGGAACAGATTATGGCATGCCCGGTGGGACCTTTTCCTCTTTCCACTCCACACTTCGTGTGTCGTCTTCGCGAACCAATCGCGGTTTGTTAACGGTTGCCTTTGGATTTCAAGTTTACTAAGATTTGGTCTCTTGCTTGGTGCAGAAGAGAAGTCAAGCATCGATGGTCTCAACTTGTTTGAAGTGCTCCAACTTCAGCTGTAGCTCGCGTCCGGCCTCAACTGGGGGCATAACCTACGGGACCCAAGCGGCCTCTTTGTTCACCATGCCCGTGGAGCAGATTACTCAAGCCACCACGGGGCTGTTTTTCGGAACTATGCTTTCGCCAACAAGCTTCAGCACCCCCGTGCCCGTACAAGAAGCTCCTAAGAAGTCGGTCTTCGATCGACTTTCAGTTACTGTGGCCCCTCTCAACGGGTCGCCCAACACCGGTGGCTCGGTCTTCTCCAGACTGGGCCAAAACTTTTGTGAGCCCACGATGAAGCTTGCAGTCCCGGAAAGGGTTATTCCAAAAGGAGTACCCAAACCTGCTCTTGAAGTCGTCAAGGCGGCTTCTCCTGCTAAGAGATCAGTCTTTACAAGATTGACCGTCCCAACTCCCACTCCTACTCTTGCTGCTCAAAAGACATCGGTCTTCAATAGGCTGACACCGGCAACCGCCCCACCTGAACAGGGGGCAAGAAGAAGCTGTTTCTGTCTCTGAGCCAATACCGACGACTCGTCGCGCCCGACGACGCCACTGGCGCCGGGTAAGGAAGACTGGGGGCAACTCCCCTTCTGGGATAACTCCACCGGCTCCAACGGCGGAAGTCAATGCTGCTGTTCCAACCGGGAATAGCTTTATGTTGCTGAATAGGGTACGTAGGAACTCACCAACTGCGGTGCTCAGGAGATCTTCTCTACCGGTAGAGACTGCCATGGAAACAGAAAAGACGGAGCAGCCTCCTCAATCGCTGTCCTCCAGGATCTACAAGACATGGCGACGAGTCCGAGAATCTGTTATTGATCCTAATTTCTCTCGCCAGCACAAGAAGTCGAAATGTCGGCAGAAAGAAAATCCCCTGGTCAAGCAACGAAAGGCGACGACCGCTTGGGTGCCCAAAGCAACGGCCCCCTCAATTTCTACGGCCCATAAAAGAAGAAGGCCGGAGAAAGTGCCGACGCCGATGACGAATATCAAAGGTGGTGAACCCAAACGCCCTAAGTCAGGGGGCATTGTAGTTCATACAGTCTACGTGGCGTCTGGTAAGGAGGGCAGTCGCATATTTACGGGTCATCGACCACTTACGCGATCCGTGACCAAAGCGCAGAAGCAGCAGCAGAAGCTCCAAGAGATGATGAACGCTATGGCCGCACTTACTGGGCCAAAAGAAAACCCTGAAACGTCCTCGGATGAACACCAGGAGGAAGAAACCGACGCCGAATTCCTTCGTCGAATATTGGAAAAGAAGGACAAAGAGGCTGCTGAACAAGCAGCCAACATACAGCGTATGGGCCTCCTGTTCCAAGACATGGTGGGGATGATGATCCAACAAGATCCTCCGGCCGAAGATCCCCCGATCATCCTTGAAGACGATAAGGGAGAGACGTCGAATCCTCCGCCAGCTCTGTCAGCAGCTAAAGAAGAGACAATCTCCAAACCTGACTTAGACGAGTACATAGCCCAGCAAATACGGGTTCATCATGCGACTGAAGCAGCTGGCCAGGTCGTAAGAACAGGGCGTCCATATCCAAGTTGGTACGACCAAATCAAGTACCCGCCCGGTTACACAATTCCCAACTTCCACGTCTACAAGGGGACGGGCAATCCTCACCAGTATGTTGCCCAGTTCAGGGCACTCTACGGCAACACCGGCGATGATGACAAGCTTTTGCTTCGTCAATTTGTTGAAAGTTTATCAGATACGGCGTTCGAATGGTACTCTGAGCTCCCGAATGACTCTATCAAGACCTTTGCGGAGATGGAGTTGTTATTTACTCAGCGTTTTGCAAGCGCCAGTGAACGCACCCCGATGACGGCACTGATTAACGCCAGGGTAAAGCCAGGCGAGACATGGGTCCAATATGCTATACGGTGGCGAAACTTATGGTCGAAATGCGAGCAGCGCATTGAAGAAGCTCCCGCAGTGGGTATGTTTGTGGGAACCCTTGATCCGCAAGCAACCATCTCGCAATTTATGATGTTTTTCAAGCCGACTACCTTCCAGGCCTTGATTGACAAACTAGCGCAAATGGATCAGATGGGCCATAAACCCCCTCTTCCAAAGCCGAACTTCCGAAATGACAAGGGGAAGGGAAAAGCGATCGTTGTCGCTAATGCTCAACAACAACCGAGCGACTCGAAGCCGGTTGTTCGTCAAAATAATACGCGTCCATACGTGGCCCTTGAGGAGAGGCTAGGACGTTCTTACTCCTTTCCCCGAGATAAGACGAGAAGGTTATTCGAGCTGGCGTTGCGCAACCGACTCATAAACCTGCCAGATCCAAAACGTCCGTCGCAACCAAGTGATGTCAATGAGCCCAACTACTGTCCTTATCATCGAGTACTGGGCCATCCGATCGAAGATTGCTACTTTTTCAAAAATTGGCTTGAAAACCAATACCGACAGGGCAAATTCGCGTTATCTGACAAATGGAAGGTGAATCCCCCGCAGCCCCACACATCTAAGGGGACGAATACGCCGGGGGCAACATGCTCCGTCGTCGAAGAAGCTCCTTGGGAGGTTGTATTATCAACCAAGACAAAGAGGATGCTGAACGATCTTCAGATATGCCCAGCGATCAAGTGGAAGAACCCGTTGGAGCCGCAAATCATTGAAGGGATGTTGAAGCCTCGTCCAACTCAAAAGATCGATGGAGGTGGCCCAAGCATTCATAACCAGCCGTCAAAATCTTCAAAGAAGAAGAAAAAGAAGTCAAAGAAGCCCGTGAAGCCTGGAGACAAGCGTACGGACTTGCAAAAACAAATTGACGCGTTGGAGGAATACAACCAGAAGGCACGGACTCCCATTACATTCCAAGAGTTCCTCAACCATGTCTTTCAAGAGGAAGATGAGGGAGATAGTTCGTCAGATGAATCCGAGGAATATGTGGCGAGCTGTCATATGATTTCCCATTCGCTCACGAATGATGAGGAGACTCCTCGTACTGAAGTGCTGGCGGCAGATCCCGAACCAAAAATTCTAGAGCCATCGGATGAAGTAATCGATGCATTCCTCAATGAAGCTCTCTTAAAAAGCAAAGCTGATCTGGAGCTCGAGGAGGTTATATTCGAAAGAGCCAAACGCCAACGCCTTGACGAAAGAATTGAGATACTCCCGCTGGAGCAAAGTACACCCACTGTGGATAAAATCAAATTCAAGATGAGGAAGTGGTTTGCTAAAGCCGTGTCAATGGGTATGAAGCTACCATCCTCCGAAGGAAAAATTAATGGTGAAATAGAAATGCACCCCTCCTATTGCTTATATCATCAGAAGGTTTCGTACTCCACTCAAGAGTGCAAAGCTTTCGATAAATGGTGGCAAGGATACGTTGCTCATAGACAACGCTTCAAGCGGGAAAAGCGCAAAACTCGTCGGGAGCGAAGAAATACGACCGAAGGGCTTAAAAGAACTACTGGCGATTGTTGCATGGTTAACACCGACAGGTCACAAGTGCCTACATTGGGGGGCGATTATGATGAAGAGCTGGAACTTGCCCCTCTCTTTAAAGAGTCCACTTCGAGAAAAGAAGAAGAGCCAAAGGTTTGCGAAAATATTCGGCTGCGGAATCAGACGCTGCCCGAAAAGAATCTCGGACCCTCAAACAAAAAAGATAAAGGGAAAGAAAAGGTCTCTGAGGACATCGCCCTAGATGACCAAGTCATGGAAGAGCTAGCTGCCAAAGACCCACCGAAGAAAAATAAGATGGATTACAACGTCTTAACGCATCTGAGGAAGCTACCATCGCAGCTCAGCATTATTGACGCCCTTTTACTATCAAAGAAGGCGAGAGATTTGTTAATTAAGGCACTACAGGACCCGAAGCAGTTCCAAGCTTTCCTGGCCGAAGAAAAGATGAAGGATGAACTGGAAGAAGTGCACACGGCCGATATCACTTTCGGCGATGAAGACCTTCTCCTTGGGACGTGCGAACACAATCGCCTTCTCTATGTCTCAGGATACTGCCATGATATAAAGATAGGCAAAATCCTGATCGATAACGGGTCGTATGTTAACCTACTCAATGTACGGGTGTTAAAAGAAATCTGCATGAGCGTCCAGCACCTTGCTCGAGACAAGATCACCATCTCCGGGTTCGACTCCCAATCGTCAAAGACTCTTGGATCTGTGATACTGACGCTACGCTTTGGGCTACTCGTCACGGACATCAAATTCCACATCATAGATGCCAAGACATGCTACAACGCTCTGCTCGGCCGACCATGGTTACACGAGTACAACATCATCCCTTCTACACAGCATCAGTGTATGAAATATTTTAGGGATGGTCTCGAGTATACCGTGATGGGAGAGTTGAATCCGTTTTCCGTGAATGAAGTTCGCAAATATGAAGATGCCAAATACTTCTTGCCAAATTTCGAAGACACGGAAAGGTGTCGCAAGCCGGAGAACAAAACTAACGCTACCATCCCTGTCTTCGGCAGCGACACCGAGGAGGAAGAGGAGATAGTTTGTTCGGGTCCGCCCCAATACAACAAGCCGGGACCATCCGCTCCTACATTGATCTTTGGTAGTGACTCGGAGGATGAGGTCCATGCTGTATTCTCTGCTCGACCTTCAATACGAGCTTCCGCTGACAAAGAGCAAGGTCTACAAGTCGCTATGGTGCCGCTTAAACATTATAAAGAACTGGATGCGCTCGGTACCGACGGTGTAGAGGAGCTGCAGACGTTCTATATCCCTCCCAGGCGAGAAGACGAGAAGGCAATTCTATTCTACCGCTCTGAAGAAAACAAAGTGGAGAAAGAAATCTGGCACGGGGCAGATTCTACGCTGGACAGGCTTCAACCCATCCGTCTACCCAGATATTATACAGAAGGCTTAAAGAGGTTGTTGAAGCGCCAAGGGATACCCTTCAAACAGACCGTTAGGAAGGCCAAATTCTATGACAGGGTCTGGAACGTCCCCGGAACTCAGCACAAGCTGCCTAGTGGCAGGATGGAGACGATCGGGCTCGGATACATTCGCTCCAAGAAACGAGAGCTGCTCCGCGACTGTTACGTCGTGCATAACTTCAATGAAGAAGCAGATGCTCAACGGGAGGATGCTAATCCTGAACCAGTAAAAGTTCCTGATATAAGAGTGCCCAATCCGTCGTTTGAAGAACAAATGGACAGGCTTATAAGGGAAGCTGGTCAAAAAGTCCGAAATGATCACAACCGCGAGATGGCCATCTACGAGAAAGCCAAAAAGCAACGCCTCCTCCAACAGGTCGTGAAAGACGAAAATGCCGCACCCTGCCAAGCTGTTATAAAAAAGGCTCGACGCAGAGGCAGAAACAAATCGAAAGGCCAAGAAGGTGCTCAACAGCAACAAAGCGGGGCTAAGAGGCCACGCAAGCGGGAGTCGAGCGTTATTGATCTATCCCTCATGAAGAAAATGGGTCGAGCGTACTCGCCGCGGGACAAGACGAAGAAGATACTTGATCTTGCTCTAAAACATCAGATGATTACACTGCCGGAATCTAAACACCCCGAACAAGAAAGTGAGGTCTCATACCCAGGCTATTGCTCTTATTACCGAGTGATAGGGCACCCACTTGAGGACTGCTTCACCTTCAAGAATTGGGTTGAAGATCAGTATCAGCTTGGCAAGTTCGCTCTGTCTGACAACTGGAGGGTAGCGCCGCCACAGAAGCACGAACCCAAAGCCGCAAGAACAGAACCAACTCCACATTGGGATTGGAAGCGAATTCGCACTTGTCACATGATAACAATATTAAAAGAAGGGCCCGAGAACATGGACAACCTTCCCTGGTACTTCGAAAACAGCAATGATGAGGTGATCTCAGAATTTCCGCCAGCTCCGAAAGAGCTGGAGGATGGAATACATACCACTGCAGATAACCTCAAGAAAATTGAGTTGGGGACGGCAAGTGACCCACGGCCGACGTTCGTCAGTGAGCTGTTGTCTGAAGAAAGGGCGGCTGCGTTTAAAGACGTCCTTATACAGCACAAAGATTGCTTCGCATGGAACTATTCCGAGATGCCAGGACTAGATCCAGAAATCGCTGTGCACAAATTGGCGATCTCCCCGGACGTCAAGCCGGTCAAACAGGCACCAAAAAGAATGTGGCTTGAGCTTGAGATGAGTATCAACGCCGAGGTCAAGAAGCTGATCGACTCTGGCTTCATCCAGGAAGTTCAATACCCTGAATGGATCGCTAACATCGTCCCGGTGATGAAGAAAAATGGGACAGTGCGCATATGCGTGGACTTTCGGGATCTCAATAAAGCCTGCCCGAAGGATGATTTCACAGTGCCAATCACCGAACTGATGATAGACAACACGTCCACTCATGAGGTTTTCTCCTTTATGGACGGCTCGTCAGGTATAATCAGATAAAGATGCATCCCGAAGACCAAGAGCATACCGCTTTCAGGACCCCTCTAGGGATATTCTGCAACAAGGTGATGCCCTTTGGTCTAAAGAACGCCGGTGCCACCTATCAGAGGGCCATGACGAAAATCTTCGATGATCTTATACATGAAATCGTCGAATGTTATATTGACGACCTCGTGGTTAAGAGCAAATCGTATAAGGAACATCTTGAGCACCTAAGAACTGTATTTCAATGCCTTCGGCAATATAACTTGAAGATGAACCCTCTCAAGTGTGCATTCGGAGTTTCTTCGGGCAAATTCCTGGGATTCATCGTCCGACACCGAGGTATTGAAATAGATTCGTCTAAGATCAAGGCGATCATGGAAATGCCTCCGCCGAGAACTCTCAAATAGTTGCGGTCTCTTCAAGAAAAGCTCGCATATATTCGGCGATTTATAGCCAACCTCTCTGGCAAGTGTCGTCCTTACAATCACCTGATGAAGAAGGGAACCCCGTTCGTCTAGGATCAAAAATGCCAGGGCACGCTGGACGAGGTTAAACAGTACCTGCAGAACTCGCCAGTGTTGGCTGCTCCGGTCAAAGGAAAGCCTCTCATTCTTTACACAACTGCCCTCGAAGGTTCTTTAGGCGCATTATGGGCGCAAGAGAATGATCAAGGAAAAGAGAGAGCTCTTTATTACTTAAGTCGAGTTCTACTGGGGGCAGAAAGCAACTACTCCCCCATTGAAAAACACTGCATGGCGTTGATTTTCGTGATAACAAAGCTCCGGCACTATGCATTGGCACATGAGGTCCGTCTCATTTTGAAGGTCAACCCTCTTAAATATTTGATGTCGAAGGCCATATTGACGGGACGACTCGCTAAATGGGCCCTGCTCTTGACGGAATTTTCGATAACATATCAACCTCTCAAGGCAGTCAAAGGCCAGGCCATCGCCGACTTTCTCGCTGAGCATCCGATACCCGCCGATTCTCTTTTGAATTGCGATCTTCCAGACGAACATGTGTTTGATGTGATCGACGGTAGTGATACCCGATGGGAGCTTTATTTCGACGGAGCATCTTCCGTAAAGAAGCGCCAACAAAGTACCCCTATAATCAAATCGGGGGTAGGCCTTATCTTCGTAACTCCACAAGGAGGGATTATGCGCTTCGCCTTCTCCTTAACAGAGCCGAGGACGAATAACGAAGCCGAATACGAAGCTTTGATAGCAGATCTCGAGATCGCCATCGACATGGGAATTGAAAACCTCCTCATATACGGAGATTCTCAACTGGTCATTAGTCAAGTAAACGGCGATTACCAAACGTGCAAACCGGAATTGGTAAAGTACGGTGAAAAGGTGCAACAACTGTTGACCCAAATTCCCTCCTATACTTTGGAAAGCATACCGCGCGCGGAAAACAGCAAAGCAGACGCGTTGGCTAAACTTGCTAAAGAACTGGCTGACGAGAACCTCGATGACGTTAGAATCTTAGTACAAAGCCGTCGGGTGCTTGCCCCAGCAGAGATATCTCCGGAATCATTCGAAGAGAAAGGAGCGACTGAACAGACGACCTTGCAAATAGAAGACCGGGAAAAGGCTGAGGATTGGAGAGAAGTCTTCATAGACTACTTTAAGTCCCACCGAATGCCTGAAGAAGCGTCCGCAAGACATCAGCTCATGAAACGAGCTCTGTCTTTCGCCTTCGTCAATGATACTCTGTACAAAAGGTCATTTGATTCTCTGTGGCTGAGATGCTTAGGACCTGACGAAGCGAAAAGAGTCGTCCAGGAAGTTCATGACGGAATCTGTGGTTCTCACCAAACGGGCCCGAAAATGAAGTTGAAGATCAAACGGATGGGATACTACTGGCCCACGATGATTCAGGATTGCCTCGAATATGCGAAGCAATGCCACTCATGCCAGATCCATGGGGACTTCATCCACCAACATCCAAATCCACTACACCCAACGGTGGCTAGCTGGCCATTCGAAATGTGGGGAACTGACATAGTCGGCCCCATCGAACCAGCATCGTCCAGGGGACATCATTTCATCCTGGCGACGACTGACTACTTCTTCAAATGGGCAGAGGCAGTACCACTGAGGGAAGTGAAGACGGAGAATATCCTCCATTTCTTCAAGACGCACGTCATATATCGGTTTGGAACCCCGCGACGGATCATCTCCGATAACGGGCCAGCCTACAGGAGCCACAAGATCAGTCGCTTCGCGCAACAACATAATATAGACTGGAGGTATTCTTCGGTTTATAATCCGCGAGCTAATGGTTTAGCCGAGGCCTTCAACAAGACCCTGACGAAGATCATGAAAAAGAGGGTGTCCCGAAATAAGAAAGACTGGCACGAGAGACTGCAAGAGGCTCTTTGGGCGTATCGAACTACGTTCAAGACGGCCACGAACACAACGCCATACACGTTGGTATTCGGTACGGAAGCAGTACTCCCCCTCGAGATAGAGCTACCCTCTCTACGAGTGGCAGTCCACTACGAGTTGACAAATGAAGAGAATGCTCACCTTCGCCTTGAGGAGCTCGATGCCCTTGATAAAACACGACTCATAGCGCAACAAAATCTGGAAGCTTATAAAGCAAAGATGGCAGGCTCATATGAAAGATTGACCCGACCGAGGACATTCCGCCAAGGCGAACTCATGCTAGTGGTCAAAAGGCCTATGATCCCCAATCGCGCCAAGCGGGGAAAATTCGAGCCAAACTATGAAGGCCCGTACTGTTGGAGATAGTGCCCTCAGAGTCAATTATTAGGTCACAGGTACGTGATTGCAATGATTGATGGAGGACCTATCCCGGTAGGACAGTCTTACTCGAGATGATAGTATGCTATCTGGTTTATCTTTATCATCGTGTACTGCTTTAGGTGACCTGACATGTCGCTATTACACGTTGATAGAGCCCCTAGGATTCTTGCTTGACCACCAGCAGTATGAGGGCGATCATATAAGTGGGAGCTGGGGTCTATAAGCACATCCTTAAAAGGTCCCTAGTCGTGAGAGTTTCGAGACAGGGCATCGATACTCCAGAGTAGACTAGTGTATACAGTCGAGACCCCGACGAGGGGCGGTGGCCGGTCTCACAAGCCACTGGTGTCAGTTGGTTCACCTAAGATGTATACAGGTGCTCATTGGGTTATGAGTACACCGGACAGGACTCGCCGGGAACATGCTAATTGGTCATATACCAGACGTCAGATGGCAGTTCCCTGGTGACATGTGTACAGGTTAGTTCATCAACCTGGGGATCGTCATTTGTCTTGTGTGAGTTCCCACTGTACTTTGATTACTACCCTACCACGGCTCAAAGGAGTCGTGCAAACAGGTTTTAGTTGGGTACAGTCCCGAGCCACATGGAGGCAGTGAGCGCATCTTCAGGGGTTCCTCTCTCCCGGTATTGGGGGTGAGGTCGCGCTGTGTCTAGGAGAGCCATTACACGAAGCCCTCGGCCGAGGCAAGGAGATTTACTGGTAGGTATTCCAGTAGTATCTCAGGGTGTTCTGGGCTACACTCCGACACGACTTGTACCGCTTTTGGGGGTCTGACTTTTACCAACCCCCTAGGCCCGCCATGCGATGCTCATAGACGAACGGACCGGACTGTACGGATATTGTCACTGACAGGCTCAGTAGGGTTGTCAAGCTGAGTTCGCTCACAGACGTCCCTTTTAGTCAATACCTGGTAGCCCGTTATGTATTGGCTTATACCTCTGACGTGCTAGTGGTTAAATCCACAACCAAGGTGTTGACGAGTCTTTAGAGTTCCCCACATTCAGTTACTCAGCTTTCGGGCGAAAAGTTGTAGAGGCCATATGGAGATATGGCAAGGTCCGATCAGATACGTGCGGTATTGCACGGATCAGGATCGGACAGTTTGTACTATAGGCCGTATGGATATATGGCAGGGTTCGATCAGATACGTGCGGTATTGCAAGGATCAGGATCGAACGGATATTACTAGCCGGCTTTGGTTTAAGCCGGATCCTAGTATAGTACAGTGTAGATTTTGTCTCATTGCATTTGTATTTCGGTCGGAATACAAATGCGGGTGTGTATGCACAGTACCGGGGTTTTCCTGTAATTTATTACGGGACCAGTTTTCTGGAGTTGCCAGTTTGCTTTCCGTTTCGGCCATTTTCATTTGTATCGTTCATTGGCCGAATATTGGTGGAGGAGGACTTATTTGCATTGTTGCAAATAAGCATTTGTGAAGGGGGTCTTTGCTTATTGTTGTATCATGATGGTTTCATGATGTTGCACCATACCTTGACTTTCTTTAGTTGATCATGGCTTGACTTTTGTGGACATGATTGTTGATGATGAGAGATGGTTGTTTGTTGAGTGTTGGTTTTGCCTTGTCATCATTGGTTCATATGATAACCTTTCCTCTCTCTCTCTTTTGCATGATATGAGTATGGCTCCCATTTTTTTGAGCTTCTTACACTCTCTCATTCACCCCACCACCATGTCATGGCCGGCCAAGCATTGCAAGGGCTGTCCAAATTTTTGGAGTGTGGAATTTTGTTCATTTCATGCTCCAAAAATCCCCTAGTTCCTCCACATATTTCTTGTATCATCCCTCCACCAAAATGGCACCTCCATGAATCCCCAAATGAGACATAGCCTCTACACTATATTCTACAGCAATTCTTGGGCACGTCGACTAGCCAGCTTCGTGCCCGAGTTGCCTCGGCATTGAGGTGGGAGCCCGTAAAAGAAGTAGGCGATGTGGTGCACTTCCGGCGACGAGGTGGAGACCGGAGCTTCCGCAGGAGATCGGGACCACGACGAGAAGACCGGAGGACTCGGATCAGTCGGTATATCTCTCTTCCCCATCTTGTAGTTAGCTAGGACTAATTAATGGTTCGATCCGGGTATTAGTGCGCGGCGGTTTGCCAGTTCATGAAAAATTAAAGTTTATCACCGCTTCCGCATTTCGGCCTCGGGATGGAGGTCGGGGCGCCGCCGTGCACTTACAGCGGTATCAGAGCCTCGCCATTAACTTAGTCTAGCTTTGTCTAATGTGTTTTGCATTTCCGATCGAACAAAAATCCCAAAACCGCATTTTTCACCACATCAGTTTTCTGTTGAAAATTTTTGGTGTCGAAAAATTTTTCAGGTTGTAAAATAGTGATGTACTGGAAGTTATAATCACACTGTAGAAATTCGACACAGTAAGTCGACCACCAGAGCGCGGAACCGCGGCAAAACCCCCCTTGGGCCGCGGTTCCGCTGCCGAATAGTGTCCTTGCTGTGTCAAATTTCTTCAGTCGCTTTCTGGGGTGAAAATTGGGTTTTTGGAATAATAACATTGGGCCCAGAATTTCTTGATCTGCTACAGTAATGTTTGGGGGCCCACTTGTTAAAATTTGATCGATCGGAATATTTTAAACACATTATTTCACAGTATTTACATTATATCTGCGACCGTGAATGTCACTTGATCGGTAAATCCAGTCTAACTGCTATAGCCCGGTTAGACGGATTTGCGAACGTGACTTTCACGTTGATGTTCTGTGTATTGCTGTGATGTTGCGGATCGGTCGTGGGAGATAGCCTGGATGCAATGCTAGTACTGTTTTGTTGTATTATGTACATTTGATATTGCGGGGCGAGCGTCCGACATGTGGACTGCCGTCACTGCCTGTTTGTATTATTATTTTGGGGCACGACCAGGTTGCGGTCGATGTACCCGTTGTATGTATATTTTACTTTCTGTACTAGGATTGCCCCGCGGAGGGGTGCACGGATAGCCGGGTTCTAGAGGGCAACAATCCCGCATCTCATGGCATTGAGACGGAGGGGGCTTTACTTTAGGATTGGCGGGCTATTCGCCGCACTCGTAGGGGGTACAGGTTGACCCAGGAGGGGTGCCCAAGTTACCGGATTCCGTGAAGTGCTGGGTGGTCCATTCACGTTGCTGAAGGGGGCTGCCTCACTTCAGGTTCTGGCGGGTGACTTGCCGCGCCCGTAGGGGTCTAGGATTTCATTGCACAGGCTATCCACACGACCAGGGGAACGTCGGGTTTCAGTAGTGGCTCTGTGAAACCCGGGGATCCCAGATATCTGTATTGTTTCTGTGATGCTCTATATTTCTGTGATGTTGCATTTCTTTCACGCCTTGAGCGGAATATAATATATTGGTATATATATTAGTAGATGTTGTATATGTTTTACATCCGCACTAGTCCAGTCCCCGCTCTGTCGTTAGTTAGCTAACCTAACGGGTAATGACGGGACCCAGTGGCGAATGCGGATGACATATACGTACATCGGTATATTTTCGTTCTTTGTGGTGTGATCAATTGATGGGACTGCATTGATTCGGATCAATGCAAGTAAAACAAACCTAATATGATGTTGTTGGAACACTTTTTCAAAAAGCTGTTATTGCAAGGACGTTCACTTTTGTTTTGCATCGTGAAATTCAGTTGGAATATCCTGCTCCTCAGTCGACGAGGCAAGGGCCGAGATCCCTTCACCGGGAGTGACCCCTTGGACAAAAGGTTTGCGTCAGGGCATTAACTTCACTATAGCCGATTGCTTTTGCTTTGCACCGTGGTATTCAGTTGGAATATCCTGCACCTCATTCTACGGGGAAAGAGCCGAGATCCCTTCACCGGGAGTGACCTCTTTAGCGAAAGTTTTTCGTCACTATATTTTCAAAAAGCTATCCGTTCCTTCAACGATATCAAGTTCTTTACGTTAAAGGTTTTCGCCAGAAACCATTCATAGCCCTCCGTCGTTTCATATGGGTAGTCAATAGTATTCAAGCTGTGTTTGTTGGCCAAAGTCAAGGCACAGTGTTTGGTAGCTGTTGGTTATTCATATGCAGCATAGATAGATGCGTTAGTTTGGGACAGTCGTACTGCCATTTTGGTCAAAGTCAAGGGTATGTACGGGTGGGTTCAAATTAACCTGGAGAATGACGGGTAGAACTTGACATGTGACTTATGATATGTTGGCCAAAGTCAAGGTCATAAGAGCATGGGGCAGAAATCACATCGGGAGTTTCAAAAGAACTGAAACTTGCCAGATATGCGCATACCTTCTGGAGTGTGATAGCGTGAGCGGATTCCGTCACGTTATCATGCGATGATAGTTGGATCCCGATTCCTACTGATGAGTTGGTTTACTCCTCGGGTAATCCCGACTAATTCTTCTTTCAGGTTTGGAGGAGAATTTGACGGTACAGTGGGAAGTTTCCAGATTAGATAAATTAGTAACCATTCTGATCTAGGTTAGAGTGCACGCTGAGTGTTTCTTTTCTCTCTCTCTTCGGCAGCGACCATTGACCCGACCCTAAGACTATGACTCAGAGACCAAAATTGACCGAACCTTCTTAAACACTGGCTTTTGGATTGTCAGAGTTGCAAACCTCATTACCACTCCTACTTTTACCCTTTTCTCCAGGACACCCCGTATTACTACGAACGTCCACTTCCATTGGACAAAACCATCGTATGGTTATATACGAACTCGAAGGAATTTATTCGAGGATGGTTTCAGGTTCTGGAGAAAACGGATAGGACTATTCAGTTGTTTTTTCCTTTTACCTTCTCTCAGGTTGCGAGTACTCCTTGGTTTAGGAGATAGTACGCCTATTACGCAAATTGGATAGTCTTCTTCCAAACCATAGGCAGGTGCCGACCGGTAGGGAATGAAGAAAACCAATTAGCCTAACGATGGTGTGCAGAAGGTATTAAGTTAAGACAAATCAAGGGATTAGTAAGAGGGCAAAGTAAATTGCAACTGATATTCACGACCAAACCAGGTATTTCATTACCACTCCCACTTCACCTTTGTATTTCTCCAGAACACTCCGTATCACTACGAAGATCCACAGTTTATTGGATATTCCATCGTATGGTTATATACGAACTCGAAAGGAACTTGTTCCAGTTCGGGGATGGATTCTGGTTCAGGAGAAATAGGAATAAGGTTTATTCAGGTGTCTTTTATCTTCACCTTCTCTCGCATTGCGAGTGTTCCTAGGATTGGGACAGTACACCCATTATGCTTATTGGATAGTCTTCTTCCAAACCATAGGCTGGTGCCGAACGGTAGGGAAGGAAGAAAACCATTTGGCCTAAAGGGGTGTTCAGAAGGTAATGACTAAAGACATATAAAGGGATTTGGAGAGGTGGCAAAGAATTATACGGTTGCAGTCGTAAATCTGGAAGAGGCATTACTAAGAATACCGGGATACCCCATCGAAACATTTCAATGTTTCAGCTTCACTGTGTAATGTTAAAAAAAAAACTGATTTCCCAATTAGACACTTGCTCCAGGGTATGTATTTACCAGGTACGATTCTCACATCTGTATGGTTTTGCAGATGATGAGTGGGAGTAAGTTATTGGGAATTAGGTGATCATCCTCATTATATCGGGATTCGTTGTAATCGGTGATATTTGAGGAAGCCACCTGGGTTGTTTGCCAGTCGGCAAGTATTTGGTTTTGAATATCCGCTGTCATGCACCAATTTTAAATTGATATATCTGTACGTCTATTTTTATAGAGTGAGATATACCTTTTTGAAATTATGTCTGTGACATTTACCTATATCAGTTGATGGTTAGGTAAGGAGCATTAAACAGCGGTGTAATTCTTCTTAACCATAAGTACAGTTTTCAACCTACGACACACAGTGAATGAGTTATCACACTCAATGGACTTATACAGAGTATTGTATGTTGTCCAGGGTCCATCAGGACAGAGGGGTTGGTCCTCGTACTATATTCGGTTTACTTATGACTTCTCTAGTTTTTAGACAGGTGTTTCGTGGAAACACAGGGTCCGAATTTTGAGAAGTTATTGGTATTTGAATAAAGTAGAGAACCAGGTATTGCAAGTATCGGGATTCTTCAAAGTGATCGAAGATGTAAATACTTGTCAATGGTATTCAGTTGATAGTAGTGATTAAGAGAACTTGCTTCTCTTTCAGGTTACTCATAATTGGAAGCATTCCTAAGTTGAGTAACGCTGATAGTCCTCCTTCCATTTAGTTGACATGCACTGGGGACAGCTGCATGATTTGAATCTGGTTCAATTAAATCAGTGCGTCTGGTTCTACATTGGATATAGAACAGTTCATATCTTAACGATGTTAAGGTACGGGGAGTTGTCCGGCTTATGATTAAAACCAGACACTGGACAACTCAAGGCACGTTTCTGTAATGGCTGTTTGTGGGTTGACCCAGGCTGTGACGAGGGTTGAATTTCTACCATCTGGATGAACAATAGCGATATCGTTCTAGACTCGCCACAGTTTTATTAAAAAATGGATTTTTTTTCAGAAAAACAGAAGTGGGAGTATGGTAGAACTGGAAGTGATTCCATAACTACAAACGATTACTGAAGATTTGATAAGGAACCTAAAGATTCAATTCGGTTTGACATTCCATTGGCCACTCCGCAGATGAGGTGGGTAACTTCAGACACCCGAGAGGTACTCCGGTAGCCTCAAGGACGGTGACAGGGAAGTTCTTGTTTACCCACACTTGCCATTGCTGTTGTTCCAGACTGTGAGACCCGGCGGGAGGATGAGTATAGCGTCGTTCTAAACTAGTTTTAGAAGTGTACGTCTATATGACTCTGCCAGAGGGTTGTCGTAGTCAGTGGGAGCAGCGGAAGCATTGGTGGACAGGTAGCTTATATCTATTTATAGACTAAAGCAGATGTAGCGGAGATAGATCATCTATTTCTGACGTGACAGTCATGGGTTTGACTTCATCAGAATAGGGGATGGATCTGTTGAGAAGGTAGTAGGGTGTGATATCCTGGTATTTGGATGACATACACAGAGTAGGAAAAGAAACTCCTATACTACAATCGGTTATACTTTGGTCGTCACACAGTGTTTTCTCCATAAAGGAAATGGATTTTATATCAGACATACTGGTTACTAGATCTATGGTTTTAGATCTAGATTTGGGTAGTCTCCCAATCTGGGTACTTAGACAGCATTCTGAGAGTATTTAGAATGGTCGACTCCTGGCACGGTAGTGTACCTGCAAGTAATGGAGTCACCCTCTCTAAAGGTGTCTTATAGACTAAAGGGGAGAGGGATGCGCATGATTGGCAGATCACTTGCTCAGGCAATTGAGTCAATCATGAGATGTCAAGTACCACACCAGATATTGTTCTTGCACTAGATGCAATAAGTTGACATTAATCCAATCCTGGAGAAACAGTCGGAAGCAGTTTTAGAACATAAGTGGATGTTCTAGGGATATGATAACGACAGCCTCATTCGGGAGACAGTTATCATTCCAGGCTTCCAAGGTGACTTGGACGACAGGGAGGTTGTCAGAGTTATAGTTTTTCCTTCCGACGAGGGGCAGTATTTTGGACAGGTGGTCCAAGGCAATACTGAGGGAGGCATGGTGCAGGATACTGATTAAATTCAGTTGACGATACAGTCTAAGAAGTTTGGATTTGGAGTTCATTTATGAGCTAGGTCCCATCAGACATCCAGACATATTCTAAGACAGGTATTGCTCATTTCGGGAGATGGTTTTCTCCGCGAACTTGAGATATAGAGAGACATAGAAAGAAACAACAAAGCGGATCCACTCACTGAGGCTATTCCTCGAACGCAATTGTTTCGCAAACGAGCTTTGTGAGACTGACTGGTAGAGGAGTTGGGTGTTCGGTATCATACGGGTTGTGAGTATGCGACATCGCAATAATTAACCTTGAGTGCAAGTGGGAGATTGTTGGAGATAGTGCCCTCAGAGTCAATTATTAGGTCACAGGTACGTGATTGCAATGATTGATGGAGGACCTATCCCGGTAGGACAGTCTTACTCGAGATGATAGTATGCTATCTGGTTTATCTTTATCATCGTGTACTGCTTTAGGTGACCTGACATGTCGCTATTACACGTTGATAGAGCCCCTAGGATTCTTGCTTGACCACCAGCAGTATGAGGGCGATCATATAAGTAGGAGCTGGGGTCTATAAGCACATCCTTAAAAGGTCCCTAGTCGTGAGAGTTTCGAGACAGGGCATCGATACTCCAGAGTAGACTAGTGTATACAGTCGAGACCCCGACGAGGGGCGGTGGCCGGTCTCACAAGCCACTGGTGTCAGTTGGTTCACCTAAGATGTATACAGGTGCTCATTGGGTTATGAGTACACCGGACAGGACTCGCCGGGAACATGCTAGTTGGTCATATACCAGACGTCAGATGGCAGTTCCCTGGTGACATGTGTACAGGTTAGTTCATCGACCTGGGGATCGTCATTTGTCTTGTGTGAGTTCCCACTGTACTTTGATTACTACCCTACCACGGCTCAAAGGAGTCGTGCAAACAGGTTTTAGTTGGGTACAGTCCCGAGCCACATGGAGGCAGTGAGCGCATCTTCAGGGGTTCGTCTCTCCCGGTATTGGGGGTGAGGTCGCGCTGTGTCTAGGAGAGCCATTACACGAAGCCCTCGGCCGAGGCAAGGAGATTTACTGGTAGGTATTCCAGTAGTATCTCAGGGTGTTCTGGGCTACACTCCGACACGACTTGTACCGCTTTTGGGGGTCTGACTTTTACCAACCCCCTAGGCCCGCCATGCGATGCTCATAGACGAACGGACCGGACTGTACGGATATTGTCACTGACAGGCTCAGTAGGGTTGTCAAGCTGAGTTCGCTCACAGACGTCCCTTTTAGTCAATACCTGGTAACCCGTTACGTATTGGCTTATACCTCTGACGTGCTAGTGGTTAAATCCACAACCAAGGTGTTGACGAGTCTTTAGAGTTCCCCACATTCAGTTACTCAGCTTTCGGGCGAAAAGTTGTAGAGGCCGTATGGAGATATGGCAAGGTCCGATCAGATACGTGCGGTATTGCACGGATCAGGATCGGACAGTTTGTACTATAGGCCGTATGGATATATGGCAGGGTTCGATCAGATACGTGCGGTATTGCACGGATCAGGATCGAACGGATATTACTAGCCGGCTTTGGTTTAAGCCGGATCCTAGTATAGTACAGTGTAGATTTTGTCTCATTGCATTTGTATTTCGGTCGGAATACAAATGCGGGTGTGTATGCACAGTACCGGGGTTTTCCTGTAATTTATTACGGGACCAGTTTTCTGGAGTTGCCAGTTTGCTTTCCGTTTCGGCCATTTTCATTTATATCGTTCATTGGCCGAAGATTGGTGGAGGAAGGCTTATTTGCATTGTTGCAAATAAGCATTTGTGGAGGGGGTCTTTGCTTATTGTTGTATCATGATGGTTTCATGATGTTGCACCATACCTTGACTTTCTTTAGTTGATCATGGCTTGACTTTTGTGGACATGATTGTTGATGATGAGAGATGGTTGTTTGTTGAGTGTTGGTTTTGCCTTGTCATCATTGGTTCATATGATAACCTTTCCTCTCTCTCTCTCTTTTGCATGATATGAGTATGGCTCCCATTTTTTTGAGCTTCTTACACTCTCATTCACCCCACCACCATGTCATGGCCGGCCAAGCATTGCAAGGGCTGTCCAAATTTTTGGAGTGTGGAATTTTGTTCATTTCATGCTCCAAAAATCCCCTAGTTCCTCCACATATTTCTTGTATCATCCCTCCACCAAAATGGCACCTCCATGAATCCCCAAATGAGACATAGCCTCTACACTATATTCTACAGTAATTCTTGGGCACGTCGACTAGCCAGCTTCGTGCCCGAGTTGCCTCGGCATTGAGGTGGGAGCCCGTAAAAGAAGTAGGCGATGTGGTGCACTTCCGGCGACGAGGTGGAGACCGGAGCTTCCGCAGGAGATCGGGACCACGACGAGAAGACCGAAGGACTCGGATCAGTCGGTATATCTCTCTTCCCCATCTTGTAGTTAGCTAGGACTAATTAATGGTTCGATCCGGGTATTAGTGCGCGGCGGTTTGCCAGTTCATGAAAAATTAAAGTTTATCACCGCTTCCGCATTTCGGCCTCGGGATGGAGGTCGGGGCACCGCCGTGCACTTACACGTACATCATAGATAAGGTCTACCAAGGTGGGGCCTATCTGCTCATGGACATGCACGGTGAAAGGCTTTTCAGGCCAATAAACGGTCGCTTCCTAAAGAAATACTACGCTTAATGAGCCACGGCCTAGGTCAATGATAGATGACGACAACTATGTCCTCTCGCTATCTTCCTAAGCTCAAACTTTATAAGCAGTAGCCAGCCTTCTCCATGACGGACCGAAACGTCCTTAAACTAATAGCGGACCGAAACGTCCTTAAACTAATACCGCAGCATCCGTAAGCTGACAAGATAAAAAAAAGAAGAAAAATATAATAAATAAAAACGGTATGTCCGTAAGCAAAAAGGGCACGGATGAAAACCCGAAAGGGCTCCGTGAGTAAAAACAGCAGGGCTACCGGCGAGTGTTCGTGAAAACCCGAAAGGGCGCGACCTCGTTAAAAAAAAGAGAGAGAGAAAAGAAAATAAAAAGAATAAAAAAAATGGTATGTCCATAAGCAAAATGGGCACGGATGAAAACCCGAAAGGGCTCCGTGAGTAAAAACAGCAGGACTACCGGCGAGTGTTTGTGAAAACCCGAAAGGGCGCAACCTCGTTAAAAGACACTTACAGGGTCTTCTCGACCTTGTAAGGAGAAACCACCCGCGTGAGATCCTTACGACTCACAAAGGAGCAACACACTTAGGGATCCTCACGATTCCTAAGGAGAAAATACACTTACGAGATCCTCACGACTCGTAAGGAGAACTCTCTTATGGGACCCTCACGGCTCATAAGATTTGAAAGTCTTAAGTTACAGAGACCTAAACCTGTGCTTAAGCAACCCCCACAACTTCCGATATTGCCCTACAAGTGGCTCAATACTGGCCCTTGTATACAATCCACGGGCGCAAATAAACATTTCCCTAACCAAGTCCCATCCGTGATTGGGGATATGTTCGCATGGTGAACAACCCTTGTAAATCCTCTCGATTTATGAGGAGAAAACCCTCCTGTAGGATCCTTACGACTTACAGAGGAACAAACACTTAGGAATCTTCATGATTCCTAAGAAGAAAATATACCTACAAGATCCTCACGACTTGTAGGGAGAAATACCTTTGTGAGACCCTTACGGTTCATGAAGTCAAAAGCCTTAGCCGACAGGACCCTAACCCTGGTCGCTAAGCCACCTTTGTTCGACATCGACAGAGGCAGATGATGATTCGCTCCTGAAAATATCCCAGTTGTAGCGGTGCTGATGCCAAAATCGGTGTCTAATTTCAGGTTTACGGCGAAAAGCCAGTAGGCCGCACATGCATGAAAAATAGCCGAAATGATGGGGCAACTTGCAATAAAAAGCAGCAAGTTAAAATGTATGCATGCGAAATAGCCGAAATGATTGGGCAACTCGCAATAAAAAGCAGCGAGTAAAAATAAGATAAACAGCCGAAATGATTGGGCACCGCGAAAAATAGCCGAAATGATGGGGCAATCGCGACCTTCGCGATATAAAAGCTGAAATGATAGAGCATCGCGGAAATAAAAAAAATGATGATAAAACTTTGGCCCTACAGTTAAGACCACATCGATCCCTGTATACAATCCAAGGGCGCAAACGAAAAGGGGAACCATACTTTCCCAACAGGCTCCGCCAGAAAACGAAGCCAGATCTCGACGACTCATCCCAACTCCGAAGAAACCAGTGTCTTCGGCAAATACTTCAACTCAGGGAAACAAACAATCCTTGACAAGAGCCTCCTGATTCGCGTCGACTCGCAGAGCAACCAGTGCCTCCGTAGGAAATTCTCGACGCGTTTCAACACCAGGGAAACAAATAATCCTTGGCGCTAGGGAAACAAATAATCCTTAGCAAATACTTCAACTCAAGGAAACAAACAATCCTTGACGAGAGCCTCCTGATCCGCGTCGACTCGCAGAGCAACCAGTGCCTCCGTGGTAAATTCTCAACTCGTTTCAACCCTAAGGAAACAAATAATCCTTGCCGCTAAGGAAAAAAATAATCCTTAGCAAATACCTTAACTCAGGGAAACAAACAATCCTTGACGAGAGCCTTCTGATCCGCGTCGACTCGCAGAGCAACCAGTGCCTCCGTGGGAAATTCTCGACTCGTTTCAACACCAGGGAAACAAATAATCCTTGGCGGTAGGGAAACAAATAATCCTTAGCAAATACCTCAACTCAGGAAAACAAACAATCCTTGACGAGAGCCTCCTGATCCGCGTCGACTCGCAAAGTAACCAGTGCCTCCGTGGGAAATTCTCGACTCGTTTCAACACCAGGGAAACAAATAATCCTTGGCGCTAGGAAAACAAAAAATCCTTAGCAAATACCTCAACTCAGGGAAACAAACAATCCTTGACGAGAGCCTCCTGATCCGCGTCGACTCGCAGAGCAACCAGTGCCTCCGTGGGAAATTCTCGACTCGTTTCAACCCCAAGGAAACAAATAATCCTTGGCGCTAGGGAAACAAACAATCCTTGGCAAATAGCTCAACTCAAGGAAACAAACAATCCTTGATGAGAGCCTCCTGATTCGCATCGACTCGCAGAGCAATCAGTGTCTCCGTGGGAAATTCTCGATTCGTTTCAACACCAGGGAAACAAATAATCTCTGGCAAATACCTCAACTCAGGGAAACAAACATCCTCGACAAGAGCCTCCTGATTCGCGTCGGCTCGCAGAGAAACCAGTGTCTCCGCGGGAAATTCCCGATTCGTCTCAACTTGCAAGATGAAGCCTCAGGCAGCAGGGATTAAAAAACTTGCTTCCTGAACAATGGGACCCTACAAGTCGGTCTAAAACGGTCTCTTGCATATTATTCACGGGTCTCACTCTCCAAAGTCGAGTTTCGATAAGGAGGGAAACAACCGTTTACGGGTCCTCTCGACTCGTAAGAGGGAAAAAATCTCTTATAGGATCATTACGACTTATAAGAGAAAACACACTTAGGAATCCTCACGATTCCTAAGGAGAAAACCCACCTACGAGATCCTCTCGATCCGTAGGGAGAAAAGTCTCTATGAGACCCTCACGGCTCATAGAGTTGAAAAGTCTTAGGCGGCAGATCTGAACCTGCGGCCTAAGCCATCGCTATCTCGTGAAGAAATCTAGATGCTTACTCTATTATCGGTCAAATGTGTTTATCAAGACAGTATGCTGATAATAAGAGGAAAGAAAAGGCAGAGAAATGACATAAGACATTACAAAAAACGTGTATCTTTTATTCATAAACTTGATTGGGTACAAGATACATTGTGTTAAAGAACAAAAAATATATATATATGTACATTGTTTTTATTTACAAGTACAAACGATACAAAGAGGGATAGCTACTGAGGAGGAAGTGTCTTTAACAAATCCGCAAGCTGCTCTCGCACTTCCTTCAGCGCCTCCTTCTGAGTGGCTGCCGCGGCCACCTCCGCTTCCACCTGGGCTCGCTGCTGCAAGAAGGATGAAAGTTGCTCCTCCGCCGCCTTCTGGGATGCTTCCTGGCTGGGTGCATCTCGCTCGACAACATCAAGCTGTTGCCTCAATGATAACCCTTCGGAAAGACATTGCAGAAGGCCCTCAAAGACAACCTTCAGCCGTGCAGCATTGGCCTCCACCCGAGCATGCAGTTGGGCAGACTTGCTCGAAGTCTCACCGCGCTCCTTACGCCTTGAAATGACTTCTTGTTCGAGATAGCGGAAGTAAGAAGCGCTCTGCTCAATCCACGCTGCTCTTTGATTGCTGGCGACCAAGGTCTCGGGAGCGGGACGCAGCGACTCCAAATGATGCAGGCGGGCCTCGATCTCCCTGCAATGGTTAACCCAAGATGCGATGATACCCTCGTCATGAAAGTTCACGAGTATCACCAGTATCGGGTTAACCGCCGTAGCGAAGTCTGCGGCAGATGTAGGAGTTTCAACGTCGAGTTCCTCGACGTAGTCACTCAACATGCTCAGACTATTCGCGGCACCTTTCGAAGACGGACGTCTCAGATAAGGACCCGCCGGCATTGTAATGCGAGGCTCGAAGGGCGCCGAGACCGGAACGACGGCTGAAAAGAAACAAGATGTGATCAGATAACAGTACAAAAAATAAAAAGGGGAGAGTTATCGATGTGATAGTCGCCGTACCAGCTGAGACAGGTGGCAGGGCCGGAAGGGCCGGTGGCGCAGCCGATCTTTTATCCCCTCCTTCAATCTGTAGCACTGCAGTCGAGATGAGAAAAAAGGGGTTAGAAATAACTCCATCAATAAAAAAAGAAAGATATCAATGGAAATCATGCTCACCAGCGCCACCAGAGGAAGAAGCGAGTTCGGATGGGAAGGAGAAGTGTGGGAGCAACACTTGATATAGATGATCAAAGAGCACTCCTGAAAAGACATAACAGTGCGAATTTAGTACACAAATTATGCGTTTGGAAGATAAGATTAATAAATTGCAAACCCATACCTTCCAACATCTTCGACGGTATGAGAGAGGGTTGAGAAGTGACCACCGCCAAGGCAGTCATTGAAGGCGCTCCCTCGAGCAATGGGGCATCAGCGCTGGCTGCACCTACGTTACAAATAAAAAAGGTGAACTTGTCAGAAAGGATTGTAAGGTAAAGAAAGACAGCAACTTGGGATTTACCTGATGAGCTGCCGGCTGAAACGGAGGCGACTCCCTCCTCCATGGACATGAGGCCACCGCCCGTGGCCTCATCACCCGACTCGATAGGGACCGTTGTCGTGCTCGCAAGACCTGGAGACGCCGGAAGATCGTACACGGGGAGGGCAATGATTGGAGCGTTACCGGACTCTTGGGAGAGAGTGGCTAACTCTTCCCCAAGAGTCGTACCCATATCACCCGCTACTTTTGCGGGCTCTGCGGTCTCCATCGGCTCATCTGCCGTCACCACGAGGTCGCCGGCCTCAAGCGCCTCATTCGCCACCACCCTGGGCTCAGTTGTAATGATCATTTTATCTGCCGCCACTTCAGGCTCGGCATCAATGACCTTCTCGGCTGCAGACCCCCCAACCTCCATCTCAGGCTCCAAAGCCTCAGCGACGTTGCCCACCGTCGGCTCAGGTTCGGCAGGTGCCGCCTCCTCTGTTTCCTTGGGTTCAACGGTCCCCGCCTCTCTCTCGGTCGGACTTGGCCCTGCAAGATAAAATATATAAGAACCGACAGCTTTATGAGTCTTATAACGAAATTCCGAAAGAAGTATTACCTGAGGTAGATTTGTCGTTAGCCTCTCTATTGGCGCGGATCGCCTGTCTATGAGCTGTAGACAGGGCGACCGGGGACTCTTCTGACGGAGTGTCGGCTCGAGGAACAGTGCTGGGGCCCGCTCCAATGGCCAAAGCAGCCCTGCGTGCCTTTGCTTCGCGCCTCGACCGCTTCCTTTCCTCCCGGGCCATCATGATGGACCTCTTTGACGCTTCCTTTATCGAAGCATCGTCGTCCTCATTTAAAGATGCCTCCAGAGCTTTTAAGGCATCTCTCATCGGCTCTTCAAGACGAACCTCCTGCGGTGGCCCAGAGGAAGCGGGAACATCGGCAACAGACAGAACATTTGCGTCGCTTGACGGGAACGGCATTGAGGTTTCTACAATAAAAAGGGAGAGATTAGATTGACCATAACACAAGGAGAATAAAAACTTGATGAATCGAAACTTACTGAGGCCTAAAGACGCTCTAAGGCGTTCCTCCTCTTGGAAGGTCTTGAGTGAAGCGGCAATGGCTTCCTCATCAGTGATGCCTGTTGGAAGAAAAGAAAGAAAAACGTTAGTCAAAGGCAATGAGAAGAATATGATACAATAAATGCGACTAGTAGTTACCTGATTGCGCAAGATCAGCTAGCCACGTGTCACGCTTTGCCAACCACGCTGAAGTTTCGAGAGCGGCTTCCAAGTCTGTATCATCCGGCAGCGGCATGACTAATCCCTCATTAGTCCCATATTCGATCAGGCCCTCGGCATAGGGAGCATGGGGTTCCTGACCGAATACGACATCGGCAGCGAAGAGCGACTTCTTTTTCTTCTGCCCTCTGACCCTAGGCTCACGTGGGATTGACTTATGCTTAGCAGCCACCTTGGGACGGCGGGTCCCGATGTCTGCACCCACGCCAGACTCCGGCGAGGCTATAACCACTGTCTCCACTGGAGCACAGGGCGTTGTGGGTGCATCCGCAATATCAGGGAGCGGCAATCCGTGTGGAGGACTCTGCGCACGCGAAGGTCCGGCTCTGGCATCTTTTAAAGGGGGATTACCGGGGTCCTTGGCACCAAAGGAGTGTTGCGATCGCTACCTGGAGGTGCACCCTTACGGTCGATCAGCAACCGTCTTTCCTCCTTTATGACCGCTCCCGTCGAATGACTGTACCATTCTGTATATACCCTAAGAAGTCGTGGGGCGCAAGCCGGCTCACTGATAAAGAAGTGGGAGCCCGTGTTTAGATGCATAAAATGATGCAGCGCTCTCTCCATCCCTTTTTCGGTCGCAGCAGGTTCCGATAAGAAAGCCTCCGGCGGTACCCCTTGATTATAGCTCAGCTGTTGGACGAAACGATGCGGGTTATATCTCATGAAGATCGCTGCCCCGTTCTGCCTAAACACCAAGAAGCCCGGTCTGATGGAATATAAGTGAAGGGTCTCCCGGGCCGTTAAAACTGAAGCTCCATCCTTGAAAGTGTCTTACAATGGCCGCACTGCAGTGGTAGACGTTTTTCCAATAGTCAACACCTTGTCAACGAAAGACACACCGGTTCCAACGGTGTGGGAGCGAAGGAGTAAACCCCTGGCATTTCGTGGCGATGGATTTACAATTGATGCGCCAATCAGCTGTATAATGCGAGGAAAGCTGCACCTGTCGTAGAACGAGGGCCTTTTATGCATGCCGAAAACACCCGATGTATGTAGCTCGAACCACGACATAAAGTAGTGCATCGGGAAGACCACGTGCAATACCCCGGGCTCGTTAGCATCCGCTGCTCGGCTGAGGCCATGATATAGGTGTGCCAAACCAGCGATCCCAACGGCCACCTTTACCCCGATGGCCATCCGATGAGCAGGGTAAAAGACGGAGGGCCGCATACGGTGAGAGTGCATTGGAATCGCAAACCAACTCAACCATAACCCGAGAAATCCTAAGAAAAAGGCCTCCTCATCCATTCCAGGGGCCGCAATTTCTGCAAAAGACATAGTCGGGAATTCCGGAAGGAAAAAACCCTTTTGATCTATCTCCTTTTCCGGCAGATTATCCACACCTAGACCGAAAGAGTCATCCAAGGTAGCGAACTTAGCAGACTCTGATGAGAGGACGCTTGGGCGAAGAAACCGAGCAGTGAAATCCTCAAAGTTAACTCCTCAACTCCCATGTTCGATTAAAAGAAACTCATATATGCTCAACACTTTAATCAAGCTTGGGAACTGGTGTTGAACAGCATTCTCCGGCGTGAGCCCCCTTATCACCAGCTTAGCACCAAAGACGTACTCATCCGTCGGGAGCAACTCCTCATAATGTTCCCCCATGACCGGTAAACCGGATACCTCCGCAAACTCTTCCAAAGAGATTGACACTTCCCGATCCATGGCGAGGAAAGTGTGGGTAGGAATGTTCCACTGCTCCAGGAAGGCCTTGAACCACCAGGTGGGGAGCGTGGGATATTGGAACAGAGAGACGTACACTGCGGTGTACAATCCTAACTTTATCAACTGCGACTTCTTCGTCGACAGGATATACCGGGCCCACGGCAGATAGCCGATTGGGTGACGGGGGATCAGACCGATATTATATGATTTCCCCCAAGGTCGCGCCTTGCCTTGACAGATACGGTGTCCTAGGATATCCAAAACCATGGGACGCTGGACCGGGATTGCATCTATGGCCGGATGAAGAAAACCCTTCGATGTCTAATCCACCATCTCCATGGCATACTGCACCGAGGGTGGGGTAGCATAGTGAATCGCCGTGATGGGTTCTGACGGCACAGCGCATGTGAAGCTCCGTCGGCCCATGATGATCTGATTATACCACGACCCCCAAAGGTGGAGACTCTTGTATTCCGGGTCGTATTCCTTAATCATGGCCAGGACCTCACGGTCCAAGGGCGCCTCGGGAAATCCCTCCTCTGAACGAACAAACGGGAACGAGGTGTCGAGAGACATGGTCGCTGCAAAAGAACAAAATAGCCGTCAGTGCTACAATCCCAATGCTTGGCGTTTAAAAAAAAATCTTCAATTAAATGAATTTAAAAATCAATTAGATTAAAATTAATCACATTGCAGTGCAGTGGGTAGGGGACCAAATGGGGACCCACAAAATCTGGATGAAAATGCCTCTTTTAATAAGACAGCCTCATCATTGGGTGAGACTGTCAATTAAAGAAAAGATCCCCAAGAGAAATGTATCATCAGTAGGGAATCCCTAGAGACAAGGAGAAAATCTCCTCTTTCGGAGCAAAGCTCTGTCACAGAATGACACTTGTCAAATTCTGGTCTCAAAGGAATAAAATTCCTTAAAGGAGCATAGCTCTGTGGTAATAATGGAAAACGTCCATCAGAAAAAAAAATTACACTTAAAAGAATTAACAAATTTGGAATCTTGAAAGATTCATGAAAAACTTATAAAAAGATTCTTCATTTTTCAAATCTAAAAGATCTCCAGTTGATTCAAGAGCAAAACTCTGTTCATGGGTTAGAGCCCATGAACAAGATCTCTGCAGATCTATAAGTTCTTGAGAGCAAAGCTCTGTTCATAAAACCCCAATGGGGATCTCTTTAGATCAAAAGATCTGTGAGAGCAAAGCTCTTTGATTGAGATTAAGTTAAATTAATTTGATTTAAATTAATTTTTACCTAAAGTTTCTGACTTTAGAAATGAGCAAAGCTCTGAAGTTCTTAAGCAAGAGCAAAGCTCTAGAAAATCAAAAATCTTGAAATGGTGAGATTTTTCTAAGGGCCAGAGGTCCTATTTATAAGGCGCTTGCGCCCCTTCAGCTCACCCCTTGATCCAACGGTCAAGAGTTTGCCACCACTGCACTCACGTGTGCGCCACGTGAGCGCAATGGTGGGGGGGCATTTGTTTCCCTAATCAGAGCAAGGCTCTGTTGAAATTCAAAATTCAAATTTTGAAGCAACGCGCCACATGTCAGGCGCTGATACGTCAGCACAGCGCCCAAGAAGGCGCGCCCAATCAGAGCAAACCTCTATTTTAAGAAAAATTAAAGGAAGCAACGCTTCAGTTGCGCAAGCACTGCGCTGTGCGTCACGTGTCAGCACAGATGCGCTAGCGCAGTTGCGCTGCGCTTTGCGCTGCGCGACACGTGTCAGCGCAGATGCGCTAGCGCAGTTGCGTTGCGCTGTGCACTGCGTGTCACGCGTCACGCGCTGGGGTATTTGCGCCAAACAGAATTAAGATTTTTAAAGAAATTTTTCTTTTCTTGTTAAAACAAAAAGATTTTATTCTGTAACACAGAAGCCCTTGGATCAAAGATCCAACGGTGGGGAAAATTCCCCAAATCACTCAGAGAAAGATCTCTTTAACAAATTTAACTAATTTATGGGCACTATAAAAAGGACCCTAGACCTCAATTCAAAGGCATCAACATTTTGTGAGAAATTAAACAGAGAGAGCTCTGAAGAATTGGAGAGAAATCCTCAAGAACAAAAAAAGGTAAAATGCCTTTAGAAAAAAAGAAAATTCTCTTATGAACAGATCATGGATCTAAAAATAAGATCAATGATCTTCAATAAAAAACAAATAAAAACAGTGCTTTGCACTTTTTATGAACCTTTGGTTCTTTGAGATAAGAAAAACAAGAGAAACTTGTTTTCTTTGATATAAATTAAATCAAGAAAGCAAACAGTGCTTTGCACTTCTTTTATGAAGCTTTGGTTCTTGAATCTAAAAAAATCTCAAATTTAGAGTGCCTTGCACTTGCTAACTGCGTTGTTGCGCTCTTGGGAGAGCGCCACGTGTCAGTGTCTGAACCATTTGCGCTATGCGCTTTTGAAATAGAGCTTTGCTCTCTGAAATTGGCGCAACTCACCAGAGCGCGCCACGTGTCAGCAGCGCAAGCGCAGCGCACTAGCGCAGCGCCTGCGCTTGCATGACACGTGTCGTCACCACAAGCGCTTGCGCTCTTTGATTGGCGCAAAGCGCCTAAAATGCAATGCATTATTTAAAAAATGGGCCAAGCCCAAGTCAAAAAGACCTAACAGGCCAAGTTAAATTGCAAAGCAATAAAGGGCAGAGCCCAAGTAAAATTGATGTTGCGCATCATTTATAAATGGGCAGAGCCCAAAACAAATTGATGCCCTGCATCCTTTATGGGTAGAACCCAAATAAAAATAAAATGCAATGCAAAAGCAAATAAAATATTGAACATTTTCAACTGGACTTAGCCCAATCGTGGCCGTAAGTCCTCAAATTAAATTGACTGAGCACGGTTGCTCTCCTAAATCAATTTACATCCGGTTCGAGGGTACATCTCCGAACTCCTCTGACACCTATCGTTGTAATTCCTCAACGACGTCAGAGAGGCGACGGGTCCCAACGACCACACATTAATATTGGACCGAGACGTCCTTAAACTAATATCGGACCGAAACGTCCTTAAACTAATGATTGGACCGAAACGTCCCTAAACTAATATCGGACCGAAACGTGCTTAAACTAATGATTGGACCGAGACGTCCTTAAACTAATATTGGACCGAAAAGTTCTTAAACTAATAATGGACCACCACGTCCCTAAACTGGAACATGGACCACCACGTCCCTAAACTGGAGCGATAGAGCCTCCAAATGTTCTTTTGCCGGATCTAAACGGTCCCGTTTAAGTTGATCTTAGCCCCAAACACGGCTAACGTATCCTTAAACATTCAAATGGACTATAAAACTCCAAATCAACTTTGGTTCAAGGGTACATCTCTGAACTCCTCTGACACCTATCGTTGTAATTCTTCAACGACGTCAGAGAGGTGACGAGTCCTGACGGCCATATAATAAATGGATCACCACGTTAAGTTGATCTTAGTCTCAAACAGGACTAACGTATCCTTAACGAACGTTTAAGTTGATCTTAGCCTCAATACGGCTAACGTATCCTTAAACTAAAAACACCAAACCCAAATCTAAGTAAATACGGATTTGGACTAATCCACGTCCTACGGGCGACGGAATTACTCAGTCTCCGTATACAATCCACGGGCAACCACAAACAAAACAAACACACACGACACGAAGTGAAATTCTGGAGAAGGAGAAAGTGGCTACCGCGATGCGGTAGCGTAATTAACTGCAGGGGCTTGCGCCTGCAGGGAAGAGTGTCCCCACAATCAAAAACCTCTCTAGCGAGGGGGAATCTGACGAAGTCTGCTACATCGGCCGCATCCGTCTAAACCTCCGATACACGGTGTCATAAATCAACTTGGTATCTTCGGAGAGGTAGACGGATAAAACCATATAGCATCTGCCCCGAATCTCAGGCAAGACGTCCTTACGTCGTCTCCGCCGCCATTCGGAGGGGTACAGCAATATAGCACAATACCTTTCGGGAACATAGAATACAAGAAAACGAAACTTTACATATAAATACCACTAACTATTAAAACCGTTTTCTATAAGAATTCGTATTTTTTATAAATCTTTGCAAAGCGCCGCTACAACCCATTTTGGGGAACCCGACTGGAATGGTGCGGATTATTGCACATCCCTGGAATTAGTAGTACGAGATGCAGACCACCGCAAGGAGCATTCGGTTTCGAAAGATTTAAAATACAAATATCATAAGAAAATGAGATTTCTAGAAATATAATATATATTAAAATTATTTTTATATAAATATGTATATATGTATCATTAAAATATCTATTTTGTGATAATATGAATATTCCAACTTTTTCCAAAAATCACAAGAATCATTTTACATTAAAATACCATGAATTCCATACAAGTTCAATATTATAATTAAATACCCTATATTATGAAAAATAGGTTTATTCATGGGAAATGTCACAAATATAAAATCCACAACTATGAAAACTCTAAAGACGATAATTAAATACTTGAGGTGTATTTTGTAAATTATACAAAATTATTTTTACATAAAACCCCCTCAAGTTTTATAAATTACAATAAGGACCCTAGTAAATATAGGTTTAAGCGGGACCAATCTCTTGAGCCTCAGGGAGCCAGAGAAGTGGGTGCTTGCCTATTTAAGGTAGACAACTTAACAACGGTGTTATCAACACGTAATCGTCTTTGAAAAAGACACAAATCCTACCGCCCATGTGCAGCGGTTACCGATAACATCAAAACCTAGTTCAGGATTCAATTTATTTTCTAATTGTTCTGACTCAGACTGGATCTCATTACAAATAATCTGACTTGAATATGATTCAAGTACAATCTACAATATTACAATTCAATATGAATCTATATAATTAATCGGATCAAACTATTCAATCTATATTGACTGAACCGAACCATGGATATATTTCCATTTACATGATTCTCCAGTTACATCCATGATTCTCCAATTACATCCATTTACTGATATCATGGTTTCGGTAAGGAATCCAATTATACAATCTATATTACAAGACAATACAAGTTGCAATACAACACAAACAATATAATCAAGACATCGCGGGGTTTAAGGGGTGGATTGGTACGGAAGGTGTCAGAAGTGGTACGAGACTGCAACCATAAGATACCTAACCTATATTCTGTTGCTGCTGTACCGTGGCATAACGGTTCCTTGAGTTCCTGATACCTGAGTCTTCAGGGCAAGTGAGACTCCTCTCGTATACACTGGCATTCTTCTGTACCAAGCTACAAACAACAGTGTTAACACCAAATACTCATATAATACAACTTTAAAAACTACTTCCTCTCTCTATCTATTCTATTTCTCCCTTATCTTTGGGACTTACCGAGCGATTGTTCGCTGACGACATTCCTTCTCTTTCTTCTTTGGAATGTTGTCAGGTGATCTGGACACTCAGGAGATCGAGCCTACTAGTGAGGACTTGGACCAGATTTCCTACGACCCAGAGCTCTAGCTTCATTGTACACATTTTATTTCAGTACTTTTTCATTTCTGTTATGCCACTGTTTAGACATTGCTTTCATTCAGATGTATTTACTTTTCATGCATTGTATAAAAGAATATTAATAAATAAAGTTGTTGTTCAATTAGATATTTTGTCTCTTGTGCATTTTTATTTATATTGCTTAAATACGCTTAGCGTATTTACTTCAGAGTAAATACGTAGCAGCCTCGTCGCGCCCCCTTCGCCGTACACTGGGAAGCGGGGCATGACAATAGATCTAAGTGGATGTTGGGAGTGTCCCAAATCTAGGTACATTAACACCATACTAAAGGTGTTTAGTATGGAGGATTCTAAGCGTGGTGGTTCGCCCACTTACTCATGGATCACTCGCGTGCAAGGGATACCCTATACTTCGGCAGTAGGCTCTATCATGTATGCGATGTTATGTACCAGACCAAATGTAGATGACTCACTAGGTGTAGTGATCAGGAATCAATTGGATCTTGGGAGAATAACTGGACAGCTGTGGAGGACATTCTTAAGTACTTGAGAAGCACTAAAAGAAAGTTCTTGGTTCCAGCTTCCAAAGTGATAAGTTCGACTGAAAGTCAGTCACAGGAATTGTCTTTACCCTCAGTGGAGGGACGGTATGATTGGAAGAGTTCCAGGCTAGATACCGTGGCATACTAGACGATAAAGGCTGAATACATTGCTACCAACGATGCTACCAAAGAGCTTGTCTGGACATTACTTGTTCATGAGATGAGCAAGGTTCCTACCATTGAGCGTCCAATAACTGTTATTGTGACAACGATGGAGTTGTGGCTTTCGCCTAGGAACACCGGTCCCATCAGCGATCCGGACATATTCTGAGGCTAGTATCACCTGATCATGGAGATGGTTAATCTCCAACGGATCGAGGTCAGGAGAGTTGACACGAAGAAAAACACGGCGGATCCAATCACCAAGGCCTGCTTTCCCAAATACTGATTGAGAGATTTTAGGATGGTTGAGTATGAGATACTACAACCACTGCTATATTGTTGGGTGTTGGATACTACACCAGATGACCTTAGTGCATGTGGGAGATTGCTAGTTATATGTATGCCCTAGAGTCCATTATTGTACATGAGATGTATATTGTAGTGGATGCTTGGACATATATGGGGAGGACTTTCTCGCTCGACATGATAGTATGCTATCTGGTTGCACTTTGTCTTAACATGTTGACTTGTATACGTGATACTATCTTGCTCTCACATGTTGACAAAGCCCTTAGGTTGTGTACTTGACTAGCAGGACTATGATGGAGATCATACTAGTGGGGCCAAGGATAGTCCATAAGTACACCCTTCAATTGTTCCTAGTGGTGGGAGTATCGAGACAGGGAATAAATACTCTAGAGTAGACTAGCGTATACGCATCTTGACCCATATGATGGGCGATGGATGATCCCACATCCATTGGTGTTTGACATGGTATACGGGTGCTCAGTGGAGACTGAGTACACTGAACGGACTCGCCGAGAATTCCTAGATGGTATTATACTTATCGTCAGATAGTAGTTCTCTGGTGACACTGGTACAGGTTAGTCTGTCAACCCGAGATCGCCATAGAGTCTCGTGTGATTCCCACCGTGCTTTGATTTCCACCTTACCACGGTCAAGAGATCGTGCAAAACGGTGGTTTTTAGGTACAGTCCCGAGTCACATGGAGGCAATGAGCGATAGGAGGGGATTCGTCTCTCCTGGTACTGGGAGTTGATGTTGCGCTATACTCGATTGGCCATAACAGGAAATCCCTGGCCAGGGTTGCTAAGATTTACCGGTAAGTGTTATCAGTAGTTTCTCGAACCGTTATGGACCTTACATCAGCATGACTTATCAGGCTATTGGGGTCTGACGTTTTACCACCCCTAGGCTATTGATATGCGACATATCTCACGAAAAGACCGGACTGTACGGTAGTGTTACTGTCAGGCTTTTGCAGGAGTTAGAGCGGGCTTGCTTGCTGATCTTCTGATCGTTCAATACCCGGGTAGCCGTTACGTCCAGCTAGTACCGCTGACGGCTTGTAGGTTCTTGATGTGATCATCACCTACTGCCGGCGTATTGACGAGTCTTTAGAGTCCTACACAGAGATTTCAATGGCTCAGGCAAAACAAAGTAGGAGCACATATGTGATATGTGCGGGACCGAGATTAATACGAGTATGTGATACCGTATTCTATTCTCGCAATATAAAGTATCGATCGGTTAGATGTGATATAGCCTGGTTATCGAATCAAATGTTGATTCGATAAGTCGATACTGTATCGGTCGGTTATATGCGATATAGCCGGGTTATTGAATCAAATGTTGATTCGATATAATGATACAAATAATATTAGTCGGTCATATGAGATATAACTGGATTATTAAATCAAGTGTTGATTTAATGATTTAATGTATAATTATATATTTGATATATTAATTTACATTAATTAATATTAGCTCACTTAAACATTTATTTTTCTCACATGTGCACACTTAATATATATGTGATATATATTAATTGTGTTTTATTTATGTGTCATGGTTGATGATACATGCAACATGGGTGTATAAGGCTTATACCATGATAAAGATAATGTAGGATTTATTTATTTATGGTAATTCAATTATTAGTTGGAAATTTGTCACATAGCATGAAGCTTCATGAAGCTTAGAGACCCATTGACTAGTCCACTAGTTTTGTTTTATACTAGATATTTTGTTAACCCAACTATTATCTTAACTCATGGTTAAGTCTCTACATGAGATATATTAGATATTTTCTCACCCATGGTTTCCATTCTCTCTCACAACATTATCTCTCTTCATCTTCTTCTTCAAGCTCAAGAGCTCTCTAGCTTTTGGGCAAGTGAGAAACTTTAGTGAGAAAATCAATTGCAAAGTGAGCAAAAATCCTACTTCATCATCCTCTACTACATTAGCACTTTAGTATAGGGTGTTAGCTTCACCAATCCCACATTAGTGAAGAGAGGAGCTTGGGTTAGTGTCTCCTCGACGTAGATCATCTTCGGCCTCGAAAACTTCAAGTAAGATCGTTCCTTTCACCTTGAGAAGCCATGCAAGAGTCCGGGAGTTACATGATCGCAGCGAAGGGACCATTACAAGGAGCTTTTGAAGTGAAGGACCGGTCTACAAAGGTTGTATTCCTCATTCACTTAGATGTTAAGTTGTTAACATTGCTTGATCGTTTAAATTTCTAATTAAAGATTCTAGGTTAGAGTTATTTAGAACGGAAAAAATTAAAAAACGGTATGGACGATGTCTCCCGAAACCTTGCTGCCGTCCTAGGTAACCCTACACTAGGTTCCAGGGTACGGTCTCCACTCTTGAAATAAAAGACCGGACGATCTGGTATCTCAAACACTACCCTCCTTTGACGACAGTCGATGGTAGCGAAGAAAGTTCCTAACCAGTCCATTCCCATGACTACGTCGAAATTCGGTATGTCCAGCACCTTGAAGTTCGCATAAAATTCTCTACTACAGATGACCACTAGACACAGATCGTGTCCCATGGTTGCCTTTAGAACGCCGTTCCCTGAACTGACATTCCAGCTGGATACGAGCGGTTTAACTGGAATCGCACGAGTTCGGACGAACCGTTGCGACATAAAGCAATGTGATGCTCCAGTGTCGAACAGTGCTAAGGCAGGTAGGGAGGCTACTAAGATTGTACCTAAATTGTGTGGGATATGTTTAGGTATAGGAACAAAAATACACTGATATATACAAGTATTGAAAAGGTTTGAAAGATTGGGAGTTACCAGTGATGACTTTGGCCAGTGGCTTCAGCTTCCTCAACAGTCGTTATAAAAGCCTGACACCGGAGTACATTCCTCCTTGCTGGAAGCACATTCCTCTCTCCCTGGGGCATGTTCCTCTGCTCTTGAGGCATGTTCCTATGGGCCTGATGAAACCGACGAGGAGGCTGTGCCGGAGGTCCACGTGGAGGTGGAGCAAGGAGAGCAAGACGAGGTGTAGGAGCCTGAATAGCTGGCCGCTGCGAAAAGGTGATAGCTGGTCTGGGGGCTAGAGCTGGGTTGAGTCTGTGAGGACATACTCCAATGGCATGAGTGGATACGCCACAAACTACGCACAGGCGTCCTAGATGCAAAAGTTAGCCTGGAAGAGACTTCTCCTGCCTTCTGAGTGGCAGGGCGTTTCACACCGGCAGTCTGAGGTCTGCCCTTCTTCTTCACGACGGCCTCATATCGTCGGGCAGCCTTCAAAGCAAGATCATGGGTTGGGAAATCCCTTGTAGCAAGTGCAGCTTGGATTTCCGGGTCCAGCCCTTGCTGAAATCTTCGTGCTAGGATCTCAGTAGTCGGAATTAGATGTGCCGCGAACCTGTTACGACCTTGTGTTAGCAGTGTAATAAAGTGATATCGGGAAATTGAATTTGAGACATATCTTACCTGCTAAGCATGGTAAACTCAGTATCGTATTCATCCATGGACTTGCTCCACATTGAGCCTTGTTACAAGTGGATGAACTGTTGTTCCATGTCGAAACGGGCAGTCTCAGGGAAGTATTTCGCGTCGAACATATCGCGAAACGTCTTCCATTCAATCGGTTGGGCGAGTCGGTTTTCTTCAGCCTTCCACCAGACTTTGGCGTTATCAGTTAGTTGCAGTTTCGCAACTCTTACCCAAGCAATCTCTGGCACTTGTGCTGCTGCCAGGTCATCTTCTATTGACTGAGCCTATTCTTCTGCCTCCAGTAGGCTCTTTTTCCCAGAGAAATGCTTCGGATGCAAAGCTCGGAATCGCTTAACTCCGGGTGCCTCCGTCTCTGGACGGTGCATGAGAATAGCAGTATGCTGCTGTTGACCCTCCAAGAGGCTTTTTATCGTCTCAAGCAGTACCATCTGCTCATTAATGGGAGCTGCAATGGTAGGTGGTAGTGGTAGAGGAAGTGGTGGGGGTGTTTCTATTCACGTTGGTGCTTGTGTTGTTCGGTGAATCCATAATCTTGATAGAAAAAGAAAGGTGATTAGCCGAAAATATTGCATCTTTTAACCGGCAATTTCCCTATCAATTGCATTCATATAGAAGTGTTCGGCATTCATATAGTACATATTAGCAAAACAGTCGTAAAATATCAGATTACATGTGTTAGACCTTAAAACCGGTATTTCTAGGAAAATTGACTGCATTTCATAGCATGACATCATTTCTATATATCGCAACTTGTGTTTCGAAGTCCGTGCAGGAAAATACAGAAGATCGGTCAAATTTTACATAACAAGACTGCTAAAGAATATGCCAACTCAAGGATTCAGAATCTGGTAGTGATCTATAAGTCATGCAGAGAATCAACATATCAGAAAATTTACTTGAAGACAGAACAAAGGAACGCAGAGAAGTTTAAGCCCTAAGGCCACCATATGGCCGCGGTTCCGCGGCCTAAGCTGCCTTGTGCCGCGGAACCGTGGCAGTTCTGCCACGTCAGCACTTAATTTTCAGTGCACAACTCTTACCTCAGTTCCTACACTTCAGAAAACTTATGCAAGTTCCAGAAGACTCCTGAACATTCTGCCAGATCAGCAAACCCTTGGATCTAAACTAAACTAGCCTTTTATTCTAGAACCTTCTCCCTAAACCCTAGCTTAAATCCTAAGCTAAGCTCCTAACTAACTACTTCTAGAAGCCTTTCAACAAACTTTTGGAGGGAAGTTCTATTTCAAATCAAAGACCTAGGGTTTGGGAAATCTATAAATAGGACCCTAGGCTCACTTGTAAAAGAATTATTGATTGTGAGGGATTGTAATTCAATTGTGAGAGCATTCATTGTTGTTGAGTGTAAAAACCCTAGTTCTTCATCTACCCAACAACAACAACCTCCAAACCCTAATCCTAATCCAATCTACAAATACCCAATTCAAGATTCATGGAGTTCAAGAAAAGCGAGTCTTCGACGTCCCTTTAGAAGCAAAGCCGGACTTCATCGGAGCACGAGATCGAAGCGATCCAAGACTCAAGAAGCCGAGCGATGCAAGATTCGAAGAGCAAAGTTCCTTCCTCTTGTAATTCTTGAGAGTTGTAACTTCTTGTTGATATAATAAAGGTGAAGATTCTTTAAACTTGTTTACATTTCAATTCTAGCATCATGATTTCATTTCGATTCTTGAATGTATTCTTTGTGATGATGTGTGAATAAACTCCGCTCGTGGAGGAATCGGGATGATTGTAGAATGATGATGTTGATAAATCTTTAAATGTTTTCTTAAGTCCTATAGCAATTGTGAATTCTTGAAAATAGAATGATCGATGATCTAGATCGATGTGAAATGGGCTCTTGATTCTTTTCGCACGATCTAGAGAATCAACGATCGATCATTGTATTTTCAAGAAGCTATCTAGTGAATGTGATTCATTGAAAGGACAAAGGATAGGACGAAGAACCCTAATTCTTCGCAAGATCCTTAAACCTCGATCAATCGACATCGAGTTAGCATCAATTCGCTAATGGATAAGAAACGTTAATTTCTGGTCTTCATCACATCTACAATCTAATCGATTCCTACGAGCTTTACTTCAAATCTTGAAACCCTAAGTGATTGGAATTCTATCGAAACTCGATTCTCGATGTTTATCATTTTCTTGATTCTTGATTAGAATAGTGACACTTGAAACCATTGATAAAAATCCTGAATCATGTTTTCGTTTCTTTTCTATTAACTTTTCAATTCAAAACAAAACAAATTAGAACGAATCGCACAATCCCTGTGGACGATCCGCACTTACTAACGAAATCTATACACGACACCGTTATTGATTGCGGTCAAATAATTCTTTGATTGTGAATTCTATTCATTTTCTAAACCGACACAAAGATATAGATCAACCAAATGGTACCATTATCGGGGATCATTTGATTCGATACTACACAACAAGAATTTCATTCAATCAAATGGCGCCGTTGCCGGGGATCGCGCGCTAATTCGTTCTTTATTTGAAATTTGAATTGAAAGATTTATTCCATTACATTTTTGAGATCAAAATTCGCACAAACCCTAAACGATTTGTTGTGGTTTATTGCAAGGAGATCTGGAGCTTGCTGGGAAATTGAAAAATTATTTGGAGAATTCCAGAGGACTAGGGAAGTGATCAGGAGTATTCTGTAGATTTTCCTTTCAAGAGGTCCGACTAAGACACCGCGGAAGCGCGGTCTACGGACCCATATGCGGCGGAACCGCGGCATCTTTGAGGGTTCTCTGTGAAATTTTTCTTTCAGGTACTTTCTTACCTTCTTCTCTCTCCTCTTTTAGCTCCAACTAACAAATTTCTGCAGGATTCTTTGCAAAAAAAAAAATCGCAGCGCCTCAAAAAGCAAAATTAAATTTGTGCGTGTTTTTGTTTCTTGGTTGTTTGCATAACTAATACGGATATTAAAGGGCACGGCCAAATCCAAATTAGATGGGGAGTTCATTATCCTTCCTAGGCCCCAAAAATCGCAAAACTTGCATCCGCATTGACCCACATTAACTAAAAAATATCTAGAGATGACTCTAAGGACCGTCGCGCTCACTTAGAAAAGAAGAAGGCCGTGGGTAATTCATTGCTTATCCGCGTTTTCTTGTGGTGTCTAAGGCAAGTGTGTTGAAGGCTAGTGGTTATTAATTAGGCCCACTACTTACGTAGTGGAGTACCTTCCCACTTACCTGGCACTTACCTGGCCACAGGAGGACAAAGAGGCAGTGGAGGATTCTATCTTGCGACTTGTCTTCTGGCAGTTAGGAGCGGTCTAGAGATCTGATCTAGGCGACCCCTAGAATTAGGGTTTTGTGTGTTGCATTTGTTGTGTCGCATCATTTTTTCAAAAATCCGTCCACTTTTCAAAACAAACACCGCATTCATCATTTTCCCCTAATTATAAGCCACGCTGCCACTTGTACTAACCCTTTTTAGTGCAAGATAGGCTGGACACGGGATTCTAGTGCCCGTTTAGTCCGCGTACCTCCTATTGACTCCGAAGTCGATATTTCTACATTTACCTTTTCTTTACCCACTACCACACCCACACCGATGGATCCGGCTCCATCAAATTTCTTTTCCACTAATCTGCCGCCGTCCGTTGGTGCGCAGAATCTATCCCGCATCTCTCTCCAAGAGAGGTGCTACCCTATTCGAGGTCCTTTTTCGACCTGCTTATCCACACCACCAGCCAACGGGGATAATTTTGAAATTAAACCCCAGTATATCAATCTTCTACCCAAATTCCACGGACTCGAGACTGAGAACGCTTACGTTTTCATTACCCAATTTGAAAACGTATGCGCAATGATGGGTACGTCACAACTTTCAGTGGATGCTATGCGTCTACGACTTCTTCCATTTACTTTGTGCGATATAGCCGAGAAGTGGCTATATAACACTACCGCACACTCTATTACGAATTGGGAAGAATTTGTAGCGGCATTCCTTAAGAAATTTTACCCAATACAAAAGACAGCTCGAATCCGTAGCGAACTGAATCAATTTACCCAGCTTCCGAATGAACCGTTCTCGAAGTGCTTTGAACGCTTCAAGGATCTTTTGGTTCAATGTCCTCATCACGGCATCCCGAGATGGGATCTTTGCCGAATCTTATATGAGGGCATTAACCCGAACACTAAACATAACCTTGAGAACATGTGTCAAGGCACTTTTATGACCAAGGATGATGGGGAGGCATGAAAATTTTTAGAAGAGTTCGCTGAAAAATCACTACAGTGGGAGAGTGGTACCCAACCATTGAATAGGGGTGGAGTACACCAAATAGATGTGTCCATAGGTGTTCGAGCTGAGATGGCAGCAATGCAAAAGAAGCTCGAGGCTATGGAACACAAATTTGCAGCAGCCTCCCTAAACCCAGTGTCGCTCCCCAAAACTGTTTGTGGGTGCTGTTCTGATCCGTCTCACTTAACGGAAGAATGTCCATTAAACTCTGCATTTCAAGGTCACGAGCATACAAATGCCGCATTTCAAAGACCTAGAAACGATCCTTATTCTTCCACGTACAATCAGGGTTGGAAGAATCACCCGAATTTTGCTTGGAACCAACAACAATTTCAAAACACGGTTCCAAGCCAAAATAATTTCCAAAGGGCTCTTCCACCACAACAGCAACCCCTTCAACTCACTCAGCACCCCTACCAGTCACAAAATTTCCACAACCAGGTCAACACTCCTGCACAGTCTAATCCTATGCAGTTGACCGGTTCTGACGAATTCTCTCAATTCACTCAAACCATGAAATCACTCTTGTCAAATTTCTTAGAGGTTTCGGCTGAGGTTAGAACTTCCGTCAGTGAGATAAAGAAAAACTCAGGGTCCCAAGCTAAGAGTATCAGATCGATGGAAGCTGAAATCGCACGACTTAAAGCCGAAATGAGTGCGAGAGAAAAAGGGAAACTTCCGTCTCAACCCCTACCGAATCCTGGGCATTACAATGTAAATGCCATCACAACGTTGAGATCAAGAAGAGTGCTGAACAACCATGTTGGGGAAGAAGTTGATGATATTGGAAATCATATCAACACCCCGGCTGAGACCTTTCCTCACACACACACTTCTCCTTCTGATCCTTGTTCTTCTACCACACCACCGTCTAGCGAGCCTATTCTCCATTTCCCTCTAGGCTCGACACCTCAGTATAGCCCTTCTAGTTCTCCATAGACGATCCCCACACCTCTTTTGGGATCTCGTCTACCCCCTCTTCCTTCTCCTATGATGGACCCGGCACATATTGCGAAAGCTCCTTACCCAAATCGGTTAAGGGGTAACAGAACGAGTCCTCATATAGAGAAAATTATGAAAATGTTCAAACAGGTTAACATCAATATCTCTCTCCTAGATGCGATTTAACAAGTCCCCGCTTATGCGAAAATTCTTAAAGACTTGTGCACTAGGAAGAGGAAGACCCAAGTGCCGAAGAAGGTCTTTATGTCTAATAATATTAGCACTGCTTTTATTCCCCAGCTACCAAAGAAACGAAAGGACCCAGGATGTCCTACAATATCGATTTCTATTGGGGGTAAAAATATAAATCGTGCTCTTTTAGACCTTGGCGCAAGTGTTAACCTACTTCCATATTCTGTATATGAGCAACTAGGGATTGGAGAGCTGAAACCTGCTCACTCCACTCTCCAAATGGCAGACTGTTCAATCACCAAACCAAGGGGTGAACTAGAGGATGTGTTGATAAAGGTCAGGGAATTTGTATTCCCTGTAGACTTCATTGTACTTGATACACAACCTGTAGTAAACCCCCGGGGCCAAATTCCGGTGATTCTGGGTCGTCCTTTCCTTGCCACTTCCAACGCTGTTATAAACTGTAGAAATGATTCAATGAACTTATCATTTAGAAATATGACCATTGAACTAAACATCTACAAAGTTGGAAGTCAGCCATCAGAACCCTCTGCTCATATTCTAGATGTGTGCTCTGTCCACGAGATCGCTCCCAATAGTTGCGGAGCTGAGGAACTATGCTTTACTGATCTCGACAACATTACCACATCTCTGTTTGATCTCACACATGATCTTAGTGAGGACACTTTTCCTACACTTGAGTCCGACACTCGTGACCTATCTCCACCCGAGTCTGTATCTTTCACAGGCTCTGAGCTTCTTTGTAATTCCAAAAATCACTCGATGATCCCACCTTCTATCATTTCTCCGCCTGAATTAGATCTCAAAATTTTACCTTCTCATCTTAAATATGCTTATTTAGGTGAGAATGAGTCTTTACCGGTTATCATATCCGCTTCTCTAGCATCAGAGCAAGAGAATGCACTTTTATCGGTATTGAGATCAAATAAAGAGGCGTTTGGTTGGACTATGGCGGACATCAAAGGGATTAGTCCCTTGATAGTTGAACATCATATAGATGTGATGAATGATGCCAGACCAACCCGAGAACCACAGAGACGGTTAAATCCCGTCATGAAGGAAGCGGTGATGAAAGAGATCGTCAAATGCCTAGATAATGGTATTATATACCCCATCTCCGATAGCCAATGGGTGAGTCCTATACATGTCGTCCCTAAGAAATCCGGCATCACTGTTATAACCAATGAGGCAAATGAGTTGATTCAGACACGCGCCCAAACTGGGTGGCGTGTATGTATTGATTATAGAAAACTCAATGCTGCCACGAGGAAAGACCACTTTCCTCTACCATTCATTGATCAAATGCTGGAACGCTTAGCGGGACGAGAGTATTATTGTTTTATGGACGGATACTCAGGCGATAATCAGGTCCCCATCGCCAAAAAGGATCAAGATAAAACCACTTTTACTTGTCCTTTTGGTACCTTTGCTTACAGTCGCATGCCCTTTGGGTTATGCAATGCTCCCGCTACCTTTCAGCGGTGTATGATGGGGATATTCTCTGATATGGTAGAGAATTTTCTGGAGATCTTTATGGACGATTTCTCGATTTTTGGAGACTCTTTTTCTGATTGCCTATAGAATCCTGACGCAGTTCTTACTCGTTGCAAAGAGAAGAACTTAACTTTGAACTGGGAAAAATGCCATTTCATGGTCCAAGAAGGAATTGTACTTGGACATGTTATTTCACAGAAAGGCATTGAGGTTGACAGAGCTAAGATAGATGTCATTCAAAACCTCCCTCATCCCAAAAGCGTCAAAGATATTCGATCTTTCCTTGGCCATGCGAGCTTTTATAGGAGATTCATTAAGAATTTTAGCAAAATTGCTAGACCTTTAACTCTTCTCCTGGCCAAGGATACGACCTTCTACTTTGACTCGGACTGTGAGACAGCTTTTGACTCACTTAAACACTCACTCACTTCAGCCCCCGTTCTATCGTCTCCAAATTGGGACTACCCCTTTGAGCTGATGTGTGACGCATCCGAATTTGCAGTAGGTGCAGTCTTAGGACAGCACATTGATAAGATGCCACACGTGATCTATTATGTGAGTAAGACCCTGAATGATGCTCAAATCAATTATACGACCACCGAAAAAGAACTTTTGGCGGTTGTATTTGTATTAGAAAAATTCAGGCCTTACTTAATTGGCTCACCTATAGTTGTGTACACTGACCATTCCGCCTTAAAACATCTTCTGGCGAAGAAAGATGCAAAAGGTCGACTAATACGTTGGATCCTATTGTTACAAGAATTTGATCTTGTTATCAAAGATAAGAAAGGATGTGAAAACGTAGTAGCCGACCATCTTTCACGCATCTCTTCTTCCCCTGTGACCCTACCGATCAATGATTCGTTTCCTGACGAACAACTCTTGAGCGTATCCAATGAACCTTGGTTCAGGGATATTGTGAACTATCTTGTCACGGGACTTATATCCAGCGATTGGTCTAAACAGGACAAATACCGTTTTCTATCCCAAGTAAAACACTTTTACTGGGATGATCCATATTTGTTTAAATATTGTCCTGATCAGATCATTCGCCGGTGTGTCCCGAAAGAAGAGTTCAAGAGTGTTCTTTCTTTTTGTCATGATCAGGCCTGTGGGGGTCACTTCGGTCCTAAAAAGACGGCGGAAAAGGTTTTGCAATGTGGATTTTATTGGCCGACCTTATTCAAGGACGCATTTGAGTATTGCAAAACCTGTACACAATGTCAGTACACGGGTAGAATATCCCAGAGAAATGAAATGCCTCAGCAACCTATCTTGGTTGTTGAAATATTCGATGTTTGGGGTATTGATTTTATGGGTCTCTTTCCCAACTCCTTTAGGAATTTGTACATACTGCTGGCGGTTGATTATGTCTCAAAGTGGATTGAAGCCATTCCATGTCACACTAATGACAAGAAAGTGGTCATTAGGTTCTTAAAAGAGAATATCTTTTCGCGATTTGGACACCCACGCGCTATCATTAGCGATAATGGGACACATTTCTGCAACAGATCCTTCGAGACTCTAATGCGGAAATACGCAATCAACCACCGACTTTCTACACCCTATCATCCCCAAACGAGCGGGCAGGCTGAGATCTCAAACAGACAGATCAAACTTATCCTGGAGAAGACTGTTGCTAAGAATAGAAAAGACTGGTCGACCAAACTGACGGATGCTCTTTGAGCATTCAGAACTGCATTTAAGACCGACCTAGGGATGTCTCCATATAGGATAGTGTTTGGGAAGGCATGTCACTTACCCATCGAGATAGAGCATAAAGCATTATGGGCTATTAAGAAAATCAACTTTGACCTCAACCAAGCCTGCACCTTTCGGAAGCTGCAACTAAATGAGCTAAGCGAACTCCACGATGAAGCTTATGATAACGCTGTGATCATAAAGAATAGGACTAAGGTTTTTCACGATAAAAATATTTTGAGGCAAACATTTTCACCTGGTCAACAAGTCCTTCTTTATGATTCACGATTACACCTTCACGCGGGTAAGCTCCGATCTCGATGGAAGGGACCTTTTGTTGTGCGGTCTATAAACCCGCACGGGGCAGTAGAAGTAGAAAATGTTAAAAACGGCACATTTTTCAAAGTGAATGGACATAAATTAAAGCCGTATTTTTCCACTGACCCCACGGAGGAGCTCCTGATCTTACAGGAGCCATTTTATTTGGATTAAAATTCCTCCGTCTCACCCCATGTCCAGTATATCATTGCATCATCTTTTGAATGGAGGTGAGTGAAAAGAGTAAGTTTGGGGGAGATTCTTCACTTATATATTTTTCCCCCACTAATAATTCCTCCCAGGCTTACAAGTTTTGTAGATATAGCTGTTGGCAACAGTGAGGACACTGTTGAAAACAAGTTTGGGGGAGCTTTGTGCTTATTTTTGCATCATTTGCATATCATTTGCATAAGCACAAAACATTTCTTTAAAAACCTATAAAAATTTAAAAAATTTCAAAAACCATAAAAATTTAAAAATTTTCAAATATAAAAATATTTTAATATTTAAACTTTTTTGTACATAAATAAGATAATAAAAGTTTAGATAGTGAACAATTACATCCATGAGATTAGAAAAAAATTAAGAAAACTAAGAAAATTAGAAGTTTTCTTATACGAACTAGTAATAAGCAGTTATGAGCCGTTGTCCCAAGGGTTAGTAAGATGAAGGACGTCACTAATCTGAGGATAAAACTAAGTCTGAAAAATAGTTTCTATTCTGAAAGCCAAACATTTTGAACGTTGCTACCCTGCTATTCGCACTTACACACGTCTTGAAATCTGGGATAGTAGAGGATACCTTGAAATGCTCTTGTCTTAAAGCCGATGTATGAAGGAAATAAAAAAAAAAGTGAATAAAAAAATATAAAAGTGGTGAGAAAAATAGACACTGGTTTTGTTATCACCGAGGGCAATAAAAAATGTATAGCGAGGGTGCCTCTTCACCTAGTGCCTTAAGGCCAACTGGTCTGGGAGTCACTGCTATGCCTGAGGTGGTGCAAGACGAGGAAAATACACCAAATAAGCAAGCACATGAGTAATCGGTCGGTTAGTACCTCAAGAAGTATTAACGGTCGCATGAAAGTGTGTGAGCAATCTCATCTAAATATTCATTAATTAAAAAGTACTGAGGCTGATGGGTAAGAGTATGATAGCTTGAATTGAATTCTCCGGGTGTAGGGATGTCTTTTACACACACGCAGGGTGATATGATCGATGTTTGGAAGAAAGATAGGAATGAAGAATAAAACGATGTTTTATTGAGGGAGGACGTGATTTCTAACATCTTTTCATGACCATTAAGATAGGGCTCATGAAAACCGAAACGCTAGCTTAGTTGGAAACCCTAATTTTCAAGGCTTTTCTTCTACGATTCTTTTCTTTAAATGTAATATTCATGATCTTTCTTTTATTATCGGATTTTGTGGGTGCAATCCGCTGAAAACCCTTAGGAGACAACACTCCTCCTACTAGGGACACCTAGAGGTTTAAAAGCTTGTTGCACGTGCTCAGTGCAATCGTGTTGCCTACGAAAGTGTGCTAGTTAGTTTTTCTCTTTCTTTATTTTCTCCTTCTCTTTTTAATAAAAAGTTCGCTCGAGACGATCGAAATTAAGTTTGGGGGAATTTGATTAGTCGAAAATATTGCATCTTTTAACCGGCAATTTCCCTATCAATTGTATTCATATAGAAGTGTTCGGCAGTCATATAGCACATATTAGCAAAACAGTCATAAAATATCAGATTACATGTGTTAGACCTTAAAACCGGCATTTCTAGGGAAATTGAGTGCATTTCATAGCATGGCATCATTTCTATATATCACAACTTGTGTTTCGAAGTCCGTGCAGGAAAATACAGAAGATCGATCAAAATTTACATAACAAGACTGCTAAAGAATACGCCAACTCAAGGATTCAGAATCTGGTAGTGATCTATAAGTCATGCAGAGAATCAACATATCAGAAAATATACTTGAAGACAGAACAAAGGAACGCAGAGAAGTTTAAGCCCTAAGGCCACCATATGGCCGCGGTTCCGCGGCCTAAGCTGCCTTGTGCCGCGGAACCGCGGCAGTTCTGCCACGTCAGCACTTAATTTTCAGTGCACAACTCTTACCTCAGTTCCTACACTTCAGAAAACTTATGCAAGTTCCAGAAGACTCCTGAACATTCTGCCAGATCAGCAAACCCTTGGATCTAAACTAAACTAGCCTTTTATTCTAGAACCTTCTCCCTAAACCCTAGCTTAAACCCTAAGCTAAGCTCCTAACTAACTACTTCTAGAAGCCTTTCAACAAACTTTTGGAGAGAAGTTCTATTTCAAATCAAAGACCTAGGGTTTGGGAAATCTATAAATAGGACCCTAGGCTCACTTGTAAAAGAATTATTGATTGTGAGGGATTGTAATTCAATTGTGAGAGCATTCATTGTTGTTGAGTGTAAAAACCCTAGTTCTTCATCTACCCAACAACAACAACCTCCAAACCCTAATCCTAATCCAATCTACAAATACCCAATTCAAGATTCATGGAGTTCAAGAAAAGCAAGTCTTCGACGACCCTTTAGAAGCAAAGCCGGACTTCATCGGAGCACGAGATCGAAGCGATCCAAGACTCAAGAAGCCGAGCGATACAAGATTCGACGAGCAAAGTTCCTTCCTCTTGTAATTCTTGAGAGTTGTAACTTCTTGTTGATATAATAAAGGTGAAGATTCTTTAAACTTGTTTACATTTCAATTCTAGCATCATGATTTCATTTCGATTCTTGAATGTATTCTTTGTGATGATGTGTGAATAAACTCCGCTCGTGGAGGAATCGAGATGATTGTAGAATGATGATGTTGATAAATCTTTAAATGTTTTCTTAAGTCCTATAGCAATTGTGAATTCTTGAAAATAGAATGATCGATGATCTAGATCGATGTGAAATGGGCTCTTGATTCTTTTCGCACGATCTAGAGAATCAACGATCGATCATTGTATTTTCAAGAAGCTATCTAGTGAATGTGATTCATCGAAAGGACAAAGGATAGGACGAAGAACCCTAATTCTTCGCAAGATCCTTAAACCTCGATCAATCGACATCGAGTTAGCATCAATTCGCTAATGGATAAGAAACGTTTATTTCTGGTCTTCATCACATCTACAATCTAATCGATTCCTACGAGCTTTACTTCAAATCTCGAAACCCTAAGTGATTGGAATTCTATCGAAACTCGATTCTCGATGTTTATCATTTTCTTGATTCTTGATTAGAATAGTGACACTTGAAACCATTGATAAAAATCTTGAATCATGTTTTCGTTTCTTTTCTATTAACTTTTCAATTCAAAACAAAACAAATTAGAATGAATCGCACAATCCCTGTGGACGATCCGCACTTGCTAACGAAATCTATACACGACACCGTTATTGATTGCGGTCAAATAATTCTTTGATTGTGAATTCTATTCATTTTCTAAACCGACACAAAGATATAGATCAACCAAATGGTACCATTATCGGGGATCATTTGATTCGATACTACACAACAAGAATTTCATTCAATCAAAAGGTTAGAATAGATTCAAAGAATTTGAAATGTAAAGAATGTATAGTTGCTGATTCTTATTATTCTTGTAATATATTGTTTAGGATTCCATGCAGAACTGACCTGTATGGGCCACCAACAAAACCTTTCTAGACCGAATCGTTTTAAAATTCTTTCGAGACCGAATGCTCCATGAGGAGGTCTGCATCTCGCTTTACTAGCCCGATGATGTACGATAATCCGCACCATCTAATAGCGGGTCTCCTAAAGAGGGTTGTAGAGGCATATTTGCAAAGAGTTTTGATAATACAATTCAAAAGAAAACCGGGTTTTTATAGTAGATGGTATTTTAATGTAATATGGTAACAAAAGTAAGCTCAAGGGACATCGTGCTATATAAACATGTGTGTATGTGAGGGTAGGTCATTACCCCGTGAAGTTTTCTAAAGGTATAATTATCTAAAGAACTAAAAGATGAATATATGTAGTTCATGGTATTTTAACGTAAAAGTTAAATTAAAGTTATTTAGCATGATATTATTGAGTGAAAGTTGGTTCTAAATATGAGTTTGATAGTTATAAACATATGTAAGAATATTGATGAGCAATGATTAAGAAAAAATGTGATTTCAAGGTTTTAGAATCAAAAGTCGGTGTTAACTCCACTTACCGACGTATTTTGAAAAAGAGATTTTTAGAGAAAAAGAATAAGGATGGGAAAGAACTTACAAGTTAGAAGGGTGAAAAGGAGGTAAAAGAAGATGGGGCAGTTGTCGTGATGTCGCGAGGTCGCCGGAACTTGTTCGATTCCTCACCGGAATTTGATCTTTGGCTAACTCCACCTGTACTCTTCTTGTACTTAAGAAAATTTGAGGGTTTTGGCTAGAATTTTCAGATTGAGGAAGGGTTAGGATATAGGGTTGTATTTATAGTGTGGAATTAGGGTTTTGGAATTGAAAGAATGAATTTAAATTTGATTTAAAGATGAAATTGAAGTCTCTGTTTAATTTCAGAGAAATCAAACAGTGCAGGGGTAATGGGGGTAGGCCAAGGGTCATGTGGGCAAAACACGGGGACTTTTTACCCAAGGGGGTCGTCGCTGCCGGTTATTCAGAGCATCTCGCGTGGTCCATTGTGTGAATGGAGCCGTTGGATTCTCGCCATGTGTCCTACTCTGTGTACACAACATTTTATACATGTTTAATTTTCCAGACATTCATTTCTATGTGCAATGCACGTGTAAACTTTTGGGCTTCCAAAAAGTTTAAAAGAAAAATCAGGAAAAATATAATGTGGCTGATGGAGTTCGAACATAGGGGCTACGTCATAGTAGTGCAAGACTTTACCAATAAGCTACAAGTTGTTTCTTGCTGTTTTTAACAAAAATTTAACTTTACTCAGGCTTGTAAACTCTTTTCTGTACATTGAACTGAAATTTTCCGTACAATAAATTCAGAGTCATTACATTCTACCCTCCTTATAAAAATTTTGTCCTCGAAATTTACAATTACATAAGGACTAATTTACAAATAAGTGAGGATATCTTGCACGCATATTGTCTTCTTGTTCCCATGTTGATTCTTCTGGCGAATCTTTTCTCCACATCACTCGGACCAAGTTTACTTCCTTATTTCGCAATGTCTTTACTTTTCTGTCCAGAATTTTAATGGGTTGTTGCTCACAAGATAGATCTGTCTGTACAGTGAGCTCGAAGTGATCAAGGTTGTGGCTGGGGTCACTCACATATTTTCGAAGCTGGGATATGTGGAATACATTGTGCACTCCTTCCAATGAGGGTGGTAGTGCCAAACGGTATGCCACTTCTCCGACTCGTTCGAGAATGTCGAACGATCCTATATATCTCGGACTGAGCTTACCCCTCTTGTTAAAATGGATCACTCCTCGATTTGAAGAGATCTTTAAGAAAACATGATCTCCAGGTTGGAACTCCAGGTGTCGGCGCTTTGCATCAGCCCAATACTTCTGTCGGTCTTGGGCTATGCGCATTCTTTCCCTGATCGTGCGAACTACGTCTACAGTTGCCACGATCATCTCTGGTCCTAGAGGTTCCCGATCTCCGATGTCGTCCCAACTAGTGGTGATCGACACTTCCTTCCGTAGAGTGTTGCAAACGGTGTCATTCCAATACTTGCCTGATAGCTGTTGTTTTATGAAAACTCCACAAGATGTAGGTGATCTTCCCACGAACCTCTGAAGTCTAACATACAAGCTCTTAGCATGTCTTCTAGAATCTGAATTGTTCGCTCAGACCGTCCACCTGTTTGTGGATGATAAGCCGTGCTGAAGTTCAAACTTGTTCCCAGGCTAGCTTGCAGACTCTGTCAAAACTGTGATCGAAATCTGGTATCTCGATCAAAGACGATGCAAACTAGTACTCCATGTAATCTCACTATCTCCTGCATAAGTTCATAGGTATCAAAAATAGTAAATATCGAAGAGTTAAATCTTGCTTTAGATTCAGACTCACCTCCATGTACTTCTTTGCTAATGTCTCGGTAGATTGGCCAACTCGAAAGAGAATAAAGTGAGCCGACTTTATGAGTCGATCCACAATAACCCATACTGCGCCGTTACCCTTCGTGCTGCGAGGAAGGGCGGTCACGAAGTCTATGGTAATGTGCTGCCATTTCCATTCTGGGATAGCTAACGGTTGAAATAGTTCAGCAGTCCTGTGATGTCCAGCCTTTACTTGCTGACACACCAAACACTTGACTGCGCTTCTGGCTACTTCACGCTTCATTCCATGCCACCAGTAGTGTTGCCGTAGATCTTTGTACATCTTTGTACCACCAGGATGTACTGAGTACGGAGGGCTGTTGGCTTCTTTCATCAACTCTTCTTGAACAGAATCTTGTGGTATACACAATCTACTTCCATATCTAAAAGATCCATCTTCGTGGATGATGAAGTCTGTTCGAAATCCACTTTCTACCTGTTCTCGGATCTTTTGCAGCTTAGCATCACTTGCTTGAGCTGTCTTGATCTAATTGACAATAGTAGACTGAACTTGTAAGTTCATCAAATATGAAGCGTTACTTGGCATAACTGCTTCGATCTCCATCCCGTATAATTCCTGCTGTAGCTTCCACTGTGCGGTGAGATTCATTGATAGTGGCTGGCGACTAAGTGCATCAGGAACTACATTCACCTTCCCTGGATGATACTTTAGGTTGATGTCGAAGTATGCCATGAGTTCTAGCTATCTTCTCTGCCGCATGTTCAGTTCCTTCTGGGTAAATACATACTTTAGACTCTTGTGGTCAGTGTATATATCCACTCGTTCTCCCAGAAAATAGTGGCACCAAACCTTAAGTGCAAAGATAACGGCTGCCAACTCAAGATCATGTGTTGGATAGTTGCTGTCACACCCCGCTTCTCGGTGTACGGACAAGGGGACGTGGCGGGTCACGCGACATATTTATTCAGAAGTAAATACGCTAAGCGTAAATAAGCAATATAATAAAGTACACAAGAAAATGGCAAGAGATGTAATTGAACAACAATTTTTATTTATTAAACATTTCTTTACAATACAACTAGAAATATAAATACAATGCGGAAAAACAATGCCTAAACAATGGCATGAACTGAAAGAAAAGTGAGTACACGTGAAGCCTAGTGGTCGTGTTGCTCAGTGGTCTGCTCCAATTGCTCTTGGCTGGTCTCGAACTTCTCAGAGTCGGGTCCTCCTAACAACATTCCAAAGAAAGAAGAGAAATGGGAATGTAGTCAGCGAACAATCGCTCGGTAAGTCCCAAAGAGAGATAGAAATAGAATAGACAGATAAGAGAATATAACTAGTATAATGTTTGATTGGTATGCTAACGCGGTTGTTTGTAGCTTGGTACAGAATATGCCAGTGTATACGAAAGGAGTCCAACTTACACCGTGGACTATGGTAACCCGTAGTACAAGGCTCCGTCGATAAAAGCACGGAACAACGACAATGGATATATAGTTACGTCTTTTAATGATCATCTCACGCCACTTTTAACACATTCTGTGCCAGTCTACCCTTTTAAAACCCCGTAATATCTTTTGTATTGATTGTATTGAAGTAAATTATAGATGTAAGACTTGCCGAAACCGTGATATCAGTTGTTCATGTAAATGGATAGAATGTAAACGGATAGTCATGTAATCAAGTCTATAAATATCCATGGTTCGGTCAAATCAAGTTATATTGATATAAACGGAAATTCTGGTATACATGGATTCATGTTGTGTTGCAGTTATATTTGAATTGTATTCAAGTATAGATTGAATTCGGATTGTTTTCAGATTAGACTGGGACTCAGATTGAGTCAGACTCTTTAAACAGAATTGAAGTCCTGAATTAGTTTTGATGTTATCGGTAACTGCTGCACATGGACGACAGAATTTGTGTCTTTTTCCAAGACAATTACCGTGTTGATAATACCGTTTTTAGTTTGTCTACCTTAAATAGGCAAGCACCCACATTCTCCGACTCCCTGAGGCTCAAGAGAACCGGTCCCGCTTAAACCTATATTTACTAGGGTCCTAATATAACTTGAGGAGATTTTATGAAAAATAGTTTTGATATATTTTCAAAATACACCTCAAATATTTAATTATCGTTTTTAGGGTTTTCATAGATATAATTTTTAAGAGTGATGAGATGGTCTAGTGGATATAAACCTAACTTGAATAGTATATGGTATTTTCATGTAATTTGACTTGTATTGATTCTTGATGGTATTTTCATGAACTTTGTGATTCTTCTCTTTTGATTTAGAAAACATGGAATATATTATATTTTTAAAATATATATTTTGATAATATTTATATATATATATATATATATATTTATTAAAAATAGAATTTCTTTATTAATAGAAATCACATTTTCTTAAAAATTGTAATAAAATTCTATCGAGATCGTATGCTCCGTGAGGAGATCTGCATCTCGCACTACTATTCCGATGGATGTGCGATAACCCACACCAACCAAATTAGATTCCCCATAATGGGTTGTAAGAACTTAATCGTATGGAATTAATTATAACAATCTAAATAATACGGTTTTTTGATAGTTTAAGATATTTTAATGTAAAATTTGTATTGCCCCACAAAATATCGTTCTCAAGCCATCGTGTTATGTCGAGATGAGTGTTGTGATGAGATAGGTCATTACCTCGTGCAATTTCTAAAGGTAATATGAGCAAAAAGATAAAGTAATATCGTATGTAAATTTGATGGTATTTTACTGTAAAAATGAAATAAAAGTTGCAATACATATTATTTTGAATTAAAACTTGTTGTAAATGTTGTTTTATCTTTGTTAAAAATTATAAGAAGAGATGGTTAATTTGTTGTTTAAGAAAAGTTGAGATTTTAAAGAAATGAGAATCGGAAGTCGGAATAACTTCGCTTCCGACGAGTTTTGAGAAAAGAGTGTTTTAGATTAGAAATGTAGGAGGGGAGAGGGGACTTACAGTTTGAGAATAGAAGGGGAGATAAAGGAATATTTTGAAGGCGTCGTGCAGTCGCGTCGTCGCTAGATTTGTCCCGAAATGTCGCCGGAACTTTGACCTTAGCTAACTCCATTTGTACAACTTTTGGACTTAGAAATTTTGAGAGTTTTGATGCTAGATTTCAGAATAGAGAGGGCTAAAGTGTAGTGTAGTATTTATAGGATAGAATTAGGGTTTAGGGTATGAATAGAGAATTAAAAATGTATTAAAACTTGGATTAAAGAGGTGAATTAACACTCTCTGTTAATGTGCAGAAAAATCAAATAGAATAGGAGCAGTAGGGGAGCCCAAAAGTGCTAGGGTTAAAATTTTGTAGCATTTGCTACGGTTGGGACTGGCAGCACCGAACCCAAGTAAGATCTCGTCGGCCATCTTGGTGTGGTGGGGTGTGGGATTGCTGTCACGTATCCTAATTGCTTCATATAGCTCAATACACATGTTTGATTTCTGAGACTTTTCATTTTTACATGTTTTGCACGTGTAGACTTTTGGGCTTCCAAAAAATTTAAAAGAAAAATCAGCAAAAATATTATGTGGATAAGGGGATTCGAACACAGGGGCTATATCACAAAAGTGCAAGGCTTTACCAATGAGCTACAAGTGCTTTTCTTGCTGTTCAAAAACAATTTAAATTTATAACTTATGCTCAGGCTAAGATATTCCTTTCTATACTTTACAAAAAAAAATTGTACAGAAGTTTAGGGTTGTTACAGTTGCGCTCATGAACTTTCAGCTGTCTTGATGCAAAAGCTACAATCTTTCCATACTGGTGTAGAACACATCCTAATTCCTTACCAGATGTATCGAAATGCACAACAAATCCTCCAGATTGGTCTGCTATTACGAGAATAGGAGCAGAAGTTAATCTCGACTTGAGTTCTACAAAACCTTGTTCACATGTTTCTGACCATACGAATTCATTTTTACGTGTGAGCTTGGTCAGGGATGCTGCAATTTTCGAGAAACCTTCAATAAATTTTCGGTAGTATCCTGCCAATCCCAAGAAGGTTCGAATATCCATTTTGATGAAATATGGTAAGAAAAGTATGATCAGGGTACAACGTGCTATATAAACATGTATGTATGTGAGGGGTGGGTCATTACCCCGTGAAGTTTTCTAAATGTATAATTATCTAAAGAACTAAAAGATGAATATATAAAGTTCAGGGTATTTTAACGTAAAAGTTAAATTAAAATTATTTAGCATGATGTTATTGAGTGAAAGTTGGTTCTAAACATGAGTTTGATGGTTATAAACATAAGGTAAGAATATTGATGAGCAATAATTAAGAAAAGTATGATTTCAAGGTTTTAGAATCAAAAGTCGGTGTTAACTCCACTTACAGACATATTTTGAAAAAGAGATTTTTAGAGAAAGAGAATAAGGATGGGAAATGACTTACAAGTTAGAAGGGTGAAGAAGAGGTAAAAGAAGATGGGGCAGTTGCCGTGATGTCGCGGAGTCGCCGGAACTTGGTCGATTTCTCGTCGGAATTTGATCTTTGGCTAACTCCATATGTACTCTTCTTGTACTTAAGAAAATTTGAGGGTTTTGGCTAGAATTTTCAGATTGATGAAAAGTTAGGGTATGGAGTTGTATTTATAGTGTGGAATTAGGGTTTTGGAATTGAAAGAATGAATTAAAATACATTTAAATTTGATTTAAAGATGAAATTGAAGTCTCTGTTTCATTTCAGAGAAATCAAACAGTGCAGGGGTAATGGGGGTGGGCCAAAGGTCATGTGGGCAAAGCACGGGGACTTTTTACCCATGGGGGCCGTCGCCGCCGGTTATTCAGAGCATCTCACTGGTCCATTGTGTGAATGGAGCCGTTGGATTCTCGCTATGTGTCATATTCTGTGTACACAACATTTTACACATATTTAATTTTTCAGATTTTTCATTTCTATGTGCAGTGCGCATATAAACTTTTGGGCTTCCAAAAAATTTAAAAGAAAAATCAGGAAAAATATAATATGGCTGATGGGGTTCGAACACAGGTGCTACGTCACAGTAGTGCAAGACTTTACCAATGAGCTACAAGTTGTTTCTTACTGTTCTTAACAAAAATTTAACTTATAAATTGTACTCAGACTTGTAAACTCTATTTTGTACATTGAACTGAAATTTTCCGTACAATAAATTCAGAGTCGTTACACCTCCTCACCTCTCACTCCTCTCCCGACACCCTAGACCGCCAACACCAACTCCACGACAACCCCTGCACCCCGAACACCAACTCAAGAAACCCATAGCCATTTCGCCGCCGATGGCAGCCCATCGTCGCCGTCACCTCGCCACTTCTCCTCTGTTCTCGCCACCCCAGAACCCAACGCAACAGCCACGCCATTCATCTTCTTCATTTCTTACTTTTCTCGATCGTTTCTTGATTCTCTAATCGGCTTGCCGGAGTTGCGCGCGTTGCCTACAATCCGGACGACCCGGCCACCGTCGTCATCTTGCCTAGTCATCACGTCACGGCACGGCTCATCCAGGTCCCGTCCTGCCCGTGTAAGTTTGCACCACGACGTTATTCCGACGTCGAACGTAACATCCGTATCTCAACGTGAGATCCGATCAGCCAAGTTTTAACTTGCAACATGCTATATTATTATATCGATATGTATATGAATAAGAATAGTGTATGTGTTTTATTATTCAGCAAATATTACCGATTTACAGTTTTACGGTATCCGTTCGTATCCGTACTGATAATAGTTTATCTAGTTGCATGCCAGAATATCATGATATCATTATACTACTACATCACTACAACATGTTATCTAGTTTGCATAATACATGGTAATGGATGTATAATGGTTATTACAGATAGATACATATGCATTCTGGTATCGGTTGTGTTCGCCGTATTCCGATATTGACTACAGTTTAACATTGGGTATCTATTTGATTCATATACATCACATGACATGTTCACGACACACTACCAGATTTGTTATTTGGATCTAGTTACTGATGTCAACAATTCTAACTTGTTGTCCTGACGGACGTGCCTTGTTGTCTGCATAGACAAGAACTGTACCTACTTGATCCTGTGTTGGCATTAGATTTATATCGTTATTACCTGACTTGAACACAGAACCTTAGGGGAAAGGAGAAATCAAGAATTTAACCGAAACGTAATTCAAGAGTATATTATTATTGTTTACTGTTTTTCCGGACGTTACGGAATAAATCATTGTTTGTCGTTTTTCTGGACGTTACAGAATAAATACTTGTTTGCCGTGTTTCTGGACGTTACGGAATAAATACCGTTACCGTGGTCCCGTGGAAAATGAACATGATATATACTGTTGGGTTACGATGAAAATTATATTAATTGATTTCAAAGACTTTTAAAATAGATAATATAGAAGCACAGATTTAGAATACACATCACACACCCATACATATACATAGCTCACTATTTATACCTGTGTTTATTATTTATATTCATATTTAATCATATCATTATATTCTGGTCATTACTCTTATTTTGATATTATTACGCACTGACGTCTGAGTTTTACATGGCCCAGTTTCTCTTCCTTTATCGCAGGCAGATCAAGAGTATTTTAGCGATCAAGAGTATTTTAGTAATTAAGCCGAGCAATGAGGAATTGAACGTGTATTATTAGAGACGTTTAGTTTATTTATTTCTGTAGTTTTGTTTATTGATGTGAGCCTATATTGGGACATGATTCAGATATTGTTTATTAGATCTTGATTTGTTTCCGCTTTATATATTTTCTTGATTTTATTTATTGTGGCAGGTGGACATGTGTTAGCTAGTTTTTATATTTAACTGTTCTTGATATCCGATAGACAGCCGTAATGTAACTGTGGAGAGATGATTTCTAGCCACAGGTAGCATGGTTGGCTCTGTCACGTACCGTAATTACGTATCTTGGGAAGCGGGACGTGACAAAAAATAAATAAGATTTTTTTTCCTCTAATGTCAAACTAAATAAATTTAAATATTTTTTTTATTTTATTGTTAAATTCTATCATAATTCTTTGTATGGTTTGGCTTCCCAATAATGTTTGTTATGCATGTTGTGTCTTCTTGTCTAACCAAAATTCTCCCAGGTCGTTCAGTGGCCTTGTTGGAAACTTTTTAGATAAACACGATGGGATCCAAAATGTTAATGCACTTATATCATATTATAATTATGATAGTTATATATACGATTGTTATGTTTGAACTTATCTTAGTAATATAATTAAAGCCTTTGACAAATTATCTTGGTATATAGAATATACCTTGGATAATGCCAAGCCCACAGTAGAGTGATCGGATCCATCGTTCACGCACATAATTTCGGACCTTCCAAAAAAACCCTTTTGTTTTTATTTGTTTGTTTTTAAGGACGTTGTCAATTTTCATGTACAAGCAAAAATTGGATTCGTATGGATTTTGGTTTTTACTCTATTTTATATCTAATGTGTTATTTTAATTTGATTAGTTCCAATTATGTGTGGGTGATGTCCAGGAGAAATGTACAAATTTTAAGTATAAAAAGAGCGAAGTTATTTTTAATTGGTTAATCTCAACAACAACAAAAAAATCATCTCTAATTTACTATGCATGGCATTTATATCCCCTTGCACTCGCTCTAATCTTACAAAACACTCATAACATACTCTAAACAGCACGGAAACAACTTTTAGCCCAGATATAAAATGTACAGTCATTTTTCTTGTTCATTGCTTGAATTTGAAAAGATCGAAGCGCTGATAAACTATATGGGTCTTTTTGAGCAATCAACCCATTTATTTAATTTATTAACCTAATGGCTGTATATCTTTTCTTTATTTTTAAATAAGATAAAATCGGACTTTATGTTTAATTTTGATTGCTAATGCTTTTTCTTGTTCTGCTACACTTACAGATCATAGTATAAATGCTTCTCTCCACTTGTATTGGTTAGGTATTCGAGGGAAGATAAAGCAAGCAACAAGAGAAAAAATAATAATTTCCTATCTGTATAAATCCCATCAAAATCTATACTGGACCGTATGTTGAGTTTTATCTTTGGTTAAGACAGAATTAAAAGCTTTGAGGCGTGTATGATACACTTTCCGAAAGGTGATATTGCCCCCACTATGGGAGTACAGTAGAAGGCAATCACGCCCAAAATACAACAAAACCCTTGAAAACTCTCTTAGAAGATAATAAGAAGAAGATGCCTTAAATGTGAAGAGTAGGACATAATTTATAGACTTGAACAGACACAACCGTCTGAATGGTTGTGACCATTAAGAATTGAACAGATACAACAGTTAGTTCTGTTCAGACAACTTTTGAATCTGAAATTCAAAATGTCAACCCAAGATGGCCCAAGTGCCTCATCAAAGACAATAGTAAATAAATGTTACAAGCCTGCTAGAAATCAGGCCCACTTGGCTCATTATTCACTTTATTCAAGTTATTACTTAAATATTGGGAACTATTATAAAGACTTGGGTATTCGTCTCTCCATCCGATATGGGACTATTTCCCACATACAAATGCAACCAATATATTCAAACTACCAACAATCCCCCACTAGTTTGTATATATTAGCTGCAACCACATCTCTCTCGTGACAAATATTATGCATAAAGAAAGGTATCTCTCGATTTAAACCTTCCATTAGTGTGTGTATATCAATCGTCTAACAAAGTTATTGGTGTCCGCAGATTAAACCAAAACTTTTATAATTAGAATTTGAAATACAACACACACAATATTCATCTTATTTTCTAAGAGGTTTATAACTGCTTTAGCACTATTATGGCCATGTGCTAATCTTGTACTTCACAAGCATTTACAAGAGAATACTTCATACTAATGGAGTTTCCTTTATTATATCCCTGTTACTGTGGATATTTAAAAATTAAATAACTCCATTGAGAGCTTTCGCTCATCCTCTTTATCGTAACAGACAGCACCAGATACTTATTTATATAAGAATGAGACGTCTAGTGCAATACATGCACATGACAGTAACTTGTTATTACCCATTGAACTATTAAAATTAGTTTTTACTAATTAAAATTGGGTTACCATTACTGGTGCCAAATTGTAAATGTTTAAGTCCCATTCCAATTGACGTATTCTTTACCAAATCTCTAGATAATGCCTTGGTAAAGAGATCTGCTAAATTCTTTGCAGATCTCACATAAACTATGGTAATTATTCCATTAGTTATTAATTCTCGAATATATTCATGCCTTAAACTAATGTGTCTAGATTTACCATTATAAACATTATTATAAGCTCTAGACATAGTCGCCTCACTATCGCAATGCAAGGAAATAGATGGCATTGGTTGTGGCCACAACTCTATATCCAATAAAAAAATTCTCAGCCATTCCGCTTCCTTGCCGGCAGCAGCCAAAGCGACAAATTCAGATTCCATTGTTGAATGTGTGATGCAAGTTTGTTTCTTAGAGGCCCAACCAATGGCACCACCTCCAATTGTAAATACCCAACCTGTTGTGCATTTATTATCACTTGCACTTGTGAGCCAACTTGCATCCGAGTAACCTTCTAGTACTGCAGGATAATTGGAATAAAATAGACCAAACTCTTTTGTTCTTTTTAGATACCCAAGAATTCTACTGATGGCCTTCCAATGTTAGTACTGGGTTTACTAGTATATCGTGACAATTTGCATACTGCAAAAGCTATATCAGACCTTGTACAATGCATCGCATATATAAGGCTTCCAATAGCGCTAGCATATTCTAATTATGCAATTACATTGTCACAATTCTCATTTAATTTCATACTCGGATCATACGGAGTAACACTTTCTTTAATATTAAAATGTTGGAATTTATTTAATAATTTCTCTATATAATGAGATTGGTTTAGCACAAACCCTTCACTATATTTTTTCACCTTTATTCCTAAAATAGTATCTACTTCATTCAAATCTTTCATTTTGAATACTGAAGTTAAATGCATTTTTGTTTCATTTATTCCAATCATGTTTGTACCAAATATCAACATGTCGTCTACATAGAGACATATGATTACCCCATAATTCTGATTGAATTTGGAATATACACATTTATCCGCACTATTATGCTTAAAACCATTTGATATTATTGCTTTATCAAATTTCTCATGCCATTATTTAGGGGCCTATTTTAAATCATATAGCGACTTAGTTAATTTACAAACTTTATTCTCGTTTCTAGGAAGTATGAAACCTTCGGGTTGTTCCATGTATACTTGCTCATTTAATTCACCATTTAAAAAGGCCATTTTTACATCCATTTGATGCACACATAAATTATATATTGAAGCCAAAACTATAAGAACTCTAATGGATGTTATTCTAGCCACAGGTGCATAAGTATCAAAATAATCTATGCCCTCCTTTTGTGTGAATCCTTTAGCCACTAATCTTGCCTTGAAAGTTTGTATAGAGCCATCTGTATTTAGTTTTCTTCTAAATACCCATTTACACTTTATAGGCTTAGATCCTTGAGGCAAGTCAACTAATATCCAAGTATCGTTAGACATTATTGAGTCAATTTCGTCATCAATAGCTTCTTTCCAAAATGCAGTATCTCTTGATGACATTGCTTCAATAAATGTTTTAGGATCATCTTCTATATTAAGTAGAATAGGTACTTTGTTAAGCACTTTGGTTCTATCTCCTTCAACGAGAAAGACTATTGAACGCGAATCAATAAAATCAGGACCAAAAGATTTTTTTTCCTGATTCTTTGACTTTTTCTTGATTCAATATTTTCATTACTTTCTCTTCTTTTCTCATTTGTAATTTTCTTAGAAGTTGCTGCATTTTCATCATTATACAAATTAGAATCAACATTGTCATGCATAAATTTATTTTTAAAAAATTCAACATGTATCGACTCAATTATGACATTTGATTCTAAATCTAGAAGTCGATATGCTTTAGAATTCTGTGCATATCCAACAAATATACTTCTAATGCCTCTCGGCCCTAATTTAGATTTATATGGATCAGTCACTTTATAATATGTTACGCACCCCCATACTTTAATATAGTTTAAATTGGATTTTCTACCATTCTAAATTTCATATGGTGAGACATGAGTTTTCTTGGATGGTATTCTATTATGAATATAACATGCTGTTAAAAGCGCCTCACCCCAAACATTAAAAGGTAATTTAGCATTTAAAAGTATAGCATTTACCATTTCAACTAAGGTCTTATTTTTCCTTTCGGCTAATCCATTGTGTTGAGGCGTATAAGGTGCAGTTCTTTGATGAATAATACCATGCATTTCGCAGAATTGAAAAAAAGAATCAGAAAAATATTCTCCCCCTCTATCACTTTTAAGGATATTAATTCTTTTATCTTTCTGATTTTCTACAACTGACTTATATTCTTTAAATTTCTCAAATGCTTCATCTTTTGTTCTTAATAAATATACATATGTAAAACGAGAATGATCATCAGTAAAAGTTATAAAATATCTTTTTCCTCCTCTAGTTAATTGACCATTTAATTCACAAATATCAGAATGAACAAGTTTTAATAAATTAGTATCTCTTTCGATTTTAGGGAAAGGTTTTCTAGTCATTTTTGTTTCTACGCAAATCTCACATTTATCATTATGATCATTTTGACATGCAATGTAACCATGTTTAGACATATACTTTAAAGAGCGAAAATTTAAATGACATAGTCTAGTATGCCACAAGGAAAAAGAATACTCAACAACATAAGCAAACACGCAATTTATTTCATTAATACTGAGTTTGAACAAGCCATCACAAGAATATCCCTTTCCTACAAATATACCATTCTTCGATATTACAACTTTGTCAGACTCTAGAACAATTTTAAATTTCTTCTTGCACAACAGATTTGCAGATACAAGATTTTTCCTCAAATCAGGAACATGAAATATATTAAGCAGAGTAAGTTTCTGTCCAGATGTAAACTTCAATTCAACACTTTCTTTACCGAGCACTTTGGCCGAAACGTGGTTTCCCATCAACACCTCTTCAGGTTCTTTCTGATCCGTATAGGTTTTGAACATTGCTTTGTTATTGCATACATGGATGGTTGCGCCAGAATCGAGCCACCAATCTGCAGTTTTAGTTACCGCAGCCATATGCAATTCCGTAATCATGCCTATCTGCATGTCAGAAACCATAGCAACAAGTTCTTTGACTTCATTTTCTATTAGAGTTGTCTTGTTGCTATTTTCTGATCCGAAACCAAGTTTTTTTCCGGTATTTCTGAATTTGCAATCTTTAATATAGTGGCATTTCTTTCCACAGTTATAACAAAGCCACCTGTTCTTTCCAAAATTAGATTTCTTAAAATTTCCTTTCTTCTGGACTTTGAAATTGTTCTGAAATTTTCTATGACCATTTTCACTAACATGATTCACTTTAGAGTTAGATTTAGAACTAAGAAAAATCATGTCACGTGCACGGTTCTCTGTCTCAATCTGTAGATGAGTCTGAAATTGCTTTATGGTAAAACTTTCAGGAGAGTGCAGAATTTTCTTTCTGTATTCATTACAATCAAAATGAGAAGAGGATGCCTTAAATGTGAAGAGTAGGACACAATCAAAATGTCAACTCTGTTACTAAGTCAACCCAAGATGGCCCCAAGTGCCCAAATGCCTCATTAAAGAGCTAGAAATCAGGCCCACTTGGCTCATTATTCATTTTATTCAAGTTATTATTTAAATATTGGGAACTATTATAAAGACTTGGGTATTCGTCTCTCCATCCGATGTGGGACTATTTCCCACATACAAATGCAACCAATATATTCAAACTACTAATACCGCATGCATACGAATCTAGTAGCTTAGCATTTGCTTTATGCCTTTTGTCTTCCTTGGGTATGGACCCAACATTCTGAGTGTGAGATGCACGTACGTATGTATTAACATCACAAACAAAAGATTTAATAAGTTTAACAAAGATAAGAAAGATTCTTAAAGAATATTGGGTGCGATAATAAATTTTGAATTTGGTTAATGTTGTGTTAAAAGAATTCAAATATAATTTTTTTGTTTTTACTTTTTCATGAGTTTATATTTAGATTAAGTTGAGGTCGTATTAATATTTTAGTTATAATGGCAGAAATATTGTTTGAATGAAAGCAAACTATTTTCACACAGCTATTTATCTTTATATATATATATATATATATATATGAGAATAACGGAGGGAAGATGTTTCCTCCTATGACGTCGAAAAAATACGTACTCCATCGTGTTTTTCGACGATCGGAACCTATCATCTTCATCGTTATCATCTAAGATGTGGATAGGCTAAATTTCATGTGATTCTACAACTTTTTCACCGTTGATTTAGTGGGTTCAAAATTAACGGTTTACCGACAATAGAACTTTTTACATTGCTAAATCAACGGTGAAAAAGTTGTAGAATCACATGAAATTTGGCGTACCCACATCTTTGATGATAACGATGAAAATGGTGGATTCCGATCGTCGAAAAACACGATGGAGGATGTATTTTTTCGACGCCATATGAGGAAATTCCCTCTTATGGCCTGTTTCCACTGTTATTCTCCCTCTATATATTTTAAAATTAAAAAAAAAATCACAGAAAGCCAGTGAGTCATAGGCTCATAGCATGTAACAACTTATGGTGAGGGTCCACTTTGTTCCATCCCAAATTGTAAATTCTCAAATACCCCCTTCTACTTTTACCAATATTTTCATAGCATTACCAAAAAGGGACAAAAATAGATAAAAGATATTATTCATCATCACCCCCTAGATTCTCGTTCTAGACAAGGAAACCCTAATTCCCTCAGCTTCCCCCAAATTTCACAAGATCAAACCATTTCGATCTCTTTTAGGAGCTTAATCCAAGACATGAAGGGATTCAACGTGAATCTCCGGTCTCGATCGCATCGAGCGGCTGTCTTCGACGCGTCTAGGGTTTCGATGATCGACGCCTTGAAGCAGAGCTGCTGGGAGAGTATGCCGCCTGAGCTGCTGAGGGACGTGCTGACGAGGATCGAGGAGTCGGAGAGCTCGTGGCCGATGCGAAAGGATGTGGTGGCTTGCGCTGGTGTTTGCAGGAGCTGGAGAGAGATCCTGAAGGAGATCGTGGAGATTCCGGAGGTCTCGGGGAAGATTACGTTCCCGATTTCGCTGAAACAGGTAGAATTTTGATGGTGATTGTGAATTTTTATGTTGGCATAAAAAGGATTTCATTTTGTTAGATTGAATCATAATTTTAGGTGGAGAAAAAACATTTCGATGATCTGTAGGCCACTAGATCTTGTGTTTGTAGTAAGATGTAGGTTATGTGAAAAGATAATGAAAATTTCATTATTTTTTACTGAATACATACCTAATGAAGCTATCTAATTAACTTAGGAGCATGTATGAGGCTTGCCAGAAATCCTAGAAGGTTATTGGCTACATAATTTAAGTTCTTGCAGCAAAGGATCAACACTCCACTTGATCTTGTGTTTTTTGGGCTGAAAGAATTTCTCCATCTGCATTTGCTTGATTTATTCTCCAGAATTAAGCTTTTTTTCTTATTTTAATGATGTCGGATAAAGAGCACAAATGTTCTGTTGATAACCTGAACCCAAAAATCTTGATCGATTATGTGGCGGATAAAAAGCCTGCCTCATTGATCATGCAAGTTAAACTAATGCAATCAAGGAGTAACACTTAAATACTCCTGGACGGAGGAAAAAAGGCTAGTGATAAAAGAGAAAGAAAGATGATAGATTGCTATACGGAATTACATGAAACTATTAGACAGCCAAAATAATGAGATGGATAGAACATAGATTTGGTATATTGCATCTGCAAACCTCCTTGGGCTTGCATTGATTTTGCTTCTGTTTGCAGCCAGGGCCAAGGGATTTTCCCCACCAGTGTTTCATAAGGAGGAATCGGACAAACCAGACATACCATCTTTACCTCAGTCTAACCCAAGGTATGCTTGGTTATTAGTAGAAACCAGCAACTTCTTGCAGTTAAGGGAATTTATCATGTAGGAAAAACCATACGCTTTATGAGATAACAATTTCAGCTATATCTTTATATATCAATTTCAAACTGTCGAGAGAAAATTTAAGGAGCACATAGAAAAGCCGAGGCTTTGGAGGATGCCACTCTAAAATATAGATGTTACAATTGTTGTGAATGTAACACATGAGGAAGCACCATGGTATGCTTGATAACTACCCAGTTCCATTCTAATTGTTTACCGTTTAGTATCGTGATCTGCCATGAAGTTAACATGAATGGCTTTGTCAAAACATTTTGACAAATTCCTTTCACCTGCCAAAGTTTTGTTGTATATGGCTGTCTGTTAGCTCTAGTATAATCAAAGGCATACTGGCAGTTACATTTTAAAATTATTTTATTTATTGACAATCTTCAACTTTGCAGCATTGACGGATAATGGCAAATTTCTCTTGGCTGCCCGTAAATTTCGTAGAGCTACATGTACCGATTATCTTATCTCCCTAGATGCAGACGACATGTCAAAGGGAAGTGGTACCTACATTGGGAAGTTGAGGCATGTTCCTCTTCAGTATTCGTTATTCTTCATAGGTTTTGATTCTATCATGCAACAAAAACATTTTTCACTTGAAGTGGCATTAGTATACACTTCAGATTATAGCATTTTACATTAACCGCAGCATGTGGATATTCCTCTGCTAAAGTTTTGGAAAATTAATGGAAACTCTGGAGAGTACAATGCGGTTATAAGCGCACAAACTAAGAAACACATAATTGCTAGGTTTATTTACTAGAATGTATTTATAAAATCTAAGAAACACGGTGATGAAACTTCATGAAATCTTTCATGGCAGCTTGCCTCATACCCGGCCCCATTTCAATGGGAAAAGGCGATGGCATATTTCCTAATACGTACTTATCAATCCTGTGGTTTATAGGTCTTTTAGATCTTAAGGGATGAGAATTAGTAGCAATGCTCTCTTGAAGAAGTTAAGATGGATGTTGGGTATATTATTAGAAATTATAATAACTAAATTACACCCCCAAAAAAAAAGAATAGTTAAATTCACTTCTGGTTCTTCCATGATGATCCATTGGTTGGTATATCATGGAAGTGTAAATAGCAAGCTGTAACTTGCATTTAAATTTGTTGGTGCATGATCACTAAGCTGAAAATTTTGACCATCAAGAGAAAGAGCTTTTTGTTTCACTATCCATTTTATCACCAATTGTTCAGACTATAAATCTGCTTGTACTTAGTTAATGTGGTTGTATACATTTATGAAATTGGTTACTTTAATAACTGCACTGCGAGTCTGCAACAATGAAATTTAACTTTGTGCCTTGAAAATCTGAATCTCCTTTTATGTTTATACTAATATATATTTATAACAGATCAAACTTTTTGGGCACCAAATTTACTGTGCATGATGCACAGTCCCCTCATGCTGGAGCTATGATTGCAAAAAGTAGCCCCAATCAAGTAGTGAGTTCCAAAAAGGTGTCTCCAAGAATTCCTAATGGAGATTGCCCTGTTGCCCGCATTTCTTATGAATTAAATATGTTGGGTTCCAGGTGAGAACACAAATATCAGCAAATTAGAATATCAGGAAAGAAGAAGAAAAAAAATTCTGTGGTTTTCTTTATAATCTTTTAACTGTTCAAGCTGCTTTGTAAACCTAAGTTTAAAATTTTAGGCTATATATGATATAACTATTCTTCTCTAAATTAGTGCATTAATCTACTTGCATATTAGTTGGTTTTTTGGGCAGGAAGCATAATCAATAAAAATAACTGACAAAATTTTACATCAACATTGTATTTTATCATTTCAGCAGTATGATAATTTGAATGTTCCAGCAAAGTATGTGAACCGTCTCCAGCATTGCCGCAGAAATGATGCATCTCTGTAAAATAGAAATACATGTTACTAGATAATGAATGTCATGATATCTGGTTTGAACCATGTCCTGAATTAAAATGTACGCAAATAACGATTTATGATATGACATCAAATGGGTGCTGACTGGTGTATTTGAGGCACGAGCCTATAAATGGGTGCAAACGGTTAAATCAATTAAGAGATAAGTTAGTAAAGATGCATGTATGAGCTATTCAGTTCGATGCATAGCCAATCCTTGCACAATAAAACCTGTTACTGAACCAACATATGGAGAATCATCTACAAATCACAAATACCTGCAGAGTATAAAGTGCCTCCCCTGCATACTTAATAAAATTATATGCAAGGACCACTCCTAATAAATTGATCAAATATGATTGATCTTGTGCTGATACAATCTATGTAATCACCAGAGGACCAAGGAGAATGCAATGCATCATGGACTCCATCCACGCCTCTGCAATTGAACCAGGAGGTGCAGCCCCAACACAAGCAGAGTTCCTCATCAACAGCCTTGATACCTTTTCATCAGTATCGATCTTTAGATCTAACTCGTCACTCACCGGAAACTCATCTGGGTCCTTTTTAGGACACAAAGAGGAGAAATTAATTTTAAAGAACAAAGCACCGAGGTGGCATGAGCAGCTGCAATGCTGGTGCTTGAATTTCCGAGGAAGAGTAACTGTTGCATCAGTGAAGAATTTTCAGTTAGTGGCTTCAGATGAAAATGAAACAGGGCAAGAGCATGATAAGGTTATTCTTCAATTTGGAAAAGTGGGGAAAGACTTGTTTACAATGGATTTTCGGTATCCTCTATCGGCTTTTCAGGCGTTTGCGATATGCCTTAGTGGTTTTGATACTAAGATAGCTTGTGAATAAAAAAGGTTTGTTCCATCTCCTTCTTGTTTCTATGTTTTCTCTATACATGGTGGAAATTTGATTAGAAATAACAGCGACGGTGATATTTGACTTTATCATAGTTCTTAATATAACAAAAAAGAATAATACTTAAATGTGGCAGCATGTGAGCATATACTACCTCCTCTGTATCTTTTTCCTAGTTCTTTTTTCCTTCTTGCATACTTATGAAGAAGAGTGTTCCTCTAAAATCTAAAATGTCATAAATGAGGAAATCCTAATTTAACATAATGATGTTCTCCATATTTTCGCCCAATTAGGGATAAATTTGAAACTTCATGTGTAAGGTGCATTGGTTTTAGAAGCATAGAGTAAAGTATACTTTTTTATATTCTAAAGGGACCAGTAATTTGAGAAAAGAAATTAAGAGAAAAAAACTAGTAAAAAGAAATAGAGGGAGTATATACTTTTCTAAATGCTGTTCTTTTTAGGAAATTCTATCTATCATCCTCCTAGCCTCATAGTATCTCAAGATTTGTACAATGCAGAGAAAGCTTATATTCTTTTCCGTTGCGTAAGGAAAAAGGCTGTATTAGGCCGGCATGGAATAAATTTTTTGATTTTTTTATAAATTGACAGACATAGATGAACGTGCTGACATGTCACCTATCAATTTAAAAATGGGAACCAAAACCAGTAGTCTTGTCTGGTTGGTTTTTGTTCTGGATTTGGCTTTTAACTACTAGATTGACAACGAGTGCTTTCATCTAGAATGATTTTCTCCACAAGAAGAACAGGAATAAGGATATTCACACAAATTTTTCAGTAACATTTAGAAGCGCATAACTTTGCTCTTTTCAAATTTTGCTTTTGACAGAATTTTCCATTTTGAAACCGGCAAATCTTCGAGGAATTTTTGAATGCTGAGTCATCCACAAGATTAAAAAGATGTGCGAGAACTGGTGATGCAGTTGGCTGCTTGCTTCAAATTCTTTTGGCATTATTTACTCTTCTCCTTATGTACATAATTTTTCTAAAAAGTTTGTTCAGCCTACAGCTCAGTCCATCAAAATTATGTTATAGATGATTTAATTTGTTACACTGTTGTTTAGTTGGCTTGAAGAACCAAATTGCCTAAAAGCGAGATTGTTGAAATAATTTCCAGGTATTATATGTAATAGATCAAGTGAAAGAATCTGCATTCTTGTGTAATCTGAGATTTATGTTAGCCTGGCTTGCTATGTTTGTGCTCAAAATATGCCACTTTTTGTTGTCTCAGTTGAAAATAGTTGGTTTTTTACTAATCAAATACATGATGCAGCTACAAATTTATCTATTTAAGCTTCATCAGATTATCATCTTAGACAATTTATGGAACCGCTAAGTTCTGAAAACCAACAGCTGTGACCGGTGCTAACATTAAACTTCCAACTTAAGGCTGTTGCTTTTGTATCAATTAAAAAGATCATACAACTGCATTTTATATTAATTTTTGTTGATAAAAGCTTCTTCAAATTTTCATCTTGAACAATTTCTTAGTTGATTCATTCTGAAAACCACCATAAACAAGAGGCAACATGCATGCTATCGGTTCATTCTGAAAACCACCAACAAGAGGCAACATGCATAAAACATCCAACATAATTTTTGTATACACATTGAGTTGCATCAGTTTAACTCCAGTCAAGAATTCAATCACAGTTACTAGAACCCAACGCAAATTGGCGAGATGCTCACAACAATCTTTATACTAGACTTCCAAAGGTGCAACTTCACAAGCCTCGAAATAATAATAATAACAATACAATCAGCTATCATTGCACCTACACTATGACTCTCTGCATTTAGCATATATATACATACAAACTCAAACCCTAAACATACAACAATCCTTACACTGCTTGCATCTCGCGATCATTACTCATCGAGTTTGCCCTTCGCATCGACAAACTATCCTCGCTCACCAAATCATCCGCATCAAGCACCGTCTCCTCCAAGCTCCTCACAAACTCAGCGAATGAAGGCCAATGCCCTGGTGAAAAGAATTCCGCCCCCATTCTCTGATAGGTAAAAGAATCGACTACCGACATATTCTCCTTAATTTTCCCAAAATTTCCACCACTTAACCCTGAATTCTCCCCTGAAACCCTAACCCCGTGCTTTTTACACGCTCTAATGATTTCTTGGGGTTGATCATCATCGACCATGTCCATGCCTGGAACAACAATTTGGAAAGAATTTCTTGCAAATATATCCGCAACCGAATCATATCCATTGTAGTAGCCTGCAGTGAGCTCAGCTGCACGAGACTGGGTCTTGTACCGACAATGCACATGTGGGACCTTTGCAGAGAGGGTGAGGGGAAGATCGGTAAATGACTTGGACGCGGTCGATAAGAGGCGGTCGCAATGAGAGAGGAGTATGCTAGAGTACCTGTTAAGTGCTATGTTAGCTTTGATATACATTGTTATCTCATGACCCAAAACATAGTATTAGAGCGCAATCTGCATTCAAACCTCGTTGTTGTCAATTAAAAATATTTATTTATCCCATTTATCCTGCCATTACAAGATCTCCCACTAGAAGATGTTCCACATGGTTCAAAGACCACATGAAGGTGAGCGTTAAGATATTGTTAATCTCAAATACAGTGTTATCCCATAAGCCAGAACCTTAAGATTTTGGATAAGCTGGTTCTTGACATGGTGTAAGAGTGCACAGGTTTCATGAGGTTTGGGTTTAAACCTCATCCTTGTCAATATAAATTCTATTATTTACCCCATTTATACTGCTATTTCCACATGGCTCAAAGGCCCACGTGAGGAGGAGTGTTTAGATTATGTTGGCTTGACACACATTGTTAACTACTACCCAAAAGTTTAAGCTTTTGGGTAAAGTAGGTTTTTTGACAGTACCAGGTGAGGAAGAAATCGCCATAGGGGGTCTTCCATGAGCCGTTGGGGTCTTTGAAGAAGTTAGTTGATTCGGGAGGTTGATTGTAGCTTGGGGCATCGTGTGGGCCCCCAAGGCCCCAGTTGGGATTGTTGGAATTTTTCGCATGAGATTTCAGATCGGCGAGCATGTATTTGTCATAGCATTGGAATTCTCCGATTCCGGTGTAGGGCTTGGATGTGGTGGTGGGGGGATAGGATGGGTAACAGAGTTCTCCATTTGGTCCGAGGCCCACAACAATGTCCTGAAAATCATAAAGCATTGAAAGTTTAAAGCAATGATGTTAAAAAGGTTTAAAAGGCCGATTAATCAGTGTTTAAATTTTTTAATTGTTTTTGGATCGCAATAGTATTACAAGGTTGAATGTCGACATAATTAACCATATACAAAATATTTGGACAAAAGGCCGTTTTATTGGCACATATACGATGTGCATAACCCAACATATTTTTCTTCTGCATGTTCACATTTTTTCTTAGTTATTCAATCCACATATACATAGAAAGGTCTACTATTATTGAATTATGTGTGGTCCGATTATAAGATGTTAGCTCATCTTTAAACTAGACCAAAATAACATCTTTATTTAGTTGATTGGTTGAGTAGATTTACACTCATGTTCTTTTTGGTGTGAGGAAGCTCTCATTAAAAAAAAAGGTAAGAAAAGAAGACACTACTTAAACTCGATTTTGTAAGTTAACGTATTCGTCCTCTATTCATTTGGTCAGTGCATAATGCATCAACACGTTATGCGTCTTATAATCGGACCACACATAATGCCACAATAGTAGACCTTAATAGGGGGGATAGAGCTAATAGGTTTAAGGATGAGTTATTAGGTTTCATGATTGATCATCATTTAACAAATCCTAACTTGAAGTAGTAACTAAAGCGGGAATAGAGCTTTATGTGAGATTAAAATTACTGACTTTCCAAAGCATACACATGCAATTAAGACGATGCACTTAGCTTAGGAGGCAAGTTAGAGTAAGTGTAGTTTTGTGAAGTTATCTAAACTTCACTCAAAAATCCCAACTCCATCATGTTTTCCTTTGATTTCGACTTCACTAAACCCATAAGTTGAGATCATTGGACTTGTCTAAACTCCAGGCGAACCTCGTTCATGTCAACTCCAAAGCAAAAAGGAAGAAATCAATTCTTACAAAATTAAGATAGCTTTAAATCCAAAATACCTATCATTTTTTTTATTAATTGGAGTTAAAAGCTTGGCGAACAGAAATTTGTGTAACCTATACCTCGACTTAAAAATCACTATATTTAGCCAAACTCCAGAGTCACACAATGCCTCGTCAATGCGTATTAAATTTAAAGAAGCAGAAAAGCATTAGTAATTTTCCTATTTCAGAATGCTTCTTATGTAATATGTCAAGTGAAATGTTTTATTCAGATAGGATTGTAATCTAGTAATGACCACAAAACTCAGAAAAAAAAAGGTAGCATTTTCTCACCGTTATAGTTGAACCAAGGAGATCGCCAAAAGCACCACGAAAGCTCAAAAAGAACTCCTCAAACACCTGCACCGGACTCTTGCCATCAAGAACAGGCACTTCATCCACACCAAACGAAAGGCATTCCTCATGCCTATTCCCATTTCTGTCTGTAAAAAGAACATCGGGATTATTCTTCGCAATCTTTTGCACCCACTCGGGAAGACAAAGGACGGATTTGCCCTTCCTTGAGCCAGAAAGGTGAAGGCTGACACGGAGCTTGAGGCCTGAGTCCCGCACCATTCGTGCGAGGGCGAGATAGGAAGTCCAGCCATAATTGGAAATGGATTCGGGTTGAGAGATGCACCACCAAATGGGGAGCTCGACGCCTTGGATCCCTAAGAGCTTAAGGGCTCTTAGGCCAGCTGCGATGGCCTTTGTGTGGTTTATTGTGTTGCAGTTGGACACAGAGTCTAAGGGCAAGCCGACAAACAATGGAACTGCACCTGTCTGAGTTGAAAGAATGTTGCAAAATAATTTGAATCAAAATTTTAAGCAATGTCGCAGAAAAAAGGAAATATCTCGGGGGCAAAGAATGAAGATTATGAAATTGATGTATTCCAAATTTATTTGAGTGTTTCACATGCAACTCAAAGGCAAAGGTGGATGGAGTCTTTATTACCTCTTCACTGCAGTCATTCCGTTATTCTATGATTAGATTTAAGGAAATATTTGAATACAAAGTAAGCGACATCATACGAAGCTAGAATTTTCTATAGGTTTTCATCTCAAGTATTATTTTAAAGAATTTATCAAACAACTTAGGGTTTTCCTTGAGTAGCACTTAAGTAATCGAAGCACTGGTGTTTAAAAAGGCATATTTATGGAACTTAAATTGAGCAACTGGCTACTAAGATGCTTCTTTTCCTCATTTAAGAAAAAGATGCTTCTTTTCCTCATTTAAGAAAAAGATGCTTCTTTTCGGAAGGCTCTGTGGGATCACTACCATCTTCCATCAAAGAGAAATATAAAACTACCAAGACACTTCATGATATGATCGGGCACTTATAGATATTTATGTTAAGTCGAGGGTAATTACAAATATCGATTGCCCATTTTGAGAGATTCCCTGCCCGTCGACTCCATTTTGATTGAAAAGTCATGGAAGATGATGATATTAATGTATTTGAAATCTTAGGCCAAAAGAAAAGCAAGTATCGCCTTCATGAAAACAACAAAACAATGTCGATGTCCCGAAATCAATTTATAAGTTTTGAATAGCATAACCGAAACTAAGCTTAGAAGAAGATGTATGAAGTTGTGGGGGCAGGTTCCCCCACTTAGGTTTGTAACAAAAGAAAATCCCCTTGGTGCTGCTAATTCATCTCCCATCATCCTACAACCCATGTGACCTTCATAATAGTAGAAAATAGCCTGTATACTAATACAAATCTACCATCATACCTTCCATGTCCCATTTTCCTCTAATTAGATGCATTTTATTTTAACTTATTATTCACTTGTTAATTTTTTATTTTATTTTGCTAAGCTGATTTAATAAAGCATAGGTATGATCAGCCCCAACGATTTCGAAGGAAAAAATACTTTCTATTTTTTGGCCTTTTATCTTTTTCTCTTTAGCCACTCGCAAGAAAATCCTGGCAATGGTTTTATAACTCGCCATAGCAGTTTCCAAACACCAGCTTCACCCATCGTCGTCAATACTGTAACTAGTTGTAATCTTTTTCTCTAATCAAAATATGAAATATTCAAAAATGTTATTGTAAGCAATATTGTTTTAACGTCTATGATCAAATTAGTTTAATATTTATTTTTTCAATTTGTATGATGGTTCTAACATATTATTTATTTGGTTTTTTAATGGATCTTGAAATCTTTTATGCCCCCACTGCCCAAAATTCTTGTGTTTGCCACTGCTTTTTGGTTCGTTATTAATAGAACTACGAAACATTTAGCTGCAAACCCAATTCATGGTCTCCGGAGGGTTACATTTGGGCTGCTAAAACTATTGGATCCAAGTTATGTTGTTTGTGCAAATAAACTAAACCTTCCCTATGTAGATGATTCTCGCGTAGAATTCACATTTGACATTTTTTGGTAAAAGCAAACACGTCCATGGTTTACTACATTAGCGATTAAGTTTTGGTAAGAGCGAAAGAGTATTCTGAAAAATAGGATTTGATTTTCATTCAATCTCAGTCATATTAATATTACATCATAGACCGTGAATAACCCGCTTCTACCTAAACTATTAAATGTGTATTTTACAGCATCCTAACACTCCTAAATTGTAGTCAAGGTTTAGACATGCAATAAACATTGCATGTAGTCCGAGTACTACTGGAGCATAACAATAGAATCTCTTGTCGTTGAGCAAGAGGTTCAGGGTTCAAATCCTGTTTGCATGAACAAGGGCGGAGTTATATAGAGGCAATTGTGGGCAATTACCTACACTTAACTCTAAGAATGTAAATGGATCCGATACGGATTAGATATAGATATTACCATATCCATATCTGGTTTCTATTTTCGGATACAAATACGGAAACGAATAGTTGTCGAGATAAAACCACTATCCATATCCGCTAAAAATCGGATATGGATACAGATCAAATATTTGAAAAACCATATCCGCTGAAATCGGATACGAATACTATTCGGATAGATATGAAGAAAAGTCATGATTTATAATTGTAACTAATAATAATTCAAAAAAACTAATAAAACTTTAATTAGATAAACGAATATATTTAGATTCAGATGAAACGTTAAGGAAACATTTAGAATCCTAATTAAAGATATTTAGTTTCTATTTTCTTTGCAAGGAAAGAATTAGAATTCCAATTAAAGATTTTATGTATCTTTTTTTTTGGGAAACAATCTAGTAAATTAATCGGGTATTACTTAAACAAATTGTGTATGCACATCAATTACTGGCAACCACTTTAAGTTATTAGTAATGGGTATTGGATAGTGGGTACTAGGTTTGAAATGAATATATTTGGATATTCAAATTCGAGTCCGATTTTTATAGAATTATCCATATTCGAATCAGGTTCCGATGTTTCTAAAATCTTGCTATCAGAATCCGAATCATCGGGTCTGAATCCGAATCCGGCCGGATATTGATTTTAAGTATCCATATCCGGAATTTTTCCGATTCAGAAATGGAGCCGGATCGGATTATTCGGCTCCGTTTACATTCCTACTTAACTCCCAAAAATCTGTGCGATAATATTTCTTCTTTCGAAGATTTTGCGTCCAAAAAAACAGATGCGTTATTTTTTCTTAATAACTAACACTCAATTATCTCCTAAAATATATGATTATTTGGTGAATTTATTTCATTCCCTTTTTAGCTATTTATTTCTTTCCTTTTTAGTTCAAATTGTTATATATACCTTTTCAACTTAAATATGGTTTTATATATATTCGTTTATGTAACAAACTATGTAAAAAAAGATTTATTATGCAAATACATATAAAACAAAACAACAAAATGCATAATTGTTATCTTATTCTTAACTAATTACAAATTTCCATATCTAATTACAGTTGATTTTTTCCACAAACAATTTCACAGTCGTAACCAATTTTTTTGAAGGAAAAAAATGATACTTGATCTTCTCTCAATCATTCGTTTTCTTCCAATTGATTTTAAAGGTAGGCTAAATTCTTTTCAATATATAACTTAACCTGTCCTGATTTATAAAAAAGTTCTCCAATATTTTGCAAGCTATTGCTATTTCACCAGTTTAAAGTTGGGACTTTCTCTTTTAAAATATTTATCTCCTAAGTTATGTATTTGATATGCATCATATTTTGCCCACCATTGCGATACTTGCAGGCTCCACCTCTGTGCATGACGTTCCGGTCTATTATTCAATTAAAAAAAATTACATGTAGCATTTGTTAGAGAGGGAGCGCTCCATTGCAAACCGGTCCGTATTTTTTAAAACGGAAACTCTCGATCTACGACATATTTTAACGATCCGGTCCGTTCAAGTTGATCACCCTACCGTCAAATGTTTGTGTATGAAAAATCAAAGCATTTCAAGACCTCTAACCAAATGCATCAATGGATGCAAAAACGAACGTCTTTCAATAATTCAACATAAACTTCATCCGATACATTGGTTAGAGGTCTTTAAATACTTTGATTTTTCATACACACATTTGAGGGTAGGGCGATCAAGAACGGATCGGATTGTTAAAACATGCCGTAGATCGAGAGTTCACGTTTTTAAAAAACACGGACCGGTTTGCAATGGAGCACTCCCCTTTGTTAGAGTATATAAGCTCCCAAATTTCTTCTTTGATTCATGTTTGTTGCAAAAATTTCTATTTCCTTTTTCCTTTTTTTTTTTGACATTTTATTTTGATCTACCATATTTCTCATTAAGCATAACAATAGAAATCTAGCCAGCAATTTTTTCTTGTGTATAAATAGATTAGAAATTTCCCAATCACAAGAACCAAATTTGCTAAATCCATTATATTCCAACACCATGAAATAATTAAAAGATCCCATAAATCATTAACTCAATCGATCCTTTATATTATTCATTCCCAAAAAAGGTAATAAAGCGAGAAATTACCGAATTTTTCGAGGGCTTCGCCGAAATTTCACCCTCAGCAGCAAACTCCGAGCGCGCGGCCTTCAGAACCACCGAAATCGGCCGCGTTCTCAGCCTCACCGCCGCCGGTTCAGCTCCGGTCCGGTCCGCTTTCCCGTTTCGGACCGGAAACAGGTCCGATTTGGCCAAGCTCGGCCTCCGAACCGCCTGGGCCGCTTCCATCGTTGTTATTTTGGACCAGAAACAAATAAAGAGAAAGAAAGAGGACTGATTCGTAAATGAACAATAGAGAAGTTATGGAAAGCGAGAAGGGAGAATGATGAATGAAAAGCCAGAGGAGGAACGAGAATTCATATAAAGGGCGAAAAAGGGAGGGACACGTGGCAGAGTTATCCATAGCCGCAAGTAACTCTATTGGCAACTGCTCCCTCGGTACCACTTTAACAATAGTTTTGGCATTTATTAAGTTTATTAAATTGTTAAATTATGACCGGTTCAATTTACCCCAATATCCATAATTAAAGTAATTTCAATCATAAAAAACGTGATTTTAATGAAGGGTAAATTCGGTAATCAATTGATAAAGTAATCTCAATTACATAAAACGACTAGAATTGTGGGACAAAAAATATCTCTAAAACGACTATTTAAGTGGGATGGAGTTGGTATTTTTTTCCTAGTTTGTTCAATTTACTCTTACTATTTTCTATGGTCTCTTTTATCTGGTCCACAAGTTTGTTACCTTTGACTTGCGTTGCAAACTCTGTACTATTTATTTATTTATTTTTAGCTGACTCGTAAATCTAATCCATGCAAGTAACATAGGCACACTCAAAGGCTCAACACTACTCTCTCCAAAAGCAGAAGTCGCATGTCGACTAAGCTATTGCTCATAGTAAATCTTTACTATTATAATATTGACCGGAAGGGGCTAACAGAGGATCATCTATTGATATGGTATATTTATTTTGTAAAATAATTCAAAAACTAAGAAAATTATATAAATCTATTATACACATTATCGCAACTTTATTAAATGTTCTTTTCAATCACTTTCAAACCTCATTCCTTCCCTCTCCTAGTCCACATTTAAGGGACCATTATCCAAGTCATTATTTTTAATTAATTGAAGTACTTATAAAGTTTTGTTTTAAAACATATATCCACCTGCAAATAAACAGGCTAAAAGCAACTTTTTTCTTCATATTTTAAGTTTTCTTTTCTTGGAATTAACAAATATCATAATTTATATTTATATACGTCATTGCCATCTTACATAGTTCTACGTGGATAAGATTGTACTTAATGGTTAACGAATCATTATAGCGCTGCATTTCAAACATGGCTTTACCGTTTTATTTTCTCTAAAAAGAACATATGTCTCCATTTATTCCTACCTTTCCACATTTCTGTGTGTTTTTAGGGCATCTTGATATTGTCATTTTATTTGATATTAGCATGTATTAGTTTTTCCAAATATTTGATCCAGATTACATTCAAGACGGTATAAACATGCATGAAGAAATCCTTTGATTTTCTAAATACTTTTAGACCACTTTTCCAGGTTAATAGTTTTACGGAATTTTCCCATGTCATTTTAAATGATGATTATGTCGTTTAGGAGAACTGGTTTTAGCTTTGGGTTATATACATTAACGGCAAACAAGATTTATGAATAGCGACACATAAAAATTGAAAACGCATTTTACGATTTTACCTTACCATGAGGTTTATTCAGTGACCACCTTAATGTTCTTACACCATTAAACTTCTTGGAGTAATGCTCACGAGCTTACATATTTCAATAAGATTTTTTTTTAAAATATGAGATTTCAATGCGATACAAGAATGTCGAGTTAGTCCAGTATATAATAAATTTTATGTTATCAAACTAGTGCATGCATCTCTCCTTTTGGGCTAGTCAAGCCAAGAGGCTATCAACTACACCTTTCATAAACAAAACACGAAAAGTCTCTCCTACACAACGCTAGAGCTCCTCAGGAAAATTTGAAGTCCAAGTATTCGTCACAGCAGATTTACTGCTTGCTTCACAACCCAATCCGATTGGCATGGCCATTTGCTTTGCAAAGTAACATTGGATCAAAAATCAAAATTGAGCATGGAAGTGGACCAATCGAGCACAGCATGTGGATGAGGATATGAGATTTGCGTGCAGGCGAAGATGATTTGGCGTCGGTGAGTTTGTCGAGCTAAATTACTCTCGAATCAACTAGGCATGACAAAATCTTCATATGCTAAATAGCGGTGAACATAGAATTTTTGTATCGCGGTTGCATGAAAACCAAAAATATTGGACCCACTTGTGGACCCAACATTAGGCGACCATTTGATCAAACCTACCTCTCGTTGATGCAAGTTGTTGTTGGAGGTAATATTCCGACACACGCTTTGCACGTAAGAAAAAAAGAATCGGAAAGCTTGTTTGATTTGCTGAGATGGGGAAATTTCAATAGAGCATAGTGCTCTTGTGCAGTGATTCTTACCCAATCCCTACTTAACATGATAGGACCAATAGGCTACCCATTTAGTCCCGCCCCTATCTAGTTTATGTTGCGCATGGATTATGTTGAAATCTCTCGCACATGACCTCTTTAATTTGAACATATGCTGCAGGACGTTTTATTTGAAATTAACAATGTTGATGCTATCATTTGGCTATTTCAAATTTTGTATAGAATTTTCAGATCCAAGGTATGTGTTTTGTTTTTGTTTTCGCCGAATGACAGGAAAATACGTCTGACTTTTTAAGACCTACGCTTTTGCCCTCAAGCTTCAATTTATTCCTGAAATGCATTTTATTTAAATAATTAATTAAAAAATAACTTTTTCCTCTTTTTTCTTATTTCATTTAAATCTTAATATATATATTGCAGAATCTATCATACATTGTAACCAATGAAATGATCATTGGTTTATTTGGATTCTACCATGTCACGCCCCGCTTCTCAAAATACGGAATACAGGAGGCGGCTAGGTCAAACATGCTCCTACGGTGAGGAGATAATTCCACCGTAGTCACGCTTCGGCTTCTAGTTTTATATGGTAATCGGTAAACATGTACAACACAGAAGTAAAGGAAACACATCATTAGTTTATTACATCAACTTTCATTGTTCACAATTTACAATAGTTCAACGGAAAAGAAAACTACTAACCAAATACGAATATAAGGTTCCTTTTAGGGAAAGCAGTAAAATGCTGAAAATAAGAACCGTCTAGATCTTTGCAAGCTCGAATGGTAGATCTGATTTCTGAGTATCGTCTTTTTCCAAATTCTGAGCATGCATACTCAGGTCGTCAGGAAGACGCAAAAATAATAATATAATAGTAATATAATAAAGCATGAAACAAAAGGTAATAACAGTGGAAACAATATATGCAGGTAATCAGTGTATCAATACGTAATGCAATATATGATCTATGTCTTTATTGGTCGCTAGGTCAGCTTGAAATTGAATTGTGAAAAAAAGTAATCATGTTTAACGAGGCTCTCGTGTGTATCCGAAACTACAGCCCGCTGTTGCCCGGAACATAACCTTGTCAGCCGGACCGCTAATTCCATAACCTAAAATATATATAAGAGTCGTTGTTCGAATGATCATCCTCTAAATCACTAAATCTCGCTAAATACAAGTTCCATTCCACTTCGATTTCCTCTTTTTCCTTAGGTTTCAATAACCATATGTATGGGACCAGTTTTGTACAGGTACGTACCAATAACCTAGTTTTATTCACTTTTCACTGTACTGTTCACTTTCACGAATCATTCACTTTTCACTAGCGTACTTGACACAACTAATCCAATACTACTCACGTTCGATAATGCAATAATCGCTAAGAATTAATAAGAATGCTCGCTATCACTAAAAGTGTCACCGTCAGGTAAGTATGTGAATTATGCCACTAATCAAATCATGTGCAATATGAATCAATGCGCGCTTTAAGAGTTCAGAAAATCATATTAAATCGTACGATCATAATTAAGCAAAATGATAAAAAAAAAAGGCAGAAAGTAAACTTAAACATAAATCCAACAAAATTAGTTTTAGGTCAATCGGGTTTCCGGTTTGCGAGTTACGATCATTCCATTTTAAGTGTTCACTGATGGAAATTCAGTTTCTGAATTGAAGGTCCGTTTCGTAACACGTTTTACTCTCTGTTGAGATCATAATTAGATGCTACTACTATTCAACTATTTGTATAGATATGAGTTAACTTTACAACGCAGAAGAAGGATCAACGATAGTCATCTTAGTTTAGGAGATATGATCAGTTTACTGATGAAAGTGTAAACTGAATTTGCAGAAATCTACCGTACACACCAATAGTTTAAATTGTGTTATAAATATCAAACGATACTGGAATGCAATGAGACTAGTACCATTAGAAAGATAATTCAATTCTCTCTGCTTATATATATGGTTCTATACTCTTACATATTTAAACAAGATGACACAGGTGTTTTGAAACAGATAAAAGTAGAGGATTCTGCTCCATACTGCCAGAGCCAAGATACTCCTCTGTTTTCGCTATCAAAATGACATTCTGACCAGAAACTATTTCCACAAATTTAAAGATTAAACAGTTCTCTTTGTAACGAGGCCAAGTATGCAACAATCTGGTTTTTATGGAATTAAATATAGATTTTACGGGATAACCTATACTGGAAAGTTCAGATTTCGTATCAATCTGCAGGCGTCATTTTGTGGTTAAAACAATATCATAAATTCCACTATTTTAGACTTTGTTTTCGCATAAGCTTTGTATCGAATACTTAGGTTAAGCATACACATGTACCGATCACAATGTTATTTTCAAAAGATAATTCATTCTAGCAAATCCCCCTTGATATTAATATGTTGTGATAGATCGATTATGCTCAAACCGAACTAGTAAAGATCACAGGGTGTAGATAAAATTTACGGTTAATTTAAGACATGAATTTGTAGTTTTAACATATTTAAGAGAACTATATATATATATATATATATATATATATATATATATATATATATATAAGCAAGTGGAGTGCGCTTGCCTGCGACAAATCGATGATTATGACAGCGATGATGACACGGTCACAGCACGGCAAGCACAGCACGGCAGCAATAGTGAGCTTGGCGCGGCTACGGTGGCAGCAAGGTGGTGAGAGGTGATGGCATGGCTTTAGGGCTTGGTGGTTGGAGAGAGAGAGTGAGCTTAGAGAAGAAGAGAGTGCGAATAGATAGATAGAAGGAGTTCTGTGTATTTGAAAAGAGAGAGTGAGATTTGAGTGAGTTAATAGGATTAATGGATGATTAAATGAATTAATTGGAATTGATGGGGAATTTTTAGGTTTGGGATTTGAGAAGTTTTGAAAATAAAAGGGGAAAAAGAACCGTTGAGCTAGAAAAAAGGAACGGGAGGGGTCGGGCTTTGAAGTGGGTGAGGGAGTGGGGCCGGTTTGGTGTGGGCTTGGAAAAAGAGTGTTGGGTTGTTGGTTTAGAATAGAATATTGGGTTTTGGTAGGATTTAGCTTTAGGGTATTACTTGGTTTGGAAAAAATATAATTTAAAAATTAGGAAAATATATAAGAAAAATTGGGTATTAAAAAACAGATTAGGCTTTCGGAAAAATAAATATAATAAATAAAATATTAATGGGTAAATTATTTGGAAACAGTATTTTATTTAAATACGGATATTAGAGTATAAAAGGAAATAAGTATTACATCATACCACCCTTACAAAAAATTTGTTCTCGAAATTAAAGGAACGAAAACAACAGAACAAACAAACGAACAACTACTCAAAAAGATACGGAAAACGTGAACGGATATCCTCCTCACGTTCCCAGATAGACTCTCCTGGAGAACGATCACCCTAAACTACCCGGACTAGCTGAATGACCTTGTTCATTAGCACCTTCTCTCTATGATTGAGGATAGTAGTTGGCTGCTCCACATAAGTTAAGTCGGTACCCAACGTCAACTCTGAATGATCGAGCACATGATTGTTGTCTCGAACGTAGCACCGCAACTGTGATACATGAAATATGTTGTACACCCTAGCTAACGTTGGAGGCAAGGCAAGTCGATAAGCCACCTCCCCTACCCGCTCTAGCACTTCAAACGGTCCGATGAATCGAGGACTGAGTTTTCCATGACTCCCAAACCTGATCACTCCGCGAGTATGTGAAATCTTCAGGAATATATGATCACCGACTTCAAACTCTAACGATCTCATGCTGGCATCTGCCCAACTCTTCTGTCGGACCTGAGCAGTCTTGATGCGTTGCATGATCATCTGAACTTTGTCCACTGTCTGAACTATAAACTCGGGACCCAGTAACCTTCGCTGACCAATGTCATCCCAACAAACAGGGGAACAAAATTTCCGTCCGTAAAGAGCTTCGAACGGAGCCATCTTGTCACGCCCCGCTTCCCAGTAGACGGATACGGTGACATGGCATGCCGCAGCGTATTTACTAAGAAATAAATACGTTAATCGTAATTAAGCAATATATAAAATAAACAAGAATGACAAGTGATATAAAATAACAGCAACTTTATTTACAGCCATATTTACATACAACTGTTTGAAAATGAAAAGATACAATGATATAAAGTAGTGCCTAAATAATGGCATACAGGAAAGTAAGTATAAAGAACTAGAAGTCAGGCTGTGCCGTAAGCTGATCCAAATCCTCCTGGCTAGGCTCGATCTCCTGAGAGTCCGGTCCTCCTGATGAACATTTCAAAGAAAGAAATAGACAGGAATGTTGTCAGCGAATTAGCGCTCGGTAAGTCTCAAAGAAGAAAAAGAATATAACAAGTAATGTGAATGAACATGTAAGTTATACAGGTATATATGATGGTTATTATAACGAGGTTGTTTGTAGCTTGATACAGAAAATATTCATGTATATGAGAGGAGTCCATCTTACCCTATGGACTATGGTAACATGTAGTATAAGGCCTCGTCATAATTCATGGGACAATGGCACGAGAATTCATGTAGGTGTTTTTTAAGTGACCTCTCGTGCCACGATATGCGTTCCGTACTAATCTACCCCTTTATCCCCGCGTAATGTGTTGTATAGATTATAATTATCATACTTGCTGAAACCATAGATACAAGTTGTTCAAGTATTCATGTTCAGGATGTAATCAAGTAGTCAAGTAGTCAAGTCAAGTTATAACCATGGTTCGGTCAAGTCAGATCAAGTTATACATGTTTGATTTCAAGTATTCATGTTCATGATCAAGTATTCATGTTTGATTTTAGATTCAGGTTTGAATTGGACTCAGACTGAGTCAGACACTTGTAAACAGATTCGGCCCTTGAATTAGGTTCAGGAGTCATCGGTAACTGCTGCATATAGACGTCAGGATTTGTGTCTTTTTCCAAGACAATTACCGTTGATAGCTCTGTTAGGTTATCTACCTTAAATAGGCAAGCACTCACTTTCTCCGGCTCTCTGAGGCCTAAGAGAACTGATTCCGCTTAAACCTATATTTACTACAGTCCTTAAATATTGTTTTTATATAACTCGAGAGGGTTTTATGAAAAATATTTTTAATATAGTTAAAAAGTAAATCTTGAAGGTGATTAGTATTATTTGAGATTGTCATGAGCATGGATTTTAAGTATTTAGGGTATTTTAGTGATAAGTACTTAGCTTGGAAAGTTCATGGTATTTTATTGTAAAACTTGACTTTTTTGGTATCTTGAGGGTATTTTATTGACATTTGTTAATCTTTTCATTTTTGAAAAACATAGCTTTATTATATTTTGAAAATATGGATTTATAATTTTATATAATTTTAATTTAAAAATAATTTTATTTTATTTAGACAATTCGTATTTCTTAAAAACCGTATTTAAATCCTTTCGAGATCGAATGCTCCGTGAGGAGATCTGCATCTCGTTCTAATAGCCTAAGGATGTACGATAATCCACACCATCTATTAGCGGATTCTCTAAAGAGGGTTGTAGATGCGTAATCACAAAGGATAGGAAATACCGTTTTAAAAGAAATCCGGTTTTTAAAGTTATGTGGTATTTTATTGTAATATTATACTTCGAAACGAAAATACATTCAATGAGTATCGTGCTATGAAACCAAGTGTGCGTGTGGGGTAGGTCGTTACCCCGTGAATTTTCCTAAGGTATTGTTTTAACAAATACTAAAAGAGGATTTTATAAGTTCAAGATATTTTAATGAAAAAGTGCTACAATTGTTATTTCACTTGAGAATTTTGATGAAATTTGATTCTAAATATTAGGATTTAAGATTACAAGTATTGTGTAAGAACTTGGTTGATCAAAGAATAAAGGATAAGGAGTTTTTAGGGTTTAGAATAAAGGATATCGGTATTAACTCCACTAACCGATATAAGTTTTAAAATGGAATTTCAATGAAGAGAAAGAGAAATTGAGAGGGACTTACGGTTTAAAAGGTTTAAAGAAAGGTTGAAGAAGAGGGGGTGAGCTATGTAGCGTCGTGGAAGCGCCGGAATTTGCTTCGATCTTCGCCGGAAGTTGCTTGCTCGCTAACCCCTCTTTACTCCACTTGTACTTAGGAACTTTTTGAGTGAATTTTGCTATAATTTTCAGAATGGTGCTGAGCCAAGGTAGGGGATGGTATTTATAGTAGAGAATTGGGGTTTTGGAATTAAAATGCATTAAAATTGCGATAAATTGTGAATTAAAAGGTCTCTGTTTGATTGTGGTGAAATCAAACAGTGCAGAGGAGTTAGAGGTAGGTGAACAGGTGTGTGTGCAAAGCCCGGGGTTCATTGGGCATGATCTGACCGTTGGTGCCAGTTTTTAGAGGGGTTTGGCCGGCCGTTCTGCTTTAGCAAGATAACTATTTTCTCTATTTTTGCTTTGGCTGTGGAGGGGAAGTAGTGGTCCAAGAAACACTCTTTGAACTTGCTCCATTCAATCAGCTCATCTAGCATGCTCTCTTCGATGGATTACCAAGTACGGGCCTCGTCTTCTAGTCGAATCTTCATCATATTTACCTTCTTCTCATCGGGGACCTGTGCGGCCGTCAGTAGGTTTTCCACATTGACTAGCCATTGCTCAGCCTCAAGTGGTTCAGCTAACCCTGTAAATACAGCCGGGTGTAGTCTCCGGAAATCCGATACAGTGCCAGCCCTGGCAGGCATAGCTGGTGCAGCGACGCCCTCAGGGGCAGTAATGAGACCCGAGGGTCCTCCTAATCTGATAATTACCCTGAGACCCTAAGTAGGCCAGTCTTTCTCTCTTGAGCTTCCGCAAAAATTGTTAGTGCGTTCAGGATTCTCTCTATGCGATCCTGAAAACTAGAGTATGAAGAGAGGTCGTTTGGGAAGGTCATGTCGTTGAAAGATAGACCAAAAGATAGAATTAGATACAAAAATGAAAGCAAAGGATAGTAAAGTGAAAACAACGTAATAAAGCGTAAGTCACGTTATTCCTTTATACTAAACCTGGCTCTGATACCAACAAAACCATGTCACGCCCCGCTTTCCAAAATACGGAATACGGGAGGTGATTAGGCCATCCATGCTCCTATGATCAGGGGATAATCTCGCCGTAATCACACTTCGACTTCTAGCATTACATGGTAATCGGTAAACATGACACAGAAGTAAAGGAAACATATCTTTAGTTTATTACATCAACTTTTTATAATAGTTCAACAGAAAAGAAAACTACTAATCAAGTGCAAATACAAGGTTACTTTTAGGGAAAGCAGTAAAATGCTGAAAGTAAGAACCGTTTAGATCTGCAAGCTCGAATGGTAGATTTGACTCCTGAGTGGCGTTCTTTCCAAACTCTGAGCATGCATACTCAGGTCGTCAGGATGACGCAATAGCAATAATATAATAGGAATATAATAAAGCATGAAACAAAAGGCAATAACTGTGTATCACACCCCGCTTCCCAGTAGACGGAAACGGTGACGTGGCAAGCCCGCAACGTATTACTATGAAAATACGTTAAGCGTAATTAAGCAATATAATAATGAGCAATAATGACAAGAGTAATAAAATGAAACAACAATTTTATTTACATTCAACTTTACATACAACTGTCTGGAAATAAAAAATACAATAATAATGCAAATGCCTAAACAATGGCAAAATAAAAGTAAGTACATGTAGTAAGAAGCTAGTAGTCTAGCTGAGTAGCAAACCGGTCCAAGTCCTCCTGGCTCGGCTCTATGTCCTCAGAGTCCAATTCTCCTGACGAACATTCCAAACAAAAAAAAACAGAAAGGAATGTCGTCAGCGAACTAGCGCTCGGTAAGTCCCAAAGGAAGTAAGAGAAGATAATATATAATGTGAATAGAAACCAAATGATATTCACAGGTATAAAATAGTTATTTTAACGTGGTTATTTATAGTTTGATAAAAAAATGTATTCATATAAACGAGAGGAGTCCATCTAACTCCGTAGACTATGGTAACATGTAGTACAAGGCCCCGTCATAACCTACGGGACAACGGCATGTGAATTTATATAGGTGTCTTTTAAAGTGATCTCTCGTGCCACGATATGCGTTCCGTACCAATCTACCCCTTTATCCCCGTATATTGTATTGTATAGATTAAGATTACAGGTCTTAGCCGAATCCATGGATATAAAATGTACATGTTCATGTTCAAGATGTAATCATGTGTTCAGGTATTCATATCAAGTTATAACCATGGTTCGGTCAAGTCAAGTCGAGTATTCAAGTTTGAGTTTGATATTTGAATTCGAGTGTTTAGATTCATGATCAAGTATTCAACTTCGTATTTGATTTTGGATTCTGGTTTGAGTTTGGATTCAGGTTGAAGTCAGAATCTTATGAAAAGATTTAGTTCTTGAAATTTCTCAAGTTCGGGAGTAATCGACAACTGCTGCACATGGACGACATGATTTGTGTTTTTTTTCAAAACAATTGCCATCGATAACTCCGTTAAGTTGTCTAACCTGAATAGGCAAGCACTCACTTTCTCCGGCTTCCTGAGGCTCAAGGGAAATGATACCGCTTAAAGCTATATTAATTTAGAATCCTTAAAATATTAATTTAGGTTTATGGAAAATACTTTAATATAGTTTAAAAATAAACCTCGAGAGTGACTTATAATATTTAGGGTTTTCATGAACATGTATTTTAATTGTTGGGATGTTTTAGTGATAAAAATTTAGCTTTTAAAAGTTTGTGGTATTTTTATGAAAACGATCTCTTTTGGAAACTTGATGATATTTTTCATTTAATTTTAACCTTTCATTTAAAAATATGATTTTCAAAATTTGTTTTACAGAAAATATGGTTTCATAATTATATATAATTTTCCAAAATTTAGTTTTGTTTAGAGAATTCGTATTTCCTAAAAACCGTATTTTTATTTCCTTTCGAAACTGAACTCTCTGTGAGGAGCTTTGCATCTCGCTCTACTATCCTAAAAATGTGCGATAACTTACACCATCCATAAACGGGTTCCCTAACGAGAGTTGTAGAGACGCAATTGCCAAGAATTTTAAAATATCGATAAAAACGTATTTTTTATAAAAGTGATGGTATCTATTTGGAAAATGTATTCTCTTAAATTAACCATATATCTAAATCTCGTGCTATGAATCAAAAGTGCGTGTGTGGGGTAGGTCATTACCCCGTGAATGTTCTATAGGTACATATGCTAGTTATCGATAATACGGTTATATTAAAGCTCGGGGTTTTTTCTGTAAAAGTTCATTATAGGCGTATTTCACTTGAATTTTTAATTACATGAAAAGGTAAAGATGTGAAAAACATGTTAAGATGATATTTATAGCTTTAAAATGAACTTTTAATCTTGGTGAAGGTGACAAAAGTTATTTATAATAAAAGTTAACGAAATAATTCCACTTGCCGATATTGTTTTATAGATTGGATTTTTTTTTGATATGCAAAGAAAGAGAGGAAAATGACTTACCGGTTGAGTAGTGCTAGAAGGAGGGTAAAGAAGGGATAGGAGGCTCCGTGGTATCGCGGTATCTCCGGAAACAACTCCGATCTTCAACGAAAGAGGCTTGATCGCTAACTCCTCTTTGACTAGTCTTAACTCCACTTGTACTTAAAGAGTTTTGAGGATTTTTGACAGAATTTCAAAATATGGGAGAGTTAGGGAAGTGGTGTGCTATTTATAGCGAAGAATTTAGAGTTTGGGAATTAAAAACTGGATTATAAGAATTAAAATTGGCCTTAAATGATGAATTGAATGGTCACTGTTTAATTACAGGGCAATCAAACAGTGCAGGATAATAGAGGGGAGTCGAAAGGACTTGTGTGCAAAACACGGAATGATTTAGATCAGATCGGACCGTCGGTAGCGGCCAATATGGGGAAACGGGCGGTCAGATTTCAATAGATTGCTTCGAGATCCGTGCCACGTGCTTTAATCAATATTTACTCCTTATTGTGTCTGTTTGGTTTTTCTGAAACTTTTCGTTTCTCTGTGAATTGCACGCGCAACTCTTGGGCTTTCGAAAAATTAAAAAGAAAAATCTTGAAAAATTAAAAAGAAAAATCTTAAAAAATAACTCTTTTCTATAGAACTGATGGGATTCGAACACACAGACTACGTCACAACAGTATAGATGCTTTACCAGTGAGCTACAAGTTGTTTCTTACTTTTATTAAATAAAAATAACATATAACTCCAAAACAGGCTGAAATACCCTTTTCTATACATTTAAACAAATAATTCTGTACAGGGATTTCAGAGTCGTTATATTCTACCCCCCTTATAAAAATTTTGTTTTCGAAATTTACATTTGCGTAGAGACTAATTTTCAAAAATGTAAGGGTATCGTGCACGCATAAATTCTTCTCTTTCCCAAGTTGATTCTCCCGGCGAATCATTTCTCCACATCACTCGGACTAAGTTCACCTCCTTATTCCGCAATGTCTTCAACTTTCGGTCTAGGATCTCAACTGGTTGTTGCTCGCAAGTTAGATCAGTCTGTACCGTGAGCTCTGAATGATCAAGTATATAACCGGGGTCGCTCACATATCGTCGTAGCTGGAATATGTGGAACACGTTTTGCACTCCTTCTAATGAGGGTGGTAGTGCTAAACGATATGCCACTTCTCCAACTCATTCGAGTATGTCGAACGGTCCTATGTACCTTAAACTAAGTTTATCTCTCTTGCCAAAACGTATCACTTCTCTGTTCGGAGAGATCTTCAGGAACACATGCTCTCTAGGTTGGAACTCCAGGTGTCGACGCTGTAGGGTGTTTTTCATCACCCCATTGAGATGGGAAATACACGTCGCTTTTCAGACGTACTATAGATTCCCCCTGCGTAGGGTAGGCCGGGGTTTATTAATTGTGGGGGTTCGAATCTCTGGCAGCCGTGGACTAAGCTATTTTTAATTACCTCTCGCCTTTGAAGCGAGAGAACCTCCAATTTACGGGTAAAACTGTTCATGCTAATTCAATATGCGGTGTGCGTGTGTTGTGTTTTGGAGGGGATTTGGATATATCGGGGGCCATGCAGAGTTTACGGAGGTCCCGCACACGTTTTGAGAAATGAGGGACGTGTTTTGAGTGTGGAGCATAAGGGAGAAAGGGTGAGGAGCGTCCTAAGGACGCGTGAATGGCTCATGGGCGCCGGGCGCCAGCGGGCCACCTGCGTGGCGTGTGGGCACTGGGCTCCAGAGGGTCACGCGCCCCGCACACAAGTGCCGGGCATCAGCAGTTCACTTGCGTGGCTTACGGGGGCTGAGCGCCAGCGGGTCACGTGCCCCGCACGCGGGCGCCGGGTGCCAGTGGGTCACGCATCCCGCATGCGGGCGCTGGACGCTAGCGGGTCACATGCATGGCGCGTGGACGCCAGCGGATCACGTGGCCTACACGTAGGAACTGGGCGCCCGCGGAAAAAGGGGCTTAGCCCCTTTACTGGGAGTTGTACTCCCGATTGATTTTTGGAGTTAACTCCTAAAAAAAGGGAAGAGGGGCTTAGCCCCTATACAGGGAGTTGTATTTTCCGATTGTCTTTTGGAGTTAAACTCCTAAAAAAATGGATTTATTATTTTTATTTTATTTTTTATGTGGAGTTAAACTTCTAAGAGATTTTCAGAGATGATGAAAGGGGGCATTTTTTTCTCTCTTAAGCCCTGGATTTTCTCTTAAACTTTGGATCTTTCCAAACTGGGATTTTTGGAAATGAGTCTCCTTCTTCCTCCTCTCTATTGACTGGATCTTGGAGAAAAGGGGGGTGAGATTTAAAAATCTCCCTTTTTAGAGATCTGATGGGAGATATGAGCTCCCCTTTGTGGGTTTTATGGTGAAAAACTATTCTTTTTTGAAAAAAGAAGAGTGAAAATTTTGATTTAATTCAAGAAAAAGAAAGAAGGTTTAGAACTTTGAAGAAGGAGAAGGAGGCACAGAACCTTAGAATTTTTTTAGAGAATGAAAATGTTCTTGTTGATTTTTTCATCATGTTTGCCTTTATAAGCTACACACTTTACATATAATCCTTTGGGCTTTGCCAAACGGTACTTGTGCCCCCCATACCTTATGTGGTTATTTCTTTTTGCACATAAACCACGGGGTTTACAAAATTTTGGCTTTCTGCCCATTTTTCATACATTTATTTCTAAAAAATTACATTGAACTAATTTATTACCTCATTCTTGGCATGGAGCCGGCCCCTTCCATGCTTGGTCTTGACTTGGGCTTGGCCCACTTCACTTGAGCTTGGGTCCGCTTGGCTGGGGGTTGACTTACTTTGACTTGGTCAACCGGGGTGTAATTTTTGACCCCAACAAAGTGTCCCCCATCAATAAATGCACATCACATATATGGGTCGTGTGCATGAAATTGATGGATCTTCTTTCGCATGGAGGTTGACTTGATTTGGTTCCCGTTTTGATGACGTACAGTTCGACTTGATTTGGTTCCCGTTTTGATGACATGGAGGTCGATGCTGCCCTTTTCATGACGTGACCAATTGATGCTGCTCTTTTTGTGACGTGAACGGCCGGTGCTTTTCTTTCTGCAACGTGGATGGTCGGTGCTTCCATTTTAGCGACGTGGATGGTCGATGCTGCCCTTTTTGCGACATGGACGGTCGGTGCTGCCCTTTTTGCGACTTGGACGGTCGGTGCTGTCGTTTTTGCGACTTGGATGGTCGATGCTGCCCCTTTTGCGACTTGGACGGTCGGTGCTGCCCTTTTTGCAACGTGGACGGTCGATACTTCCATTTTTGCGACTTGGACGGTCGGTGATGCCATTTTTGTGACTTGGACGGTCGATACTGCCATTTTTGTGATAGTCGATACTTGATTTGAGTTTCTCCGCTTCTTGTAGTGTCGGGATTGAAGTTTACTTGCTCCGCTTTTTGCGGTGTCAGGATTGATTTGTTTCCGAGATGGAGCTTGATTCCACCGATGAGGTGATTGGTTGACTTGTTTGATTTGATTTATTTCGGGAGTTCCCTACCCACCCAGCAGGACTTTTGAGCTTAGAAGTGCTGCCGGGTGGGATGTTGATTTGATCTGTTTGATTTCTGCCTTATTTTGCGGGACTTTTGAATTTGAGAGAAATTTGGAATTTGGAATTTATTTAGCATCAGCATTGCTGTCCTGGAATAATGCCAGGAGCAACTCATCATTTGCCCTGGGAGGACTTGGGATTTGGTTTGGGTCGGCATCAACACTGCTAATACTGAAGTATAGTGCCAGGAGCGACTCATCATTTGCCGTTGGGAAAACTTAGGATTTGGGTTCTGGGTCGGCATCTGCACCGCTAACACTGAAACGTAGTGCCAGGAGCGACTCATCATTTGCCATTGCCCGTCAGGGAGCGATGGCTCAAGAGACAGGTTTAGATCCCTATCCCCTAAGGCTTTTCAATTTTATGAGCCGTGAGGGTCTCATAAAAGTATTTTCTCACTACGAGTCGAAAGGATCTCGTAGGTGTATTTTCTCCCTGGGAATCGTGGGGATTCCTAAGTGTGTTACTCTTTTGTGAGTCGTAAGGATCTCATGTAGAGATTTTCTCCTCACAAAGTAGAGAGGACTTCGCGGGTGTATTTTGTCTCTTTTTCATGAGTTTGCGCCCTTTCAGGTTTTCACGAACTCGCCGGCAGTCCTGCTTTTTTTTTACTCACGGAGCCCTTTCGGGTTTTCATCCGTGCCCGTTTCGCTTATGAACATACTATTTTTTTTATCGCCGGTGGGACTTTAAATGTAGTCTCGCCGGTAGGACTTGAGAGTGATAGGGGTCATTTGCACCCTGGATTGTATACGGTTTTACAGGATGTATGATCCAGACCGTAGGGCCGGTATGCTCAATTCGTCCACGACTTGGAGAATTCATGCGTAGTATTTCTTGAGATATCGGCCATTGATGGGTAGCATGGGCCTTTCTCCCTCGGCACTTATTAATTGGTAAGATCCTCCATCGAACACTTTCTCGATGACGTATGACCCTTCCCAATTTGGCTCGAATTTTCACTTGGCATGTCGATTGGGGATGATCGGTTTTTTGAGGACCAACAACAATTTACCTTTCTTAAAAGCATGGAGAAGTGTCATCTTATCATAGGCCCATGACATCTGGGCTCAGTACAGCTCCAGATTTGCTGTACCGCGAACCTCTTTTCTTCGAGGGCGTCGAGATCTTCGAGCCAAAGGAGGACATTTTCCTCCTCCGTCAACTCGTGCTGGACGGCCATTCTTAGACTTGGAACTTCGACTTCGAGGGGGAGGATTGCCTCCACTCCGAAGATTAATGAGTATGGAGTAGACTGGGTTGGAGTGCGGTGCGTGGTACGATATGCCTACAACGCTTCGTGGAGCTTGAGATTCCAGTCTCTCTTGTTGGCTGGAGTATGTTTCCTCAGGATCTTGCATAGAGTTTTATTGAAGACTTCGGCTAGCCCACTGGCTCTTAGATTATAGATGGAGGAATATCTCCAGTCCATCTTGTGCTGAGTAGCAAACCTTGAGACTTTGAATCTCTTGAAAGAAGGCCGATTGTCAGAAATGATTCTTCTTGGTGTACCGAAACAGTATAGAATATTATGCCGGAAGAACATCAGAATATCTTCTGTCTTGATTTCTTTTAGCGGGACAGCTTCAGCCCATCTGGAGAAGTAGTCAGTTGCGGACAATATGAACCGGTAGCCTTTAGATGACGGAGGATCAATTGGACCAACTATGTCAGTGCCCCAAACTTCAAAGGGCCATGACGCCACCGTAGGATAAAGCAGATCGGGATGCTTGTGAATAAAGTGTCACGCCCCGCTTCCCAGAGTACGCAAGATTTGGGCACGTGACATAGCCAACCATGCTACCTGTGGGTAGGAAGTATCCATCCACAGTCACATTACGGTTGTAAAGATATCCAGAACAGTAAAATAAACTACACTAATGCATGTCCAAATCCATAATAACAAGAATCAATAAACAATAAGTGCGGAAGCTAATGATCCAATACAATGAATAAACAGTATGTCCCATAATGCGGGCTCACATCTGGAAATGAAATGACATAAATGAACTAAACTCTAAAGAACTCACAGTTCAGCCTGCTGGCTGAAGTACTCCTGCTCGGTCGATGTCAAGGGCACGGAATCTGGGCCATGCAAAACCCAGACGTCAGCGCGTCATGATATCAAGTATATAGCATAAACATGGTAATAAACAATGCAAGCATGAACATGAATAAAGCAGCAATAAGAAGTAATGAACAGGGTAATGTGCAGTAGTGACTAAACTGTCCTATCAGGTTTTCTACTCTATAGTCTTTGAAACCAATTGATGAATCGTCGATGTAACTCAATAGTATCCCGTGCGTGCCCGGGACCACGGTCATAATTCTCGGGGCTGAATCCGAGACGTGCCGCTAAGCAGTAAAAGGTAGTAGGATAGATGAGTGATGTCAGCATCAACACTCCGGAGCTGGCCAAGCCCGTAAGACTGATCAGAACAATGTATCGAACTGTTGAGTTACAAGTCGGTTTCACCTTTGATTTCCCCATACCCCCAAACTATGTATGTCAGTCAGGTATTCAGTAGTCAAGGACTAATGCCAACACAAGTCAAGTAAAGGTAGGTCTGTCTGGATCGACAGCAGGAATGGTTAGGTTTGTCGGCATTAGGCATAAGATCAGGTAACAGGTCAGGTTACTTTCAACGGGTAGAGTCGATATGTACAGGGTGTTGTGTCCGGTGTATCAGTACATGTGTCAGGTGTATCAAGATCGGTCAATATGTAATGCAATCAGGTATATGATAACAAGTATAGTAACAAATAATGAACAGAAGCAGGAAACAGTAAATAACAATTATTATTCTATGTGAACACAGTGATGTTTGTATTCTCTTATTAACCCGGTTCACGCACCTTTGAGGTGCAAAAGCCACAAGACGAACAATATCGATAATATACGTAATGGAGTTACATGAATTTGAACTAAGCACAATAATTGTCTCATGAGTGATTTTCACAAATGAAGTGGGGGTGATCTACTGGGTTTGAATAGTTAAGTATGAAATAATAGCAGACCGGTTAAAGCGAGCAATGTTTTCATTGTTTTAAAGTTACGGATAATCGTGACTAGCAATTCTAAGTTATAAAAGGTATCGATGTCATGATAGTTGTGTGGTTATTATAAGATTAAGTTGTAGCATGTTAAGCAAGTATTCGGATACTTGCCTCGGCGGTTCCGCAAACCGAAACACGGATGCGGTGTCGGTAGAAACCACGATACGGAAGCACGGGCCACGGATCGAGTCCCAACAGAGGTCAACGGAATCACACGGACCAGGGCTTCTCTGGAGCGTCGGGTTCGTCAGACGGCACGGTCGGATCCGGCAGCAAACAGAACAACAAAGTTAGCAAACAAACTACGCATCCAAAATACGGAACAGCGGAGGGATTGTACCAAGAGGAAGCGCAAGGGAAACTCACCAAGAAGATACAGGGTGCAAACACGATGGCTCGACGGCACTGGATCGCCGGCGAAGCGACGGCGGCGGCTGCAGCAAGGATGGAGGCTTCGGGTGTGCGCGGAATAGGGTGCTGCGGCGAGTGGGGAAGAGTGTGGTCGGCACTGGTGGTCGTGGGAGAGAGGGATGTGGTCGGAGGTGGTGTCGACGGGGTCGCCGGCACGTTTCTCCGGCGAACAGCGAAGGTGGGCGATGGGTTAGGGTTCGTGTTGGGTGTTCCGGCGAGGGGAGGAGGGCAGCGACGACGAGGTCGGGTCGAGTAGGGTGAGAGGGTGCCGCGGGAGTCGTCGTCGACCCCAGGTGGCGTCGACGGCGAGGTCTGTGAAGGGATGGAGGCGTCGGGGAGATGGGTGCAGGCGCGGGAGAGAGAAGAGGAAGGAGGGAGGAAGTGCGGCGGTCGAGGAGGCGTTGCCGGCGGCGACGGCGAGGTCGCGGTGAAGTCGGCAGTGGGAACGCGAGACTAGGGTTAGGGTTTGGTGTGGGTTCGTCGCGAGGAAGAGGACATGGGGGGGGGCGGCTGTTGCATGGCTACGAATAATATAGAGGAAGAGAGAGAGAGAGATTAGAGAGAGAAAGAGAGATTGGAGAGAGAAAGGGTTAGGTTGAGGGAAGAGAGAGAGAGAGATGAGGAAAGAGGCGGGGCCCACGAATTCAAATGATGGCCCGTGATTGGCCACGAGATTGGATTTGTGTATGATTTTAAGGGATTTGCTGTTAGGAAAAGATTGGAATATAAATATATAAATTCGATATTAAATTTAAATGGGCCCCTTTTGGCGCGAAATGAAACATTTCCAAATCGCGCCCGGGTTGCGCCCAAATGTTCCAAATTCAAATTATAAGATTTTAAGCGGGTTCCAAATTTCGAAAATAGGTGTTTAATGATTAAAATGCATGCCCCCAAGTCGGACACTTGCACGCGCGCGTAGTCGCCCAAACTTGCCCGTTTAGCCAAACGGAACGGAATCTCGACACGCGGACGCTACCACGCGACTAGTGGCGACGAGTAGGCTAACATGGATATCTTAAATTTCATTTTCGGAGTTAAAATTTGTTATGTGCCAAAATGACTTAACCGGGTAAAATTTAGCAATAAACACCAGAAAATCAGGAAAATTGGAAAGAGCAAACCACAACCCTCAACTAGTAATATACATAGTATTATTGGGCTCGGGTGTTACATCATACCCAACTACAAAAGAATTTCGTCCTCGAAATTCCAAGAACACAAGATAGCTAACTACTGGAAAGGATGAGGGAATTTCTACCGGATCTCGTCTTCTCGCTCCCAAGTAGATTCTCCATGCGATCGGTTACCCCAAGAAACTAGCACAAGAGGGATAATCTTGTTCTTAAGAACCTTTTCTCTTCGATCCTTGATCTCGACTGGTCGCTCCTCAGAAGTCAGGTCCTCCCGAACGGTCAACTCCGAATGATCCAAGACATGAGTCTCATCACGAACATACCTCCGTAGTTGAGACACATGAAACACATCGTGAACTCCTGCTAATGACGATGGTAATGCCAACCGGTACGATACCTCTCCAACACGCTCCAATATCTCGAAGGGTCCAACGAATCGGGGACTAAGCTTTCCCCGACTTCCAAAACGAATCATCCCTCTAGTCGGTGATATCTTCAGGAATACCAAATCGCCCACGGCGAACTCTAGAGGTCTTCTTGACGTGTCGGCCCAACTCTTCTGTCTGTCTTGAGCTGCCTTCATATGCTTCCTGATTGTATTCACCTTCTCGACTGTCTGCACCACCAAATTTGGTCCTAGCAACCTTCGTTCACCAACATCATCCCAACAAACCGGTGAACGGCACTTACGACCATACAGTGCTTCAAACGGGGCCATCTGAATAGTTGCTTGGAAGCTGTTGTTGTACGAAAACTCCACCATGTGTAGATGATCTTCCCAAGAACCTTTGAAGTCTAACGTGCAAGCCCTCAACATATCTTCAAGGGTCTGAATCGTTCTCTCTGATTGTCCATCAGTCTGGGGATGATAAGCTGTGCTGAACTTCAATCGAGTCCCCAAACTTTCTTGTAAACTCCTCCAAAAGTGTGACAAGAACCGAGTGTCCCGATCGGACACGATGCTTACCGGTACTCCATGCAATCTAACAATCTCCTGCATGTATCGCTCTGCCAAGGTCTCTGTCGATTGGCCAACCCGAAAAGGAATAAAGTGAGCTGCCTTGATCAACCGATCGACAATCACCCATACTGCATAGTTGCCTTTTGGACTCCGCGGTAAAGCTGTCACGAAATCCATGGAAGTGGGAACAACAAACCAGCAACCCTTTGGTGTTCAGCCTTGACTTGCTGACACACCAAGCACTTAGCCACAAAGCGAGCAATTTCCCGTTTCATACCTTCCCACCAGAAATGCTGTCGAATATCCCGGTACATCTTTGTCCCTCCTGGATGTATAGAGTAAGCTGAATTGTGTGCCTCCTTCATAAGCTCTTCACGCACATCTCCTTTTGGCACACACACACGGTACCATATCTCAACGAACCATCTTCATGGATCAGTAGATCGGTTCGTAGTCCGGCTCCAACCTGCTCTCGAAACTTTTGCAGTCTAGGATCCTGCGATTGCGCCGCTTTAATCCTTTCCACTAAGGACGATTGTACTTGCAACTGCATCAACTGTCCTGTAGCACGCGGTAGCACAACCTCCAAGTCAAATCTCCGAAACTCCTCAACGATCTCTCTCTGTGCAGTCAATAACTGAATTGCTGGTAACCGACTTAGCGCATCTGGCACGACGTTAACCTTTCCCGGATGGTACTTAAGATCAAGGTCGTAGTCGGCCATCAGCTCCAACCATCTGCGTTGCCTCATGTTTAACTCCTTCTGAGTGAACACATATTTCAAACTCTTGTGATCCGTGAAGACTTCAACTCTCTCGCCCAGAAGGTAGTGTCTCCAAATCTTCAGGGCGAAGATCACGGCTGCAAGCTCCAAGTCGTGAGTCGGATAGTTCTTCTCATGAGTCTTCAGCTGTCTCGAAGCGTAAGCGACGACTTTCCCATTCTGCATCAAAACACATCCCAATCCTTTTCCAGATGCGTCGCTGTGAATCACTAGTCCTCCTGAATCATCCGGTACGGTTAGGATAGGGGCGGTTATCAGCTTCAACGTTTCGAAGGCCAATGCACATCCATCTGTCCAAACAAGCGGTACCTCCTTACGCGTAAGCTTGGTTAACGGCTCAGCTAAACGAGCGAAGTTCTCCACAAATCTTCTGTAGTAACCGGCGAGTCCAAGAAAACTTCTTATCCCTGCAACATTCTTTGGAACAGGCCAATCTCGAACTGCTGCTATCTTCTCGGGATCAACGGCGATTCCATCGCCTGACACGACATGCCCCAGAAACTTCACTTCTTCCAACCAGAATTCGCACTTACTCGTCTTCGCGAATAATTTCTCTTGTCTCAGCGTCGGCAGTGCGATCCTTCTTCTTCACTAAAGAACTGGAGCTCCCCACGGTGAGTTGCTGCTTCGAAGCCATCCCTTCTCGAGTAATTCACTCACTTGTTTCTTAACTCCCTCCACTTCTACTGGTGCCATTGCATAGTCAGCTTTTGATACTGGTGTTGCACCAGGAGTAAGGTCAAACGCAAACTCCACATCTCGCTTCGGTGGTAAGCCCGAAATGTCTTCAAACACATCCACAAAGTCGCGAACAACTGCCGGCTCTTCATCACTCTCCACTACCATAGCCGCAAGAACACTGTTCGTCGGCCTAGCCCTAAACTCGACTGGCCCGACGGAACTGCTTCCTCCGATGAAAGTAAACTTAGGATGTCCGGGAATCTGGAATTACCTTCCTCGCCCTACAGTCAATGTGGGCGTGGAAAGTGCCAAGAAAAACCCATCCCTCATAACTGCCCGTATCTATCACCAAGAAATCTGCAAAAGCTCCCGTCCGCAAACAACACTGTACAATCTCTACCTTCCTTACTAGCTATGATTTCCCATTCCCAGTGTGTATGTCCCAGAAACTAGATAGGGTCGTGCAGGTGATCGAGTGTGTAGTTATAAATTGGATGACATAAACAATGGGATGCTCCGAAATTAAGTAATGCCAAGCGGGAAAACCATGAACGAGTAAATTACCTGAAACCAATTCTTCCGATGCCTTAGCTTCTTCAGCTGTCAACGTGAACGCTCGAGCCTGCTGTGGTCCTTGAGTAAGCGGTTCCTGTCCTTGGAACGGTCCCTGCGGAGGCTTCTGTGTATCATCCTTTGTGCGAGGCTTCGACGGACAAGCATCAACGGTGTGGTCTGCCGCTCCACATCTAAAACAGAGTCCCAGCCTCAAACGACACTCCCTTCGCACATGTCCGGGTTTATGGCAGTAACTACAGATCACGCTCCCCTTCCGATCACCCATACTTGTTTTCTTCATTGGTGCCACGCTGCGCCTGTTCACTGGAATACTTCTACGTACGGACGTGGGGTCCATTGTAAATGCTGGTTCCAGCTCGAGTTGTTCCTTTAGTTTCTCCAACAATCCCCTTATCACTCTTCGCCTGGCGGCTAAGACCGCATGTCCTGGGTCCATCTCCAAATTCTGATCGGCCATATCCCTGGAAATCAAAGTACCCAACGTTAGCATGATGATAGATTCTGAGTATAGATCAAGGCTAGAACTCCAAGATACTTAAATAGAGTACTGCATTGTAGCTATGCCGCGGTATCATAGCCGCAATTACTTAACTCCACCCAAGTCGCCTAAGTCCTAGAGATAACAAGAAGTTAGGTTTTCAAGTTTGACAATGCAAAGTAAGTTTGCATGCCGACATGATCCGGAAGAATGATTCAAGGACGGTAAAACGGTCAAAGTGGCAGGACATGTTTCCTAATCACGGGTATTATAATTCGTGTATCGGGTGCAATACCCAACTACAAAGAATCAACCCAATTAACCTATGTCTCTGATACCATAAAACCATGTCACGCCCCGCTTCCCAGAGTACGCAAGATTTGGGCACGTGACATAGCCAACCATGCTACCTGTGGGTAGGAAGTATCCATCCACAGTCACATTACGGTTGTAAAGATATCCAGAACAGTAAAATAAACTACACTAATGCATGTCCAAATCCATAATAACAAGAATCAATAAACAATAAGTGCGGAAGCTAATGATCCAATACAATGAATAAACAGTATGTCCCATAATGCGGGCTCACATCTGGAAATGAAATGACATAAATGAACTAAACTCTAAAGAACTCACAGTTCAGCCTGCTGGCTGAAGTACTCCTGCTCGGTCGATGTCAAGGGCACGGAATCTGGGCCATGCAAAACCCAGACGTCAGCGCGTCATGATATCAAGTATATAGCATAAACATGGTAATAAACAATGCAAGCATGAACATGAATAAAGCAGCAATAAGAAGTAATGAACAGGGTAATGTGCAGTAGTGACTAAACTGTCCTATCAGGTTTTCTACTCTATAGTCTTTGAAACCAATTGATGAATCGTCGATGTAACTCAATAGTATCCCGTGCGTGCCCGGGACCACGGTCATAATTCTCGGGGCTGAATCCGAGACGTGCCGCTAAGCAGTAAAAGGTAGTAGGATAGATGAGTGATGTCAGCATCAACACTCCGGAGCTGGCCAAGCCCGTAAGACTGATCAGAACAATGTATCGAACTGTTGAGTTACAAGTCGGTTTCACCTTTGATTTCCCCATACCCCCAAACTATGTATGTCAGTCAGGTATTCAGTAGTCAAGGACTAATGCCAACACAAGTCAAGTAAAGGTAGGTCTGTCTGGATCGACAGCAGGAATGGTTAGGTTTGTCGGCATTAGGCATAAGATCAGGTAACAGGTCAGGTTACTTTCAACGGGTAGAGTCGATATGTACAGGGTGTTGTGTCCGGTGTATCAGTACATGTGTCAGGTGTATCAAGATCGGTCAATATGTAATGCAATCAGGTATATGATAACAAGTATAGTAACAAATAATGAACAGAAGCAGGAAACAGTAAATAACAATTATTATTCTATGTGAACACAGTGATGTTTGTATTCTCTTATTAACCCGGTTCACGCACCTTTGAGGTGCAAAAGCCACAAGACGAACAATATCGATAATATACGTAATGGAGTTACATGAATTTGAACTAAGCACAATAATTGTCTCATGAGTGATTTTCACAAATGAAGTGGGGGTGATCTACTGGGTTTGAATAGTTAAGTATGAAATAATAGCAGACCGGTTAAAGCGAGCAATGTTTTCATTGTTTTAAAGTTACGGATAATCGTGACTAGCAATTCTAAGTTATAAAAGGTATCGATGTCATGATAGTTGTGTGGTTATTATAAGATTAAGTTGTAGCATGTTAAGCAAGTATTCGGATACTTGCCTCGGCGGTTCCGCAAACCGAAACACGGATGCGGTGTCGGTAGAAACCACGATACGGAAGCACGGGCCACGGATCGAGTCCCAACAGAGGTCAACGGAATCACACGGACCAGGGCTTCTCTGGAGCGTCGGGTTCGTCAGACGGCACGGTCGGATCCGGCAGCAAACAGAACAACAAAGTTAGCAAACAAACTACGCATCCAAAATACGGAACAGCGGAGGGATTGTACCAAGAGGAAGCGCAAGGGAAACTCACCAAGAAGATACAGGGTGCAAACACGATGGCTCGACGGCACTGGATCGCCGGCGAAGCGACGGCGGCGGCTGCAGCAAGGATGGAGGCTTCGGGTGTGCGCGGAATAGGGTGCTGCGGCGAGTGGGGAAGAGTGTGGTCGGCACTGGTGGTCGTGGGAGAGAGGGATGTGGTCGGAGGTGGTGTCGACGGGGTCGCCGGCACGTTTCTCCGGGGAACAGCGAAGGTGGGCGATGGGTTAGGGTTCGTGTTGGGTGTTCCGGCGAGGGGAGGAGGGCAGCGACGACGAGGTCGGGTCGAGTAGGGTGAGAGGGTGCCGCGGGAGTCGTCGTCGACCCCAGGTGGCGTCGACGGCGAGGTCTGTGAAGGGATGGAGGCGTCGGGGAGATGGGTGCAGGCGCGGGAGAGAGAAGAGGAAGGAGGGAGGAAGTGCGGCGGTCGAGGAGGCGTTGCCGGCGGCGACGGCGAGGTCGCGGTGAAGTCGGCAGTGGGAACGCGAGACTAGGGTTAGGGTTTGGTGTGGGTTCGTCGCGAGGAAGAGGACATGGGGGGGGGCGGCTGTTGCATGGCTACGAATAATATAGAGGAAGAGAGAGAGAGAGATTAGAGAGAGAAAGAGAGATTGGAGAGAGAAAGGGTTAGGTTGAGGGAAGAGAGAGAGAGAGATGAGGAAAGAGGCGGGGCCCACGAATTCAAATGATGGCCCGTGATTGGCCACGAGATTGGATTTGTGTATGATTTTAAGGGATTTGCTGTTAGGAAAAGATTGGAATATAAATATATAAATTCGATATTAAATTTAAATGGGCCCCTTTTGGCGCGAAATGAAACATTTCCAAATCGCGCCCGGGTTGCGCCCAAATGTTCCAAATTCAAATTATAAGATTTTAAGCGGGTTCCAAATTTCGAAAATAGGTGTTTAATGATTAAAATGCATGCCCCCAAGTCGGACACTTGCACGCGCGCGTAGTCGCCCAAACTTGCCCGTTTAGCCAAACGGAACGGAATCTCGACACGCGGACGCTACCACGCGACTAGTGGCGACGAGTAGGCTAACATGGATATCTTAAATTTCATTTTCGGAGTTAAAATTTGTTATGTGCCAAAATGACTTAACCGGGTAAAATTTAGCAATAAACACCAGAAAATCAGGAAAATTGGAAAGAGCAAACCACAACCCTCAACTAGTAATATACATAGTATTATTGGGCTCGGGTGTTACATCATACCCAACTACAAAAGAATTTCGTCCTCGAAATTCCAAGAACACAAGATAGCTAACTACTGGAAAGGATGAGGGAATTTCTACCGGATCTCGTCTTCTCGCTCCCAAGTAGATTCTCCATGCGATCGGTTACCCCAAGAAACTAGCACAAGAGGGATAATCTTGTTCTTAAGAACCTTTTCTCTTCGATCCTTGATCTCGACTGGTCGCTCCTCAGAAGTCAGGTCCTCCCGAACGGTCAACTCCGAATGATCCAAGACATGAGTCTCATCACGAACATACCTCCGTAGTTGAGACACATGAAACACATCGTGAACTCCTGCTAATGACGATGGTAATGCCAACCGGTACGATACCTCTCCAACACGCTCCAATATCTCGAAGGGTCCAACGAATCGGGGACTAAGCTTTCCCCGACTTCCAAAACGAATCATCCCTCTAGTCGGTGATATCTTCAGGAATACCAAATCGCCCACGGCGAACTCTAGAGGTCTTCTTGACGTGTCGGCCCAACTCTTCTGTCTGTCTTGAGCTGCCTTCATATGCTTCCTGATTGTATTCACCTTCTCGACTGTCTGCACCACCAAATTTGGTCCTAGCAACCTTCGTTCACCAACATCATCCCAACAAACCGGTGAACGGCACTTACGACCATACAGTGCTTCAAACGGGGCCATCTGAATAGTTGCTTGGAAGCTGTTGTTGTACGAAAACTCCACCATGTGTAGATGATCTTCCCAAGAACCTTTGAAGTCTAACGTGCAAGCCCTCAACATATCTTCAAGGGTCTGAATCGTTCTCTCTGATTGTCCATCAGTCTGGGGATGATAAGCTGTGCTGAACTTCAATCGAGTCCCCAAACTTTCTTGTAAACTCCTCCAAAAGTGTGACAAGAACCGAGTGTCCCGATCGGACACGATGCCTACCGGTACTCCATGCAATCTGACAATCTCCTGCATGTATCGCTCTGCCAAGGTCTCTGTCGATTGGCCAACCCGAAAAGGAATAAAGTGAGCTGCCTTGATCAACCGATCGACAATCACCCATACTGCATAGTTGCCTTTTGGACTCCGCGGTAAAGCTGTCACGAAATCCATGGAAGTGGGAACAACAAACCAGCAACCCTTTGGTGTTCAGCCTTGACTTGCTGACACACCAAGCACTTAACCACAAAGCGAGCAATTTCCCGTTTCATACCTTCCCACCAGAAATGCTGTCGAATATCCCGGTACATCTTTGTCCCTCCTGGATGTATAGAGTAAGCTGAATTGTGTGCCTCCTTCATAAGCTCTTCACGCACATCTCCTTTTGGCACACACACACGGTACCATATCTCAACGAACCATCTTCATGGATCAGTAGATCGGTTCGTAGTCCGGCTCCAACCTGCTCTCGAAACTTTTGCAGTCTAGGATCCTGCGATTGCGCCGCTTTAATCCTTTCCACTAAGGACGATTGTACTTGCAACTGCATCAACTGTCCTGTAGCACGCGGTAGCACAACCTCCAAGTCAAATCTCCGAAACTCCTCAACGATCTCTCTCTGTGCAGTCAATAACTGAATTGCTGGTAACCGACTTAGCGCATCTGGCACGACGTTAACCTTTCCCGGATGGTACTTAAGATCAAGGTCGTAGTCGGCCATCAGCTCCAACCATCTGCGTTGCCTCATGTTTAACTCCTTCTGAGTGAACACATATTTCAAACTCTTGTGATCCGTGAAGACTTCAACTCTCTCGCCCAGAAGGTAGTGTCTCCAAATCTTCAGGGCGAAGATCACGGCTGCAAGCTCCAAGTCGTGAGTCGGATAGTTCTTCTCATGAGTCTTCAGCTGTCTCGAAGCGTAAGCGACGACTTTCCCATTCTGCATCAAAACACATCCCAATCCTTTTCCAGATGCGTCGCTGTGAATCACTAGTCCTCCTGAATCATCCGGTACGGTTAGGATAGGGGCGGTTATCAGCTTCTGCTTCAACGTTTCGAAGGCCAATGCACATCCATCTGTCCAAACAAGCGGTACCTCCTTACGCGTAAGCTTGGTTAACGGCTCAGCTAAACGAGCGAAGTTCTCCACAAATCTTCTGTAGTAACCGGCGAGTCCAAGAAAACTTCTTATCCCTGCAACATTCTTTGGAACAGGCCAATCTCGAACTGCTGCTATCTTCTCGGGATCAACGGCGATTCCATCGCCTGACACGACATGCCCCAGAAACTTCACTTCTTCCAACCAGAATTCGCACTTACTCGTCTTCGCGAATAATTTCTCTTGTCTCAGCGTCGGCAGTGCGATCCTTCTTCTTCACTAAAGAACTGGAGCTCCCCACGGTGAGTTGCTGCTTCGAAGCCATCCCTTCTCGAGTAATTCACTCACTTGTTTCTTAACTCCCTCCACTTCTACTGGTGCCATTGCATAGTCAGCTTTTGATACTGGTGTTGCACCAGGAGTAAGGTCAAACGCAAACTCCACATCTCGCTTCGGTGGTAAGCCCGAAATGTCTTCAAACACATCCACAAAGTCGCGAACAACTGCCGGCTCTTCATCACTCTCCACTACCATAGCCGCAAGAACACTGTTCGTCGGCCTAGCCCTAAACTCGACTGGCCCGACGGAACTGCTTCCTCCGATGAAAGTAAACTTAGGATGTCCGGGAATCTGGAATTACCTTCCTCGCCCTACAGTCAATGTGGGCGTGGAAAGTGCCAAGAAAAACCCATCCCTCATAACTGCCCGTATCTATCACCAAGAAATCTGCAAAAGCTCCCGTCCGCAAACAACACTGTACAATCTCTACCTTCCTTACTAGCTATGATTTCCCATTCCCAGTGTGTATGTCCCAGAAACTAGATAGGGTCGTGCAGGTGATCGAGTGTGTAGTTATAAATTGGATGACATAAACAATGGGATGCTCTGAAATTAAGTAATGCCAAGCGGGAAAACCATGAACGAGTAAATTACCTGAAACCAATTCTTCCGATGCCTTAGCTTCTTCAGCTGTCAACGTGAACGCTCGAGCCTGCTGTGGTCCTTGAGTAAGCGGTTCCTGTCCTTGGAACGGTCCCTGCGGAGGCTTCTGTGTATCATCCTTTGTGCGAGGCTTCGACGGACAAGCATCAACGGTGTGGTCTGCCGCTCCACATCTAAAACAGAGTCCCAGCCTCAAACGACACTCCCTTCGCACATGTCCGGGTTTATGGCAGTAACTACAGATCACGCTCCCCTTCCGATCACCCATACTTGTTTTCTTCATTGGTGCCACGCTGCGCCTGTTCACTGGAATACTTCTACGTACGGACGTGGGGTCCATTGTAAATGCTGGTTCCAGCTCGAGTTGTTCCTTTAGTTTCTCCAACAATCCCCTTATCACTCTTCGCCTGGCGGCTAAGACCGCATGTCCTGGGTCCATCTCCAAATTCTGATCGGCCATATCCCTGGAAATCAAAGTACCCAACGTTAGCATGATGATAGATTCTGAGTATAGATCAAGGCTAGAACTCCAAGATACTTAAATAGAGTACTGCATTGTAGCTATGCCGCGGTATCATAGCCGCAATTACTTAACTCCACCCAAGTCGCCTAAGTCCTAGAGATAACAAGAAGTTAGGTTTTCAAGTTTGACAATGCAAAGTAAGTTTGCATGCCGACATGATCCGGAAGAATGATTCAAGGACGGTAAAACGGTCAAAGTGGCAGGACATGTTTCCTAATCACGGGTATTATAATTCGTGTATCGGGTGCAATACCCAACTACAAAGAATCAACCCAATTAACCTATGTCTCTGATACCATAAAACCATGTCACGCCCCGCTTCCCAGAGTACGCAAGATTTGGGCACGTGACATAGCCAACCATGCTACCTGTGGGTAGGAAGTATCCATCCACAGTCACATTACGGTTGTAAAGATATCCAGAACAGTAAAATAAACTACACTAATGCATGTCCAAATCCATAATAACAAGAATCAATAAACAATAAGTGCGGAAGCTAATGATCCAATACAATGAATAAACAGTATGTCCCATAATGCGGGCTCACATCTGGAAATGAAATGACATAAATGAACTAAACTCTAAAGAACTCACAGTTCAGCCTGCTGGCTGAAGTACTCCTGCTCGGTCGATGTCAAGGGCATGGAATCTGGGCCATGCAAAACCCAGACGTCAGCGCGTCATGATATCAAGTATATAGCATAAACATGGTAATAAACAATGCAAGCATGAACATGAATAAAGCAGCAATAAGAAGTAATGAACAGGGTAATGTGCAGTAGTGACTAAACTGTCCTATCAGGTTTTCTACTCTATAGTCTTTGAAACCAATTGATGAATCGTCGATGTAACTCAATAGTATCCCGTGCGTGCCCGGGACCACGGTCATAATTCTCGGGGCTGAATCCGAGACGTGCCGCTAAGCAGTAAAAGGTAGTAGGATAGATGAGTGATGTCAGCATCAACACTCCGGAGCTGGCCAAGCCCGTAAGACTGATCAGAACAATGTATCGAACTGTTGAGTTACAAGTCGGTTTCACCTTTGATTTCCCCATACCCCCAAACTATGTATGTCAGTCAGGTATTCAGTAGTCAAGGACTAATGCCAACACAAGTCAAGTAAAGGTAGGTCTGTCTGGATCGACAGCAGGAATGGTTAGGTTTGTCGGCATTAGGCATAAGATCAGGTAACAGGTCAGGTTACTTTCAACGGGTAGAGTCGATATGTACAGGGTGTTGTGTCCGGTGTATCAGTACATGTGTCAGGTGTATCAAGATCGGTCAATATGTAATGCAATCAGGTATATGATAACAAGTATAGTAACAAATAATGAACAGAAGCAGGAAACAGTAAATAACAATTATTATTCTATGTGAACACAGTGATGTTTGTATTCTCTTATTAACCCGGTTCACGCACCTTTGAGGTGCAAAAGCCACAAGACGAACAATATCGATAATATACGTAATGGAGTTACATGAATTTGAACTAAGCACAATAATTGTCTCATGAGTGATTTTCACAAATGAAGTGGGGGTGATCTACTGGGTTTGAATAGTTAAGTATGAAATAATAGCAGACCGGTTAAAGCGAGCAATGTTTTCATTGTTTTAAAGTTACGGATAATCGTGACTAGCAATTCTAAGTTATAAAAGGTATCGATGTCATGATAGTTGTGTGGTTATTATAAGATTAAGTTGTAGCATGTTAAGCAAGTATTCGGATACTTGCCTCGGCGGTTCCGCAAACCGAAACACGGATGCGGTGTCGGTAGAAACCACGATACGGAAGCACGGGCCACGGATCGAGTCCCAACAGAGGTCAACGGAATCACACGGACCAGGGCTTCTCTGGAGCGTCGGGTTCGTCAGACGGCACGGTCGGATCCGGCAGCAAACAGAACAACAAAGTTAGCAAACAAACTACGCATCCAAAATACGGAACAGCGGAGGGATTGTACCAAGAGGAAGCGCAAGGGAAACTCACCAAGAAGATACAGGGTGCAAACACGATGGCTCGACGGCACTGGATCGCCGGCGAAGCGACGGCGGCGGCTGCAGCAAGGATGGAGGCTTCGGGTGTGCGCGGAATAGGGTGCTGCGGCGAGTGGGGAAGAGTGTGGTCGGCACTGATGGTCGTGGGAGAGAGGGATGTGGTCGGAGGTGGTGTCGACGGGGTCGCCGGCACGTTTCTCCGGCGAACAGCGAAGGTGGGCGATGGGTTAGGGTTCGTGTTGGGTGTTCCGGCGAGGGGAGGAGGGCAGCGACGACGAGGTCGGGTCGAGTAGGGTGAGAGGGTGCCGCGGGAGTCGTCGTCGACCCCAGGTGGCGTCGACGGCGAGGTCTGTGAAGGGATGGAGGCATCGGGGAGATGGGTGCAGGCGCGGGAGAGAGAAGAGGAAGGAGGGAGGAAGTGCGGCGGTCGAGGAGGCGTTGCCGGCGGCGACGGCGAGGTCGCGGTGAAGTCGGCAGTGGGAACGCGAGACTAGGGTTAGGGTTTGGTGTGGGTTCGTCGCGAGGAAGAGGACGTGGGGGGGGCGGCTGTTGCATGGCTACGAATAATATAGAGGAAGAGAGAGAGAGAGATTAGAGAGAGAAAGAGAGATTGGAGAGAGAAAGGGTTAGGTTGAGGGAAGAGAGAGAGAGAGAGATGAGGAAAGAGGCGGGGCCCACGAATTCAAATGATGGCCCGTGATTGGCCACGAGATTGGATTTGTGTATGATTTTAAGGGATTTGCTGTTAGGAAAAGATTGGAATATAAATATATAAATTCGATATTAAATTTAAATGGGCCCCTTTTGGCGCGAAATGAAACATTTCCAAATCGCGCCCGGGTTGCGCCCAAATGTTCCAAATTCAAATTATAAGATTTTAAGCGGGTTCCAAATTTCGAAAATAGGTGTTTAATGATTAAAATGCATGCCCCCAAGTCGGACACTTGCACACGCGCGTAGTCGCCCAAACTTGCCCGTTTAGCCAAACGGAACGGAATCTCGACACGCGGACGCTACCACGCGACTAGTGGCGACGAGTAGGCTAACATGGACATCTTAAATTTTATTTTCGGAGTTAAAATTTGTTATGTGCCAAAATGACTTAACCGGGTAAAATTTAGCAATAAACACCAGAAAATCAGGAAAATTGGAAAGAGCAAACCACAACCCTCAACTAGTAATATACATAGTATTATTGGGCTCGGGTGTTACATAAAGTCACCGTGAATTTGGCAGAAGTGACATTTCTTTGCATGCTCTTCGCAATCCCTTATCATGGAAGGCCAGTAATATCCAAGCCGGGATTTGAAGCCGCATTTTCGGGCTAGACTGGTGAGCTCCGCAAACGCCTGAGTAAACTTCTTTCATGACTTTTTGGGCTTCGGCCGATGACAGACACTGAGCCAGAGTTGGTCATATGATCTGTGGTATAGCGTATTATTTACAAACACGTAACGGAGAGCTCTCTTCTTCAACTGAATCCTCGCAGATTTTTCTTCGGGCAGCTTATTGTATCGGAGGTACTTTATGAAGGGTTATCTCCAATCAGGCTCGTCTTGAATGATCATAGCTTCTTCGACAGGATTGCTCCTTTGTTCTGTGCTTTCTTCTTCTCGTAAAGAGACTGGGGGCAAAATTTGCCGGCTCCTGACTGTTATCAGAATCTTACCCATATCAGGATCAGCCAACTCTTTGGCTAAGCGAGCGAGTACGTCAGCTTTTCCATTCAATGCCCTAGGAACTCTTATCAGTTCAATGTGGGTGAACTGTTTCATGAGCTCTCCCACCCAACTTCTGTACCGAGCTAGCTCGGATTTGTATATCTTATAGTTGCCGCTTACTTGGTTGACGACAAGCCAGGAATCACCGTAATCCCGTAGCCGAAGGATTTCCATTTCTATGGCGAGCTCCAGACCGGCTATCAGAGCTTCATACTCAGCCTCGTTGTTTGTGCGGGGCTTGGTGAGAGGGCCCCCGAAATATCCAAAACCCCTTCAAAACACAACACTGCACATTGAGTTCGCATGACCAGTTTAACCCGTTAATCGGAGGTTCCCCCGCTCTAAAGGCGAGGGGTAATTAACGGAAACTTAGTCCGCGGCTGCCGGAGATTCGGATCCTCACAATTAATAAACCCCAGCCTATCCTAGGCAGGGGGAATCTATAGTACGCCTGACAAGCGCGTGCATATTCCCATCTTAATGGGGTGACGAAAAACACCCTACAGTTTTATCTATCCACCTCTCCGAAGATGCCAAGTTGATTTATGGCACCGTATATTGGAGGTTTAGACAGATGCGGCCCTTATAGCAGACTTCGTCAGATTCCCCCTCGTTGTGAGGGGTTTTTTGATTGTGGGGACGCTCTTCCCTGCAGGCGCAAGCCCCTGTAGTTAATTACGTTACCGCGTAGCAGTAACCACTTTCTCCTGTTCCAGAAGGTCACTTCGTGTCGTGTGTGTTTGTTTTGTTGTTGGTTGCCTGTGGATTGTATACGGAGACTAATTTATGTTGTCGCCCGTAGGGCATGGATTAGTCCAAATCCGTATTTTCTTAGATTTATGTTTGGGTTGGTTTAAAGATCGTTAATCTTGTTTTAGATTAAGATCAACTTAAACGTTTGTTGAGGATACGTTAGTCTAATATTTAACTAAGATCTACTTAACATGATTTGAGAATCATTTAGATCCAACGAAAGAGCATTTGGGCACTATCGTTTTAGTTTTAAGGACGTTGCAGTCCATTTGGTTTAAGGACATCGTAGTCCATAAAGTTTAAGGACATCATAGTCCATAGAGTTTAGTTTAGGGACGTTACGGTCCATTGGTTTAAGGACATCATAGTCCATGGAGTTTAAGGACATCATAGTCCATAGAGTTTAAAGACATCATAGTCTACAGAGTTTAGTTTAGAGACGTTACGGTCCGTAGATCACCATTTTTGAGGTGAGGGTTTAGTTTAAGGACATTACGGTCCAGCTTGTTGGTTGTCGGGATCCACCACCTCTCTGAAGATGTTGAATAATTACAACGACATGTATCAGAGGTGTGGAGAGATGTACCCTTGAACCAAATTCCAAATTGAGGAAACATCAGTCATGAGCATGGAGGCTCGGTTTATTTAGAGATTTAATCTCAGGAAAGACTTAGCCAACCTAGGATTGAAGTTGGCCTTTTATAATGTTAAACACTAATGTATGCTCAGTGCCCACGTGCTCCCACGTGATATTCTAAGACAGTGTTAAACACTGAGATCTGAGATGCTTACGTGTCGCACGTGAGGTGCCATAGCAGTGCTCACGTGTGGCACGTGAGGCGCCATAGCAGTGTTAAACATTGAAAGTTGGGGAGCTTACGTGTGGCACATGAGACGCTTAGAGTTGGGCGCTGCCTCTTTTATTCTCCTATTCTAGTGCTGAGCACTGTTAGGGGGTCATGTGGGATCACGTAAGGCACCCCAAAAATAGGGTTTATTCCCTTTTCACTTTTATAAGTGCTGAGCACTTTTCAGGGGTCACGTGAGGCATCCCAAAAAATAGGGTTCATTCCCTTTTCTCTTTTATAAGTGCCGAGCACTTCTTAGGGGTCACATGGGTCACGTGAGGCGCTCCAAAAATAAGGTTCATTCCCTTTTCTCTTTTATAAGTGCTGAGCACTTCTCAGGGTTCACGTGGCTAGATCTCGGTCTTTCCTTTTTCGCTTCTCAAAGGTGCTCACGTGGGAACACGTGAGCTTTTATTGTGTAGCGTTGAACGCTAATGAATCACCAGGCTGTTCTTCTATGGTTCTGAGGGATCAAGTTCTCCTTTTGTTCTTTGTAGGGACTAAATTCTTTTTAAAGGGTTAAACTCTAGTTTCAGAGGAATTAAATTCCCATATGTTTTGTAAGAGTTAAATTCTTTTGGATTCAGTTCTTTCCCCTAGGTTTTGAATCTGCATGACAGAATCTTCTCGCTGAGAATTAAATTCTTAACTTATGGGGAGATCTGCTTCTGCAGATCTTAACCAGAGGAAGAACTAAGTTCTTTGAGAAGAGTTAAACTCTTGGTTTGAAAATTAAATTCTCTTTTTGTGGGAGCTTTTTGGAGGGGTTCCTCTTCTTTAGAGAATTAAATTCTCTCTCTATTTTTCTTCCCCTCTTCCTCTGTGTCTTTTTTTTCCTTCTCCCCTTGCTCCTATTTATATGAAAAGAAAAAGAATCAATTTGTTAAGGGAATCCCTCATTGAGAGATCATGATTGATTTCATGATCTTTTAGATCAATCAGTGAATTTTATTCACCGTTGGATTTTTAATCCAAAGGCTCTTTATTTAACAGAGAAGATTTCATGTTTGTTTAACAAGATTATGAATATCTTGTTAGTTTTGACAAGATTATAATTTTATTCTATCATATCTTTTTAGTTTAACAAGATCAAAAATATATTTTCTTAATATAGAATTTAATTCTATCATATAGATATCTCGTTAGTTTAATAAGATTAGAATTTTATTCTAACATAGAATTCTGATCATATGAATATCTTGTTAATTTAACAAGATTAGGAAAATATTTTCCTATGATAGAACTTTATTCTACAAGATGATCACCGTTGGATCTTTGACACAAAGGTTCTCTGTTTAACAGAGAAGATCTTTTTAGTTTGAGAAAGATCAGGAAAATATTTCCTAAAATAGAATTTAATTCTAGAATTTGATAGGAGAATTTTAAATTGGGGCGCTCACATACTTTGCATGTGAGAGGCAAGAGAATTCATGTGTTTAACACGTGACCCATACTGTGGGTTTTAGCCTGTTTATGTTCAGGGCTCATATGCTTTGCATATGAGCGCTCACGTATTTTACACGTGAGGCATGTTTGGCCATTGGTGATTTATGTTCAGCGCTTATATACTTTGCATATGAGCGCTTACGTGTTTTACACGTGAGACCTGTTTGGCCCTTTAAGTTATTTTATTCAGCGCTCATATGCTTTGCATATGAGCGCTCACGTGTTTAGCACGTAATGCCTGTTTGGCCCTTAATTGTTTTATTCAGCGCTCATACGTTTTGCATATGAGCACTCACGTGTTTTACACGTGAGGCCAAATTTTGAGGACTCTCCCCCTTTTTTATAAGGGAACAAGTAGCTCTTGGCCGAAAATTTTGGCGGGAACAAATGCCCCCTTCTACTTTGCCTACGTAAGCATGTACGTGGGTGAAGTAGTGCAGAGTTATGCATGGCAATAGAATTGAGGGCTTAGGGGACAAGTTTAGAGTCCTTGTAGCCTAAGAATTTTTTCATCTTCTTGAGCCGTAAGGATCTCAAGAAGGTTTTTTCTCCCTACAAGTCGAGAGGATCTCGTAGGTGCAAATTCTCCCTAGAAATCGTGAGGATTTCTAAGTGTTCATCGCTTCCGTGAGTCGTAAGGATCTCACTCGGTTTGTTTTCCTTACGAATCGTGAGGACCCGTAAGTAGCTTCTTTATTTCATTGGCGAATGTGGTTTTGGCAAATATGGCCCGCAGATAGTCCATCTTGACCTCCTTGTAGAGCAGCAATGGTTTAGGAAACAGGTTCAGATCTGCTGCCTAAGACTTTTCAACTTTATGAGCCGTGAGGGTCTCATAAAGACTTTTCTCCCTATGAGTCGAGAGGATCCCGTAGGTGTATTTTATCCTTAGGTGTCATGAGGAATCCTAAGTGTGTTTTCTCTTGAGAGTCGTAAGGATCTCACAAGAGAATTTTTTTGCTTACAAATCGAGAGGACTCGTAAGTGGTTGTTTTCCTCCTTGTCAAGATTCAACTTCGGAGAGTGTGGCCCACAGATAGTCCATCTTGATCTCTTCGCATGACAGCGACGGCTTAGGAAACAGGTTCAGATCTGCTGCCTAAGACTTCTCAACTTTATGAGCCGTGAGGGTCTCATAAAGACTTTTCTCCCTACGAGTCGAGAGGATCCCGTAGGTATATTTTCTCTTTAGGAATCATAAGGATTCCTAAGTGTGTACTTTCTCTCGAGAGTCGTAAGAATCTCACAAGAGAATTTTTCCCCTTTATAAGTCGAAAGGACTCATAAGTGGTTGGTTAGTTGACTTGTTTCCGAATCGAAGCATTGCTCTGACGGGGAGGTCGTTGGTTGACTTGTTTCCGCGATGGGGTCATTGGATGACGTATTTCCGAGACGGGGTCATTAGATGACGTATTTCCGTGACGGGGTCATTTTGCTGACGTATTTCCGAGATGGGGTCATTTGCTGACTTATTTCCGAGACGAGGTCATTGGATGACGTGTTTCCGCGACGGGGTCATTCGCTGACGTATTTCCGCGACAGGGTCATTCGCTGACGTATTTCCGCGACGGGGTCATTGGATGATGTATTTCCGAGACGGGGTCATTTGCTGACGTGTTTCCGAGACGGGGTCATTTGCTGACGTATTTTCGCTACGGGGTCATTTGCTGACGTATTTCCGCGACGGGGTCATTGGATGACGTATTTCCGCGACGGGGCCATTGGATGACGTATTTTCGAGACGGGGTCATTGGATGACGTATTTCCGCGACGGGGTTATTTGCTGACGTATTTCCGAGACGGGGTCATTGGATGACGTATTTCCGCGACGGGGTCATTTACTGACGTATTTCCGAGACGGGGTCGGGTTGACTTGCTCCGCTTTCTGCAGTGTCGGGTCTGACTCTAGGTTGTCTGTGAACCGTAGAGTCTTGGAACCGGGGACTTTGTCGTGGCTCCGATTGATGGTGTCGTGTCCGTGCCCTGCTAGCATGAGGAGGAACGTTATTTTTGGTCTTCTGGGATGCAGATGTTGCTGTCGAGCTCTGACTTTCCCTTTTGACCGGATCTAGTGGGGGACATGTGGTTCCCTTTTCGTTTATGCCCATGGATTGTATACAGGAGTTAGTATGGACTCGCCTGTAGGGCAAAAAGGTTCATTTCATTTTTTTTTTCCGCGATGCTCTATCATTTCAGCTTTTTATATCGCGAAAGTCGCGATTGCCCAATCATTTCGGCTATTTTTTCGCGGTGCCCAATCATTTCGGCTATTTTTCTTTTTACTCGCTGCTTTTTATTGTGAGCTGCCAAGTCATTTTGGCTATTTTTGTATGCATATTCTTTACTTGCTGATTTTGTTGCAAGTTGCCCTATCATTTCGGCTATTTCACATACATTTATAACTCGCCGACTTTTTGCTACGAATATGGAACTTGGAATCTGATGCCAATCTTAGTATCAGCATCGCTGCAACTGGAATATTGCCAGGAGCGAATCATCATTTGCCGTGAAAGGACTTGTAATTTGTTACCGATTTAGGCATTAGCATTGCTACTACTGGAACGTTGCCAGGAGCGAATCATCATTTGCCTCTGTCGATTTGAACAAAGGCGGCTTAACAAACAGGGTTGGGATCCCGTCGACTACGGTTTTTGACTTCATGAGCCGTAAGGGTCTCATAAAGATGTTTCTCCTTACGAGTCGTGAGGATCTCGTAAGTGCGTTTTCTCCTTAAGAATCATGAGGATTCTTAAGTGTGTGTTCTCTTATAAGGATCTTGCAAGAGTGTTTTCTCCTTATAAGTCGAGAAGACTTACAGGTGTCATTCACCACATGAGGAAATTTCGCGCCATTGGTGGAACTGGGTGGGGAAACGTTTATTTGTGCCCGTGGATTGTATACAAGGGTTAGCATTGAACCGTTTGTAGGGCAGTCTGGGAAATGTGATGGCTTAAGAACAGGTTTAGATCCCTGTAGCTTAAGGCTTTCGAATCTTATGAGCCGTGAGGGTCTCATAAGACGGTTCTCCTTACGAGTCGTGAGCTCGTAAGTGTAATTTCTCCTCAGGAATCATGGGGATCCCTAAGTGTGTTGCTCCCTTATGAGTCGTAAGGATCTCACGCAGGTATTTTCTCCTTACAAGGTCGAGAGGACCTTGATGGTGTGCATGAATTTTTTACGAGTTTGCGCCCTTTCGGGTTTTTACAGACTCACCGGTAGCCCTGCTATTTTTACTCACGGAGCCCTTTCGGGTTTTCATCCGTGCCCATCTTGCTTATAGACGTGCCATTTTTTTTCTTTTCTTTTTTTGGTCATCCCTAGAATGCTGCGGTTTGTAGGAGTTTAAAGACGTTTCGGTCCGTTGTTAGTTTAAGGACGTTTCGGTCCGGTTGCGATTTTGAGGAAAAGTTTCGCTGTATACTACTTATAGAGTTTGGGCTTGGGAAGATAGCGAGCGGATATAGGTGTCGTCATCTATCGTTGACCTAGGCCGTGACTCGTCAGGCGTAGTATTTTTCAGGAACCAGCCGTTTATTGGCCTGAAGGGTCTTTCTCCATTCATGTCTATAAGTAGATAGGCCCCTCCTTGGTAGACTTTGTCTATGATGTATGGGTCCTCATAGTTCGGCTCGAATTTCCCCCGTTCGGCACAATTGGGGATCATAGGTCTTTTGACAACTAGCACGAGTTTGCCTTGGCGGAATGTTCTCGGCCTAGTCAATATTTCGTATGAGCACGCCATTTTTGCTTTGTAAGCCTCTAAGTTTTGTTGCGCTATGAGACGAGTATCATCGAGGGCATCGAGCTCCTCAAGACGAAGATGAGCATTCTCTTCTTCTGTTAGCTCGTAATGAACCGTCACTCATAGAGAGGGTAGCTCTATCTCCAAGGGGAGTACTGCTTCAGTGCCGAATACCAACGCGAATGGCGTTGTGTTCGTAGCCATTTTGAACGTGGTCCGATATGCCCATAGAGCTTCATGCAGTCTCTCATGCCAGTCCTTCTTATTTTTGGACACCGTCTTCTTTATGATCTTCTTTAAGGTCTTGTTGAAAGCCTCAGCTAGACCGTTAGCTCGTGGATTGTAGACCGAAGAGTATCTCCAGTCTATATTATGCTGCTGTGCGAAGCGGCTGATTCTGTGACTTCTGTAGGCCGGCCCGTTATCAGAGATAATCCGTCGTGAAGTACCGAACCGATAAATGACATGTGTCTTGAAGAAACGGAGAATATTCTCCGTCTTCACTTCTCTTAGCGGTATGGCTTCTGCCCACTTAGAGAAGTAATCAGTTGTCGCCAATATGAACCGATGTCCTCTGGATGACGCTGGCTCGATGGGTCCAATTATGTCGGTTCCCCACATTTCGAACGGCCAGCTAGCCACGGTTAGGTGTAGTGGGTTTGGATGCTGGTGGATGAAGTCTCTATGAATCTGGCACGAATTACATCGCTTCGCGTATTCAAGGCAGTCTCGAATCATCGTGGGCCAATAGTAACCCATCCTTTTGATCTTCAAATTCATCTTTGGCCCGGCTTGATGAAACCGCGGAGTCCGTGGTCAGTTTCTTGGACGACTCTCCTTACTTCTTCTGGTCACAGGTATCTTAGCTACACAGAGTCGAACGATCTCTTATACAGAGTATCGTTGACGAAGGCGAAAGACAGAGCTCGTTTCATGAGCTGATGTCTTGAGGACGCGTCTTCAGGCGTTCGACGGGATTTGAAGTAGTCTATAAAGACTTCTCTCCAATCCTTAGCCCTTTCTTGGTCCTCTATTTGTAGGGTTATTTGCTTGTTCGCTTCCTTTTCTTCAAATGATTTCAGAGATATTTCCGCTAGTGCAAGAACCCGATGGCTTTATACAACGATCCTTACGTCGTCGAGGTTTTCGTCAGCCAGTTCTTTAGCGAGTTTGGCTAATGCATCCGTCTTGCTATTTTCTATACGCGGTATGATTTCCAGGACGTAGGAGGGAATTTGAGTCAGCAATTGCTGCACTCTTTCGCCGTACTTCACAAACTCTGGTTTGCACGTTTGATAGTCGCCGTTTACTTGACTAACGACCAGCTGGGGGTCTCCATATATGAGGAGGTTTTTGATTCCCATGTCGACAGCAATCTCAAGACCTTCTATCAAAGTTTCATATTCTGCTTCATTGTTTGTCCTCAGTTCTGTCAAGGAAAAGGCAAAGCGCATTATCCCTCCTTGTGGAGTCACGAAGATGAGGCCTACACCAGATTTGATTATGGGGGAGTTGTGCTTTCGCTTCTTCATGGAAGATGCCCCGTCGAAGTAGAGTTCCCATCGGGTATCACTCCTTCCTCTCTCCCAGTCAATCGTGTCAAACGCGTGCTCGTCTAGCAGTTCACAATTTAAAGGTGAATCGCCAGGTATCTGGTGCTTAGCAAGGAAGTTGGCGATGGCCGGGCCTTTCACTGCCTTGAGAGGTCGCTATGTTATCGAGAATTCCATTAAGAGTAGGGCCCATTTAGTGAGCCGCCCCGTTAGTATGGCTCTCGACATCAAATACTTGAGAGGATCCACTTTTGATATGAGATGGACCTCATGCGCCAAAGCATAGTGTCTGAGCTTCGTTATCGTGAAGATTAACGCCAGGCAGTGTTTTTCGATAGGGGAGTAGTTGTTTTCTGCCCCCAGGAGAACTCGACTCAAATAGTAGAGGGCTCTCTCTTTCCCTTGGTCGTTCTCCTGTGCCCATAGCGCGCCTAAAGAACCTTCGAGGGCTGTTGTGTACAGAATGAGGGGTTTTCCCTTGACTGGAGCGGTCAGTACCGACGGATTCTGCAGATATTGCTTGATTTCGTCCAGTGCACTCTGGCATTTACGATCCCAAATGAATGGGGTCCCTTTCTTCTTCAGATAGTTGTAGGGTCGGCACTTTCCGGAGAGATTGGCTATGAGTTTGATACTTGTTTAGGCATCAGTATCGCTATAACTGAGATAGTGCCAGGAGCGAATCATCATTTGCCCCTGTCGATTTAGACAAAGGTGGCTTAGTAGACAGGGTTAGGATCCTGTAGACTAAGACTTTCGACTTTACGAGTCGTAAGGGTCTCATAAAAGGTTTTCTCCATACGAGTCGTGTGGATCTCGTAGGTGTATTTTCTCCTTAGAAGTCGTGAGGACTCCTAAGTGGTGTTTTCTCTTATAAGTCGTAAGGGTCTTACAAGAGTGTTTTCTCCTTATAAGTCGAGAGGACCTACAAGTGTTATTCACCATATGGGGACATTTCTTGCCATTTGTAGAACTTGGCAAAGAAATATTTATTTGTGTCCATAGATTATATACAAGGGTCAATATGGACTGCCTGTAAGGCAATTTGAGAGATATGATGGCTTAAGAACAGGTCTAGATCCCTGTAACTTAAGACTTTTGAATCCTATGAGCTATGAGGGTCTCACAGGGGGATTCTCCTCACGAGTCATGAGGATCTCGTAAGGGTATTTATTTTAACGAGGTTGCGCCCTTCCGGGTTTTCACAAGCTCGCTGGCAGTCCTGCTGTTTTTACTCACGGCGCCCTTTCGGGTTTTCATCCGTGCCTATCTTGCTTGCGGACGTACCGTTTTTTTTTGTTTTTTTTTTAACAAGATTGCGCCCTTCCAGTTTTTCACAAGCTCGCCGGCAGTCCTGCTGTTTTTACTCACGGTGCCCTTTCGGATTTTCGTCCGTGCCCATTTTGCTTGTGGACATACCGTTTTCTTTTCTTTTCTTTTTTTTAGCGGGGCATGCCACTAGATTGTAGGATCTGTTTGTAGGCCCCTTAATATCCTTCCTGTCCTTTGAGAAGAAAGGACCTTTTTACATAGAGATTCTTACGCCAGTGAGAAATATTCCCCCTGTGTATATCTCGGGGGAACGAGTACCCATGCCATCGCTACTTTGGCGACAGGTTGCTTCAAAGCCACTTATCTTTGTTGAGAGTAGGCAACAAACGCCATCTTGCCTATGCTTTTCACTCATCATCATCGGATGAGAAAGAGTCTTGACCCATTTGATCCAATCGAGCCATTTTATCCATGAGTTCTTGAAAGGTCGTCGGCTTGAAGAGGGTCATATACGAGGACACCTTTGAATTTGGGTCAAGGGTGGTTATGAGCATTCCCATGGCTGCAACTTCATCGATGCGTTGCTTGTATTTGACCAGAGATTTCGCCATCGGGTAACATATTGAACCCAAGTCGGTCTAACCCTTTCGTTGACCAGCGCCGTCACGGTAGTATGTTCGTTCTCATTAGTGAATCCCTGATAGAAGAGCATATCCATCTCGTCGAAGGTATTCACGGAGTCATTCGAGAGTTCCACATACCATTCGAAGGCAATACACGCCAGACAGCTGACGAACTGTCAGAAGAGAAATATATCATTCTCTCCAGTATTACCGCATATGGATTTAAATCGCGCGATGTGCTGGTGAGGATTCCCGGTTCCTTTGTATATGTGGAGTCGGAAGTATGTATTCCGGCGGGTACCGTATTTGATCGGAGCACACCGGATACAGTCGACCAATCTTGATTGGCCTATTTGATGCTTCACTGGTATAGTGAGTTTTGATTCGTTGAGCGATATATGTGGCCATCTTTTCTTTTAGGAATCATTTCCTCCTCAGCCGTTGATGAGATTTGCAGAGGATTTGAAATGTCATCCTTATCTTTAAGATCGACTACCGGCGGTTCATTTGTCAGTGGTTCCAATTGAACCATCATTCCAGCCATATCTTGAATCAGAAGGGCCATCTGGTTCATTTTAGTGGACATTTCCGCCGCTTCTGTATCTCCCTTTTTCAGAGCGCGCTTTAGAAAATCAATATCCGACTCCTGCTCTGTTCTTTCTCCAGGTGCGTCTTCGGGATTTGCTTTAGACGATGGATTAGCGAGTGATGCCGCCTGAGCAAGAATCTCCTGCAGCTTTTCACGTTGCAGTTGAACTTTTGTTAAGGACTGAGTTTGAGGTCGGTGACTAGTAGAAACTCGAACTTCGCCTTTGGAATTCACCACATAGACTATGTGAACTACTATGCCCCCAGGCTTGGGGTGTTTGGAGTTTTTGGCCTTTGGAGTTTGCTTCGGGCACTTGAGCTTTATTGAGCCTCTCTTTTTTATGAAAAACCGCTTTGGTTTTGGGAGGAACCCCTATATCAGGATCCGTCTTGGGATGAGTCCCCTTGTATTTGAAAGAGGATTTGTCAGAATTTGGCTGACGTCTAGGGGAAGAGCCGCGGTTGACGACAATGACCTTCACCTGCTTCCATACTTCATATATAGATGAGGAAAGTTGCTTTAGGGAGCGAACTGGTTTCTGCTCTCGTGGGATCTCCATGGGCTGCGGAGATTTCTTCAATATTGCGGTAGGAGAATTTTGTCTGACCCTTCGCAACAGTTTGAAGCTGTTCCTGGTTGGAACAACATTCACCACTGGGGTTGAAACATGACCATACAGAGAACTGCCCCCAGCTCATTTTGTATGATGCCGATATCAACGTCGACCATTTCTTACGGCCGGGATTTGATTAGCCTCAGGATTTTACTGAGCCTACCCCCTGTTTCCTTTAGGAGCTTGAATATTCTGCCTCCTGCATCGACCTTGGTCCTTGGCAGGTGCCAGTGGTTTAAGGACTGATTCCCTCGGCAAAGTTGCAGCTTGGGGAACCAGCCGGTGGAAGACAGATTTCCTCTGGGCTTCCTCCATCGGTGTTGAGGCATCGAGGGTGGGAGGTGGGAGTATCGACCCAAAGAGGAGCCCGTTGATTTCTTGAAGAGCCGGATTGCAGAGATTTAAGGCTGCAAGCGGCCCATACTTGACTCCACCAGAGCCTGAGTTGCTAGGGTAGAAGCAAACGCCATTCTTCATAGAGACGAAACACCGGCTTCAGTATCCCATCACCCAAGGGCAACCACAAACATATATACCACGATTATTTAATCGCGGAAAAACATGATATACGAAGTGTGGAGTGGAAATAGGAAAAGGTCCCACCGAGCGTGCCAGAATCTGTTCTTCGCCGAAAACCGGGAAGACAAACGTCTTGCCTGAATTTGGGGGACAGATGCTATTTGGATTTATCCGTCCACCTCTCCGAAGATGCCAAGTTGATTTATGGCACCGTATATCGGAGGTTTAGACAGATGCGGCCGATGTAGCAGACTTCGTCAGATCCCCCCTCGTTGTGAGGGTTTTTTTTTATTGTGGGGACGCTCTTCCCTGCAAGCGCAAGCCCCTGCAGTTAATTACGTTACCGCGTAGCGGTAACCACTTTCTCCTGCTCCAGAAGGTCACTTCGTGTCGTGTGTGTTTGTTTTGTTGTTGGTTGCCCGTAGATTGTTTACAGAAACTAATTTATGTTGTCGCCCATAGGGCGTGGATTAATCCAAATCCGTATTTTCTTAGATTTGGATTTGGGTTGGTTTAAGGATCTTTAATCTTGTTTTAGATTAAGATCAACTTAAACGTTTGTTGAGGATACGTTAGTCTAATCTTAAACTAAGATCTACTCAACATGATTTGAGGATCATTTAGATCCAACGAAAGAGCATTTGGGCTCTATCGTTTTAGTTTAAGGACGTTGTGATCCATTGGGTTTAAGGACATTGTAGTCCATGGAGTTTAAGGACATCATAGTCCATAGAGTTTAGTTTAGGGACGTTACGGTCCATTGGGTTTAAGGACATCATAGTCCATGGAGTTTAAGGACCATCATAGTCCATAGAGTTTAAAGACATCATAGTCTATAGAGTTTAGTTTAGGGACGTTACGGTCCGCAGATCACCATTTTTGATGTGAGTGTTTATTTTAAGGACATTACGGTCCAGCTTGTTGGTTGTCGAGACCCACTACCTCTCTGAAGACGTTGAATAATTACAACGACATATATCAGAGATGTGGAGAGATGTACCCTTGAACCAAATTCCAAATTGAGGAAACATCAGTCATGAGCATGGAGGCTCAGTTTATTTAGAGATTTAATCTCAGGAAAGACTTAACCAATCTGGGGTTGAAGTTGGCCTCTTATAATGTTAAACACTAGTGTGTGCTCAGTGCCTACGTGCTCCCACATGATATTCTAAGGCAGTGTTAAACACTGAGATCTGAGATGCTCACGTGTGGCACGTGAGGCGCCATAGCAGCGCTCACGTGTGGTGCATGAGGCACCATAGCAGTGTTAAACATTGAAAGTTAGGTCACTCACGTGTGGCACGCGAGACACTTAGAGTTGGGCGCTACCTCTTTTATTCTCTTATTCTAGTGTTGAGCACTGTTAAGGGGTCACGTGGGATCACGTGAGGCGCCCAAAAAATAGGGTTTATTCACTTTTCTCTTTTATAAGTGCTGAGCACTTTTCAGGGGTCACGTGGGGTCACGTGAGGCATCCCAAAAAATAGGGTTCATTCCCTTTTCTCTTTTATAAGTGCCGAGCACTTCTTAGGGGTCACGTGGGGTCACGTGAGGCGCCCCAAAAATAAGGTTCATTCCCTTTTCTCTTTTATAAGTGCTGAGCACTTCTCAGAGTTTACGTGGCTAGATCTCGGTCTTTCCTTTTTCGCTTCTCAAAGGTGCTCACGTGGGAACACGTGAGCTTTTATTGTGTAGCGTTGAACGCTAATGAATCACCAGGCTGTTCTTCTATGGTTCTAAGGGATCAAGTTCTCGTTTTGTTCTTTGTAGGGACTAAATTCTTTTTAAAGGGTTAAACCCTAGTTTCAGAGGAATTAAATTCCCATATGTTTTATAAGAGTTAAACTCTTTTGGATTCAGTTCTTTCCCCTAGGTTTTGAATCTTCATGACAGAATCTCCCCGATGAGAATTAAATTCTCAACTTGTGGGGAGATCTGCTTCTGCAGATCTTAACCAAAGGAAGAACTAAGTTTTTTGAGAAGATTTAAACTCTTGGTTTGAGAATTAAATTCTCTTTTTGTGGGAGCTTTTTGGAGGAGTTCCTCTTCTTTAGAGAATTAAATTCTCTCTATATTTTTCTTCCCCTCTCCCTCTGTGTCTTTTTTTTCCCTTCTCCCCTTGCTCCTATTTATATGAGAAGAAAAAGAATCAATTTGTTAAGGGAATCCCTTATTGAGAGATCATGATTGATTTCATGATCTTTTAGATCAATCAGTGAATTTTATTCACCGTTGGAATTTTAATCCAAAGGCTCTTTGTTTAACAGAGAAGATTTCTTATTTGTTTAACAAGATTATGAATATCTTGTTAGTTTTGACAAGATTAGAATTTTATTTTATCATATCTTTTTAGTTTAACAAGATCAGAAATATATTTTCTTAATATAGAATTTAATTCTATCATATAGATATCTCGTTAGTTTAATAAGATTAGAATTTTATTCTAACATAGAATTCTGATCATATGAATATCTTGTTAATTTAACAAGATTAGGAAAATATTTTCCTATGATAGAACTTTATTCTACGAGATGATCACCGTTGGATCTTTGATCCAAATGTCCTCTGTTTAACAGAAAAGATCTTTTTAGTTTGAGAAAGATCAGGAAAATATTTCCCAAAATAGAATTTAATTCTAGAATTTGATAGGAGCATTTTAAATTGGGGCACTCACATGCTTTGCATGTGAGAGGTAAGAGAACTCATGTGTTTAACACGTGACCCCTGCTGTGGGTTTTAGCCTGTTTATGTTCAGCGCTCATATGCTTTGCATATGAACGCTCACGTGTTTTACACGTGAGGCATGTTTGGCCATTGGTAATTTATGTTCAGCGCTTATATACTTTGCATATGAGCGCTCACATGTTTTACACGTGAGGCCTGTTTGGCCCTTTAAGTTTATTTTATTCAGCGCTCATATGCTTTGCAAATGAGCGCTTACGTGTTTAACACATGATGCATGTTTGGCCCTTAATTGTTTTATTCAGCACCCATACACTTTGCATATGAGTACTCATGTGTTTTACACGTGAGGCTAAATTTTGAGGACTTTCCCCCTTTTTTATAAGGGAACAAGTAGCTCTTGGCCGAAAATTTTGGCGGGAGCAAGTATGTCATCCACGTACAATACGAGAAAGACAACATTACACTCTGCCACCTTCTTGTATATATAAGGTTCATCTACGTTCTTGATGAAGTCAAACTCTTTGACTGCAACATCAAAACAGATGTTCCAACTCTGCAATACCTGTTTTGACCCGTAGATGGATTTAAGCAGGCTGCACACTTTTCTGCTGCTCCCACTGTCCACGAAGCCCTCTGGCTGAGTCATGTACACGCACTCGTCTAAATCACCATTTAGAAAGGTGGACTTAACATCCATCTGTCGGATTTCGTAGTCATGGTATGCAGCGATGGCAAGTAGGATCCGGATGGACTTAAGTATAGCCACTGGAGAAAAAGTTTCATCATAATCCACACCTGGTCGTTGACGAAAACCTTTTGCAAAAAAGTCTAGCTTTGAAAGTCTTAACTTTTCCATCTACACCAAGTTTATTCTTAAAGATCCATTTGCTCCCAATGGGTTTTATCCCTTCAGGAGCAACTTCCAAAGTCCATACTTTGTTGGTGTACATGGATTCCATCTCAGATCATATTGCATTCAGCCATTTCACAGAGTTCCCACTCGTAATGGCCTGCTCGAAGCTAGTCGGATCATCATCTTCCATGATGCAATCCTTGCTCCCACCATCAATGAGAAAACTGTAGTATCTCTCAGGTGCATGAGGAACCCTACTAGATCGGCGGAGAGGCTGAGGTTCGTTAGGAGCTATTGCATCCTCTGGTTCCACTAAATCATTAGTTGCAGTTTGTACTGCTGGAACTTCTTCCAGCTCTACCTCTTCGCCATTAATTTCTTTTACAAGAAATTCCTTTTCTAAAAAGGTGGCATATTGAGAAACAAACAACTTTTGTTCCTCACCGTGGTAGAAGATATATCTATAGGAATCCTTTGGATATCCCACAAACTTACATAGAGCTGATCTTGTCTCGAGCTTGTCCGGATTTTGTTTTTTAACATAGGCCGAACAACCCCATATCTTAACTCATTTAAGAGATGGGCTCTTCCCATTCCATATCTCATATAGAGTCGTAAGCACCGATTTGGTTGGAACTCTATTCAATAGGTATGCGGTCGTCTCCAGTGCATAACCCCAAAAGGAAATAGATAACTCAGCAGTTCTTATCATAGAGTGCACCATATCTGATAGGGTGCGATTCCTCCGCTCCGATACACCGTTGTGTTGTGGTGTATACAGAGGAGTAACCTGAGAGAGAATCCCATTCTCTTTTAGATAGTCACGGAATTCTGTGCTCAAGTATTCTCCTCCGCGATCGGAGCGCAGGATTTTAATACTTTTACCTGTTTGGTTCTCGACTTCGTGCTTATATTCTTTGAATTTCCCAAAAGCTTCAGACTTGTGTTTTATCAGGAACACATGTCCGTATCTTGAGAGATCGTCAGTAAATATAATGAAGTACGAGGAACTATTCCTGGCATGTATAGACATAGGACCACATACATCACTATGTATCAGTCCCAAGAGTTCCGTAACTCTTTCTCCGTGTCCAGTAAACGGAGTTTTGGTCATCTTGCCTTTGAGACATGACTGGCAAGTGTCATAAGATGAAAATTCAAACGGATTCAAATATCCATCCTTATGTAACTTAGCTAGTCATGTCGTATTGATATGACCTAGTCTACAATGCCACAAGAAAGATTCGTTCATTTCTGAACTATTCCTCTTGTGTGTGTTTTGTATGTTAAGAACTGTGTCTTGATTTAGAATGTATATGCCATTATGTAACGAGCCTGATCCAATCAACTTTTGATTCAGGAAGATGTTCATAACATTATCCTGTACTACAAAATTATATCCTTCTTTATTTAATAAAGAAACTGATATAAGATTGTATATCATGGTCGGTATGTAATAGCATTCGTTCAGAATCAATGTATTACTATTTGGTAACACAAGGTGATATTCGCCAACTGCTTTGGCTGCAACATTTGCACCATTCCCTACTCTTACGGAATGATCATCCATTCCCAGTTCTACCTTTCCTTAGCCCATGTAACATATTACATATGTGGGATCCCGATCCGGTATCTAATACCCAGGACGTAGAGTGAACCGAGAAACAGCTCTCGATAACTAACACACCCGAAGAAGATGCATCAGCATGCTTATTCTTCGTTTGGGCGGCGTAGGAATCCAGATATGTCCATATTCCCTGCTCAGTCTTATAACAGTTATAAAATAGAACGGAACCAACGTTCCCCTGCTTAGTATAACAAGCGGGTTCGGTCAATGCATCCATATTATTATCTTAATTAAAGCCTGACATGGTCGCTACTGGAGAGAGAGAGAGAGAGAAAATAACACTTTAGCGTATGCTCTTGTAAGATTAGATTAGTTATTATCTTATCTAATCAGGATGGCTCCCACTGTTTTTATCAAATCTTCCTTCAAACCCTAAAAGGTAAGACTAGTCGGGATTAATTACACCCTACAAGTTCGCCAATCTTTCGGCTAGGCCATGTTTCCTGATTTAAAATCAGGAAAGCTTATGGAAAAGGCTTCAGAAGAGGATCACGTGCCTACACGTGACCAGCAGTCACGTGTTGGCACGTGACACCTAAAAACATCATCAAGGCAAGTTCAGTTTCCTGACTACGCTGAAGAAAATGGGCTTCAGAAAGAGTCACGTGCTCCCACGTGACCAGGGTCACGTGGCGACACGTGACATTTAAATGCAAGCGTCAAAATGCACACCAGTTCCCTGATCAAGTCAAGGAAAAGGCTTCAGAAGAGGTCACGTGCTTCTACGTGACCAGGGTCACGTATTGCCACGTGACGTTCAAGACAGCAGACTCGTTCTCCAGTTGAACCAAGGAAAGAGAGGGTTCAAACAAGGGTCACGTGCTCACACGTGACCAGGGGTCACGTGGCAGCACGTGACGTTTAAGCAGCAATAAGAAGACAGAGCGCAAAAGAAAGGAAAAGGCTCATTCCAAAGGGGGTCACGTGCCTACACGTGACCATGAGTCACGTGGTCACACGTGACCGGCTTTCAAAGCCCACTGTGTTAACAGAATTAAATTCTGAGAGAAATTCAAATCTTTCCAAAGGAAAGCGGCTATCTGGAACCAATCAAATTAAAGATTCAGAGGTGAGGAAATATCATCTATCTATGGGAAAATCTCGGGTTTGGAAAGATTTCCCCTTTAAATCTAATCAAAATAACAAGGGAGAATCTCTGGATTTAAAATCCAATGGTGAATAAAATTCACCTAATAATCCAAAGGTCCAAAATGAATGATGAATGCAAATCAAATCTCAATGAAGATTCGTCAAAAAACTGATTGATTCGGCTGCTTCTCCTATAAATAGGAGCCAAGAGACACAGAGAAAAATATACATGCGCAGAGAAAAAAAAAGAAAAAAGGAGAAGAGCTTTGATACTTTGAAAAGACTCGGATCTTCTGCAAAAAACCCTAGGTAAGAAAGGGAAGGCCTTTTGAAAGAAAGAGAATTTAATTCTCAACAGAGTTTAACTCTGATAATGTAAAAACAGAAGAACATATTTCTTCTCTCTTTGATGGAGGATCTGCAAAGTGCGCATCTCCCCTTAAGGTTGAGAATTTAATTCTCAATGGGTTGAGATCCTGCCATGCAGATCCAAAACATGGAGAAGGAATGCAAGCACGAGAATTTAATTCTCACAGAACTATAGGAATTTAATTCCTTTAAAATAAAAGTTAGGGCTTGACCCTATATCATGGGAATTTAATTCCTTCAGAACAAAAAATAAACAGGGTTTAACCCTAATTAAGAACCTAGTTCTGTTGAAACAGCAGGAATTTAATTCCCTTAATCATACAGAGGATGGAAGTTTAAACTCCTTAAAAACTTTTATTAGGGTTTAACCCTATTCAGTCCTTCACGTATATGAGGAATTTAATTCCTACAGAAAATTCGGAGTTAAACTCTATTCCAGAAAACAAAGTCTTCGAAAGGAAGTAGGAATTTAATTCCTCTGAAATTTACAGTTCGAGGAATTTAATTCCTGAAAGAAGATTAACAAAGCCTTTAAACAAAATACCTAGAGGCAGGGTCACGTGTCATCACGTGACCCCCCAAGAGATCTACAGAAAGCCCCTTTGAGGCAGCACCCCACGTGACCCACGTGACCCTCGGCAGAAGCTCTAATACATAGGCATTTGAATGCCCATCACGTGATGGCACGTGATGCTCTGAAAGACACGATAATCTCAGCAGAACAAATGAAGGGAGGGCGCTCTCACGTGCTGCCACGTGACCCCTTTTGCCTTAGTGTTTAACGCTAAATTAAAACTCTCGAACCCAGTGTTAAAACACTGTTGGGCCTTAGTGTTCAACACTAATTAAAAAGCTTTATTTGCAGTGTTCAACACTGATTACCTTAGTGTTTAAACACTAATCTGAGATCTTCATTTGCAGTGTTCAACACTGATTACCTTAGTGTTTAACACTAATCTGAAAAAGCATTGTTGCTGGTGTTTAACACCAAATATTCTCTTAGTGTTAAACACTAACTTGTCAACCCCATTCCCAGTGTTCAACACTGACTGCTCTGTAGTGTTTAACACTAGGCTTTGGCCCAATTGGCTTAAATGGATGGAGGCAAAGCCTCTCCTGATTGGACTTAGCCCAAGATGGCCATAAGTCCTCAATTTGTGATTAACTGGTCCAATGGACTCATAACATAATTAATTCGTCTTGACCCCAAATTGGGCCAAGGGCTATTTAATCCACTCCGGTTCTAGGGTACATCTCTTCACTCCTTTGATACTTGGCATTGTAATCCCTCAATGCCTTCAAAGAGGTGACGGGTCCCGACGACCACACATTGATATGGACTGTGGGGTCCTTAAACTCATGTCTAATGCAAATTCCTGGTTACGTGGAACGCGGATAATGTCACTCTTCGACCCCGTGGAAAACGTCCAGAGCGGAGCCTGGTCCTCGCCAAGCACGGCAGTGAACCCGTGTGAAGCATCCAGAGCACATACCGGACTGTGGGGTCCTTAAACCCATGGACTACGACGTCCTTAACCTTGACCGAGATGTTTTAAAACTAACAATGGACTATGGGGTCCTTAAACCCATGGACTACGACGTCCTTAACCTTGACCGAGATGTCTTAAAACTAACAACGGACCGCAATGTCCTTAAACTACCCATGGACCGCAATGTCCTTAAACTACCCATGGACCGTAATGTCCTTAAACTAGAACAATAGAGCCCCGTATGCTCTTTTGTCGGATCTAAACGGTCCCGTTTAAGTTGATCTTAGCCTCGAAGATGGCTAACGTATCCTTAAACCTTCAAACAGAGTGGACTATAAATCCCCCCAATTAACTCTGGCTCGAGGGTACATCCTTGAACTCCTCTGACATCCGTCGTTGTAATCCTTCAACGTCGTCAGAGAGGTGACGGGTCCCGACGGCCATACATTCATGGACCACTATGTCCCTAAACTGGAACATTAGAGTCCAAACGCTCTTTTGTCGGATCTAAACGATCCCGTTAAGTTGATCTTAGTCACAAAGTTAGACTAACGTATCCTTAACAAACGTTTGAGTTGATCTTAGCCTCAAGTAGGGCTGACGTATCCTCAAACCAAACCCCCCCAAACCCAAATCTAAGATAATACGGATTTGGACTAGTCCACGCCCTACGGGCGACGACATAACTCAGTCTCCGTAAACAATCCACGGGCAACAAAATACAAAACAGACACCCACGACACGAAGTGACCATCTGGAGAAGGAGAAAGTTGTTACCGCAACGCGGTAGCGTAATTAACTGCAGGGGCTTGGGCATGCAGGGAAGAGCGTCCCCACAATCAAAAACCCCTCAAACGAGGGGGAATCTGACGAAGTCTGCTACATCGGACGCATCCGTCTAAACCTTCGATACGTGGTGCCATAAATCAACTTGGCATCTTCGAAGAGGTGGACGGATAGCACCTATTAGCATCTGCCCCGAATCTCAGGCAAGACGCGGTGTCGCGCCGTCTTTCGGAGGGGAACAGATTCTGGCACGCCCGGTGGGACCTTTTCCTCTTTCCACTCCACACTTCATGTGTCGTGACTCGCGAACCAATCGCGGTTCGCTAATGGTTGCCCTTGGGTTTCAAGATACTAAGAATTGGCGTCTGGCTTATTGTAGAAAGCAAAGGATCTATGGCTTCTACTTCCGTGAAAGTCTCCAACTGCTCAGACTGCAATTGCAACCAACGCTCTGCCTCGCCAGGAGGTATAGCCTACGGACCCCAAGCTGCCTCGCTATTCACAATGCCCGTGGAACAGGTCACTCGCGCCACCACAGGATTGTTCTTTGGGACCATGGTCCCGCCGACAAACTTTGCCGCTCCAGTGCTGACAACGGAGGCTCCCAAGAAGTCGGTCTTTGATCGACTTACCCCTGCCGCGGCTCCTCTCAACGAGTCGCCCAACGTCAACGCCTCGGTCTTCTCTAGATTGGGCCAGAAATCCTGCAAACCCATCACGGGACCTACAATCTCAGAGAAGGCTGCTTCTAAGAAAGTGGCCGCTCCTATCCCAGAAGTCGTCAAGGCAGCCTCTCCGGCCAAAAGGTCGGTCTTTACAAGATTAACGGCTTCAGCTCCCGCTCCTACTGCCCAAAGGACATCGGTCTTTGACAGGCTAATACCAACTGCGACCCCACGCCCAGACAGAGGGCAAAACGAAACCATTCTTACCGCCGACCCTACACCGTCCGCTCGACACGCCCGACGTCGCCATTGGCGCCGAGTGAGGAAGGCTGGGGGCAACTCCCCATCTGGGTTGACTCCATCAGTCCCGATGGCAGAAGTTAATGCTGCTGTTCCAACTGGGAACAGCTTCGAAATGCTAAATAAAGTGCGAAGAAATTCTCCTACTGCAGTACTGAAGAGATCTCCTCCCCCGTTAAAGAAGGTTGTGGAAATGGAGTCAGAACGGCCCCAATCTCCTCAACGGCTGTCTTCCAAAATCTATAAGGTTTGGCGGCAGGCACGGGACTCGATCATCGATCCGAACTTCTCCCGCCAACACAAGAAGCTGAAAACCCAACCGGAAGCTGGTCACCAGGCCAAACCCCAAAAGGCTGTGGATCAACTGACTCATAAAAGAAGGAGGCCGGAGAAGACCCCACGGCACGCAACGACGGCTAAAAGCACTGAGCCCAGACGCCCTAAGTCTGGGAGCATGGTGGTGCACATTGTTTACATGGCCTCTGGAAAAGAGGAAAGCCGCACTTCTACGGGCCACCGACCGTTAACCCGATCCGTGACGAAAGCCCAGGAACAGCAACAAAAGCTGCAAGAAATGATGAATGCTATGGCCGCGCTCACCGGGCCAAAAGAAAACCCAGAAACGTCCTCAGACGCACGCCGAGAGGAAGAGACCGATGCTGAATTCCTTCGCCGGACACTGGAGAAAAGGGACAAAGAGGCTGCTGAACAAGCGGCCAACATACAACGGATGGGCCTTCTCTTCCAAGATGTGATAGGAATGATGATCCAGCAGGACTTACCCGCCGAGGATCCCCCGATCGTTCTTGAAGACGACCGAGGAGAAACGTCAAATCCACCACCAGCCCTCTCAACGGCCAGGGAGGAGGCAATCTCTAAGGCTGACTTGGCTGACTACATAGCCCAGCAAATCCGGGTTCACCACGCGACTGAGGCAGCTGGTCAAGTCGTGAAAACGGGGCGGCCGTATCCGAGCTGGTACGACCAAATCAAATACCCGCAAGGCTATACGATACCAAAATTCCACGTGTATAAGGGGACCGGCAATCCCCATCAACATGTCGCCCAGTTTCGGGCCCTCTGCGGTAACACCGGCGGTGATGATAAATTGTTGCTCCGCCAGTTCGTGGGCAGCTTATCAGAAACAGCGTTCGAATGGTATTCGGAACTCCCGAACGATTCTATCAAAACGTTCGCTGAAATGGAGTTGTTGTTCACTCAGCGATTTGCAAGTGCCAGCGAACGCACTCCAATAACTGCACTTATTAACGCCAGGGTAAAACCGGGCGAAACCTGGGTCCAGTACGCTATACGCTGGCGGAACTTGTGGTCGAGATGTGAGCAACGCATTGAGGAAGCACCTGCGGTGGGCATGTTCGTGGGAACTCTAGACCCTCACGCAACTATCTCCCAGTTTATGATGTTCTTTAAGCCAACCACATTCCAGGCCCTGATCGACAAGTTGGCTCAGATGGACCAGATGGGTCATAGACCACCTACACCGAAGTCGGAACCTCGGAATGACAAGGGTAAAGGAAGAGCAACATTTGTTGCGAATGCCCAAGAGCAACCTAACGCTCCGAAACCGACAGATCAACTGGAGGAAAGGCGTCGGTATTATAATGAGAAGATGAAGCGTCCCTACTCGTTCCCACGGGACAAGACGAAACGGCTATTTGAGCTGGCAATACGCAACAGACTTATAAGCCTACCAAATCCAAGGCGACCGCCGCAACCCACCGAGGCGAACAACCCTAACTATTGCCCTTACCATCAAACGGTAGGCCATCCGATTGAAGATTGCTTCGTCTTCAAAGGATGGATTGAAGACCAGTACCTCCAGGGGAAGTTTGTACTGTCCGAAAAGTGGAAGGTGAACCCACCACAGCCGCATGCTCCTAGGAAAGCGGATACACCGGGGGCAACATGTTCTTTTATTGAAGGAGCTCCATAGGAGGTCGTGCTATCAACTAAAACCAAAAGAATGCTGAGAGACCTTCATGCGTGCCCTGCGATCGAATGGAAGGACCCTCTTGAACCTCAAATTATCAAAGGGATGTTGAAGCCCCGCCCAACTACGAAGACTCGCGATAATGGCCCAAATACTCACGCCCAGCCGTCAAAATCTTCGAAGAAAAAGAAGAGGAAATCCAAGAAGCCCGTGAAGCCTGGAAAAGAGCACACGAACTTGCAGAAGCAAATCGACGCATTGGAAGAGTACAACCAAAAGGCGCGAACTCCTGTCACACTGCAAGAGTTCCTCAACCACATCTTTCAAGAGGAAGATGATGGAGAGAGCTCGTCAGATGAATCCGAAGGATATGTGGCGAGCTGTAACGTAATCTCCCACTCGTTTACCGATGATGGGAAAACTCCCGGCAATAAGAAACTGGAGGCAGAGCCTGTACCAGAGCGTGGATGGCCAACAGACGAAATGATCGACGCTTTTCTAGACGAGATTCGTCTAAAAAGTAAAGCGGACCAGGAGCGTGAGATGGCAGCGTCAGAAGGAACCAAATGCAGGCGACTGAACGAAAGAGTTGAACTACCCCTGTCAGAGCGAAAGGCATCCGAAGTAAACAAGAAGATATTCAAGACGAGAAAAAGGTTTGCCAAAGCCATGTCACTGGGGATGAAGCTACCGCCCTCGGAAGGAAACATACACGATGGGGTGGAGAGGCACCCTGATTATTGCGCATATCACCGGAAAATCTCACACCCCACGGAGGAGTGCGACGCCTTCAAAATATGGTGGCAAGGATATGTCGCTCGTCGGCAACATGTTAAGCGCATGAAACGCAAGATCCGTCGGGAGCGAAGAAGTACTGTCGATGGGCACAACAGAACGACTGGCAACTGTTACATGGTTAACGCCAGGGGGTCACAAGTTCTCACCTTTGGGAGCGACTCTGACGAAGAAATGACTCTGGGCCCTCTCTTTAAAGAATCCGTTTTGGGGAAAGAAGAAGAATCGGAGATCTGCGAGAACATTCAGCTGCGCAATCGCACACTCCCAGAAAAGAATCTCGGGCCCAGGAATAGAAAAGATAAGGGAAAGGAAAAAGTCACTGAAGATATCACTTTAGATGACCAAGTCACGAGAGAGCTGGCTGCCAAAGACCCTCCTAGGAAGAGTAAAGTGGACTATAACATCCTCGCGCACCTAAGGAAGCTACCTTCTCAGCTTAGCATTCTTGATGCCCTCCAATTATCGAAAGAAGCGCGAGACTCACTAATTAAGGCGTTACAAGAACCCGAGCAATTTCAAGCCTTCCTCGCCACTGAAAGGATGAAGGATGAACTGGAGGAAGTGCATACGGCCGACGTCACTTTCGGTGATGAAGACCTCCTTCTCGGGACGTGCGACCACAACCGGCCCCTATATGTCTTCGGATACTGCCATGATATCAAGATAGGCAAGATCCTGGTGGATAATGGATCATCCGTTAACCTCCTTAATGTTCGGGTGTTGAAGGAAATCTGCATGAGTGTGCAACACCACGCTCGTGACAAAATTACTATCTCCGGTTTCGATTCACAATCGTCATGGACTCTCGGATCCGTGATACTAACATTACGCTTCGGAATTCTCGTCACAGACATCAAATTCCATGTCATTGACGCCAAGACCTGTTACAACGCCTTGCTCGGCCGTCCTTGGCTGCACGAGTACAACATCATCCCTTCTACACAACATCAGTGTATGAAGTACTTCAAGGATGGTCTTGAGTATACCATAACAGGTGAGTTAAACCCATTTTCCGTGAACGAAGTCCGCAAATACGAAGATGCGAAATACTTTTTGCCAGATTTCGAGGATACAGAAAGATGTCGCAATCCGGAAAACAAAACCGCTGCCACCATCCCTATTTTCGGGAGCGATACCGAAGAAGAGGAAGAGATAGTTTATGCAGGGCCATCTCAACGCAACAACCTGAGGACACCCGCCCCCGTATTAGTCTTCGGAAGTGATTCAGAAGATGAAGTTAATGCTGTGTTCTCCAATCGGCTGCCGACACAAGCACCCCTTGGCGATGACCATAGTTTGCAAATCACCATGGTACCGCGAGAACACTACAAGGATCTCGACGCGCTTCAGGCTCACGATGTGCAGGACCTGCAAACATTTTACGTCCCTCCCAGGCGAAGGGGCGAGAAGGTGATCCTATTCTACCGATCCTCAGAGTCGAAAATAGAGAAAGAGATCTGGCATGGCGCAGATACTACGCTCGACAGGCTCCAACCCATCCGTCTGCCCAGATACTATACGGACGGATTAAAGAAGCTATTGAAGCGCCAAGGAGTGCCCTTAAAACAGGCTGTTCGGCAGGCTCGGTTCTACAACAAGATTTGGGATGTCCCCGGGACCCAACGCAAGTTGCCCAACGGGAAGACGGAAACACTCGGGCTCGGATACGCAAGAGCTGGAAAACGGGAACGGACTCGCAGCAGCTACCCTATATATACCTTTGATGAAGAAGAGGACGCCCTGTCAGGAGATGCCAACCCTTCATTAAAACTAGACCCTGCGATTGAAACATCGAGTGCGTCGTTTGAAGAACGAACGAACAAGCCTATCAGGAAAACGGGTCAGAAAGCTCGGGAAAACCACAACCGTGAAATGGCCATCTACGAGAAGGCCAGGACGCAACGTCTATCTCAACATGCTGCAGAAGACAAAGACGCTTATCCTCGTCAATCCATTGTGCGAAAGACCCGACGCAGAGACGGAGATAAATCAAGAAACGTCTTGGGTTTGTCCCTCATGAAGAAGATGAGTCAAGCATACTCCTTCCCCCAAGACAAGACGGAGAGGTTACTCAACCTCGCTATAAAACATCGAATGATCACGCTTCCAGAGTCTAGACACCTGGGCAAGCTAGCAAGGTCTCTCATCCGAGTTATTGCTCTTATCACCGAACCATAGGACATCCTACCGAAGACTGCTTCACCTTCAAGAACTGGGTCGAGGACCAGTACCGACGGGGTAGATTCGCTTTATCCGACGGCTGGAAGGTAACGCCGCCGCGAAAGCATGAGCCCAAGGCCGCAAGAGCAGAACCGGGTCCACTTCAGTCCACAGAGCGGGTTCGCACTTGTTATACGATTACGATATTAGGGGAAGAGCCCGAGAACGTAGGTGACCTTTACCGGTGCTTTGAGAACAGCGATGATGAGGTGATCTCAGAATTTCCGCCCGCTCCGAAAGAACTGGAAGATGGTATACATACTACTGCTGATAACCTCAAGAAGATTGAGTTGGGATCGGCAGACGACCCGCGACCGACATTTGTCAGCGAGCTATTATCCGAAGAAAAGGTGGCTGCGTTAAAGAACGTGCTTCTACGGCATAAAGACTGCTTCGCGTGGAACTACTCCGAGATGCCAGGATTGGATCCGGAGATTGCTGTGCATAGATTAGCAATATCCCCAGATATCAAGCCAGTCAAGCAGGCGCCAAGGAGGATGCGACTCGAGCTTGAAATGAGCATCAACGCCGAAGTCAAGAAGTTGATCGATTCTGGATTTATCCAAGAAGTCCAATATCCCGACTGGATTGCCAATATCGTCCCGGTAATGAAGAAGAATGGGACGGTACGCATATGCGTGGATTTCAGGGATCTCAATAAAGCCTGTCCAAAGGATGATTTCCCAGTACCGGTAACCGAGCTAATGATAGATAACACGTCCACTCACGAGGTTTTCTCCTTTATGGATGGTTCATCAGGATACAATCAGATAAAGATGCATCCCGAAGACCAGAAGCATACCGCTTTCCGCACCCCTTTGGGTATATTTTGCTACAGGGTTATGCCCTTTGGCCTAAAGAACGCTGGCGCTACCTATCAAAGGGCCATGACAAAGATCTTCGACGATCTCATACATGGCATCGTCGAGTGCTATATCGATGACCTCGTAGTAAAGAGCATGTCATACGAAGAGCATTTAAAGCATCTGGAGACTGTATTTCAACGCCTTCGGCAATATAATTTGAAAATGAATCCCCTCAAATGCGCGTTTGGAGTCTCCTCGGGCAAATTTCTGGGATTCATCGTTCGACACCGAGGTATTGAAATAGATCCGTCAAAGATTAAGGCGATCATGGAAATGCCTCCGCCAAGAACCCTCAAGCAGTTGCGGTCTCTCCAAGGGAAGCTCGCATACATCCGGCGGTTTATCGCCAATCTTTCAGGCAAATGCCATCCTTACAGCCACCTGATGAAAAAGGGAACCCCATTCGTTTGGGATCACAAATGTCAAGGTGCACTAGACGAGATCAAGCAGTACCTGCAGAACCCTCCAGTGTTGGCCGCGCCGGTCAAGGGAAAACCCCTCATTCTTTATACGACCGCCCTCGAAGGTTCCTTGGGCGCATTATGGGCACAAGAGAACGATCAGGGGAAAGAGAGAGCACTCTATTACTTAAGTCGAGTTCTACTGGGGGCAGAAAGCAACTATTCCCCCATTGAAAAGCACTGCTTGGCATTGATCTTCGCAATAACAAAGCTTAGACATTACGCATTAGCACATGAAGTCCGTCTTATTTCGAAGGTGGACCCTCTCAAATATTTGATGTCGAAAGCCATATTGACGGGACGACTCGCTAAGTGGGCCCTGCTCTTGATGGAGTTCTCGATAACGTATCAACCTCTCAAGGCAGTGAAAGGCCAGGCCATTGCCGACTTCCTCGCCGAGCACCCGATACCGGCCAATTCTCCTCTGAACTGTGATTTGCCGGACGAGCATGCATTTGATGCGATTAGCGACGGAAGCACCCAATGGGAACTCTATTTCGATGGAGCGTCCTCCATAAAGAAACAAGGTATCCCAATGATCAAATCAGGGATAGGCCTCATCTTTGCAACTCCACAAGGAGGGATAATGCGCTTCGCCTTCTCCTTAACAGAGCCGAGGACAAACAATGAAGCCGAATACGAAGCCTTGATAGCAGGCCTCGAGATCGCCATCGACATGGGAATTGAGGACCTCCTCATATACGGGGATTCTCAGCTGGTCGTCAGTCAAGTAAATGGTGACTATCAAACGTGCAAGCCGGAAGCGGTAAAGTACGGCGAAAGGGTGCAACAACTATTGACCCAAATTCCCTCCTATACTTTGGAGAACATACCGCGCGCGGAAAACAGCAAAGCAGACGCGTTGGCTAAACTTGCTAAAGAACTGGCTGACGAGAACCTCGATGATGTCAGAATCGTGGTACAAAGCCGTCGAGTGCTCGCCCCGGCAGAAATATCTCCGGAATCATGCGGAGAAAAGGGAACGACTGAGCAGATGACCCTACAAATAAAAGACCATGAGAAGGCCGAAGACTGGAGGGAAGTCTTCATAGACTACTTCAAATCCCACCGAATGCCCGAAGAAGCGTCCTCAAGACATCAGCTCATGAAACGAGCTTTATCTTTCGCTTTCGTCAACGATACCCTGTACAAGAGATCGTTTGATTCTCTATGGCTGAGATGCTTGGGACCTGACGAAGCAGAAAGAGTCATTCAGGAAGTCCATGACGGACTTTGCGGTTCTCACCAAGCAGGCCCAAAGATGAAGTTAAAAATTAAACGGATGGGTTATTACTGGCCCACGATGATCCAGGACTGCCTCGAGTATGCAAGGCAATGCCACTCATGCCAGATCCATGGAGACTTCATCCACCAACATCCGAATCCACTGCACCCGACGCTGGCTAGTTGGCCATTCGAAATGTGGGGGACTGACATAGTCGGCCCCATTGAGCCAGCATCATCCCGGGGACACCGTTTTATCCTGGCGACCACTGATTACTTCTCCAAATGGGCAGAAGCAGTACCGCTGAGGGAAGTGAAGACGGAGAATATTCTCCACTTCTTCAAGACGCACGTCATCTATCGGTTTGGAACTCCACGGCGGATTATCTCCGATAACGGGCCGGCCTACCGAAGCCATAAGATTAGCCGCTTCGCACAGCAGCACAATATAGACTGGAGATATTCTTCAGTTTACAATCCACGAGCTAACGGTCTGGCCGAGGCTTTCAATAAGACCTTGACGAAGATCATAAAAAAGACCGTTTCCAGGAATAAGAGAGACTGGCACGAAAGGCTGCAAGAAGCCCTTTGGGCTTATCGAACTACGTTCAAGACGGCCACAAACACAACGCCGTACGCGTTGGTGTTTGGGACGGAAGCAGTGCTCCCCCTCGAGATAGAGTTACCCTCTCTACGAGTAGCAGTCCACCACGAGCTGACGAACGAAGAAAATGCTCACCTTTGGCTTGAGGAGCTTGATGCCCTCGACGAAACCCGGCTCATAGCGCAACAACATCTAGAAGCCTACAAAGCAAAGATGACGCGCTCGTACGAACGATTGACCAGGCCGAGGACATTCCGCCAAGGCGAACTCGTACTAGTGGTCAAAAGACCTATGATCCCCAATCGTGCCAAGCGGGGAAAATTTGAGCCAAACTATGAAGGCCCGTACATCATAGACAAGGTCTACCAGGGTGGAGCCTACCTACTCATGGACATGCACGGTGAAAGGCCTTTCAGGCCAATAAACGGCCGCTTCTTAAAGAAATACTATGCTTAATAAGCCACAGCCTGGGTCAATGATAGATGACGACGACTATGTCCGCTCACTATCTTCCTAGGCTCAGACTTTACAAGCAGCAGCCAGCCTTCCCATATCGGCGGACCGAAACGTCCTTAAACTAACAATGGACTGGAACGTCCTTAAACTAACAACGGACTGAAACGTCCTTAAACTATCGACGGACCGAAACGTCCCTAAACTACTACCGCAACGTCCTTAGGTCGACGAGATGGATAAATAAAGAAAAAAGAAGATAAAAAAAAAATAAAAAAAAACAAAAAAAAAACGATATGTCCATAAGCAAAGTGGGCACGGATGAAAACCCGAAAGGGCTCCGTGAGTAAAAACAGCAGGGCTGCCGGCAAGTGTTCGTGAAAACCTGAGAGGGCGCGACCTTGTAAAAAAAAAGTGAAAAAACCAAAAAAAAAACGGTATGTCTATAAGCAAAACGGGCACGGATGAAAACCCGAAAGGGCTCCGTGAGTAAAAACAGCAGGACTACCGGCGAGTGTTTGTGAAAACCCGAAAGGGCGCAACCTCGTTAAAGGACACTTACAGAGTCCTCTCGACCTTGTAAGGAGAAACCACCTGCGTGAGATCCTTACGACTCACAAAGGAGCAACACACTTAGGGATCCTCACGATTCCTAAGGAGAAAATACACTTACGAGATCCTCACGACTCGTAAGGAGAATTCTCTTATGGGACCCTCACTGCTCATGAGATTTGAAAGTCTTAAGTTACAGAAACCTGAACCTGTTCTTAAGCAAATCCTCCACAACCTCCGATATTGCCCTACAAGAGGCTCAATACTGACCCTTGTATACAATCCACGGGCGCGAATAAATATATCCCCAGCAAAGTCCAACCCTTGTAGGTCCCCTCGACCCATAAGGAGAAAACCCTCTTGTAGGATCCTTATGACTTACAGAGGAACATACACTTAGGAATCCTCACGATCCCTAAGGAGAAGATACACCTGCAAGATCCTCACGACTTGTAGGGAGAAATACCTTTGTGAGACCCTTACGGTTCATGAAGTCAAAAGCCTTAGTCGACAGGACCTTAACCCTGTTTGCTAAGCCACCTTTGTTCAACATCGACAAAGGCAAATGATGATTCGCTCCTGGCAACATCCCAGTTGCAGCGATGCTGATGCCGAAATCGGTGTCCAAAATCCGAGCTTGCGGCGAAAAAGCTAGCAGGCCACACATGCCTACGAAATAGCCGAAATGATGGGGCAACTTGCAATAAAAAGCAGCAAGTAAAAATGTATGCATGAAAAATAGCCGAAATGATGGGGCAACTCGCAATAAAAAGCAGCGAGTAAAAATAAAACAAATAGCCGAAATGATTGGGCACCGCGAAAAATAGCCGAAATGATTGGGCAATCGCGACCTTCGCGATATAAAAAGCTGAAATGATAGAGCATCGCGGAAAGAATAAAAGAAATGATGGAAAAATGAAACCTTTTTGCCCTACAGGTGATACTACAACAATCCCTGTATACAATCCAGGGGCGCAAACAAAGAAGGGATCATACTCCTCCCCCCAGGTTTCATCATGAGAGGAAGCCAAATCTCGACGGTTCACAAATAACCTGGAGATCGTCTCGTAACAACGGACACAACTTCAAGCTAAGCGGAACAGCGGCCACTCCCAGTTCCATGGTTCGGTGGTATACATATCGCCAACAGTCAAACCTTCACCCCGTGAAATGCGGATATATTCAGCAAAAATTCCTGGTCACGTGGAACGCGGATAATGTCACTCTTTGACCCCGTGGGAAACGTCCAGAGCGGATCCTGGTCCTCGCAGAGCATGGCAGTGAACCCGTGCGAAGCATCCAGAGCGGAGCCTAGTCCTCGCCTAACGCGGCAGTGAACCCGTGTGAAGCATCTAGTGCAAAATTCCTGGTTACGTGGAACGCGGATAATGTCACTCTTTGACCCCGTGGAAAACGTCCAGAGCGGATCCTGGTCCTCGCAGAGCATGGCAGTGAACCCGTGCGAAGCATCCAGAGCGGAGCCTAGTCCTCGCCTAACGCGGCAGTGAACCCGTGTGAAGAATCTAGCGCAAAATTCCTGGTTACGTGGAACGCGGATAATGTCACTTTTTGACCCCGTGGAAAACGTCCAGAGCGGATCCTGGTCCTCGCAGAGCATGGCAGTGAACCCGTGCGAAGCATCCAGAGCGGAGCCTAGTCCTCGCCTAACGCGGCAGTGAACCCGTGTGAAGCATCTAGTGCAAAATCCCTGGTTACGTGGAACGCGGATAATGTCACTTTTTTGACCCCGTGGGAAACATCCAGAGCGGAGCCTAGTCCTCGCCTAACGCGGCAGTGAACCCGTGTGAAGCATCTAGTGCAAAATTCCTGGTCACGTGGAACGCGGATAATGTCACTTTTTGACCCCGTGGGAAACGTCCAGAGCGGATCCTGGTCCTCGCAGAGCATGGCATTGAACCCGTGCAAAGCATCCAGAGCGGAGCCTAGTCCTCGCCTAACGCGGCAGTGAACCCGTGTGAAGCATCTAGTGCAAAATTCCTGGTCACGTGGAACGCGGGTAATGTCACTTTTTGACCCCGTAGGAAACGTCCAGAGCGGATCCTGGTCCTCGCAGAGCATGGCATTGAACCCGTGCGAAGCATCCAGAGCGGAGCCTAGTCCTCGCCGAGCGCGGCAGTGAACCCGTGTGAAGCATCTAGTGCAAAATTCCTGGTCACGTGGAACGCGGATAATGTCACTTTTTGACCCCGTGGGAAACGTCCAGAGCGGATCCTGGTCCTCGCAGAGCATGGCATTGAACCCGTGCGAAGCATCCAGAGTGGAGCCTAGTCCTCGCCTAACGCGGCAGTGAACCCGTGTGAAGCATATAGTGCAAAATTCCTGGTTACGTGGAACGCGGATAATGTTACTCTTTGACCCCGTGGAAAACGTCCAGAGCGGATCCTGGTCCTCGCAGAGCATGGCAGTGAACCCGTGCGAAGCATCCAGAGCGGAGCCTAGTCCTCGCCTAACGCGGCAGTGAACCCGTGTGAAGCATCTAGTGCAAAATTCCTGGTCATGTGGAACGCGGATAATGTCACTCTTTGACCCCGTGGAAAATGTCCAGAGCGGATCCTGGTCCTCGCAGAGCATGGCAGTGAACCCGTGCGAAGCATCCAGAGCGGAGCCTAGTCCTCGCCTAACGCGGCAGTGAACCCGTGTGAAGCATCTAGTGCAAAATTCCTGGTTACGTGGAACGCGGATAATGTCACTCTTTGACCCCGTGGAAAATGTCCAGAGCGGAGCCTGGTCCTCGCCAAGCACGGCAATGAACCCGTGTGAAGCATCCAGAGCAAATACCGGACTGTGGAGTCCTTAAAATCCACGGACTATGACGTCCTTAACCTTGACCGTGATGTCTTAAAACTAACGATCAACCACCCCGATTCCCTACAGACTTTGCCTTGGTTTAAGGGTACATCTCTTCACTCCTTTGATGCCCGGCGTTGTAATTCCTCAACGTCTTCAAAGAGGTGACGGGTCCCTGCAGCCAAACATCGGACTGTGGAGTCCCTAAATCCACGGACTATGAGGTCCTTAACCTTGACCGTGACGTCTTTAAACTACGATACCTTGAGAAACCCCTAACTTCGTGAAACACGGACAAGGGTGATCACATCCGACACTTGCAGGCCCTCACGACCTGTAAGAAAGAAAAACTCTCTTGCGGGATCTTTACGACTCTCAAGGGAAGACCCGCTTAAGGATCCTCACGATCTTTAAGAAGAACTTACACCTATGGGATCCTCTCGACCTGTAGGGAGAAAAACTCTTTATGGGACCCTCGTGGCTCGTAAAATGCAAAAGTCTTAGCAAGCAGATCTTAACCCGGAGCCTTAAGCTATCACTGTCCTGCAAAGAGATCGAGATAGAGTATCCGCAGAATACATTCAATAGAAAGGGGACACACCATTGAAGAGAAGAACATGTCTTCATTTATAAACCTCCCTTCGACAACAATACTCGATCTAAAGCCAGCACGGACCACCCGATACGGGAGATAACGTGGCAAGTTTCTGATCTGTATCCTATCAAGCACGCATTTGCAACTGTACGAATGTTTAAAAGGAAATGTTGCCGGAGGCACTGATGTGCATGCAACGTAACGATGGTGCTCGTAATTCAAGAAAAACAGACAGCTCATTTACGCAAGCAAGACACACGTACAATTATCTGACAAGCGTGAAAATTCAACAGAAAGCATGCAAACCACCAATGATTAAAAGAGTACATTGATTCATACATGCTACATCAGTGGGAAAAGATTACCAAACAAGGGATCAGAAATACAAGGGTTAACAAAGCAAAACACAAAATTCTCCAACTCCCTTTCCGCCTTCTCCAGCACGTCAAAACGGCGGTTTTCGCGAGGAGTCGCTCCCCACCGGTTGGAGCCGTGCTCATCAGCGAAAGCAGACATGACGGCCCGACGAGCTCTTATCTGACTCAGTAAATGAACTGAGTGATCCTTCAGAGCTTGAGTGATTAGACAAGCCTCATGAAAGCACTCAAGCTTGTCCTCCGCCGCGTCAAGGATCGCCGAAGTCATCTCCGCCGGATGAGGGGGTATATCGGCAAGCACAGACAGGAGGATCATCCGGAGCCAAATGGAGCCCATGGGAAGAGGAGAACCCCGACAGGTCAGTAGCTCGTACATCACCGTGTCACATTGAGCGTCGGTGAGAAGGGGATCGGCCAGCCGCGCAGCGAAGCGAGGAATTATCTCCTCAAGGGGCACCTCCCATGGTTGCCGACGAGCATGGGGACGATCGCAAGCCATGGAGATTGATCGGGTTCTCAAAAATGACCACCTTAAGGTATGAATGGGTTTCTCTGTGAAGAAAAGAAGTAAAGCATAAGGTTCAGGTTATAAAGGGGCGCATTTAATGCCATGCACAAAAAAATGTTGTGCATGGTGGAACTATTCTCAAAGCCCGAAAAGAAGGGGAGAGCGTTGGAAATGAAATCCAATGACGCATTGGAATTAGGTTAGGGAAATGAAACGTCCCCATCAAGCAGATCCCTGCATACGCAACACGTGAGCACTAGCCTTTGATGGAAAATGAGGCGGCACTGCACAGGCACAACAGAGAACTAAGCTCTGAGAATGAGAATCAAATTCTTAAAAGAAAGGTTTGAAAGTAAGGACATGAAAAAGTGAAGGCGCTTCTAAAAGGACATTTCGTCTACCCTACTCCCCCAAAGCAGGTCCAGCGGTCATAAAAGGTGACAGCGTTGCACTCACGTGCTGACACGTGAGAACAACGCTGTGGGGGCATTTGTTTCCTGATTTAAAATCAGGAAAGCTTATGGAAAAGGCTTCAGAAGAGGGTCACGTGCCTACACGTGACCAGCAGTCACGTGTTGGCACGTGACACCTAAAAACATCATCAAGGCAAGTTCAGTTTCCTGACTACGCTGAAGAAAATGGGCTTCAGAAAGAGTCACGTGCTCCCACGTGACCAGGGTCACGTGGCGACACGTGACATTTAAATGCAAGCGTCAAAATGCACACCAGTTCCCTGATCAAGTCAAGGAAAAGGCTTCAGAAGAGGTCACGTGCTTCTACGTGACCAGGGTCACGTATTGCCACGTGACGTTCAAGACAGCAGACTCGTTCTCCAGTTGAACCAAGGAAAGAGAGGGTTCAAACAAGGGTCACGTGCTCACACGTGACCAGGGGTCACGTGGCAGCACGTGACGTTTAAGCAGCAATAAGAAGACAGAGCGCAAAAGAAAGGAAAAGGCTCATTCCAAAGGGGGTCACGTGCCCACACGTGACCATGAGTCACGTGGTCACACGTGACCGGCTTTCAAAGCCCACTGTGTTAACAGAATTAAATTCTGAGAGAAATTCGAATCTTTCCAAAGGAAAGCGGCTATCTGGAACCAATCAAATTAAAGATTCAGAGGTGAGGAAATATCATCTATCTATGGGAAAATCTCGGGTTTGGAAAGATTTCCCCTTTAAATCTAATCAAAATAACAAGGGAGAATCTCTGGATTTAAAATCCAATGGTGAATAAAATTCACCTAATAATCCAAAGGTCCAAAATGAATGATGAATGCAAATCAAATCTCAATGAAGATTCGTCAAAAAACTGATTGATTCGGCTGCTTCTCCTATAAATAGGAGCCAAGAGACACAGAGAAAAATATACATGCGCAGAGAAAAAAAAAGAAAAAAGGAGAAGAGCTTTGATACTTTGAAAAGACTCGGATCTTCTGCAAAAAACCCTAGGTAAGAAAGGGAAGGCCTTTTGAAAGAAAGAGAATTTAATTCTCAACAGAGTTTAACTCTGATAATGTAAAAACAGAAGAACATATTTCTTCTCTCTTTGATGGAGGATCTGCAAAGTGCGCATCTCCCCTTAAGGTTGAGAATTTAATTCTCAATGGGTTGAGATCTTGCCATGCAGATCCAAAACATGGAGAAGGAATGCAAGCACGAGAATTTAATTCTCACAGAACTATAGGAATTTAATTCCTTTAAAATAAAAGTTAGGGCTTGACCCTATATCATGGGAATTTAATTCCTTCAGAACAAAAAATAAACAGGGTTTAACCCTAATTAAGAACCTAGTTCTGTTGAAACAGCAGGAATTTAATTCCCTTAATCATACAGAGGATGGAAGTTTAAACTCCTTAAAAACTTTTATTAGGGTTTAACCCTATTCAGCCCTTCACGTATATGAGGAATTTAATTCCTACAGAAAATTCGGAGTTAAACTCTATTCCAGAAAACAAAGTCTTCGAAAGGAAGTAGGAATTTAATTCCTCTGAAATTTACAGTTCGAGGAATTTAATTCCTGAAAGAAGATTAACAAAGCCTTTAAACAAAATACCTAGAGGCAGGGTCACGTGTCATCACGTGACCCCCCCAAGAGATCTACAGAAAGCCCCTTTGAGGCAGCACCCCACGTGACCCACGTGACCCTCGGCAGAAGCTCTAATACATAGGCATTTGAATGCCCATCACGTGATGGCACGTGATGCTCTGAAAGACACGATAATCTCAGCAGAACAAATGAAGGGAGGGCGCTCTCACGTGCTGCCACGTGACCCCTCTTGCCTTAGTGTTTAACGCTAAATTAAAACTCTCGAACCCAGTGTTAAAACACTGTTGGGCCTTAGTGTTCAACACTAATTAAAAAGCTTTATTTGCAGTGTTCAATACTGATTACCTTAGTGTTTAAACACTAATCTGAGATCTTCATTTGCAGTGTTCAACACTGATTACCTTAGTGTTTAACACTAATCTGAAAAAGCATTGTTGCTGGTGTTTAACACCAAATATTCTCTTAGTGTTAAACACTAACTTGTCAACCCCATTCCCAGTGTTCAACACTGACTGCTCTGTAGTGTTTAACACTAGGCTTTGGCCCAATTGGCTTAAATGGATGGAGGCAAAGCCTCTCCTGATTGGACTTAGCCCAAGATGGCCATAAGTCCTCAATTTGTGATTAACTGGTCCAATGGACTCATAACATAATTAATTCGTCTTGACCCCAAATTGGGCCAAGGGCTATTTAATCCACTCCGGTTCTAGGGTACATCTCTTCACTCCTTTGATACTTGGCATTGTAATCCCTCAATGCCTTCAAAGAGGTGACGGGTCCCGACGACCACACATTGATATGGACAGTGGGGTCCTTAAACTCATGTCTAATGCAAATTCCTGGTTACGTGGAACGCGGATAATGTCACTCTTCGACCCCGTGGAAAACGTCCAGAGCGGAGCCTGGTCCTCGCCAAGCACGGCAGTGAACCCGTGTGAAGCATCCAGAGCACATACCGGACTGTGGGGTCCTTAAACCCATGGACTACGACGTCCTTAACCTTGACCGAGATGTCTTAAAACTAACAATGGACTATGGGGTCCTTAAACCCATGGACTACGACGTCCTTAACCTTGACCGAGATGTCTTAAAACTAACAACGGACCGCAATGTCTTTAAACTACCCATGGACCGCAATGTCCTTAAACTACCCATGGACCGTAATGTCCTTAAACTAGAACAATAGAGCCCCGTATGCTCTTTTGTCGGATCTAAACGGTCCCGTTTAAGTTGATCTTAGCCTCGAAGATGGCTAACGTATCCTTAAACCTTCAAACAGAGTGGACTATAAATCCCCCCAATTAACTCTGGCTCGAGGGTACATCCTTGAACTCTTCTGACATCCGTCGTTGTAATCCTTCAACGTCGTCAGAGAGGTGACGGGTCCCGACGGCCATACATTCATGGACCACTATGTCCCTAAACTGGAACATTAGAGTCCAAACGCTCTTTTGTCGGATCTAAACGATCCCGTTAAGTTGATCTTAGTCACAAAGTTAGACTAACGTATCCTTAACAAACGTTTGAGTTGATCTTAGCCTCAAGTAGGGCTGACGTATCCTCAAACCAACCCCCCCCAAACCCAAATCTAAGATAATACGGATTTGGACTAGTCCACGCCCTACGGGCGACGACATAACTCAGTCTCCGTAAACAATCCACGGGCAACAAAATACAAAACAGACACCCACGACACGAAGTGACCATCTGGAGAAGGAGAAAGTTGTTACCGCAATGCGGTAGCGTAATTAACTGCAGGGGCTTGCGCCTGCAGGGAAGAGCGTCCCTACAATCAAAAACCCCTCAAACGAGGGGGAATCTGACGAAGTCTGCTACATCGGACGCATCCGTCTAAACCTTCGATACGTGGTGCCATAAATCAACTTGGCATCTTCGAAGAGGTGGACGGATAGCACCTATTAGCATCTGCCCCCAATCTCAGGCAAGACGCGGTGTCGCGCCGTCTTTCGGAGGGGAACAGGCCAGTGTTGGTACTTTGAGGGAGGTTCCCCGTGCTTTCTCATGGACCTAATTAAAATAAATCTCGTTTTCCTAGGGGCGTAACCCCGTTAACACCTTTCTAGACACTTACTTGATCGACTAATTGTGATATGTAAAACTCTCTCAGGAGTAACTCTTATTCGTAGTGGGTATTGGGATCCAACCATCTCATAGAAGGTATGCAATCTCATTGCAAATTTCAATACTTGAAATTCCCGATAATACTTTCACCCCTAGTGACTTATGACCTTAACTATGGTCAACAAATCATAAGCACTAGTCAAGTTCTACCCGTCATTTCTTGATTAATTAGACCCACCCACATGACCCTTAACTATGGTCAACAAAGTCATATGACTGTCCTAATTAATCGCATCATATGCTTTGTAGAAAGACATCACTCAGCTACCGTACACTGCGCTTTAACTATGGTCAACAAACGCATCACGAATACTAAGTACTCGACTTCCTAAAATGACGGAGGGTTAGGGCAAGTTTTTTATGAAAAACTTTTTGCATAATGAACCTGATATCGTTGTAGAAATAAGTGATTTTGAAAAGGAGTGTTTTTAGGCTTTTACTAGTTTCGCTAAAGAGGTCACTCCCGGTGAAGGGTCTCGGCTCTTTCCTTATCGAATAAGGTGCAGGATATTTCATAAATACCACTATGCAAAGTAAGAAGTATAGAAGCAATCAAAAACAAAACCGAGTGAGTTGTAGCATCTGCTAGTTTCGCTAAAGAGGTCACTCCCGGTGAAGAGATCTCGGCTCTTTCCTTATCGAATCAGGTGCTGGATATTCTACAAGGAATACCGCTATGCAAAGCAAAAACTAGAGCTACCATTTCTGAAAATTTTGATTCTACAACAACTTTTAGGTTTCTTTTCTTTCATTAATCTCATTAATAAAGTCCCATCATTTTATGCTTCCTAAGCATCACAGAAGAAACGAAAATACAACGTACGCTTATGCCATCCGCATTCGCCTCAGTGTTCCGTTATGCACCGTTAGGTTACTTAACTAACGGCATAGCGGGGCGGGACTAGCGCGGGTACAAAACATAAGCAACGTTTATTATATATCATATATATAATAATAAAGCATTCGTCTCAAATATATAAAGTGATCACATTACAGAATATCAGCAGCAGAAGATAACATATGAAATATTGGATATACTAGGAGGTCCGTGTTTTATTTTAAGCCTGTATAAAACACGGATTCCACGGTCGCGATGAATAGCTAAACCTGTTGGGGAAAAAATTTACACCCCGGTTGACCGAGTCAAAGTCAGGGTTAACCCCCAAGCTAGGTGGGCCCAAGCCCAGGTCAAGCGAGCCCATGCCCAAGTCGAGCCCGCGGCCAGCCTCCTCCATGCCAAAATATAGACCATGTAATAAATAATTTTTATGTAATTTTTTATGCATGCATGTAAACAAAATGGGCATAAAGCCAATATTTTGTAAGCCTATGGCTTATGTGCAAAAATGAAATGGCACATGAGCCATGAGATGGGCAAAATGCCATTTTTGCAAAGCCCAAGGGGCTATATGTAAATATGTAAGCCTATATAAGGCAACATGATGATGAATAAAAAATAATACTTTTCATTCCCCCAAAAACTAGGGTTCTTTGTGCCTCCTGCTCCTTCTCCAAGGTTCTAAACCTTCTCATTTCTTTTGAATTAAATCAAGAGTTTTACTCTTTCTTTTCCAAAACTAAGTAGTTTTCCACCACAAAACCCACAAAGGGGAACTCAGATCCCTCATCAGATCTCAAAAAGGAGTGATTTTTAAAATCTCCTACTTCTTGATCTTCAAGATCCGGCCAAACAACAGGAGGAAGAAGAAGAACCCCCCTTCATCAGCTTCAAAACATCCTAGGAGTTTTAACTCCATAACATATATATATATATATATATATATATATATATATATATATATATAACAACACATATTTTTTTTCTGAAGCATAGCTTCTGTTTCTTAGGCTAAAAGCCTCTTTTTCTCGCCGGCGCTCAAGTGCAGAGTGCTCGCGTGCCGACACATGGCACACTTGCGCTCAAGCGCAAGCGCCCGAGCGCAAGTCGCCCACGTGCCGACACGTGGCGCGCTTGCGCTCAAGCGCAAGTCGCCCCGGTGCCGACACGCGGCACGCTTGCGTTCAAGCGCAAGCGCTCAAGCGCAAGTCGCCCCGGTGCCGACACGTGGCACGCTTGCGTTCAAGCGCAAGCGCTCAAGCTCAAGCGCTCAAGCGCAAGTCGCCCCGGTGCCGACACGTGGCGTACTTGCGCCCAAGCGCAAGCGCTCGAGCGCAAGTCTCCCCCGTGCCGACACGTGGCGCGCTTGCGCTCAAGCGCAAGCGCTCAGGCGCAAGTCACCCCCATGCCGACACGTGGCGCACTTGCGCTTCAGCGCAAGCGCTCGAGCGCAAGTCTCCCCCGTGCCGACACGTGGCGCGCTTGCGCTCGTTTGTGCTCGAGCGTCAGGCGCTGAAGTGCAAAATGATCATGTACCGACACGTGGCGCGCTTGCGCTCAAGCGCCCAGCGCTCAAGCGCAGAGCACCCACGTGCCGACACGTGGCACTCTAGCGCCAGAGCGCACAGCACCTAGGCGCACAGTGCCCGAGGTGCTGCCCCCACGCATCCCTTGAATGCCTTTTCCCCCTCTTTTTATGTACATACATATACATATACATATGTATACATATTCACACAAACATGTGCTCCACAACACTGTCCCTGTTAGAAAAAATTTTCTAACGGGGCGCTGTCCCGCACCCCGCAAGGGGGCTGCTAGCCCCCTTGACCCCCAGCCCGCTATCTGGGTAGCGGGACCCCCGTAAAACTCTGCGTGGCTCCTGATATATTTAAACCCCCCTCCAAAACAAAACACATGTACACTGCACATTGAGTTCGCATGACCAGTTTAACCCGTTAATCGGAGGTTCCCTCGCCCCAAAGGCGAGAGGTAATTAACGGCAGCTTAGTCCGCGGCTGCCGGAGATTCGGATCCCCACAATCATTAAACCCCAGCCTACCCTAGGCAGGGGGAATCTGTAGTATGCCTGACAAGCGCGCACGTATTCCCATCTCAATGGGTGACTAAAAACACCCTACAAAACCCACATCTCTGGACCCCTACGAGAGCGGCAAGCAACCCTACCAATTCTAGAGTTAGGAGACCCGGACTCGACTCCTCGAGATGGTCTCCCATTGGACTCTAGAACCTGGTTACTTGTGCTCCTCTTCTTGGGTCTATCCTAATGAGGAAAAGTAAATAATATACATCAATGGTGACATCATCCTCAACCCGGAAGTGGCCTAATAAAAGAATATTATATACAATGGATTTTACATGAATGAAAATAAAAACTCCCATCTCACATAAAACCCCAGGCTATTCAAAACATGACGATCCAATATAATATATCCCAGCAACACATAACATCACATGTCATCAACATAAGTAAATATGTGTATCCCAATTATCATTGACATATAGCAACGAAACCGGCGATACACCACATATTACACTTACGGTCGCAGAAAAGAAAATGTCAAACTACAACATTTGGAACCCACAATCACCTTAGACATCATAAACCCGAAATATCACATACTTCGCATTTCATGCCTAACAATATGAATTCCAAATATTGTATCACATTTCAAAAAAAGTTAGACGATGTTAGACATTCTAATCGAATCAAAAAATGCCCAAAATTTCCCAAAAAGCTCAACGCTTGAGCGCAGTTTAAAAATACTCAGAACATGTCACAGTACCTATGGACCAACCGTAGAAGGGTCAACCCTTGCCTCGCCTATGGCGCCGCGGAACTACAGTAAACCCTAGGGTTTGGCGGCTGTTCTTACGGTCACAGAATCGAGTTAGGGTTTCGTTCTTCTAGAGGGTCCATCAAATCGCTTGCATGATATTTGAATGTTCTTTAACTTGAAAAAAAATCCAACTCTTGGAAAATTTCCAGCGAGAGTTAAAGTGGGTATTTGATATCCGTTCGAACATTTTAACACCGTCTAAATAACTCGAAAACATGTTAGAATTACGACTACGAAACACTCTGAATTGCCTTTATAGAAAATTAACATCACATGCAAATTTAGCAAAAATAAGCAACACCAGAAATACCAAAACCTAGAGACCGGAACACACTGAAAAATTCAACCCAGAAATCCCCAAGAAAACCGAGGTGGCCGGTTTTATCATCAAAGTGGCCGGCCAAATTCCGGTGAGGGGGGCTGAATTTTTCACTGTGTTCATGTTGCATCTCTTGCAATATTCTGCAGTTGCTAAAATAATTTTTTGACACCTTAAAAAATTCGACAGAAACTAGGGTTTTAAATCGGGTGTTTCGGAGTTGTTTCGGTTTCGTAATCCTATAATATCCGTCTAATTCTCTAGCTTGTCTCTGATACCACTGTAGGATTCCTAAGCACGACAACAAGATTTCGAGTGGCATCGTCCATGCCAAATTAAAATTTTGCCATGCTAAAAGAACCCTAACCAAGGATGTTTAACTAGAGAATCATACGAAAACTAAATGTAAAAAACTTTACATCTAAGTGAATAGGGATTACAACCTTTGTAGTCTGTTCCTTCACTTCTATAGCTCCTTATAGTGGTTTCTTCGCTGCGATCATCGAACTCCCGGACTCTTGAGTTACTCCACAAGGTGAATGATGCATGCTTGCTTGAAGTCTTCAAAATCAAAAATGATCTACGTCGAGGAAACACGGACTCAAGCTATCACTTCACTAATATGGAATTAGTGAAGCTAACACCCTACTTTAAATGGCTAGTTTAGAAGAGGATGATGAAGTAGGAATTTTGCCCACTTTAGAATTTAATTTCTCACTATTTTTCTTTATCCCCTCAAATCAAAGAGAGAGAGCTTGAAGGAGATGAAGAAAGAAGAAGATGAATGAATAATAAGATGAGATTAGAAATGCAACCATGGTGAGTTTATGTCATGCACTAACCCATGTAGAGAATAAACCATGGCTAAGTGATTGGGGTTAAGTTAATAAATATCTTAGGTAAAATAAAACAAGTGGACTTAGTCAATGGTTCTACAAGCTTCATCCAAGCTTAACCATGACAAATATCTAAATGTTTTTGAATTACTTAAAATAAATATAAACATAACATTATCATAACCATGGTGTTAGTCGCATACGCCCATGTTGCATGTGTAACCTAGCATGTCACAATAATATATATCACATATATATATTTTTGTAACAAAAGAAAATAATACAATAAACATATTTCACATATATGTTAAATGTATCAAAAGTGAGAAAGAGAAATACTTAAGTGAGCATATATTAGTTAATGTAATTTAATATATCAAATATATAATTATACATTAAATTATTAAATCAACACTTGATTTAATAATCCGGCAATATCACATATAACCGACTAATATAATATATATCATTTTATCAAATCAACACTTGATCCGATAACCCGGCTATATCACATATAACCGGCCGATATCACATATCGCGAGAATAGAATACGGTATCACATACGCGTATCAATCTAGCACCCGCACACATCATATATGTGCTCCTATTTCGTTTCGCCTGAGCCAGGAAACCTCTGTGTAGAACTCTAAAGACTCGTCAATACGCCGGTAGTAGGTGGTGATCAAATCAGTCACCCACAAGCCGTTAGCGGTCAGCTAAACGTAACGGCCATCCGGGTATTGAGCGATCAGAAAATCAACAAGCAAGCCTGCTCATACTCTTGTAAAGCCTGTCAGTAACACTACCGTACAGTCTGGTCTCTTCGTCTGATATGTCGCATATCCAGTCTAGGGATGGTAAACGTCAGACCCCAGTAGCCGATAAGTCGTGTCGATGTGACACTCATAACGGGTCGAGAAACTACTGATAACACTTACCAGTAGATCTCCATATCAGCCCTGGCCAGGGACTTCCTGTTATAGCCAATCGAGCAGCGCAGCATCAACCCCCAATACCGGGAGAGACGAAACCCCTCCTATCGCTCATTGCCTCCATGTGATTCGGGACTGTACCCAAAAGCCAACGTTTTGCACGTTCTCTTGAACGTGGTAAGGTGGAAATCAAAGCACAGTGGGAATCATACAAGACTCTGTTAGTTATATGTATCCCCTAGAGGCCATTACCGTACATGGGATGTATATTATAGTGGATGCTTGGACATATATAGGGAGGACTTTCTTACTCGATATGATAGTATGCTATCTAGTTGCTCTTTGTCTTAACATGTTGACTTGTATACGTGATGCTGTCTGTAACAACCCTAATTTTCTTATACACTTTTTACTATACAATTTTTTTCAAATATTTTTTTTGAAAATCCATAAAAGGGTATTTATTGTCTGAGCACAAGATTTAAGTAATTAATTAGCAATTTAATTACAAGAAGGAGTTTGTAGCTCATTATTAATACCTTGCATTGCTGAACCAAGCCACCAAAGTTCAAATCCCATGCCCCACATTATTTTTAATATTTATTTTGTTTTAAATTTTTCTTCAATATTGTGTCTCTTCATCTTCTAAACCCCCATGTACACTTCAAATTCCTAGATCGGTTTCAGAGACCTTTGAAATCCCCATTTACTCCATTTTTATGATTTTTTAATACATTTTTACATTAAAACCTTTCATATACCCTATTTACTCCAATTTTTAATGATTTTATACATTTTTACATTTTTATTTAAAAACCCTTCACCTACCCTACCCCTAGCTTACCCTATAAATACACCCCCTCCCCTCTACCCTCTCATCCCAAAATTCTAAGCTCACTCTCTCAAAATTTTCCAAGAGTTGTGTACTTTGAAAACAAGCTCGCGGTAAAGCTCCGACGAAATTCCGGCGGAAATTCCGGCGACGATTTTAGGAACTACCGGTGGCGACGCAACGCCTCGGCAACCTCTTTAGTCCCCCTTTCACTCCTTTACTTAATCGAAACCCGTAAGTCTCATTCTATCTCCCTTTCTAATTCTCAAAAATACAAAATTATGAAACCCGACGGAATCGGAACAAATCCGGTTTCCGATTCGGTTTTCTATAAAATTTCACTTCTAATCAATTCAAACATGTCTAAACATCTTTATCATGATTATTAAACTTGTAAAAATCAATTTGAATAAGTTTTCACACATGAAATGATAACCTTTTAACTTACCGTATTTTTTTCACTTTAATACCATCATGTTTCAATTTCACATTTAACCCGTTAACATTGCTATACCTTAAAATAGATCATGAGGTAATGACCTACCTCCTCACACACATATGCAACCATAATACGCTATCTTGAAAACTCCTAATACGATAAAACAAGATTTTACATTAAAATACCATTTCCTTAATAAAACCTTTTATAAAAGTTTAGGTTTGATACATTTGTTTAAATAATATCTTTAATAGGAAAAATACGATAAGTTGTGGACATCGATCGTTTATCTAAACCTGACTTTGTGGTGTCTAGACAAGTGTGTCTAAGGCGAGTGGTTACTTAATTAGGGCCACTACTTGTAGTGGAGAGCCTCCCACTTACCTGGCACTTACCTGGCCGCAATTGGCAGTGAAGAGGCGATTTGAGGCTTCTAACGACTTGTCGTTTAGACCATTTAGAAATAGGCTAGTTGGCTTAGGAAACTCTAGAATCTAAAATACGGAAAATTACACTTTTCAAATAAATACCTTTTACTATATAAAACCGTTTTCTAAAGGATTAGTATTTTACAATCTTTGCAAAGCGCCGCTACAACCAATCTTTAGGGAACCCGTTCGGGATCGTACGGTTTATCGCGTACCCTCGGGCTAGTAGTGCGAGATTCAGACCTCCGCAAGGAGCATTCGGTCTCAAAAGGTTTAAAATACGACATCTTAAGAAAATGAGATTTTTGGAATATAAAATATTTATTAAAAATTATTTTTGTATAAACATATGTATATTTATCATTTAAATATCTATTTTACTATAATATAAATTTTTCACTTTTTCCTAAAAATCACAATAATAAATTTTACACTAAAATACCATGAACTTTAAATAAATCAATATTACAGATAAATACCTATAACTAGGATATTTTCATTAGAAATATCACAACATAAAATGCACCCTCATTACAAATCTAAAGACAAACAATAAATACTTGAGGTGTATTTTGAAAAGTATACAAAAGTATTTTTACATAAAACCCCCTCAAGTTTTATAAATTACCCTAAGGACCTTAGCAATTATAAGACTTCGATTCACATTTCTGATTGTCTGACTCGGATTTGAGTCTGATTAATCTGACTTGAATATGATTCAAGTCAATCTATAATCTACAAGTTTCCACTTCAATATGAACTCATGAATTCATGAATCCAACTATACAATCTATACAACTTGATTGAACTGAACCATGGATATACCTATTCCTTTTACATGATTCTCAGTTATTCCATTTACATGACTCTATGGTTACAACCGCTTACTGATATCATGGTTTCGGTCAGTCAATCAATCTTACAACCAATACAATTTACAAGATAACAATACAAACAAGACATCGCGGGGTTTAAGGGGTAGACTGGTACGGAATATGTTAAAGGTGGCACGAGGTGGTCACTTAAGACGTAATTACATCCATGCCGTTGTTCCGTGGTATTATCGACGGAGCCTTGTACTACAGGTTACCAAGGTCCCCGGTGTAAGTGGGACTCCCCTCGTATACAGTGGCATCTTCTGTACCAGGCTACAAACAACAGCGTTAATACAACATTACAATATTATAATACAACATTAAAAGCTACTCTCTCTCTCTCTCTTACTCTCTGTCTATTTCTCCCTTATCTTTGGGACTTACCGAGCGACCTGTTCGCTGACGACATTCTATTTCTTTCTTCTTTGAATGTCGTCAGGTGGTTTGGACCCGGCGGAGATCGAGCTATCTACAGAAGACTTGGAGCAGTTTGCCGAAGACCCTGCACTTTAGTTTCATTGTACACTTTTCCTTTCTGTATTTTTCATTTCCTGTTATACCACTGTTTAGACATCTTTTATTTCAGTTGTATTTCCTTTCATGCATTGTACAAAGAATGTTAATAAATAAAAGTTGCTGTTCTTTTTATTTCTTGTCTCTTGTGTATTTTTTTTATATTACTTAGATACGCTTAGTGTATATACTTCTGAGTATATACATAGCGGACCTCGTCACGTCCCCTTCGCCGTACACTGGGAAGCGGGACGTGACACTGTCTTGCTCTCACATGTTGACAAAGCCCTTAGGATGTGTACTTGACTACCAATACCATGATGGAGATCATACTAGTAGGGCCAAGGGTAGTCCACAAGTACACCCTATAATTGTTCCTAGTCGAGAGAGTATCGAGACATGGCGTCGATACTCCAGAGTAGACTAGCGTATACGCTTCTCGACCTATATGATGGGTGATGGATGATCCCATATCCATTAGTGTTTGATATCAGAGAAGGTATACGGGTGCTCAGTGGAGACTGGGTACACCGGACGGACTCTCCGAGAACTCCTAGATGGTATTATACCTATCATCGGATAGCAGTTCTCTGGTAACACTGGTACAGATTAGTATGTAGACCCGAGATCGTCATAGAGTCTTGTGTGATTCCCACCGTGCTTTGATTTCCACCATACCACGGTCAAGAGATCGTGCAAAAAGGTGGTTTTGGGTACAGTCCCGAGTCACATGGAGGCAATGAGCGATAGGAGGGGTTTCGTCTCTTTCGGTATTGGGAGTTGATGTTGCGCTATGCTCGATTGACCATAATAGGAAATCCCTGTCGAGGGTTGCTGAGATTTACTGGTAGGTGTTATCAGTAGTTTCTCGAACCGTTATGGACCTTGCATCAGCATGACTTATCAGGCTATTGGAGTCTGACGTTATACCACTCCCAGGCTGTGATATGCGACATATCAGACGAAGAGACCGGACTGTACGGTAGTGTTACTGATTGGATTCGTAGGGGTACGAGCAGGCTTGCTTGTTGATCTTCTGATCGCTCAATACCCGGGTGGTCGTTACATTTAGCAGACCGCTTGCGGCTTGTGGGTGTTTGATATGATCATCACCTACTGCCGGCGTATTGACGAGTCTTTAGAGTCCTACACAGAGGTTTTCTGGTTCATGCGAAGCGGAGTAGGAGCACATATGTGATATGTGCGGGACCGAAATTAATGCGAGTCTGTGATATCACACTCTATTCTCGCGACTTGTGACATCGTCGGTTATATGTGATATAGCCAAGTTATCGGATCAAGAGTTGATTCGATAAGTTGTTACATTTGATATAAGTCGGTTATATGTGATATAGCCGGATTATTAAATCAAGAGTTGATTTAATAATTTAATGTATAATTATATATTTGATATATTACATTACATTAACTAATATTAGCTCACTTAAGTATTCATTTTTCTTACTTATGATACATTGATATATATGTGATATATGTTAAATGTATTGTTTTCTTTTTGCACACAAAATATATATGTGATATATATTGTTGTGTCATGCTAGGTTATACTTGCAACATGTATGTATGAGACTCACACCATGCTAGGTTAAAATTAGGGTTTTATTTGTTTTAAGTAATTCAAACACTTAGATAATGAGTCGTGTTCAAAGCTTGTAGAAGTTTGTAGGTTTCATTGACTTTGTCCACTTGTTTGTCTAGTTTAAGATATTTTTTTACCCAACCCCTTAACTCATAGCTATGGTTTAGTCTCTACAATGATTAGTGCATGACATACATTCACCATGGTTGCATTTCTAATCTCATGAGATTCATTCATCATCTTCTTCCTCACAAAAGAAAAGGCTTGCTGTTTTTTTCTAAAGTGATGAAACCTTGTGAGAAAATTAATCTAAAGTGAGCCCACTTCTTACTTCATCATCCTCTACTATTAGCCATTTAGTTTAGGGTGTTTGCTTCACTAATTTCACACATTAGTGAAGAGGTAGCATGAGCTCGAGTCTCCTCGACGTAGATCATCTTCGGCTTCAAAAGCATTGAGCAAGCTTATTCGTTTCTTTATGTGAACCCTCACTAGAGTCCGGGTCTTCATAACTTGCAATGAAGGGACTACGACATGGAGGTTTAGAAGTGAAGAACCGGTCTACAAAGGTCGTATTCGCTCATTCACTTAGTTGTAAAGTGTTTACATATCGTTTCGTCGGATTTTCTAGTATTCGATTCTAGGTTAGGGTTAGCTAGTATGGCTAAAATTTAAATATGGCATGGATGATACCTCCCGAAACCTTGCTGCCATGCTAGACAACCCTGCAGTGGTATCAGAGCCAAGCTAGAAAATTAGACGATATTTGCTAGGATTACGAAACCGAAACTACTCCGAAACACCCGATACGAAAACTTGGTTTCTGTCAAATTTAAAAAGTCTTCAAATTTTTTTTAAAATAACTGCAGAATGTTGTATGAGATATGAAACGAACACCATGAAAATTTGAGGGGGGTTTTATGTAAATTTGGCCGGCCACATAGGGAAAAAAACCGGCCTCCTCGGCCCAATTTTGGAATTTTGGCTTCAAATTTTGGTAGTGTTCCAGTCTCTGGGTTTTGGGGTTTCAGGTGTTTTTTGTTTTTGCTAAATTTTCATGTGATGTCAACTTTCTGCAAAAACAATTCGGAGTGTTTCGCATTCGTAATTCTAACATGTATTCGGGTTATTTAGACGATATTAAAAAGTTTGAACGGATATCAATAACCGAATTTTTCCCCGCTGGAAAATTTTCAAGAGTTGGATTTTTTCAGAGTTTAAAATTTTTAGAAAATCTTGCAAGCGATTCTGTGGACCCTCTAGAAGAACGAAACCCTAACTCGATTATGTGACCGTCAAAACCGCCATCAAACCTAGGGTTTGTGGTAGTTCAGCGGTGCCACATGTAAGGCATTGGTTGACCCTTCTACGGCTGGTTCATAGGTGTTGTGGTATGTTCTGGGTGCTTTTTTAGACTCCGCTCAAGTGTTGAGCTTGTTGGGAATTTTTAGGTCCTTGCTTATTCGATCAAAAAGTTATACTTCGTCTAGCTATCTGTGATTGTGATAAAATATTTGGAATCCACATTGTTATGAGATAACTAGTATGAATTTTATAAATCTAGCAGTTTATTCTCATTTGATCGGTTGCCACGGGATTTTGATGCTGATCAAAAGTCCGTCGCAAATACATAGTGTACGCGGATACTCGCCGGGTAACCTTACTAGATAGCCACGCCCCATAGCCTCGACCAAGTGACTATAGGAGAACCCCGTCGCCAAAAGCATCCGTTTGGGTGCTCGCAGCCGTGGTGTTCCGCCTTAGTGCACTTTGTCGACAGCATCGGAGGGTGCGGCCGTCTACTAAAGTTTCCAACGAGCTTTCGATCAGGTTATCGGGAATCTTGTTGAATTACCCAACAGGTTATTGGAAAGTGTTTTCAATATCGAGACTAAAATGCGGGGTTTATAATTGTTGGGCATGTGATGTCTAAGGAATTCATTTGGTTAGGCATGAAATCCAACGTATGTGATACATTGGGTTTATGATGTCTGAGGTGGTTGCAGATTCCAATTGTTGTGGTTTTTCACTTTCTTTTCTGCGACAGTAAGTGTAATATGTGGTGTATCGCCGGTTTCGGTGCTATATGTCAACGACAACTGGGATACGCATATTTACTTAAGTTGATGGCATGTGATATTATGTGTTGATGTGATATGTTATATTGGATCGTCGTGTTCTGGATAGCCGGGTTTTTTTTATGTGAGATGAGGGTTTTTCATTTTCATTCATATAAAAGCTTGTATGTAATATTCTTTTATTGGGGTACTTCCGGGTTGAGGATGATGTCACCATTGATGTATATTATTTATTTTTCCGCATTAGGATAGACCCAAGGTGGGGAGCATAAATAACCGGGTTCTAGGGTCCAGTGGGAGACCATCTTGAGGAGTCGAGACCGGGTCTCCTAACTCTAGAATTGGTAGAGTTGCTTGCCGCTCTCGTAGGGGTCTATGGGTGTGGGTTTGGAAATTCATAGCGACCGTGGAATCCGTGTTTTATACTGGATTAATTTAAAACACGGAATTCCTAATATATCCAATATTTCATATGTGATTCTTCTGCTGCTGATATTCTGTGATGTGACCACTGTGATATGTTCAGATGAATGCCTATATTATATATATGAGATATAATTAATATTGCTGCTTTCGTTTCATATGTGATGCTTTGGAAGCATATAATGATGGGACTTTATTAATGGGATTAATGAAATAAAAGAAAAAGAAACTTAAAAGATATTGTAGAAATTTGTTTTAAAAACTGGTAGCTCTAGTTCTTGCTTTGCATAGCGGTATTCCTTGTAGAAATCCAGCACCTTATTCGATAAGGAAAGAGTCGAGAGCCCTTCACCGGGAGTGACCTCTTTAGCGAAACTGGCAGATACTACAACCCACTTGGTTTGTCTTTTGATTGCTTCTATAGTTTTTGCTTTGCATAGTGGTATTTATGAAATATCCTGCACCTTATTCGATAAGGAAAGAGCCGAGATCGCTTCATCGGGAGTGACCTCTTTAGCAAAACTAGTAAAAGCCTAAAAAGCACTCCTTTTAAAATTAATCGATTCTACAACGATATCAAGTTCATTACGCAAAGGGTTTTCTTAAAAACCTGTCTTCGCCCTTCGTCATTTCAGATAAGTACTACTTAGTATTCGTGCTACATTTTTTGACCTCCATCAAGGCGTAGTGTGCGGTAGCTGACTAATGCTTATCTGCTGCTTACGATGTGATTGGATTAGGGTAGTCGTGCGGCCTTGTTGACCCCCGTCAAGGGTCATACGGGTGGGTTTAATTCAATCATGAAATGTACAGGTAGAACTTGACTAGCAGCCTATGGTTTGTTGACCTCCGTCAAGGTCATAGGACGCTAGGGGTAAAAAATTATCGGGAATTTCAAGTGTTGAAATTTGCAATGAGATTGCATACCTTTTATGAGATAGTTGGATCCCGATACCCACTGCGAGTGAGAGTTACTCCTAGGAGAGTTTTACACATTACAATTAGTCGATCAAGTAGGTGTCTAGAAAGGTGTTAACGAGGTTACGCCCATGGGAAAATGAGGTTTATTTTAATTAGGTCCCTGCGAAAGCACGAGGAACCTCCCTCAAAGTACCGACACTGGCCTGGCCGAAAGATCGTCGAACTTGTAGGGTGTAATTAATCCCGGCTAGTCTTACCTTTTAGGGTTTGAAGGTAGATTTGACTAAAACAATGGGAGCCATCCTGATTAGATAAAATAATAACCAATCTAAGCTTGCAAGAGCGCACGCAGAGTGTTTTCTTCTCTCTCTCTCCTGGTAGCGACCATGTCACGCCTTAATCAAGATAATAATATGGATGCATTGACCGAACCTGCTTATTATACTGAGCTAGGGAACGTTGGTTCCGCTCTATCTTATAACTGTTATAAGTCTGAGCAGGAAATAGGGGAATATCCGGATTCCCATGCCACCCAATCGTAGAAAGTGCATGTTGATGCATCTTCTTCGGGTGTGTTCATTACCAAGAACTGTTTCTCAGTATCCTCTGCGTCCTGGGTATGTGATACCGGATCAGGATCCCGCATATTTAATATGTTACATAGGCTAAAGATAGGTAAAGAACCGAGAATGGGTGATATGTCTCTAAGTGTAGAGAATGGTGCAAGTGTTGCAGCCAAATCAGTTGGCAGATATCACCTTGTATTTAGATATATTGATTCTGAAAGAATGTTATTACATACCGAACCTGATATACAACATTACATCGGTTTCTTTAATGAGTTAAAGAAGGATATAATTCTGTATTGCGGGACAATGTTGTGAACATTTTTCTGAGTCAAGAGTTGATTCGATCAGGCACGTTATATAATAGCATATACGTTCTAAATCAAACCACAGTTCAAAGTATCTAGAACACAAACAAGAGGAGTAGTTCAGAAATGAACGAATCCTTCTTGTGGCATTGTAGACTAGGTCATATCAATGTGACACGACCAGCTAAGTTACATAAGGATGAATATAAAAATCTATTCAAATTTTCATCTTATGCTACTTGCCAGTCTTGTCTCAAAGATAAAATGACCAATACTCCGTTTACTGGAAACAAAGAAAGAGTTAGTGAACTCTTGTGACAGATACATGATGATGTATACGGTCCTACGTCTACAAATGCCATGGTTGGTTCTTCATACTTCATTATATTCACTGATCATCTCTCAAGATTTTGACATATGTTCCTGTTGAAATACAAGACTGAAACTTTTGAGAAATTCAAGGAATATAAGCTTAAAGTGGAGAACCAGAAGGCTAGAAGTATTATATTCCTACGATGTGATCGAGGAGGTGAATACTTGCGCATGAAATTCTTGGGGTTTCTAAAAGGAGAATGTGATTCTCTCTCAGCTTACTCTTTCGAATACACCACAGTACAACGGTGTATCGGGACGGAGGTATCGCGCCCTATAAGATATGGTGCGCTTTATGATGAGTACTGCTGAGTTACCTGTTTTCTTTTGGGTGTTATGCACTTGAGAAGCTGCATACCTATTCAATGGGGTTCCATCCAAATCAGAGCCTACCACTACATATAAGATATGAAATGGGACGAGACTATCTCTTAAACGAGTTAAGATATGCGGTTGTCCGGCCTATGTTGAAAGGAAAAATCCGGACAAGCTCGAGGCAAGGTCAGTTCTGTAAGTTTGTTAGGATATCCTAAATATTTGTGAGGGAATATCTTCTACCACTCTAAGGAGAAAAAGGTGTTTTGTTTCTCAGCATGCCACCTTTTTGAGAAAATGTATTTCTTATGAAGAAATTTGTGGTCATAAGATAGAACTGGAAGGTGTTCCAGCTAGACAAACTAACAGCTGATGATTTGGTAAAACCAAAAGATTCAATAGTCTCAACAGAACCTCAGCCTCTCTGCGAATCTGGTAGGGTTTCTCATCCACTTGAGAGATACTACGGTCTTCTCAGTGACAGTGGGAGCGAAGATTGCATCATGGTTGATAATGGCCCAACTAGGTTCAGGTAGGCCATCACGAGTGGTGACTCAGTTAAATGGCTGGATGCTATGCAATCAAAGATGGAATCTATATACACTAACAAAGTATGACATTGAATGTTGTATCTGAAGGGGTAAAACCCATCGGGAGCAAGTGGACCTTGAGAAGATTCTTGGTGTAGATGGAAAAGTTGAGACTTTCAAAGCTATGTTTAGTCCATCAGGATCAATGCAAGCATCGCGGAGTTGGAACATCTATTTTGATGTGACAGTCAAAGAGTTTGACTTCATCAAAAAGGTAGATGAACCTTATATATACAAGAAGGTTGCAGAGAGTAAGGTTGTCTTCTACGTGTTGTACGTAGATGACATACTCTTGAGAGGAAATGGTTTCCTATGCTACACTCGGTCAAGCTTCTCTTATCATAAGGATTCTCAATAAAAGATCTGGATGATACCTACTACATCTTGTGGATTACGATCTATGATGATAGATCGAAAGTGGATATTGGGAGTGTCCCAAATCCAGGTACATTAACACCGTACTAAAAGGGTTTAGTATAGAGGATTCTAAGTGTGGTGGTTTGCCCACTAACTCAGGAATTACTCTCTCCAAAAAGATGTCTTCCGAGACTGATTTGGAGAGAGCTCACGTACAAGGGATAACCTATGCTTCGGCAGTAGGCTCTATCAGAGAATGCGATGTTATGTACCAGACTAGATGTAGATGACTCACTAGGTGTAGTGATTAGGAATCAATCGGATCTTGGGAGAATCATTGGACAACTGTGGAGGACATTCTTAAGTACTTGAGAAGCACTAAAAGAATGTTCTTAGTTCGAGTTTCCAGAGTGATAAGGTCGACTGAGAGTCAGTCACAGGTATTGTCTTTGCCCTCAGTGGAGGGATGGTATGTTGGAATACTTCCAAGCTAGATACTGTGGCATACTAGACGATAAAGGTTGAATACATTGCTACCATAGATGCTGCTAAAGTGGCTGTCTGGGCATCTCTTGTTCATGAGATGAACAAGGTTCCTACCATTAAGCGTCCAATAACTGTTATTGTGACAACAATGGAGATGTGGCTTTGGCCTAGGAATGCAGGTCCCATCAGCGTTCTAGACATATTCTGAGGCAAGTATCACCTGATCAGGGAGATGGTTGATCTCCTAGGGATCGAGGTAAGGAAAGTAGATTTTGAGGTTAACACGGCAGATCCACTCACCAATGCCTGCTTCCCCAAATACTATTTGAGAGATTTTGGGATGGTTGAGTATGGGATACTACAACCACTGCTAAATTGTTGGGTATTGGATTCTACAACAGATGGCCTTAGTGCAAGTGGAAGATTATTAGTTATATGTATGCCCTAGAGGCCATTACTGTACATGGGATGTATATTGTAGTGGATGCTTGGACATATATAAGGAGGACTTTCTTGCTCAATATGATAGTATGCTATCTGGTTGCTCTGTCTTAACATGTTGACTTGTATACGTGATGCTGTCTTACTCTCATATGTTGACAAAGCCCTTATGATGTGTACTTGACTACCGAGACTATGATAGAGATCATACTGGTGGGGCCAAAGGTAGTCTACAAGTACACCCTATAATTGTTCCTAGTCGAGGGAGTATCGAGACAGGGCATCGATACTCCAGAGTAGACTAGCGTATACGCTTCTCGACCCATATGATGGGCGATGGATGATCTCATATCCATTGGTGTTTGACATCAGAGAAGGTATACGGGTGCTCAGTGTATACTGGGTACACTGGACGGACTCGCCGAGAACTCCTAGATGGTATTATACCTATCGTCGGATAGCAGTTCTCTGGTAACACTGGTACATGTTAGTCTGTAGACCCGAGATCGTCATAGAGTCTTGTGTGATTCCCACTGTGCTTTGATTTCCACCATACCACGGTCAAGAGATTGCGCAAAAGTGTGGTTTTAGGGTACAGTCCCGAGTCATATGGAGGCAATGAGCGATAGGACGGGTTTCGTCTCTCCCGGTATTGGGAGTTGATGTTGCGCTATGCTCGATTGGCCATAACAGGAAATCCCTAGCCAGGGTTGCTGAGATTTACTGGTAAGTGTTATCAGTAGTTTCTCAAACCGTTATGGATCTTGCATCGGCATGACTTATCAGGCTATTGGGGTCTGACGTTATACCACCCCCAGGCTGTGATATACGACATATCAGACGAAGAGAACGGGCTGTATGATAGTGTTACTGATTGGATTCGCAGGAGTACGAGCAGGCTTGCTTGTTGAACTTCTGATCACTCAATACCCGGGTGGCCGTTACGTTTAACAGACCGCTTGCAGCTTGTGGGTGTTTGATATGATCATCACCTACTGCCGGCGTATTGACGAGTCTTTAGAGTCCTACACATTGGTTTCCTGGTTCATGCGAAACGGAGTAGGAGCACATATGTGATATATGCGGGACCGAGATTAATGCGAGTATGTGATATCGCATTCTATTCTCGCGACTTGTGACATCGTCGGTTATATGTGATATAGCCAATTTATCGGATCAAGAGTTGATTCGATAAGTTGTTACATTTGATATTAGTCGGTTATATGTGATATAGCCAGATTATTAAATCAAGAGTCGATTTAATAATTTAATGTATAATTATATATTTGATATATTACACTACATTAACTAATATTAGCTCACTTAAGTATTCATTTTTCTCACTTATGATACATTGATATATATTTGATATATGTTAGATGTATTGTTTTCTTTTTGCACACAAAAAATATATGTGATATATATTGTTGTATCATGATAGGTTACACTTGCAATATGTATGTATGAGACTCACACCATGCTAGTTTAAAGTTAGGGTTTTATTTGTTTTAAGTAATTCAAACACTTGGATAATGAGTCATGTTCAAAGCTTGCAGAAGCTTGTAGCTTTCATTGACTTTGTCCACTTGTTTGTCTAGCTTAAGATATTTTTTAACCCAACCCCTTAACTCATAACTATGGTTTAGTCTCTACAATGGTTAGTGCATGACATACACTCACCATGTTGCATTTCTAACCTCATGAGATTCATTCATCATCTTCTTCCTCACAAAAGAAAAAGCTTGCTAGTTTTTTCTGAAGTGATGGAACCTTGTGAGAAAAATAAATCTAAAGTGAGCCCACTTCCTACTTCATCATCCTCTATTATTAGCCATTTAGTTTAGGGTGCTTGCTTCACTAATTTCACACATTAGTGAAGAGGTAGCATGAGCTCAAGTCCCCTCGACGTAGATCATCTTCGGCTTCGAAAGCATTGAGCAAGCTTGTTCGTTTCTTCATGTGAACCCTCACTAGAGTCCGAGTCTTCACAACTTGCAACGAAGGGACTACGACATGAAGCTTTAGAAGTGAAAGACCGGTCTATAAAGGTTGTATTCTCTCATTCACTTAGTTGTAAAGTGTTTACATATCGTTTCGTCGGATTTTCTAGTATTCGATTCTAGGTTAGGGTTAGCTAGTACGGCTAAAATTTAAATATGGCATGGATGATGCCTCCCGAAACCTCGCTACCATGCTAGACAACCCTGCAGATTCTAGGTTAGGGTTGATGTTGCGCTATGCTTAATTGGCCATAACAGGAAATCCCTGACCAGGGTTGCTGAGATATACTGGTAAGTGTTATCAGTAGTTTCTCGAATTGTTTTGGGCCTCACATCGGCATGACTTATCAGGCTATTGGGGTCTGACGTTTACCATCCCCAGGCAGTGATATGCTACATATCTGACGAAGAGACCGGACTATACGATAGTGTTACTGATTGGATTTGCAGGAGTATGAGTAGGCTTGCTTGTTAATCTTCTGATCGCTCAATACCCGGGTGGCCGTTACGTTTAGCAGACCGCTTGTGGCTTGTGGGTGACTAATATGATCACCACCTACTGCTGGCGTATTGACGAGTCTTTAGAGTCCTACACAGAGGTTTCCTAGCTCAGGCGAAACGAAGTAGGAGCACATATGTGATATGTGTGGGACCGAGATTAATGCGCGTATATGATACCGCTTTCTATTCTCGCGATATGTGATATCGGTCGGTTATATATGATATAGCCGGGTTATCGGATCAAGTGTTGATTTGATAAGTTGATACATATGATATTAGTCGGTTATATGTGATATAGCCGGATTATTAAATCAAGTGTTGATTTAATAATTTAATGTATAATTATATTTTTGATATATTAATTTACATTAACTAATATTTGCTCACTTAAGCATTTCTTTTTCTCACTTGTGCATTTAGTATATATGTGATATATATTAATGTACACTCTTTTGTGTCATGCTAGATGATACATGAGACATGGGTGTATGAGACTCACACCATGCTTATCATAACAATGGGTTTTATTTATTTAAAGTAAATCAAAATTATTTGGAAATTAGTCACATGGTTCAAGCTTAGTGGAAGCTTGTAGAACCCATTGACTTAGTCCACTAATTTTGTCTTACATTAGATATTTATTAACCCAACCATTATCATTAGCTATGGTTTAATCTCTACAAGGGTTAGTATATGATATTAGCTCACCCATGATTGCCATTAAACACTTGATCTTTTCTATGATTGCTTTTCTTCATCTTCTTCCTCTAGCTCTCTTGCAATTTTGGAGGTGAAGAAAATGAGTGAGAAAATAATTTCTAAAGTGAGCAAAATTTCTACTTCATCATCGTCTACTAGATTAACCATTTAGTTTAGGGTGCTTGCTTCACTAATTCTATATTAGTGAAGAGATATCTTGAGTTGGTGTCTCCTCGACGTAGATCATCTTTGGCCTCAAAGACTTCAAGCAAGCTTGTTCCTTTCACCTTGTGGAGCCTTATTAGAGTCCGGGAGATCACTACATGGATCGAAGGGACTACTACACGGAGATATTGAAGTGAAGAACCGGTCTATAAAGGTTGTATTCCTTGTTCACTTAGATGTAAAGGCGTTTACATTCTAGTTTCGTCTAATTCTCTAGTTAAGATTCTAGGTTAGGGTTCTTTAGCACGCTAATTTTTTTTTTAAATGGTATGGTCGATGCCTCCCAAAACCAAGCGGCGACCTAGGGAACCTTACAGTTGTATCAGATTCATGCTAGAGAATTAGACGATATTTGTAGAATTACGAAACCGAACAACTCTGAAACACTCGAAACAAAAACCAAGTTTCTGTCGAAATTTTTAAGGTGTCTAATTTTTTTTAAGCAGTTGCATAATGTTATATGAGATGTAACATGAACACCACAGAGATTTGACCCCCGTTTAGCCGGATTTTGTTCTGCGACATGTGTTGAAAATCCGAGCTCATCGGTTTTCAAGTAAGCTTCTGGCTTCAAATTTTTATGGTGTTCCAGTCTCTGGGTTTTGGTGTTTCAGGTGTTGCTTATTTTTACTGATATTGCATGTGATGTTATATTTCTATAAAGGCAATTGGAGTGTTTCGTAGTCATAATTCTAACATCGTTTCGGGTTATTTAGACGACGTTAAAAAGTTCGAACGGATATCAATAACCCAATTTTTCTCTCGCTGGAAATTTTCCAAGAGTTGGAGTTTTTCATGTTTAAAATTTTCAGAAAATCATGCAGGTGTTTTCTATAGACCCTCTAGAAGAACAAAACCCTAACTCGATTCTTTGACCGTCGGAACCGCCACCAAACCCTAGGGATTGCAGTAGTTCCGCGGCTCCATACGTGAGGCAAGGGTTGACCCTTCTACGGTTGGTCCATAGGTGCTGTGGCATGTTCTGGGTAATTTTTAAACTGTGCTTAAGTGTTGAGCTCTTTGGGAAATTTTGGGTGTTTATTGATTCGATCGAAAAGTTTAACATCGTCTAGCTATCTGTGATTATGATACAATACTTGGAATCCACAATATTTAGTTTTGTGAAAACTAATTTGAATTTTATAAATCTAGCAATTCAGTTTCATTTGATCGGTTGCCACGGGATTTTGATGTGGATCAAAATTCCGTCGTAATCACGTAGCGTACGCGGATACTCGCCGGATAACCTTATTAGATAGCCACGCCCCATAGCCCCGACCAAGTGACTGTAGGAGAACCCCGTCGCCAAAAGCATCCGTTCGGGTGCTCGCGCCCGCGGTGTTTCGCCTAAGTGCACTTCGTCGACGGTATCGGGGGTGCGGTAGTCTACTAAAGTTTCCGACGAGCATTCGATCAGGTTGTCGGGAATCTTGTTGAATTACCCGACTGGTTATTGAAAAGCGTTTTCAATATCGAGACTAAAATGTAGGGTTTATAATTGTTAGTCATGTGATGGCTAAGGAATTCATTTGGTTAGGCATGAAATCTAAAGTATGTGATACATTGGGTTTATGATATCTAAGGTGATTGCGGATTCCAATTGTTGTAGTTTTTCACTTTCTTTTCTGCGACCGTAAGTGTAATATGTGGTGTATCGCCGGTTTCGTTGTTATATGTCAACGATAATTGGGATACGCATATTTACGTACGTTTATGACATATGATATTATGTGTTGCTGTGATATGTTATATTGGATCGTCGTGTTTTTGAATAGCTGGGGGTTTTATGTGAAATGAGAGTTTTTTTTTTATCTTCATTCATGTAAAAGCTTGGATGTAATATTCTTTTATTGTGGCACTTCTGGGTTGAGGATGATGTCACCATTGATGTATATTATTTTCTTTTCCGCATTAGGATAGATCCAAGGAGGAGAGCGCAAGTAACCGGGTTCTAGGGTCCAGTAGGAGACCATCTCGAGGAATCGAGACCGGGTCTCCTAACTCTAGAATTGGGATGGTTTCTTGCCGCTCACGTAGGGGTCTAGAGATGTGGGTTTGGCTATTCATCACGACCGTGGAATCCGCATTTTTTATTGGCTTAAATAAAACACAGAATTCTTAGTATATCCAATATTTCATATGTGTTCTTCTGCTGCTGATATTCTGTGATGTGATCACTTGATATGTTGAGATGAATGCTTATATTATATATATGATATATAATAAATATTTCTGCTTTCGTTTCTTCTGCGTTGCTTAGGAAGCATAATTGCTGGGACTTTATTAGTGAGATTAATGAAAGAAAAGAAACCTAAAGATCTTGTAGAATCTTGTTTTAAAAAATGGTAGCTCTAGTTCTTGCTTTGCATAGCGGTATTCCTTGTAGAATATCCAGCACCTTATTCGATAAGGAAAGAGCCAAGATCCCTTCACCGGGAGTGACCACTTTAGCGAAACTGGCAGATGCTACAACCCACTCGGTTTTGTCTTTTGATTGCTTTTTTAGTTCATACTTTGCATAGTGGTATTTGTGAAATATCCAGCACCTCATTTGATGAGGAAAGAGTCGAGATCCCTTCACTGGGAGTGAGCTCTTTAGCAAAACTAGTAAAAGCCTAAAAAACACTCCTTTTCAAAATCACTCGATTCTACAATGATATCAAGTTCATTACGCAAAAGGTTTTCTTAAAAACCTGTCGCAGCCCTCCGTCATTTAAGATAAGTACTATTTAGTATTCATGCTACGTTTATTGATTATGTTAAGGCGTAGTGTGCGGTAGCTGATTAGTGCTTATTTGCTAAAACATATGATGCGATTGGATTAGGGTGGTCGTACGACTTTGTTGACTATGTTAAGGGTCGTACGGGTGGGTTTAATTCAATCAGGAAATGATAGGTTGAACTTGGATAGCGCTTATGATTTGTTGACCTTGTTAAGGCCATAAGTCGCTAGGGGCAAAATATTATCGCGAATTTCAAGTGTTGAAATTTGCAATGAGATTGCATACCTTCTATGAGATGGTTGGATTCCGATACCCACTGCGAGTGAGAGTTACTTCTGGGAGAGTTTTACACATTACAATTAGCCGATCAAAGTAGGTTTCTAGAAAGGTGTTAACGGGGTTATGCACCTGGGAAAATGAGATTTATTTTAATTAGGTCCGTACGAAAGCACGGAGAACCTCCCTCAAAGTACAGACACTGGCCTGGCCGAAAGATTGGCGAACTTGTAGGGTGTAATTGATCCCGGCTAGTCTTACCTTTTAGGGTTTGAAGGAAGATTTGATAAAAACAGTGGGAGCTATCCTGATTAGATAAAATAATAACCAATCTAATCTTGTAAGAGCATACGCTGAGTGTTTTCTTCTCTCTCTCTCTCTCCTGGCAGCGACCATGTCATGTCTTAATCAAGATAATAATATGAATGTATTGACCGAACCTGCTTATTATACTGAGCCGGGAAACGTTGGTTCCACTCTATCTTATAATTGTTATAAGTCCAAGCAGGAATAGGGGAATATCCGGATTCCTACACAACCCAATCGAGGAATGAGCATGTTGATGCATATTCTTCGGGTGTGTTCGTTACTGAGAACCGTTTCTCAGCATCCTCTACGTCCTAGGTATGAGATACCGGATCAGGATCCCACATATGTAATCTGTTACATGGGCTACAGAAAGGTAGAGAACTGGGATTGGGTGATATGTCTCTAAGTGTTAGAGAATGGTGCAATTGTTGCAGCCAAGTCAGTTAGCAAATATCATCTTGTATTACCAATTAGTAAATATATTGATTCTGAATAAATGTTATTAGATACCGAACCTGATATACAACATTACATCAGAATCTTTATTAAGTTAAAGAAGAATATAATTTTTTATTACATGATAATGTTATGAACATTTTCCTGAATCAAGAGTTGATTGGATCAGGCACGTTATGAAATGGCATATACGTTCTAAATCAAACCACAGTTCAAAGTATATATAACACACACAAGAGGAGTAGTTCAGAAATGAACGAATTCTTCTTGTGACATTGTAGACTAGGTCATATTAATGCGACACAACTAGCTAAGTTACATAAGGATGAATATTAGAATCTATTCGAATTTTCATCTTATGATACTTGCCAGTCTTGTCTCAAAAATAAAATGACCAATACTCAGTTTACTGGAAACAGAGAAAGAGTTACTGAACTCTTGGGACGGATACATGATGATGTATTCGGTCCTATATCTACAAATGCCAAGGTTGGCTCTTTGTACTTCATTACATTCATCGACGATCTCATAAGATTCGGACATATGTTCCTGTTAAAACACGAGTCTGAAACTTTTGAGAAATTCAAGGAATATAAGGTTGAAGTTAAGAACCAGACTGGTAGAAGTATTAAGTCCTTCGATGTGATCGAGGAGAAGAATACTTGAGCACGGAGTTCCTGGATTATTTAAAGGAGAATGGGATTCTCTCTCAGCTTACTCCTTCGTATACACCACAACACAATGGTGTATCGGGGCGGAGGTATCGCACCCTATGAGATACGGTGCACTCTATGATGAGTACTGCTGAGTTACCTATTTCCTTTTGGTGTTATGCACTTGAGAAGTTGCATACCTATTGAATGGGGTCCCGTCCAAATCAGTGTCTACCACTCCATATGAGATATGGAATGGGAAGAGACCATGTCTTAAACGAGTTAAGATATGGGGTTGTCCAGCCTATGTTGAAAAGCAAAATCTGGACAAACTCGAGGCAAGGTCAGTTCTGTAAGTTTGTTGGATGTCCTAAACATTTGCGAAGGTATATCTTCTACCACACTGAGGAGCAAAAGGTGTTTTGTTCTCAGCATGCCACCTTTTTAGAAAAGGAATTTCTTATGAAGAAATTAGTGGTCATGAGGTAGAACTGGAAGGGGTTCCAGCTGGACAAACTAACGGCTTATGATTTGGTGAAACCAAAGGATTCAATAGTTTCCAACGAGCCTCAGCCTCTCCGCGAATCTGGTAGGGTTCCTCATCCACCTAAGAGATACTACAGTTTTCTCGATGACAGTGGGAGCGAGGATTGCATCATGGTAAATGATAACCCAACCAGGTTCAGGCAGGCCATCATGAGTGGGGACTCTTTGAAATGGCTGGATACTATGCAATCAGAGATGGAATCCATGTACACCAACAAAGTATGACTTTGAATATTGCACCTAAAGGGGTAAAACCCATCGGGAGCAAGTGGATCTTGAGAAGATTCTTGGTGTAGATGGAAAAGTTGAGACTTTTAAAGCTAGACTTATAGTAAAAGGCTATCGTCAATAACCAGATGTGGTTTATGATGAAACATTTTCTCCAGTGGCTATGCTTAAGTCCATTAGGATTAAAGCACGCATCGCGGGGTTGGAACATCTGTTTTGATGTGGCGGTCAAAGAGTTTGACTTCATCAAAAGGTAGATGAACCTTGTATATACAAGAAGGTTGTAGAGAGTAAGGTTGTCTTCCACGTATTGTATGTAGATGACATACTCTTGATAGGAAATGGTTTCCTATACTACACTCGGTTAAGCTCCTCTTATCACGAGGATTCTCCATGGAAGATCTGCATGATACCTACTACATCTTGTGGATTATGATCTATGGTGATAGATTTAAGTGGATGTTGGGAGTGTCCCAAATCCAGATACATTAACACCGTACTAAAGGGGTTTAGTATGGAGGATTCTATGTGTGGTGGTTCGCCAACTTACTCAGAAATCACTCTCTCCAAAAAGATGTCTTCCAAGATTGATTTGGAAAGAGCTCGCGTGCAAGGGATACCTTATGCTTCGGTAGTAGGCTCTATCTTATATGCGATGTTATGTACCAGACTAGATGTAGCTAACTCACTAGGTGTAGTGATCAGTAATCAATCGAATCTTGGGAGAATCACTGGACAGCTGTGAAGGACATTTTTAAGTACTTGGGAAGCACTAAAGAAATGTTATTGGTGTTTGGTAACGGTGAACTCCAGTGGGAGTCCTTTACCAATTCCAGCTCTCAGAGTGATAAGGTCGACTGAAAGTCAGTCTCGGGCTTTGTCTTTACCCTCAGTGGAGGGACGGTATGTTGGAAGAGTTCCAAGCTATATACCGTGGCAATCTAGACGATAAAGGCTGAATACATCGCTACCAATGATACTACCAAAGTGGATGTCTGGAAATTTCTTGTTCATAAGATGAACATAGTTCCTACCATTGAGCGTCCAATAACTGTTATTGTAATAACAATGGAGTTGTGGCTTTGGCCTAGGAACACCGGTCCCATCAGCAATTCAGACATATTCTGAGGGCAATATCACCTGATCAGGGAGATGGTTGATCTCCGAGGGATCGAGGTAAGGAGAGTTGACGCGAAGGATTACACGGCGGATCCACTCACATAGGACTTTCCCTAGAGAGACTTTTATAGGGCGTTGAGTATGAGATACTACAACAAATGGCCTTAGTGCAAGTGGGAGATTGTTAGTTATATGTATGCCCTAGAGGCCATTATTATACATGTGATGCATATTATAGTGGATGTTTGGACATATATAGGGAGGACTTTCTTGCTCGACATGATAGTATGCTATCTGGTTGCTCTTTATCTTAACATGTACATTCATTGTCTCACTATTACATGTTCATAAAGCCCTTAGGATAAGTACTTGACTACCAGGATTATGATGCAGATTATACTAGTGGGGCAGAGGTAGTCGGTAAGTACATCCTTCAAATGTTCCTGGTCATGAGAGTATCGAGACGGGGCATCGATATTCCAGAGTAGACTAGCGTATATGCTTCTCGATCCATATGATGGGAGATGGATGATCCCACATCCATTGGTGTTTGACATCAGAGATGGTATACGGCTGCTTAGTGGAGACTGGGTACACTGGACGGACTAGCCGAGAACTCCTAGATGGTATTATACCTATCGTCAGATAGCAGTTCTCTGGTGACACTGGTACAGGTTAGTCTGTCGGCCCAAGATCATCATAGAGTCTTGTGTGATTCCCACTGTGCTTTGATTTCCACCTTACCACGTTCAAGAGATCGTGCAAAACGGTGGTTTTTGGGTACAGTCCCGAGTCACATGGAGGCAATGAGCGATATGTGGGGATTTCGTCTCTCCCGGTATTGGGGGCTGATGTTGCGCTATGCTTGATTGTCCATACAGGAAATCCCTGTCCAGGGTTGCTGAGATCTACTGGTAAGTGTTATCAGTAGTTTCTTGAATTTTTATGGGCCTCATATCGGCATGACTTAGCAGGCTATTGGGGTCTGATGTTTACTACTCCCAGGCAGTGATATGCGACATATCTGACGAAGAGACCGGACTGTACGGTAGTGTTACTGATTGTATTCGCAGGAGTATGAGCAGGCTTGCTTGTTGATCTTCTGATCGCTCAATACCCGGATGGCTGTTATGTTTAGCAGACCGCTTGCGACTTGTGGGTGACTGATATGATCACCACCTACTGCCGGCGTATTGACGAGTCTTTAGAATCCTACACAGAGGTTTCCTGGCTTAGGCGAAACGAAGTAGGAGCATATATGAGATATGTGCAGGACCGAGATTAATGCGCATACATGATACCGCATTCTATTCTCACGATATGTGATATCGGTCGGTTATATGTGATATAGCCGATTTATCGGATCAAGTGTTTATTCGATAAGTTGATACATATGATATTAATCGGTTATATGTGATATAGCCGGATTATTAAATCGAGTGTTGATTTAATAATTTAATGTATAATTATATATATTAATTTACATTAACTAATATTTGCTCACTTAAGCATTTCTTTTTCTCACTTATGCATTTAGTATATATGTGATATATATTAATGTACACTCTTTTATGTCATGCTAGATGATACATGAGACATGGATGTATGAGACTCACACCATGCTTATCATAATGATGGGTTTTATTTATTTAAAGTAAATCAAAATTAGTTGGAAATTAGTCACATGGTTCAAGCTTAGTAGAAGCTTGTAGAACCCATTGACTTAGTCCACTAACTTTATCTTATATTAGATATTTATTAACCCAACCATTATCATTAGCCATGGTTTAGTCTCTACAAGGGTTAGTATATGATATTAACCCACCCATGGTTGCCATTAAACACTTGATCTTTTCTATGGTTGTTTTTCTTCATCTCCTTCCTCTAGCTCTCTTGCAATTTGGGAGGTGAAGAAAATGAGTGAGAAAATAATTTCTAAAGTAAGCAAAATTTCTACTTCATCATCCTATACTAGATTAGCCATTTAGTTTAGGGTGTTTGTTTCACTAATTCCATATTAGTGAAGAGATAGCTTGAGTTGGTGTCTCCTCGATGTTGATCATTTTCGGCCTCGAAGACTTCAAGCAAGTTTGTTCCTTTCACCTTGTGGAGTCTTACTAGAGTCCGGGAGATCACTACTTGGAGTGAAGAGACTACTACACGGAGCTATTAAAGTAAAGGACCGGTCTACAAAAGTTGTATTTCTTGTTCACTTAGATGTAAAGGTGTTTACATTCTAGTTTTGTCTAATTCTCTGGTTAAGATTCTAGGTTAGGGTTTTTTAGCGCGCTAATTTTTTTTTAAAATGGCATGGTCGTTGCCTCCTGAAATCCAGCGGTGACCTAGGGAACCCTGTACTTTCACCGAGCAGCCGATGGTCATTCTGGGTTGGCAGGTGAAGAAGTTGAGGTCAAAGGTTATACTGTCCGTAAAGGTTCTTTGGCGTGGCCCGAACAGCGAAGAGGTCACGTGGGAAACCGAGGATGAGATGAGGAAGAAGTATCCCCATCACTTTGAAGGTATGCGTAGTTAGATTTTAAATTTGGGACCGAATTTCTTTAAGGGGGAAGATTGTGACGTTTCAAATATTCGTTTAGGCTAATTATGTGTTAATTAGTAATACAACACGCGTTTTCCGTAAAAACCAAGATATAATTATTTTTCCACATAGACTTACATATACCTATTTTAGCTATATAATTGCTAGTATTGGTATTTAATTAGTCACCTATTAATTGCTAGTTTACTTAAATATTTTCCTTAATTATTTATTTAAAGTTATTATTTTAATCATACACTTATACACTAAATTAGTGATAATTACAAATTAGAATGGATTAATACATTTTTTGTGCACAATGACACAATGAAACTCACATGTAACATGTGGTTATGTTTGACCATGGTTCTAGACTTTTCAAAAAAAAATAGAAAACAAAATAAATAAGAAGTGAAAAGATAATGAGGTAAGGTGTATATTAAAAGAGGTATAGAATGGGTTTTGACTTGAAACACACTCTCTCTCCCCGTCCCCTCTCCAAAACCACCAGCCCCCTTCCATGCTCTCGGTCAAAATCTGCAGGCCCCCCTTTCTACAATTCTTCATCATCTTTCACCTCAAAACTCATTCAAAAATACACAAAATCAACACTAAATCCTAACTTAAAGCTTCACAAAATTCCTTGTTCAAATCTTAGAGTGGTTCTTGATTCAAGTCTCCGTTTTGTTAGCATGTTTGGATCTTTTTCCAAACTATTTTGTGGTATAACCTTACTTTAATTGTTATTTTGTTCATACTTGTTCTAATCTAATTTTTAATTAAGTGTTAATTAGGTTTTAATTGAAAGTTAGAGTTTTAAAGAGAAGGGTTTGGTTAAAAATTAAAGTTTATATCATTTAATTATGTTAGCTAAGTGTAGTTTAGCATCTAGTAGTTTTTCAAACATAATCTAGTTGTTAACTTGATGATCCTAACTTTTAAATTGTCTTAATTATGTGTATATGCAAATTAATTTCAAGTTTAGTGTTTAAAATTGTGAGGTTAAAATTAGTTAAGTGTTGCATGGCTTGATTGGAATATTAAGTGTAATTCATGGCCACTAAGTTTGCTACAACATATAGTTTTTCACAAAAATACCTTAATGTTGCTTACTAGATTTTTAAAAGAGATGGTTTTTAGTTAAGGTTTGAGGTTGTGATGAGCTACAACTTAATTTCTAAAGTTTTTAATATGATGTGAATGCGCAACTAGTACGATTAGGTTCTAGGTTTGGTGTTTGCTTCGCAAGGCAGCCCCTAGTTATGGTTTATGGCGATGTCGCGCACATTTTGTGCACCAAGTGCATGCACGTCTAGCTAAATGCGCGTTGGTTGCTGTTCCCCTCCGAACAACGGAGACGCGACCGCGCAGGTCCGTCTTGCCTGAAATTCGGGGCAGATGCTAATTGGTGCTATCCGTCCACCTCTCCAAAGATACCAAGTTGATTTATGGCACCGTGTATCGAAGGTTTAAACGGATGCGGCCGATGTAGCAGACTTCGTCAGATTCCCCCTCATTTGAGGGGGTTTTGATTGTGGGGACGCTCTTCCCTGCAGGTGCAAGCCCCTGTAGTTAATTACGCTACCGCATCGTGATAACAACTTTCTCCTTCTCCATATGGTCACTTCGTGTCGTGGGTGTTTGTTTTGTGTTTGGTTGCCCATGGATTGTATACGGAGACTAAGTTATGTTGTCGCCCGTATGACGTGGATTAGTCCAAATCCGTATCTTCTTAGATTTGGGTTTAGGGTTGTGTTTAAGGATACGTTAGCCTTATTTGGGGCTGAGATCGACTTAAACGTTTGTTAAGGATACGTTAATCTAATTTTAGACCAAGATCAACTTAACGGGATCGTTTAGATCCGACAAGAGAGCAATTGGGGGGCTCTATTGTTTAGTTTAATGACATTGCGGTCGATAATTAGTTTAAGGACATTGCGGTCCAATGTTAGTTTTAAGACATTGCGACCAAAGTTAAGGACGTCATAGTCCATGAGCTTAAGGACCTCACAGTCCGATATTAGTTTTAAGATATCACGGTCGAAGTTAAGGGCATTATAGTCCGGTATTAGTTTTAAGACATCACGGTCGAGGATAAGGACGTCATAGTCCGGTATTAGTTTTAAGACATCATGGTCGAGGTTAAGGACGTCATAGTCCATGAGTTTAAGAACCCCACAGTCCGTAGCAGTGTGTGGTTGTCGGGACCCGTCACCTCTCTGACGACGTTGAGGGATTACAACGACAGATATCAGAAGAGTAAAGAGATATACCCTCGAACCGGGTGTAAATTGATCGGAAGAGCAGTTGTGCTCAGTTCAATTTATATTGAGGACTTATGGCCAGAATTGGGTTAAGTCCAGTTGAAAATGTTTAACATTTTATTCATGTTCTGCCTATTAGGCTTTTACTAGGGCTCTGCCCTTTTATAATGCATAGCATTGGGCTCTGTAATTAAATGCATAGCATTTATATTTGGCATGTTAAACCTTTACTTGGGCTCTGCCCCCTTTTTTAATAATACATAGCATTTATAGCGGTCTGATAGTGCGCCACGTGGCTTGTCAGGCGCTTTGCGCCAATCAAAGAGCGCAACGCGCTAGTGCAATGCGAAGGTGACACGTGTCACGCTCTGCGCTAAGCGCAAGTCTATTAGCGCACCGCGTTTTCTGAGTGCGCTGCTCCAGTGCGCTGTGCTAGTGAATGACACATGGCGCGCTCTGGCGCAGTGCGCCAGTCTAAGAGCGCAGTGCACTATTTTAGAAGCGCAAAGCGCAGATTGTGTATATGGTTGACACATGGCGCGTTCTGGTGCAGTGCGCCAATCCAAGGAGCGCAAAGGTGCATTTCATTAGTGCAAGGCACTGTCCAATAGCGCAGAGCGCATTTTGATCAAATTCAGATCAAAGAACAAGTTTTTTGTTCTTCAAAGGAGGTATTGCCTTAAGATCTAAGAACTGGGTTTCTTGTTCTCATCAAAAGGCTGTGCCTTTATAGATCAAAAAATCTATGAATGAAGTAAATTACTTCTTTAAATCTTTTCTGATTAAATATTTCTTTGATCCTTTTTCTTTTTTATTGAATTCTTGATCTTGTTCTTAGATCTTTGATCTTTTTAGAAGAGAATTCTTCTTTTTGTGAGATGTTTTCATCTCTGTTCTTCAAGAATCAAATTCTTTACCTTTAAAGATGAAGAAGATGATCTTCTTTCTTCAAAGGCTTGCCTTTCTTTCTCTTTGAAGGTTTTTCTCAGAGTTTTCAGAGAGTTCTCCCTCTTCTGTATCTCTCTATCTATGAGACTTGGAGTCTAGGGGCCTTTATATAGGGCCAATTGATTTGTTAAGTTAGTTACAGAGATCTTTCTCTGATTAATCTGGGGATATTTCCCCACCGTTGGATCTTTGATCCTAAGGCCTCTGTTTTACAGAAGAAAATTTTCTTATTTTAATAAGATTGGAAAGATCTTTCTAGAATTTTAATTCTGATTAATTAATAATTTATTATTTAAACTCCTGTGCTGGCGCAACTGGCGCTAGCGCGCCTGCGTTTGACACGTGGCGTGCAGCGCAGTGCGCAGCGCAACTGCGCTAGCGCGCCTGTGTTTGACACGTGGCGCGCAGCGCAGAGCGCAAGTGATCTGAAGCATTACTTCATTTTAAAATTTGAATTCTGAAACAGAGCTTTGCTCTGATTGGGGTGCGCTGCCTTGGGCGCAGCGCTCTTGGCACTGGCGTGTCTGCTTTTGACACGTGGTGCGCAGCGCAAGGAATCTGAAGCGTTGCTTCAATTTTTGAATTTTGAAATTCAAACAGAGCTTTGCTCTGATTGGGGGAAACAAATGCCCCCTACAGTTGCGCTCACGTGGCGCACACGTGAGTGCAGCGGTGGCAACATCTGAGTCCTTGGATCAACTCAGAAGTTGTGGAGGCGCTTCAGCGCTTATAAATAGGACCATTGGTCCTCAGATGATTATCATCTTCTCAAGATTTTTGTTTTCAGAGCCTTGCTCTTCTTTCCAAGAACTTCAAGAGTTAAAACTCTAGAAAATTTTAGGTAAAAATTAAATTAGATTAAATTAATTTTGATTAACAGAGCTTTGCTATCATAGATCTTTTGATCTAAAGAAAACCCCTTTGGGGTTTCACAAACAGAGCTTTGCTCTCAAGAACCCATAAATCTAAATAGATCTTCCCTTAGGGTTTCTTAGCCCATGGGTCAGAGCTCTGCTCTTTTAAGAGTTTTTTTTTATGGATCTTTAAGATCTCAGAACTTTAATTCTTAGGAATTAATTTTCCTTTGATGGATTTTTCCATTATTATTACAGAGTTAGGCTCTTTAAGGAATTTTATTCCCTCGTGACCAGAGTTTGACAAGTGTCACTCTGTTACAGGGCTTTGCTCTGTAAGGGAGATTTTCTCCTTGTTTCGAAGGATTTCTCATTTAATGAGAATATTCTTTGAGGATTTCCTCATTAATTGACAGTCTCATCCAATGATGAGGCTGTCTTATTAACGGATGCATTGTCATCTGGATTTTGTGGGTCCCCCTTTGATCCTCTCTCCACTGCATTGCAGTGTGGTACAAATTTTAAAGTGCCAAGCGTCGGGATTTTACAATTAAATTATGATACTGATAATTGAATTTCGCTTTTTCTTGCAGGAAACATGTCGTCTGACCTCTCATTCCCGTTTTTCCGTTCAGAGGGAGGATTCCCTGAAGCACCGGTGGACCGGGAGGTTCTTGCGCTCATTAAGGACTACGACCCGGAGTACAAGAACCTTCACCTGTGGGGTAGGTGGTACAGCGAAATTATCAAAGGTCGCCAAAGCTTCTCTTACGCGACGCCGTCGGATCCAATCTCGTCAATCTCATATGCAGATATACCCCCGGTAAACTATACCGTGGAGGTCGTAAATTGGAATTCGGAGGATCTTCTTCAACCTTCAATTGCTGCTATACCCGTGCAGCTGCCAGCAGCCGTGGATATTTTGGGGCGGCGCATATGCCAGGGTGAGTCGCGCCCTTGGGGACAACCCTATAACATTGGATTGACTCCTCGACATTCGGCCGGGTATTTGCAGTGGGCCAGGTACATTTTGTCAGCGAAGAAGCCACATTTGCTGAAGATCGGTCTGTATCCTACAGTCTACGCCTCGCTGTTCGAATATTCTTCTCCTCCGACGTGGTGGATTAAGGCGTTCGTAGAGCAATGGAACATCCCCACCCATACCTTTCTTCCAATGGACAGGGAAGTTTCCATCTCTTTGGAAGAATTTGCTGAGATTTCCGGTTTGCCGGTGAGGGGGGAGCACTATGAGGAGCTGCTTCCTCCTGATGAATATGTCTTCGCCACTAAGCCGTTGGTGATGGACTTAACGCCGGAGAACGCTATCCAGCACCAGTTTCCAAGTTTGGTAAAGGTGCTGAATTTGTATGAAAGTCTTTTCTTGGAATCGGGAGGCCGGGGAGTTAGTTTTATAGATTTCATCACCCGTTTTCTTCGACCGGAGATTCTATCGCAACGGGGTGAGAAATTCGCCAAGCTCAACGACCCCTTCGGCTTTGGCTTAGATCGTCGACCAGCACTGGAAGCCAATCAAAAGGGCTTTTATCTCCCCGATGCCGCAATCATCCCTCTGTCGGAAATCGCTGCTCCGGGCATCGATGAGGAGACTTTCTTTCTCAGGTTTCTGGGGCTATGGCTGTGCTGGTTCGCGCTCCCCATGCACTCGCGCTACATGAGGCCGTCCGTCTTCTACCCAGCGCATCGGATGGTGGCTGGCATACAATTGTCGATTGGAATTGCCGGGTTGGCCTACCTGTACCATGGTCTTAGCGTGGCGGCGGACGCAACTGAACCGGGAGTGCAACCCGCTAACTTCCCGATGCACTATTTTACTTCGTGGATGGAAATGCACGTGCTCAGGGTGTTTGGTACTCATAAAAGACCCTCGCTTTACGAGAAGTACAGATTCCCGAGAGTTATGCGGCTGATCGGCACTTCTATCGTGAATCCGCCTCCGTGGGAGGTCAGGGGGTTGCTACTTCATTCGCGCACGGTCGGAGCGGGTATTTCTTTCATGGACAAGGTCTTGACAATCAGCCCGGAGACCTCCAAGGAGGTGTTGGCGTTGCGCGATAATTTCAAGGACGGAGCCTCCGTATTGAAAGCCCGGGAGATTCTACATCTATACTCCATCCGGCCGGGCTTCCTCGTGTTCAGGAAGAACGAGGCGGCGCTTTTTATGAGATACAACCCCCATCACTTCGCCCAACAACTAAGTTATAACCAGGGGGTCCCACTGGAGGCATTTTGGAAGAGCCTGCAGCCACCAGAGAGGGGATACGGAGTGCACTTCATCACTTTATGCGGCTAAATACGGGATCCCACTTCTTCATTAGCGAGCCGACTTGCATTCCAAGGGCCGTCAACATATACGGGGCCTAGTATCAGCACGCGATGGGCGCTGTTATCCGAGAAGAGAAGCGGCTGCTGCTTGATCGCAAAGGTGTGCCCCCCGTCAGTGATCGCAACGTCCCTCTAAAGCGAAGGACTCCTATCCCTCCTCCAATAAGAGGAGATGCTGGAGATGAGCCTCCATGTGTGCTAAGCCCCCCGTGTGGATTGCCTCGTGATTCTGTGGACGTGCCTTCAACGCCCCGTGCTCCCGTGGAGACGGTGAACGTAGTTTCGCCCGAATCCGGTGTGGGCTCGGACATCGGGACCAGCCGTCCCAAGGTGCCCATGAAGCGTAAGCTGATTTTGGGTGCGACCGGAGTTCGCGCGCATAAGAGGAAGAAGAAGTCGATCCTCTCTGCTGACGTTGCATTTGGTCAGGAACCTCATGCTCCTTATAGTGAGGGCTTTGGTGAATACGGGACCATGGGGGGCTTATTTATACCGCCAAACGACACTGATCTGGCGGCCGCCATCGCAGCTTCTGAGTGATTGGCAAGGCGCGACGCATGGTTGGCTAAACTTGCGCAATCAGGTAATCACTAGTTGTATTTTTCGTCATTGCATCGTACCTCTATCATTGTTTTTGACTAATGCTTTTCCTTCTTTAACAGGCATTTCTATCGAAGAAGCCATCGCTGCTTCTCTCAAAACCTTCGAGGAGGAAGAACGACTCAGAGCATCCTTAGGTCTTGGTACATTTCGGTTTACTATGTCTCTCCTTCCATTTCTTATGAGTAATCTGACCCTCTCTTTGTTTTATCGCAGGGACCACAAGACCTACCTCGCAAACCAATGCGGGAATTCTCTTCGGGCCAGCTACCGAAGTCCCGACCTCTTTGGGATTGCTGCAGGAGGCCCTGCTTAAAAAGCCAATGATGGAAGCCTTGACGGCTTTGGAGGCAACCCTGAACGCGGACGACGACGCCTTGCTGAAGGAGACTTCCAAAAGGTCTGTCGCGACGGCCCGAGAGGAAAGGAAACGCCTGAGGCGTGCAGCGAGGGAGCGTAGCGCTGCTTCGGCTGCGGGAGCAGGCTCAAGCGTCGTTACTCCCGCCGCTACTCCTTCAGAGGAGCTCCCGGTCGCCTTGTCTACTGTTCATAGACGGGCGACACGTCCAGCTCGGGAGGACAACGGTGAATCCGTCTCAGGTAATGTGTTTTTGAGGCTTTGTTGTTAAAGTTTTAAGCTATCAGTTCTTATATATCTTGTCCTGCAGGGCCGAGTCTTACTGGAGGAGCGGTGGCGAACGTCGAGCCTGAGGGGATGGTAGAGGAGGTAGCCGCTGAACCCGAGGCGACGGTAGGCAATATAACCATAGTTGCCGGGCCCGAGGTAGTGGCTGACGAGACAGTCACGACTGCCAGGCCCGAGATGACTACCAATGCCGAGCCCGAGGTGGCGACGGGTGAGACGGCTGCTATGGCCGGGCCTGAGGCAGCAGTGGATGAAACGGCTGCTACGGGCGAGCCTATGGCAGCGGTGGACGAGACGGCTGCGACCGCTGAGCCCGAAGTGGTAGTGGGTGAGACGGCTGCTATGGTCGCTGAGCAAGAGATGGCCGCTCTTTCTCAAGAGTCAGGCGCCGCTCCGATCATCGCTCTCCCTGCTTACGGTTCCTTATCGTCTTCCAGCGTCGCGAGCGTGACGACGACTCCTGTAGAGTCGGACGATGAGACAACGGGAGGTGAGACCGTCCCAATGGAGGAGGAAGATGCCACCGTTGCATCAAGTAACGCCCTCGTTAGGGCTCTGGCCGGCGACTCTTCAGGTAAATCTTGTGTCACCGCCCTTCTTTTATTCTACAATCTTTCCTAATAAAGTTTATCTTGTTTCTAACGCAGGTGCGGCTAGTGCTGATGCCACTTTACCCGAAGGAGCGCCGTCAGTTACCGCCCTGACGGTGGCCACCTCTCTACCCTCTTTCGTACCATCGCAAATGCTGGAAGGTATGGATTTATGACTTATCAGTTTCATCTTTAGGCTGCATAATTTATGTACTGACGTTGTACTATTGCGTCTTTGCAGGAGTCCTTTTTGACCACCTGTACCAGGTGCTGCATCCCCACTTCTCCTTCCCGTCGGAGCTTGCTTCATCCAGTGGCGCTGGTGAATATAGCTTTCAATTAATGCTCTTTCTTTTACCGATAATGAAATTATTTCTGATTCTTCTTTGCTCTGATTGCAGTGCTACAGATTGAAGGAGGAGATGTGAGATCGGTTGCGCCCCCGGTCCTCCCGGCTTTGTCACCTGCTGCAGCTGGTATAGTAAATTCCATTGTTCATGAATCTCTTATATTTCTAGATCCGTTATCTGATTGTGATTTGTTTTGCAGTTGTCGCTTCGACTCTGGTCCCTTTCGAGTCTCGCATTATGATGCCGGCAGGCCCATTCTCCAGACGTCCATCCTCAAAGGGTGCTACGATGAGTCTGAGTATGCTGAGCGGATGCGTCGAGGAGCTTGACACAGAAGCTCCTACATCTGCCGCAGATTTCGCTGCCGAGGTTAATCCGATGCTGGCGATGCTTGTAAATTTCCATAATGAAGGCGTCATCGAGTCTTGGGTTAACCACTGCAGGGAGATCGAGGCCTGTCTGCATCAACTTGAACTTATGCGTCCTGCCCTCGAGACCCAGGCCTTGAACTCCCAGCGGGCCGCATGGGTTGAGCAAAGTGTTCCGTTCCTTCGCCATTTCGAACGAGAGGCAACCCTTAAGCGAAAGGAACGTGAGGCGACTGCTGCTGAATCTGCCCAACTGCACGCCGAGGTTGCGGCTAATACTGCCCAGCTGAACACCATTTTTGAAAACCTTCAACGATGTATCTCAGACGGATTGGTGTTGAGGAAGAAGCTTGATCTTAATGAGCGGGTCGCGCAGAGTCAGGAGGCTGCCCAGCAGGAAGTTGATCAGAAACTCTCGTCCTGTTTGCAGCAACAGGCCCAAGTTGAAGCAGAGCTGGCTGTGGCGGCTGATCATGAGAAGGCATTGAAAGAAGTGCGAGAACAGCTTGCGAATTTGTTGAAGACGCTTCCTTCTCAATGAAAATTTTGTATCATTTGTAATTATGAATAAAATATATTTTTTTTATTCTTTAACATGATGTATTTTGTACTCAATCGAATTCATGAATAAAAGATACACGTTCTTCATAATGTCTTGTGTCATTTCTCTGCTTTCTTCTTTCTTGATGTATTGTTTGTCATGTGATTTTAGCAAGTGCGGTCTATAGATAGAGTATAGTTGTCAGTCTTAGGCTCTTTGTAGAGTGGCGATGGCTTAGAAAATAGGGTTAGGTTAGGATCTGTCACCTAAGACTTTTTAACTTTATGAGCCGTGAGGGTCTCATAAAGAATTTTCTCCCTACGGATCGAGAGGATCCCGTAGGTGTAATTTTCTCCTTAAGAATCGTGAGGATTCCTAAGAGAATTTGCTTCCTTACGAGTCATGAGGACTCGCAAGTGATGAGTGGAGTTGCCCTTATCCGCATTTCATGGAGTCAGGGGTTGCTCTGGATACTTCCCACGGGTTCACTACCGTGTTTGGCGAGGACCAGGCTCCGCTCTAGACGTTTTCCAGGATACCGTCGATTTAAGACATCGCAGTCGAGGTTACGGATATTATAGTCTGTGGATTTAAGGACTCCACAGTCCGTTGTTAGTTTTAAGACATTACGGTCGAGGTTAAGGACATCATAGTCCGTGAGTTTAAGGACCTCACAGTCCAATGTTAGTTTTAAGACATCACGATCGAGGTTAAGGACATCATAGTCCGTGAGTTTAAAGACCTCACAGTCCAACGTTAGTTTTAAGACATCACGGTCGAGGTTAAGGACATCATAGTCCGTGGATTTAAGGACTCCACAATCCAATGTTAGTTTTAAGACATTACGGTCGAGGTTAAGGACATCATAGTCCGTGGATTTAAGGACTCCACAGTCCGTGTAATGTGTGGTTATTGGGACCCGTCACCTCTTTGAAGACGTTGAGGAATTACAACGACAAATATCAAAGGAGTGAAGAGATGTTCCCTCGAACCAAGGCAAGATCAGTTTAAAATCATTTTGGTTGATTGTTAGTTTTAAGACATCACGGTCGAGGTTAAGGATATCATAGTCCGTAGATTTAAGGACTCCACAGTCCGATGTTTGCTCTGGATACTTCCCACGGGTTCACTGCCGTGTTTGGTGAGGACCAGGCTTCGCTCTGGACATTTTCCATGGGGTCAGAAGTGACATTATCCGTGTTCTACGTGACCAGGAATTTTGCTCTAGATGCTTCCCATGGGTTCACTGCCGTGTTCGGCGAGGACTAGGCTCCGCTCTAAATGCTTCACACGAGTTCACTGCCGTGCTTTGCGAGGACCAGGATCCACTCTGGACGTTTTCCATGGTTTCAGAAGTGACATAATCCGTGTTCCACGTAGTCAGGAATTTTTCTCTGGATGCTTCCCACGGGTTCACTGCCGTGTTCTGCGAGGACCAGGCTCCGCTCTGGACATTTTCCACGGGGTCAGAAGTGACATAATCCGCGTTCCACGTAGCCAGAAATTTTTCTCTAGATGCTTCCCATGGGTTCACTGCCGTGTTCGGCGAGGACTAGGCTCCGCTCTGGATGCTTCACACGGGTTCACTGCCGTGCTCTGCGAGGACCAGGATCCACTCTGGACGTTTTCCACGGGGTCAGAAGTGACATAATCCGCGTTCCACGTAGCCAGGAATTTTGCTCTAGATGCTTCCTACGGGTTCACTGGCGTGTTCGGCGAGGACTAGGCTCCGCACTGGATGCTTCACACGGGTTCACTGCCGTGCTCTGCGAGGACCAGGATCGACTCTGGACGTTTTCCACGGGGTCAAAAGTAACAGAATCCGCGTTCCACGCAGCCAGAAATTTTGCTCTAGATGCTTCCCATGGGTTCACTGCCGTGTTCGGCGAGGACCAGGCTCTGCTCTGGATGCTTCACACGGGTTCACTGCCATGCTCTGCGAGGACCAGGATCCGCTCTGGATGTTTTCCACGGGGCAGAAGTGACATAATCCGCATTCCACGTAGCCACGAATTTTGCTCTAGATGCTTCCCACGGGTTCACTGCCGTGTTCGGCGAGGACTAGGCTCCACTCTGGATGCTTCACACGGGTTCACTGCCGTACTCTGCGAGGACCAGGATCCGCTCTGGATGTTTTCCACGGGGTCAGGAGTGACATAATCCGCGTTCCACGTAGCCAAGAATTTTGCTTTGGATGCTTCCCACGGGTTCATTGCCGTGTTCGGCGAGGACCATGCTCCGCTCTGGATGCTTCACACGGGTTCACTGCCGTGCTCTGCAAGGACTAGGATCCGCTCTGGACGTTTTCCACGGGGTCAGAAGTGACATAATCCGCGTTCCACGTAGCCAGGAATTTTGCTCTAGATGCTTCCCACGGGTTCACTGCCGTGTTCGGTGAGGACTAGGCTCCGCTCTGGATGCTTCATACGGGTTCACTGCCGTGCTCTGTGAGGACCAGGATCCGCTCTGGATATTTTCCACGGGGTCAGAAGTGACATAATCCGCGTTCCACGTAGCCAGGAAGGGTTGAGTTTACCCGCATTTCATGGAGCCGGAGTTTGACTCTCGGTCATCTGCACACCGCCGAGTCATGGAAATGGGAGTTGCCGCTGTTCCGCTTTGTTTAATGTTGTGTCCGTTGTAATAAGATGAATGTTGAGATGATCTTTAGGCTGTCTATGAACCATTGAGATTTGGCCTCTCCTTCTAATGAAGCTTGGGGAGGAAGGGTGTGATTCCCTCTTTGTTTGCGCCCCTGGATTGCATACAGGGATTGACATGATATCACCTGTAGGGCATAAAATTTCATTTTTATTTTTATTTTATTTCTTTCCACGATGCTCTATCATTTCAGCTGTTATATCGCGAAGGTCGCGATTGCCCCATCATTTCGGCTATTTTTCGCGGTGCCCTAATCATTTCGGCTATTTGTTTTATTTTTACTCGCTGCTTTTTATTGCGAGTTGCCCAATCATTTCGGCTATTTTGCATGCATACATTTTTACTTGCTGATTTTGTTGCAAGTTGCCCCATCATTTCGGCTCTTTCGTATGCATGTGAGGCTCGCTAGCTTTTTTTTTGCTGCAAGCTTGGAATTAGACACCAATTTTGGCATCAGCACCGCTACAACTGGAATATTGCCAGGAGCGAATCATCATTTGCTTCTGTCGATACCGAACAAAGGTGGCTTAGCGAATAGGGTTAGGGTCCTGTCGACTAAGGCTTTTAACTTCATGAGCCGTAAGGGTCTCACGAAGGTATTTCTCCCTACAAGTCGTGAGGATCTCGTAGGTGTGTTTTCTCCTTAGGAATCGTGAGGACTCCTAAGTGTATGGCTTCTTGTAAATCGTAAGGATCTTACAAAAGAGTTTTCTCCTTATAAGTCGAGGGGACTCACAAGGGTTGTTCACTTTGCGAACATATCCCTAGTCACGGGCGGGACTTGGTTAGGGAGATGTTTATTCGCGCCCGTGAATTGTATACAAGGGTCAGTATTGAGCCACTTGTAGGGCAGTATCGGAGGTTGTGGGGATTGCTTAAGAACAGGTTCAGATCTTTGTAGCTTAAGACTTTCAAATCTTATGAGCCGTGAGGGTCTCATAAGAGGATTCTCCTTACGAGTCGTGAGGATCTCGCAAGTGTGATTTCTCCTTAGGAATCGTGAGGATTCCTAAGTGTGTTGCTCCCTTGTAAGTCGTAAGGATCTCACGCAGGTGGTTTCTCCTTACACGGTCGAAAGGACCCTGTAAGTGTCTTTTAACGGGGTTGCGCCCTTTCGGGTTTTCACAAACACTCGCCGGTAGCCCTACTGTTTTTACTCACGGAGCCCTTTCGGGTTTTCATCCGTGCCCATTTTGCTTATGGACGTACCGTTCTCTCCCCCCTTTTTATATTTTTTGTATCAGCTTTGGGATGCTGCAATCCACCGTAGTTTATCGACATCTCGGTCAATAGCAAGTTTTAGGACATAGTGGTCCGTCATTAGTTTAAGGATGTTTCGGTCCGCTGTTAGTTTTAAGGACGTTTCGGTCCGTTGTAAAGTAAGCCGGTTACTACTGATAGAGTCTAGGCTTAGGAAGATAGCGAGCGGACATAGTCGTCGTCATCTATCATTGACCTAGTCCATGACTCGTCAAGTGTAGTATTTCTTCAGGAAGCGACCGTTTATTGGCCTGAAAGGTCTTTCACCATGCATGTCCATGAGTAGATAGGCTCCACCCTGGTAGAACTTGTCTATAATGTACGGGCCTTCATAATTCGGCTCGAATTTTCCCCACTTGGCGCGGTTGGGGATCATAGGTCTTTTGACCACTAGCACGAGTTCGCCTTGGCGGAATGTCCTCGGCCTGATCAATCTTTCATATGAGCGCGTCATCTTTGCTTTATAAGCTTCCAGATTTTGCTGCGCCGGGAGTCGGGTTTCGTCAAGGGCATCGAGCTCCTCCAGCCGAAGGTGAGCATTCTCTTCATCCGTTAGCTCGTAATGAACTGCCACTCGTAGAGAGGGTAACTCTATCTCGAGGGGGAGTACCGCTTCTGTACCTAATACCAACGCGTACGGCGTTGTGTTCGTGGTCGTCTTGAACGTAGTTCGATATACCCAGAGAGCTTCTTGCAGTCTCTCATGCCAGTCCTTCTTATTTCGGGACACCGTCTTCTTCATGATCTTCGTCAAGGTCTTGTTGAAGGCCCCAGCTAGACCGTTAGCTCAGGTATTATAAACCGAGGAGTATCTCCAGTCTATGTTGTGTTGTTGTGCGAAGCGGCTGATGTTGTGGCTTCTGTAGGCTGGCCCGTTATCGGAGATGATTCGTCGTGGAGTTCCAAATCGATAAATAACGTGCGTTTTGAAGAAATGGAGGATATTCTCCGTCTTCACTTCCCTCAGCGGTACTGCTTCTGCCCATTTGGAGAAGTAATCAGTTGTTGCCGAAATGAAACGATGTCCTCTGGACGATGCCGGTTCGATGGGGCCGATTATGTCAGTTCCCCACATTTCGAACGGTCAGCTAGCCACCGTTGGATGTAGTGGATTTGGTTGCTGATGGATAAAGTCGCCATGGATCTGGCACGAGTGGCATTGCTTCACGTATTCGAGGCAGTCCTGGATCATCGTGGGCTTGTAATAGCCCATCCGTTTAATCTTCAACTTCATCTTAAGGCCAGCTTGGTGAGAACCGCAGAGCCCGTCGTGAACTTCCTGAACGACTCTCTTTGCTTCTTCAGGTCCCAGACATCTCAACCACAGAGAATTAATGACCTCTTGTACAGAGTATCATTGACGAAAGCGAAAGACAGAGCTCGTTTCATGAGCTGATGTCTTGAGGACGCATCTTCAGGTGTTCGACGGGATTTGAAGTAGTCTATAAAGACTTCTCTCCAATCCTCAACCTTTTCTTGGTCTTTTATTTGCAGGGCCGTATGCTCGGTCGCTTCCTTTTCTTCGGATGACTCCGGAGATATTTCCGCTGGCGCAAGAACCCAACGGCTTTGCACAACGATTCGCACGTCATCGAGGTTCTTGTCGGCCAGTTCTTTAGCGAGCTTGGCTAATGCATCAGCTTTGCTATTTTCCGCACGTAGTATGCTTTCCAAAGTGTAGGACGGAATTTGGGTCAACAGTTGCTGCACCTTTTCGCCGTACTTTACCAACTCTGGTTTGCATGTTTGGTAGTCGCCATTCACTTGACTGACGACCAGTTGGGAATCTCCATATATGAGGAGGTTTTCAATTCCCATGTCGATGGCGATCTCGAGTCCTGCTATCAAAGCTTCATACTCGGCTTCATTGTTTGTCCTCGGCTCTGTTAAGGAGAAAGCAAAGTGCACTATCCCTCCTTGTGGGGTCACGAAGATAAGGCCTACCCCTGATTTGATTATGGGCGTGTTTTGTTCGCGCTTCTTCATGGAGGATGCTCCATCGAAATAAAGTTCCCATCGGGTACCACTTCCGTTGATCGCATCAAATGCATGTTCATCTGGTAGTTCGCAATTCAGAGAGGAATCGACAGGTATCGGATGATCAGCGAGGAAGTCGGCGATGGCCTGGCCTTTCACTGCCTTAAGAGGTTGATAAGTTATTGAGAACTCCATCAGGAGCAAGGCCCATTTAGCGAGACGACCTGTCAATATGGCCTTTGACATTAAATATTTGATAGGGTCCACCTTCGATATGAGACGGACTTCATGCGCCAATGCATAGTGTCGGAGTTTCGTTATCGCGAAGATCAACGCCAGGCAGTGTTTTTCGATGGGAGAATAATTGCTTTCTGCCCCTAGCAGAACTCGACTCAAATAGTAAAGGGCTCTTTCCTTCCCCTGGTCATTCTGTTGTGCCCATAATGCGCCTAAGGAACCTTCAAGGGCTGTTGTACAAAGAATAAGGGGCTTCCCCTTGACCGGAGCGGCCAGCACTGGCGGGTTCTGCAGATACTGCTTGATTTCGTCCAGCGCGCCTTGGCATTTGTGATCCCAGACGAACGGGGTCCCATTTTTCATCAGGTGACTGTAAGGACGACATTTCCCTGAGAGATTGGCTATAAACCGCCGGATATACGCGAGCTTCCTTTGGAGAGACCGCAATTGCTTGAGAGTCCTTGGCGGGGGCATTTCCATGATCGCCTTGATCTTCGACGGATCTATCTCAATACCTCGGTGTCGGACGATGAATCCTAGGAATTTACCTGAGGACACTCCGAACGCGTATTTGAGTGGGTTCATCTTTAAGTTGCATTGCCGAAGGCATTGAAATACGATCTTCAGATGCTCGAGATGTTCCTCGTATGATTTTCTTTTAACCACGAGGTCGACAATATAACATTCGGCGATTTCATGTATAAGGTCATCGAAGATCTTTGTCATGGCCCTCTGATAGGTGGCTCGACGTTCTTTAGACCGAAAGGCATCACCTTGTAGCAGAATATACCTAAAGGGGTCCGGAAAGCGGTGTGCTTCTGGTCCTCGGGATGCATCTTTATCTGATTGTATCATGATGAGCCGTCCATGAAGGAGAAAACTTCGTCGGTGCACGTGTTATCTATCATCAGCTCAGTGACCGGTACTGGGAAATCGTCCTTCGGGCAGGCTTTATTGAGATCCCGAAAGTCCACACAAATGCGCACCGTCCCATTTTTCTTCATCACCGGTACGATGTGGCGATCCAGTCAGGATATTGTACCTCTTGGCTGAAACCAGAGTCGATTAGCTTCTTGACCTCGGCGTTGATGCTTATCTCAAGCTCGAGCCGCATTCTTCTTGGTATTTGTTTGATTGGCTTGACGTCCGGGGATATCGCCAATTTGTGGACAGCAATCTCTGGATCTAATCCCGGCATTTCGGAATAGTTCCATTCGAAGCAGTCTCTATGCTGCATAAGCACGTCTTTTAGCGCAGCCACTCTTTCTTCAGATAGCAGCTCACTGACGAATGTAGGTTGCGGGTCACTTGTCGTCCCCAAATCAATTTTCTTGAGGTTATCTGCAGTGGTGTGTATTCTATCTTCCAGCTCTTTTGGCGTCGGTGGAAACTCTGAGATCACCTCGTCATCATTGTTTTCGAAGCACCCGGGGAGGTCGTCCATATTCTCAGTCTCTTCTTTTGATATCGTTATCATATGACAAGTACGAGCTCGCTTCCAAGACCGATGTGGATCTGATTCTACTCTCGTAGCTTTGGGTTCATGCTTCTGCGGCGGAGTTATCCTCCAACTGTCGAATAAAGCGAACTTGCCGAGCTGATATTGATCTTCGACCCAGTTCTTGAAGGTGAAGCAATTTTCGAGAGGGTGTCCTATTGCTCGGTGATAGGAGCAATAGTCTGGGTGAGAGACTTCGCCTGCTTGCTCGGGGTGCTTAGACTCCGGGAGTGTAAGCATTTGATGTTTTATGGCAAGATCAAGGATCTTCTTTGTCTTGTCTTAAGGAAAAGAGTATGCTCGACTCATCTTCTTCATAAGGGACAAATCCGGACCGCTCGATTCCCATTCGTGTGACTTCTTGGTCCCGCTTTGTCGTTGCTGAATGCCTTTTCCGCTTTTTAACTTGTTTCTGCCTCTGCGTCGGGCCTTTTTTACAACAGGTTGACAGGGAGGGGCATTTTCATCTTTCGCAGCCTGTTGAAGAAGGCGTTGCGTCCTGGCTTTCTCATAGATGGCCATTTCGCGATTGTGGTCGTCTCGAACCTTTTGACCCGCTTCCCTTATAAGCTTGTCCATTTGTTCTTCAAACGACGGACTGGGCATTTTCACATCGGGGGCTCTTTCTAGTTCAGGGTTAGCATCTTCCCACCGAGCATCTCCTTGTTCATCAAAGTCATGCACGACATAGCAGTCGCGGAGCAGCTCCCGTTTCTTGGACCGAACATATCCAAGCCCGATTGCTTCCATTCTCCCGTTGGGCAACTTGCGCTGAGTTCTGGGAACGTTCCAGACTCTGTCATAGAATTTATCTTTTCGAGCAGTCTGTTTGAAGGGTATCCCTTGGCGTTTCAACAGCCTTTTCAAGCCTTCTGTATAATATCTAGGCAGATGGATGGGCTGAAGCCTGTCAAGTGCAGGATTTGCACCGTGCCAGATTTCTTTCTCCACTTTGGTTTCCCCGGAGCGGTAGAATAGGACCGCCTTTTCGCCATCTCGCCTGGGAGGGACATAGAACGTCTGCAGCTCTTCTACACTGTAGGTATCAAGCGCGTCCAGTTCTTTATGATGTTTGGGTGGAACCATGGCAATTTGCAAACTCTGCTCTTCATCAGCGAATGTTTGTATTGAAGGCCGAGCGGAGAATATAGCATGGACCTCATCTTCCGAGTCGCTGCCAAAGATCAACATAGGAGAGGACGGTCCCGGCTTGTTGTGCTGAGGTAGATCTGAATAAACTATCGCTTCCTCTTCTTCAGTATCACTCCCGAAGACTGGAATGGTAGTGATAGCTTTGTTCTCCGGTTTGTGACATCTCTCTGTGTCCTTAAAATCTGGTAAAAAGTATTTTGCATCTTCGTACTTGCGGACTTCGTTCACGGAGAATGGGTTCAGCTCTCCTGTTACGGTATACTTGAGGCCATCCTTGAAATACTTCATACACTGATGTTGTGTAGAAGGAATGATGTTGTACTCGTGTAACCAAGGCCGGCCGAGTAAAGCGTTGTAGCATGTCTTGGCGTCAATGACATGAAATTTAATATCCGTGACAAGTAGCCTGAATCGTAATGTCAATATCACAGATCCGAGAGTCCGCGATGACTGGGAGTCAAAACCGGAGATGGTGATTTTATCACGAGCGAGATGTTGGACGCTCATGCAGATTTCCTTCAACACTCGCACGTTGAGGAGATTGACGGAAGACCCATTGCTGACCAGAATTTTGCCTATATTTATATCGTGGCAGTAACCTGAGACATAGAGGGGACGGTTGTGCTCGCACGTCCCAAGGAGGAGGTCTTCGTCGCCGAAGGTGATATCGGCTGTGTGTACTTCCTCCAGCTTGTCCTTCATCTTTTCTTCGGCGAGAAAAGCTTAGAATTGCTCTGGTTCTTGTAGCGCTTTGATCAATGAATCTCTCGCTTCTTTGGATAGTAAAAGGGCGTCGAGAATATTGAGCTGCGAGGGTAACTTCCTCAAGTGCGCCAGAATGTTATAATCCACCTTACTCTTCTTTGGTGGGTCCTTGGCGGTCAGCTCTTTCATGACTTGGTCATCCAGGGCGATATCCTTAGAGACCTTTTCTTTTCCTTTATCTTTCTTACTCGTGGATCCGAGATTCTTTTCTGGAAGCGTGCGATTGCGCAGCTGAATGTTTTCACAGGCCTTCGATTCTTCCTCTTTTCCTAAGGTGGGTTCTTTAAAGAGAGGGCCAAGAGCCATTTCTTCGTCAGAGTCGCTTCCGAAAGTGAGAATTTGCGATCCCCCGGTGTTGACCATGCGACAGTCACAGGTATTTCTTTTATGTTCCTCGGTCGCACTTCTTTGCTCCCGACGAGCTTTGCGTTTCATCCGTTTAAAATGTTGCCGGTGAGCAACGTACCCTTGCCACCATCTTTTAAAAGCGTCGCATTCCTCGGTGGGGTGTGAAATCTTTCGATGATATGAGTAGTAGCTAGGATGCATCTCTGCTTCACCGGGAGTGTTTTCTTCGGAGGGTGGCAGCTTCATTCCCATTGATATGGCTTTAGCAAACATTTTCCTTGTCTTGAACTGGTTTTTATCCGTGACGGATGTTCCTTGATTCGGCGGAAGTGTCCCGACTCTTTCATCTAGTCGCCGACGTTTGGCTCTTTCAAATATGGCCGTCTCGCGCTCCCGATCAACTTTACTTTTCAAAAGAGTCGTGTTCAGGAATGCATCAATTATTTCATCTGATGGTTCCAGGAGTTCCGGCTTAGGATTTGCCCCCAGCTTCTCAGTGCAAGGAGTTTCTTCATCGTCTATCGACGAATGAGAGACCATATGACAACTTGCCACGTAATTCTCAGATCCTTCCGACGAGCCTTCTCCATCATCTTCCTCTTGAAGGATGTGGCTGAGGAACTCTTAGAGTGTGATTGGGGTTCGCGCCTTCTGATTATACTCTTCCAGCGCGTCAATCTGCTTTTGCAGGTCCGTGCGCTTGTCGCCAGGCTTCACGGGCTTTTTGGATCTCTTCTTCTTCTTCTTTGAAGATTTTGACGGCTGAGTGTGAGTGCTTGGGTCATCACCACCAATCTTTGGAGTTGGACGCGGCTTCAGCATCCCTTCTATGATCTAGGGTTCTAGCGGGTTCTTCCACCTGATCGCCGGGCATGTCTGAAGATTCAGCATCCTTTTGGTTTTGGCTGAAAGCACGACTTCCCATGGAGCTTCTTCAACAATAGAACATGTTGCTCCCAGAGTGTCCGTCTTTTTAGGAGTGTGCGGTTGTGGTGGGTTTACTTTCCACTTCTCAGACAGCGCAAACTTGCCTTGTAGGTACTGATCTTTGATCCATCCCTTAAAGACGAAGCAATCCTCGATCAGATGGTTTATCGTTTGGTGGTAAGGGCAATAATTGGGATTATTCATTTCGCTGGGTTGCGGTGGTCGCCTTGGATTTGGCAAGTTGATAAGCCTGTTGCACATAGCCAGCTCGAATAGCCTCTTCGTTTTGTCCCGTGGGAATGAGTAAGGACGCTCCATTCTCTCATTGTAATAGCGCCGTCTCTCTTCCAGTTGATCCGCTAGCTTCGAGGCGCTGGGCTACTGTTGGGTGTTCGCAACAAAGGTTGCCTTCCCTTTACCCTTGTCGTTCCGCGGTTCCGGTTTCGAGGGAGACGGTCTGTGACCCATTTGATCCATCTGGTCTTGCTTATCGATTAAAGCCTGGAACGTGGTCGGTTTAAAGAACACCATGAACTGTGAAATAGTTGCATGAGGGTCTAGGGTGCCCACGAACATGCCCACCGCTGGTGCTTCTTCGATGCACTGTTCGCACTTCGACCACAGGTTCCGCCATCGAATTGCATATTGAACCCAAGTTTCGCCTGGCTTCACCCTTGCATTAATCAACGCCGTTATTGGGGTGCGTTCGCTGGCGCTCGCGAATCGCTGGGTGAATAGAAACTCCATCTCTGCGAAAGTTTTGACGGAGTCGTTTGGGAGCTCGGAGTACCACTCAAACGCCGTCTCCGATAAGCTGCCGATGATTTGGCGAAGCAAGAGCTTATCATCGCCGCCGGTGTTGCCACAAAGAGCCCTGAACTGGGTGACATGCTGGTGGGGATTGCATGTCCCCTTGTAGACATGGAATTTCGGGATTGTGTAGACCGGCGGGTATTTTATCTGATCATACCAGCCCGGATACGGTCGCCCAGTCTTCACGACCTGGCCAGCCACTTCATTTGCCTGGTGAACTCGTATTTGTTGAGCAATATAGTCATCCAGGGCAGATTTAGAGATTGTTTCCTCTTTGGCTGTTGAAAGAGCCGGAGGTGGATTTGACGTTTCTCCTCTGTCGTCCTCGAGGATAATCGGAGGATCTTCGGCTGGAGGGTCCTGCTGGATCATCATACCCACCATGTCTTGGAAGAGAAGAGCCATTTGCTTTAAATTAGTCGCTTGTTCCGCAGCCTCCTTTTCCTTCTTTTCAAGCATTCTACGAAGGAATTCAGCATCAGTCTCGTGTTCGCGACGTTGTTCTGATGACTCCTCCGGGCTTTCTTTTGGCCCGGTCGGTGCAGCCATGGCAGTTAGCATCTCTTGAAGCTTCTGCTGTTGCTGTTCCTGGGCTCTTGTGATGGATCGATTGAGTGGTCGGTGACCCGTAGAAGCACGGCTATCCTCCTTCCCAGATGCCATGTAAATAGTATGGACCGTTATGCCCCCAGACTTAGGGCGTTTGGGCTTAGTTCCTTTGACATTTATCGCAGGCATGGGGATCTTCTCCGGCCTTCCTTTCTTATGAGCGGTCGAAGTTGAGGGGGCCGTCGCAGTGGGCACCCAGATAGCTTTCCGTGGCTCGGTAGGATGGCTTTCTTCCTGTCGGACCTTCAGCTTCTTGTGCTGGCGGGAGAAATTTGGATCGATCACCGAGTTTCGGGCCTGCCGCCAGACTTTGTAGACCTTGGAGGACAGCCGCTGCGGGGACTGTTCTGGCTTTGCTTCCACAACATTCTCCACCGGAGGAGGGGATCTTTTCAGTACGGCGGTATGATAATTCCTACGCACCTTATTTAGCAGCTCAAAGCTGTTCCCAGTTGGAACAGCAGCATTAATTTCCGCCGTCGGGGCTGGTGGAGTTAGCCTAGAAGGGGAGTTGCCACCTGACTTCCTCACTCGGCGCCAGTGGCGACGTCGAGCATGTCGAGCTGATGGAGTTGGCTCGGTGACGGGGATGGCCTTGTCTTGCCCCCTGTTCAGGTGAAGGGCCGTTTCCGGTGTCAGCCTGTTAAAGACTGATGTCCTTTGAGTAGCAGGAGCGGGAGTGGGAGTTGGGACAGTCAGTCTTGTAAAGACCGACCCCTTGGCAGGAGAAGCCGCCTTGACGACTTCAGGAGCAGGGTTAGTTACTTTCTTCGGAATAACCTTCTCTGGGATTGCAGGCTTCATTGTGGGCTCACAGGAATTTTGGCCCAATCTGGAGAAGACCGAGGCGCCGGTGCTGGACGACCCGTTGAGAGGGGCCGCAGTAGTTGTAAGCAGATCAAAGACCGACTTCTTGGGAGCTTCTGGTACGGGCACGGGAGTAGTGAAGCTTGTTGGCGGGAGCATGGTCCCGAAAAACAGTCCAGTGGTGGCTTGAGTGACCAGTTCCTCGGGCATCGTGAACAGGGAAGCAGCTTGGGGCCCGTAGGTTATGCCCCCAGTTGAGGCAGGGCGTAAGTTGCAGCTGCAGTTGGAGCACTTTGAGCAGGTGAACGCCATTGATTCTTTACTTTCTGCACCAAGAAAAATGCCAAATCTTAGTACCTCGAAACCCAAGGGCAACCATTAGCAAACCGCAATTGGTTCGCAAACACGACACACGAAGTGTGGAGTGGAAAGAGGAAAAGGTCCCACCGGGCGTGCCAGAATCTGTTCCCCTCCGAACAATGGAGACGCGACCACGCAGGTCCGTCTTGCCTGAAATTCGGGACAGATGCTAATTGGCGCTATCCGTCCACCTCTCCGAAAATACCAAGTTGATTTATGGCACCGTGTATCGAAGGTTTAAACGGATGCGGCCGATGTAGCAGACTTCGCCAAATTCCCCCTCATTTGAGGGGTTTTTGATTGTGGGGACGCTCTTCCCTGCAGGCGCGAGCCCCTGCAGTTAATTACGCTACCGCGTCGCGATAACAACTTTCTCCTTTTCCATATGGTCACTTCGTGTCGTGGGTGTTTGTTTTGTGTTTGGTTGCCCGTGGATTGTATATGGAGACTAAGTTATGTTGTCGTCCGTAGGACGTGGATTATTCCAAATCCGTATCTTCTTAGATTTGGGTTTGGCGGTTGTGTTTAAGGATACGTTAGCCTTATTTGGGGCTAAGATCAACATAAACGTTTATTAAGGATACGTTAATCTAATTTTAGACCAAGATCGACTTAACAGGATCGTTTAGATCCGACAAGAGAGCAATTGGGGGGCTCTATTGTTTAGTTTAATGATATTGCGGTCGATAATTAGTTTAAGGACATTGCGGTCCAATGTTAGTTTTAAGACATTGCGGTTAAGGTTAAGGACGTCATAGTCCGTGAGCTTAAGGACCTCACAGTCCGATGTTAGTTTTAAGACATCACGGTCGAAGTTAAGGACATCATAGTCCGGTATTAGTTTTAAGACATCATGGTCAAGGTTAAGGACGTCATAGTCCGGTATTAGTTTTACGACATCACGGTCGAGGTTAAGGATGTCATAGTCCATGAGTTTAAGGACCCCACAGTCCGTAGCAGTGTATGGTTGTCGGGACCCGTCACTTCTCTGACGACGTTGAGGGATTACAACGACAGATATCAGAGGAGTAAAGAGATGTATCCTCGAACCGGGTGTAAATTGATCGAAAGAGCAGTTGTGCTCAGTTCAATTTATATTGAGGACTTATGGCCAGAATTGGGTTAAGTCCAGTTGAAAATGTTAGTTATATACCTCATCGCACCATCACTCATACATAACTCATAGTCATACATCGCATGGTATATTATCAATATCATAGACATCCATTAGATAAGTTTTTGGGAAAAACTTGATGTTTAAAATGTTTTAATGTGGCTTTATTTTACTAAAACCACCTTTTTAGCTAAGTTTTCCTTCACTCTATTTCTTTTAAACGGTTTACATTTCTGGGTTTTGGCTTACTTAGATTATACTACGCCTTTAGACGTTTCGTAATTTAGTACCTATCATGTTCCGTACCTTTGGGTCATGACACCAGCGGGTCATGTGAATGGCGCGTAGGCGCTGAGCGCCAGCGGATCACGCGCCCTACACGTGAGCGCTGGGTGCCCGCGGAAAAAGGGGCTTAGCTCCTGTACTAGGAGTTGTACTCTCGATTGACTTTTGGAGTTAAACTCCTAAAAAAAGGGAAGAGGGGTTTAGCCTCTGCACAGGGAGTTGTACTTCCCGATTGACTTTTGGAATTAAACTTCTAAAAAAGGGATTTATTATTATTATTATTATTTATGTGGAGTTAAACTCCTAAGAGATTTTCGGAGATGATGAAAGGGGACCCATTTCTTCTCCCTTGAGCCCTGATTTTCTCTTGAGGTTTGGATCTTCCCAAAGTGGGATTTTTGGAAATGGGTCTCCTTCTTCCTCCTCTCTATTGACTATCTTGGAGAAAAAGGGGGGTGAGACTTAAAAATCTCTCTTTTTAGAGATCTGATGGAAGATCTGAGCTCACCTTTGTGGGTTTTATGGTGAAAAACTATTCCTTTTTGGGAAAACAAGAGTGAAACTCTTGATTTAATTCAAGAAAAAGGAAGAAAGTTTAGAATCTTGAGGAAGGAGAAAGAGGCATAGAACCCTAGACTTTTTTGAGAGAATGAAAAAGTTCTTGTTGATTTTTTCATCATGTTTGCCTTTATAGACTATACACTTTTCATATAGCCCCTTGGGCTTTACTAAATGGCACTTGTGCCACCCCATGCCTTATTTCTTTTTGCACATAAGCCATGGGGTTTACAAAATTTTGACTTTCTACCCATTTTTCATACATTTATTTTTAAAAAATTACATTGAACTATTTTATTGCTTCATTCTTGGCATGGAGCCGACCTCTTCCATGCTTGGTCTTGATTTGGGCTTGGACCCACTTCGCTTGAGCTTAGGCTCGCTTGGCTGGGGGTTGACTGACTTTGACTTGGTCAACCGGGGTGTAATTTTTGACCCCAACAGACGCTTTACATCTGCCCAGTATTTCTGTCGGTCTTGGGCTATGCGCATATTTTCCCTGATCATGCAAACTACATCCACAATTGCTACGATCATCTCTAGTCTAAGGAGTTCACGATCTCCAACGTCGTCCCAACTCAGCGGGGAACGACACTTCCGTCCATAGAGTGTTGTAAATGGTGTCATCCTAATGCTTGCCTGGTAGCTGTTGTTATATGAAAACTCCACAAGGTGTAGGTGATTTTCCCACGAACCTCTGAAGTCTAACATATAAGCTCTCAACATGTCTTCCAGGTCTGAATTGTTCGCTCAGACTGTCCGTCTATTTGTGGATGGTACGCCATGCTGAAATTCAGATTCGTTCCCAGGATAGCTTGCAGACTCTGCCAAAACTCTGATCGGAATCTCGTATCACGATCGGAGACGATGCAAACAAGTACTCCATGTAATCTCACGATCTCTTGCATAAGTTTATGGGTATCAAGACAAGTATGGTACATCTTGAAGGTTTAAATCTTACTTTAGATTTATACTCACCTCCATGTACTTCCATGCTAACGTCTCGGTTGACTGGCCAACTCGGAATGGAATAAAATGAGCCGACTTGGTGAGTCAGTCCATAATAACCCAAATCGCGTCGTTACCCTTCATGCTACGAGGGAGAGCGGTCACGAAGTCCATGGTAATGTGCCACCATTTCCATTCTAGGATTAGTAACGGCTGAAGTAGACCAATGGTTCTGTGATGTTCATCCTTCACTTGCTGACATACTAGACACTTTGCTACGCTTCTTGCTGCTTCTCGCTTCATTCCATACCACCAGTAATGTTGTCGTAGATCCTTGTACATCTTTGTGCCGCCGGAGTGTACAGAATAAGGAGAGCTGTGACCTTTAATCAACTCTTCTCGATCAGAGCCAACTGGTACACATAAACGGCTTTTATATCATAAGGATCCATTATTAGTTCGTAGTCCACTTTCTATTTGTTCTCGAATCCTTTGTATCTTGGCATCATTTGCTTGAGCTGCCTTGATCTAATTTACAAGAGTGGACTGGATGTGTAAGTTTATCAAATATGAAGTGTTACCTGCAACAACACTTCGATCTCCAATCCATACAATTCTTGCTGTAGCTTCCACTGAGCGGTGGGGTTCATTGCTAATGGCTGGAGACTAAGTGCATCAGGAACTACATTCACCTTCTCAAGATGATACTGTAGGTTGATAACGAAGTCTGCCATGAGTTCTAGCTATCTTCTCTGCCACATGTTGAGTTCCTTCTGAGTAAATACATACTTTAGATTTTTGTGGTCAGTGTATATATTCACTCGCTCTCCCATTAAGTAGTGACGCCAAATCTTGAGGGCCAAGATGACGGCTGCCAATTCTAGATCATGTGTTGGATAGTTGTGTTCATGAACTTTTAACTGCCTTGATGTAAAAGCCACAGCTTTTCCATGCTGATGTAGAACACAACCTAATCTTTTATCGGATGTATCATAATGCACATCGAATCTACCAGATTGATCCGGTATTACAAGAATAGGTGCAGAGATTTACCTCAACTTGAGTTCTACAAAATCCTTCCCACATGCTTCTGACCACACGAATACTTCGTCATTACGTGTGAGCTTGGTCAGGGGTGCTGCGGTCTTTGAGAATCCTTCGATGAAGCGCCGGTAGTATCCTGCTAAGCCCAAGAAACTTCTTATATCTTTCACCGTCTTTGGTGTCGGCTACTAACTGACAGCTGACACCTTAGCTGGATCCACCAAGATTCTTTCGCCTGAAATGATATGTCCGAGAAATCCGACTTGATCTAGCCAAAATTCACACTTGCTGTACTTGGTGTAGAGTTGGTGTTGTCATAATGTCTCCAGAACAATGCGTAAGTGCTCGGCGTGTTCTTTCCGATTCTTTGAATATATCAGGATGTCGTCGATGAAGATCACAACAAACCTGTCTAAGTACTTTCGGAAAACTTGGTTCATCAGGTTCATAAAGATGGCAGGTGCATTGGTCACTCCAATAGCATTACGAAATATTCATAATGGCCATAACGAGTCCTAAACGCCGTCTTCAGAATGTCAGACTCTTTGACTTTCACCTGATGATATCCTGAACGAAGATCTAGCTTTAAAAAGACACAAAATCCACTTAACTGATCGAAAATGTATCGATGCGCGGTAATGGATACTTGTTCTTAATTGTCACTTCTCTCAGAGCTCGATAATCCACACATCCTATAGGAACCTTTCTGTTGGGGTCAAAAATTATACCCCGGTTGACCAAGTCAAAGTCAAAGTCAACCCAAAGCCAGGTGGGACTAAGCCCAGGTTAAGACCGAGCATAGAAGGGACCGGTCCCATGACAAAAAGAATGAAGCCATAAATTAGTTTAATGTAATTTTGTAGAAATAAATGTATGGAATATGGGAAAAAAGCCAAAATTTTGTAAATCCTATGGCTTATGTGAATAAAGAAATAAGCACATAAGGCATGGGGTGGCACAAGTGCCGTATGGAAAAGCCTGAGGGGCTATATGTAAAGTGTGTAGCCTATAAAAGACAAACATGATGAAAAAAATCAAAAAAAAAAACTTTCATTCTCCTAAAAATTCTAAGGTTTGTGCCTCCATCTTCTCTTTTTCAAGTTTTTTTCTCTTCATCTTCATTTCTAATTAAATCAAGAGCTTAGCTCACTTTTTCTCAAAATTAAATAAAGTTTCACCATAAAACCCTTGAAGGGGAGTTCAGATCTCCCATCAAATCCCTAAAAGAGATTTTTTTAACCTCTCCTCCCTTTTCCCCTAAGAACCAGCAAAAAGAGAAGAGGAGGAGGAAGACCCATCTCTAAAAATCCTATTTTGGGAGGATCTAAGGCTCAAGGGAGAAGAAAGGGTCCCCTTTGATCATCTCCGAAGATTTTTAAGGAGTTCAACTCCAAAATCCAAATTTTCAAAGGAGTTTAACGCTAAATTCAGATCTTTTAGGAGTTTAACTCCAACTCCAAATCATTTGGGAGTTTAACTCCAAATCTATACCTAATTCCTGTTTAGGAATTCAATTCCAAAACCCATCAGGAGTTCAACTCTAGCCCAGGGGCTAAGCCCCTTTCTCCGCTGGTGTTTCCAGCGGTCGTGTGCCGCGCTGACGCCCAGCGCCTACGTGCACGACACGTGACCTACGGGCGCCCAACGCCCATACGTTGGGCATGTGACCCACGGGCGCCCATGTGCTGGGCACGTGACCTGCAGGAGCCCACGTCCGGGCATGTGACCCACGGGCGCCCAACGCCCACACGCCTAGCACGTGACTTACGGGCACCCAGCGCCCACGCGCCACTCACGTGTCCTTAGGACGCCCCTCACCCCGCTTTTCCCTCATGCTCCACACTCAACACATGTCCCCCGTTAGAAATTTCTAACGGGACGCTGCCCTGCACCCCGTAATGGGGCTGCTAGCCCCCTTGACCCCCAGCCCGCTATTTGGATAGCGGGACCCCCATAAACTCTGCGTAGCCCTCAATATGTCTAAGTCCTCTTCAAAACACAATGTACGCACACCGTACATTGAGTTCGCATGACCAGTTTTACCTGTCAATCGAAGGTGCCCTCACTCCAAAAAGTAGGGGTAATTAACGGCAGTTTAGTCCATAGCTGTCGGAGATTCAGATCCCCACGATCAATAAACCCCAGCTTACTCCATGCAGGGGGAATCTATAATACACCCGAAAAGTGACGAATATTTCCCATCTCAATGAGGTGACGAAAAACACCCTGCACTTCCTTCTTCTTCACTAGTAATACCAGAGATCCCCAACTTGAAGTACTGGGTTGGATCCAATCTTTCTTCAGTAGTTCTTCTAACTGAATACGGATCTCCTTCAATCCCTCCGGACTTAATCGGTATGGATTTTTTATTACAGGTTGTGCACCAGGTTGTAAACCAATACTAAATTCAAGAGCTCGATCAGGAGGCAAATCTAATATGTCTTCAGGGAACACATCCTCAAACTCTCAAAGTACCTCAGGTTTTTCTTCTTCAGCTGGTAGAGGGAACACTTCCGCATTCTTCGGTTTAGCACAGTAGCTTCCTGGTTTCAAGGTTCTGTCTCCACTTTTGAAATAGAAAACTGGATGATATGGTATCTCAAATACTACTCTCCTTTGATGGCGGTCAATGGTAGCATAAAATACTCCCAATCAATCCATTCCTAACACAACATCAAAATTTGGTATGTCCGGTACTTTAAAATTTGCGTAGAATTCTCAACCGCAAACTACAACTGGACACTGATCATATCCCAAAGTTTCCTTCAAGACTCCATTCCCAGAACTGACATTCCAGCTTGAAATGAGTGGCTTCACTGGAATCGTGTGCGTTCTCACGAATCGTTGTGACATGAAGCAGTGTGAAGCTCCAGTCTCAAAAAGTGCAAGTGCAGGAAGGGTGGCTACTAGTATAGTACCTAAGTTATATGAGGTTGTGTTTAGATATTAGGAAAGTATAACGATGCATAAGAATCGAAAGGTTGAAAGGATAGGAGAATTTACCGGTGATGACTTGTCCTGTGGCTTCGGCCTCCTCGACCATCATTGTAAAATCCTATCATCTCGGCACATTCCTCCTTGCCAGAGGCACATTCCTCTGCCCTTGAGGTATGTTTCTCTGTGCCTGATGGAATTGACGCTGAGGTTGTGCAGGTGGTCCATGTGGAGCTGGTGCAGGAAGAGCTAAGCGAGGTGCAGGTGCCTGAATGGCTGGCCTTTATGGAGCTGGAATTGCGGGTCTGGGTGCTGATGCTGTGATACGACGATATGGGTTTGCTCCTATAGTGTGAGTAGATGTGCCACAAATCAAACAGAGGCTATTTGCACGCCTGCAGTCCTTCCCCAAGTATCCAATTCTTTTGCAGAAGAAACAGAAATCTGGACTGGACTGGTTAAACGATCCTCTTGGCCTCTAGGTAGCAGGGCATTTGATTTCAGCTGCTTAAGGTTTACCCTTCTTTTTGACCACAGTTTCATAACGGCATGCTGCCTTCAGTGCGAGTTTATGAGTTGGATAGTTGCCTGTGGCTAAAACCGCTTGAATCTCTGGGTATAAGCCTTGTTGGAATCTTCTAGCCCGAATCTCATCGGTCGGGATCAAGTGTGCCGCGAACCTGATACGATGTTGATGTCAGGATAGAGATGTGTTTTACGGAATAAATTTTGATACGAATTGTTTACCTGCTAAGCATGATGAATTCAGCATCATATTCATCCACTGATTTTACCCATATGGAGCCTTGTTGCGGATGGATGAACTGTTGTTCCATATCAAAACGAGCAGTCTCAGGGAAAAACTTCGCATCGAATAGATCGCGGAATGTCTTCCACTCTATTGGTTGTGTGAGACGGCTTTCCTCGGCTTTCCACGAGACTCTTGCATTTTCGGTGAGCTGGAGCTTGGCCACACGAACCCAAGCTAGGTCTGGTACCTGTGCTGTTGCAAGGTCATCCTCGATACTTTGGGCCCATTCCTCAGCCTCAAGAGGACTCTCTTTCCTTGAAAATTTCTTAGGGTTCAACATCCGAAATTGCTTTACTCCAGGTGCTTCGGCTTCAAGACGGTTCATGAGAATAGCAGTCTGCTGCTACTGGCCCTCTAGAAGACTTTTGATGGCGTTTAGAAGCACCGTCCGTTCATTGATCGGAGCAGCAACGGTAGGGGGAGATGGTATAGTAGGTGGTGGTGTGTTGCTATTTACGTTGGTGCTGGTGTTATTGGGAGAATCCATTATCTTGATAGAAAAGGAAAGTTTAGAATAGACTCAAGAAATTTGAAATGCAAGGAATGTATAGTTGCTGATTTTTATAATTCTTGTGATATATTTCTTAAGACTTCATGCAGAACTGACCTGTATGGGCCACCAACAAAACTTGTCATGCCCTGCTTCCCAGTAGACGGAAACGGTGGTGTGACAAGCCCGCAACGTATTACTATGAAAATACGTTGAGCAATATAATAATGAGGAAGAATGACAAGAGTAATAAAATGAAACAACAACTTTATTTACATTCAACTTTACATACAACTATCTAAAAATAAAAGATACAATAATAATGTAAATGCCTAAACAATGGCATAATGAAAGTAAGTACAGGTAGTAAGAAGCAAGTAGTCTGGCTGAGTAGTAAACTGGTCCAAGTCCTCCTGACTCGGGTCTATGTCCTAAGAGTTCGATCCTCCTGACGAACATCCAAAGAAAGAAAACAGAGAGGAATGTCATCAGCAAACTAGCGCTCGGTAAGTCCCAAAGGAAGTAAGAGAAGATAGTATATAATGTGAATAGAAATCAAATGACATTGGGCGGTAAAGTTGTATATAATCATTCACGGGTATAAGATAGTTATTCTAGCGTGGTTATTTATAGTTTGATAAAGAAAGTATTCATGTATACGAGAGGAGTCTATCTTACCCTGTGGACTATGGTAACATGTATACAAGGCCTCGTCATAACCCATGGGACAACGGCACGTGAATTCATGTAGGTGTTTTTTAAAGTGACCTCTCGTGCCACGATATACTTTCGGTACCAATCTATCCCTTTATCCCCGCATATTGTATTGTATAGATTAAGATTACAGGTCTTGGCTGAATCCATGGATATAAAATGTACAGGTTCATGTTCAAGATGTACTCATGTGTTCTGGTACTTATGTCAAGTTCATGTCAAGTCATAACCATGGTTCGGTCAAGTCAAGTCGAGTATTAAAGTTTGAGTTTGATATTTGAATTCGAGTGTTCAGGTTCATGATCAAGTATTCAAGTTCGTGTTTGATTTTGGATTCTGGTTTGAGTTTGGATTCAGGTTGAAGTCAAAATTTTATAAAAGGATTTAGTTCTTGAAATTTCTTAAATTTGGGAGTAATCGGCAACTGTTGCACATGGACGGCAGGATTTATGTCTTTTTCCAAGACAATTACCATTGATAACTTCGTTAAGTTGTCTAACCTGAACAGGCAAGCACTCACTTTCTCCGGCTTTCTAGAGCTCAAGAGAAATGATACCGCTTAAACCTATATTAATCTAGAGTCCTTAAAATATTGTTTGCATATCTCGAGGGGGTTTTATAAAAAATACTTTAATATAGTTTAAAAATAAATATCGAGGGTGATTTATAATATTTATGGTTTTCATGAACATATATTTTAATTGTTGGGGTGTTTTAGTGATAAAAACCTAGATTTTAAAAGTTTATGGTATTTTTATGAAAACGATCTCTTTTGGAAACTTGATGGTATTTTTCATTTAACTTTAACCTTTCATTTGAAAATATGATTTTCACAATTTGTTTTACTGAAAATATGGTTTCATAATTATATATAATTTTCCAAAATTTAGTCTTGTTTAGAAAATTCGTATTTCTTGAAAACCATACTTTTATTTCCTTTCGATACGGAATTCTCCGTGAGGAGCTCTGCATCTCACTCTATTATCCAAAGGATGTGTGATAACCCGCACCATCCATAAACGGGTCTCCTAATGAGGGTTGTAGAGACGCAATTGCCAAGGATTTAAAAATATCGATAAAAACGTATTTTTTTTTATAAAAGTGATGGTATTTATTTGAAAAACGTATTCTCTTAAATTAACCATAAATCTAAATCTCGTGTTATGAATCAAAAGTGTGTGTGTGGGGTAGGTCTTTACCCTATGAATGTTCTATAAGTACATATGCTAGTTATCGATAATACGGTTATATTAAAGCTCGGGGTATTTTTATGTAAAAGTTCGTTATAGGAGTATTTCACTTGAATTTCTAATTACATGAAAAGGTAAAGATTTGAACATGTCAAGATGATATTTAGAACTTTAAAATGAACATTTAACCTTGGTGAAGGTAACAAAAGTTATTTATAATAAAAGTTAACGAGATAACTCCACTTGCCGATATTGTTTTATAGATTGGAATTTTTTTCGAGATTCAATGAAAGAGAGGAAAGGACTTACCAGTTGAGTAGTACTAGGAAGAGGGTAAAGAAGGGATAGGAGGCTCCGTGGCGTCGCGGTAGCTCCCGAAACAACTTCGATCTTCAACGAAAGAGACTTGATCACTAACTCTTCTTTGACTAGTCTTAACTCCACTTGTGCTTAGAGAGTTTTGAAGAGTTTTGATAGAATTTCAGAATATGGGAGATCTAGAAAAGTGGTATAGTATTTATAGTGAAGAATTTAGGATTTTGGAATTAGAAATTGGATTAAAAGAATTAAAATTGGTGTTAAATGATGAATTGAATGGTCACTGTTTAACTGCAAGGAAATCAAACAGTGTAGGGGAATAGATTGGAGTCGAAAGGACTTGTATGCAAAGCACGGAGTGATTTGGACCAGATTGGACTGTCGGTAGCGACCAATATGGGGAAACAGGCGGTCGGATTTCGATGGATTGCCTCGAGATTCGTGCCACGTGCCTTTAATCAGTGTTTACTCCTCACTGCGCCTGTTTGATTTTTCTAAAACTTTTCGTTTCTCCGTGAATTGTACGTGTAACTCTTGGTCTTCCGAAAAATTAAAAAGAAAAATCTTTAAAAATAATTATGACTGATGGGATTCGAACACACAGGCTACGTCACAGTAATGTAGAGGCTTTACCGGTGAGCTACAAGTTGCTTCTTGCTTTTATTGAACAAAAATAACTTATAACTCCACAACAAGCTGAAATACCCTTTTCTATACATTTAAGCAAGTAATTCTGTACAGAGATTTCAGAGTCGTTACACAGTGGAAACAATGTATGCAGATAATCAGTGTATCAACACGCAATGCAATATATGATCTTTGTCCCTATTGGTCGCTAGGTCAATTTGAAATCGAATTGTGAAAAATAGTGATCATGTTTAACGAGGGTCTCGTGCGTACCCGAGATTATGGCCTATTGTTGCCCGGGACATAACCCTGTCAGCCGGACCGCTAAGTCCATAACCTAAAATATATATAAAAGTCGTTCAAATGATCATCCTTTAAATCGCTAAACCTCGCTAAATACCAGTTACATTCCACTTCGATTTCCTCTTTTTCCCCAGGTTTCAATAACTATATGTATGGGGCTAGTTGTGTGCAAGTACACACCAATAACCCGGTTTTATTCACTTTTCACTGCACTGTTCACTTTCACGAATCATTCGCTTTTCACTGGTGTGCTTGACACAACTAATCCAATACCGCTCATGTTCGACAATACAATAATCGCTAAGAATTAATAAGAACGCTCTCTATCGCTAAAAGTGTCATGGTCGGGTAAGTATATGAATTATGCCACTAATCAAGTCATGTGCAATATGAATCATTGTGCGCCTTAACAGTTCATAAAATCATATTAAATCGTACGATCGTAATTAAACAAAATGATACAAAATGGGTAGAAAGTAAACTAAAACAAAAATCCAACAAATTTTTTTTGGTCAATCGGGTTTACGGTTTGCGAGTTACGGTCGTTCCCTTTTAATGGTTCACTGCTGGAAATCCAGTTTCTGAACCGAAGATCAATTTTGTAACACGTTTTACTCCCTGTCGGGATCATAATTAGGTGATGCTACAGTTCACTATTTGTAAGGATATGAGTTAACTTTATATCACAGAAGACGGATCAACAATAATCATCTTAGTTTAGGATTTATGATCAGTTTACTGATGAATGTGTAAACTGAATTTGCAGAAATCTACCGTACACACCAATAGTTTAAAATATATTATAAATATCAAACAACACTGGAATGCAATGAGACTTGTACCATTAGAAATATAATTCAATTCTCTATGCTTCTATATATGGTTCCGTACTCTTTCATATTTAAACAAGGTGACACCGGTGTTTTGAAACTGATAAAAGTAAACGATTCTGCTCCGTACTGCAGTCTAGAGCCAAGATACTCATCTGTTTTCGCTATCAAAATGACATTCTACCCAGCAACTATTTCCACAAATTTAAAGATTAAATAGTCCTCTTCGTAACGAGCCCAAGCATGCCACGATCCGTGTCACACCCTGCTTCCAAAGGTATAGAAACAGTGACATGCAAAGGTCTGCAACCTAACTGTGTCGAGAGTGGTCTTTCTCTATACAGTTACTTTAAGCTATAAATATACCGTGCAGGCGATATACCAAAACTGATAATAAAAGCAGAAGCATTTATTTCCATTAACTAAAATTATTACATCCCAAAGTACTGAAAACAACTAAATGATTTGATTACATTGATGAAAAGAAATCAAGCCTTAAACAGATGGGCAATAAAAGAGCTATCCTAATACTCTTGGATCAAATTCGTGTGTGGGCTCCATTCCATCGTCTCTTTCTTCATTAATCTCATCCTTATCTAACGATCATTCTAAGGATAGAGAAAAGGAAAGTAAGTCCGTCAGCGAGTTACATCCGGATAGGATTTTCTCAACAGAAAATAATGGTAAAGAGAACATGTGTGTATAATGTATGATGTCATATGTGTATAGAGGTATGATATATGTATTGTAGACATCAGGTAAAGTATGGTATACCACGTAAGGTAACTACAGGTAATATGTTCGTTTAGTTTGTTAGACAAGCGTAACGGGTTCTCGAGATTATTTTTTTCTAACCACGGAACAACGGTTTGGGAAAGTGAAATGTAGTGTTCCACTTTTCCGGATCTGATCGAGTAATAAGGGAATCCGAGTCCGTATACTACCTTGTCTAATCAAACTATCAAGTCCCGTTTTATTCAGTGCAAAAATTTTGCGAATTAGAGTTACTGCGTATATCATCTAGGCATGGAATGTCATTTGTCCATATTGGAACTGTTCATATCATTCGCCCGAATATCAGGATTGGTAGTCGTCCAAATTAGGACTGCTCAATTTATTCGTAGTAGTCGTCCATGTTGGGACTGTTCACCCTGCCTGCAGGTATCTTCATTTGTAATAGTATTCCATACCTAGATTTGCGCATTTTAACCCTAACCGTATTGTAGGTCATGTCGTGTGATGTATCAAAAGTTAGATTTAAGTAGATGATATCTCAGTCGATATGGACTTCTACAGTCGTGGGTTATATCTCGTTCCATTATAGTTTGTAAGGTAAACATAGTATTTTATAAAACCTTAGTTTATAATGGACTATGATATTTTATCGTAATTATTGTTTATATAAAAACAATGGTATTTTTAGGGCAAAATATTGTTTTATGAAGTGCCATGGTATTTTAGGGTAAAGATTGTGACGCTTTAATAAGAATAACCCTTTATAAAAGAGTATGGTATTTATATAGTATATTAACGTATATTATCTTTTATTATAAAGGTTGTGATATTTTAATAAAAGAATTTCGTTTATTAAAAGGTAAGGGTATTTTAGTGAAATTCTAAAAATTTCACTTTCGAAATTAGGGGTATTTTTGGTAAGGTTTCACTTCTTAAAAGTATTTAGTAAAAATTTAGTTTTAGGATTATTATTGATTTTTACAAGAAAACTCTAGTTTTTAAAAGTTCAGGGTATTTTAATAAAACTAATTACTCTACCAAGTTCATGGTATTTTCATAAAAATTATGATTCAGAAAAATTCGTGGTATTTTAATAAAAATATCACTTGGAAAGATTTAGGGTATTTTAAGGAAAATACTATTTTTCCAAAGTTCGTGGTATTATAATGAAAATATAAATTCTTAGGTGTTGATGGTATTTTTGTGAAATACCCATTTTAGTGAAAATGTGTTTTTACATGTTTACCATCAATTTTATTTTAAAATAACCAATATATAAAAATTTACTATAATTTTTCCATGTTTTAATAATTAAGGAAATAATTATCGATAACCTTTATTTAATACCGTAAAATAATTACATGTATTCCTGTACAAGTTGTCCTGGTCATGATAGTCGCTTTACGACTTAGTTTCATATATACAAGCATGAATTTGGGGTTGTCCGTTATCCCGTGATTTTATCGTGAAGGATAACCGCTAAAAGTTCATTATTTTATTATGATTTAATATCGTTTTTAATCGTCAAAACCTGTATAATAGATAATCTAGTTAAAATATCATAATTAGATCATAATTTTTTTTTTACAGATAGGATTTCCATAATGAAGATAACATAGGGTCAAGTGTTGATAGATCCTACCTGAAATGAGCTGGGAAAATGAAAGTCGGTAAGCGTCGGTTTGTACGAGAACAGGTATATCTTGAAGTCGAGAATTTTTTTGCCTCTAAGACTTGATCCAGAGTGTAAAAGACTAAAATAGGAAGCTTTGGAAATATTTTGAGATTTTTTTGTCAAATAGATATTTTTGGGGGGATTTTAGAAGCCAAGGGGTCTATTTATAGGATTTTCGGGATTAAAAAATCCCTATTTTTCTACCCCGGCTATAGGAGCCACTCCCACGAGCCGACCAAATCCGGACCTTAGCTCGACCAGATCTAATGACTCTCATCATGATGCTGGTGAGATGGCGCGGGCCCCGGCTCAAGTTGGCGCAGGCGATCCTCTCAGATCAAAGGCGCCTATATTTTTATTTTTATTTCCTTTTTCTTTTATTTAAAACTGTCAGCAGAATCTGGAGCGTTGATTTCCAGATCAGACGGTCCAGATTCATTCCCACTCTTAAAATTAAATAAATTTTGTTTTTAATATTTAAAAAAGTTTTAAAATTTGTTTTTTTGTTATTTAAAAATGTTATAAAAATCTAGGAAAATTATAGGAAATGTATTTTGATGTTTTCTATCCTTTGCAACCAAATTTGGTCCAAAATAGCTTCTCTTGTCGGTTTTAAAAACTTTTCTCTTCGATAAAAAATCCATTTAAATTCTTAAAAATTTCCAAAAATTCCTAAAAATCATATTAATTCATTTTAATCATGGAAAAATATTTTTAAAGTGGTTTCTACCAATAGAAGCAGTAAAATAATTGTTTTGATCTCGAGAAAAATTATAAAACGTTTTTATTACGTATCTAGACTACACGGCCGTTACAATTTACCCTCCTTGAAATAAATTCGTTCTCGAAATTCTTGAGGTAAAACAAAGGGTAGTTACATAGAAAAAATTACAAATAGATGGGGATAAAGTTCCCTCATCTCATTTTCTCTCTCCCATGTGGATTCGTCCGGAGAGTCTTTCCTCCACATAACTCTAACTAGCTGGACCATCTTGTCCCTCAATGTCTTCTCCTTCCAATCTAGGATCTCGACTGGTTGTTGTTCGTAGGTTAGGTCAGCCCCTTTTGTGATTTCAGAATGATCCAAAACGTGATTGGGGTCACTAACATACCTCCTTAATTGCGAGATATGAAAAACATCGTGCATGCCCTCCAAAGAAGGTGGTAAGGCTAGGCGATACGCAACCTCCATAACTCGTTCAAGGATGTCAAATGGGCCGATGAATCGCGGACTGAGCTTTCCTCGCTTCCCGAAATGTATCGCTCCGCGATTCGGTGAGATCTTCAGGAACACATGTTCACCTAGTTGAAATTCTAGGTGCCTTCTTTTTGCATCTGCCCAGTGTTTCTGTCGATCCTGAGCTATACGTAGCTGTTCCTTGATGGTTCTCACCACTCCCATGGTCTCGAAAATCATCTGTGGTTCAAAAAGTTCTCGATCTCCAATGTCATCTCAGCTCAATGGAGACCTGCACTTCCTCCCATATAATGCCGTGAAAGGCGCCATACCGATACTTGCCTGGTAGCTGTTATTATACGCGAACTCTATCAATGCAAGTGGTCCTTTTAAGATCCCTTAAAATCCAATATACAGGCTCGGAGCATATCTTCGAGAATCTGAATAACTCTCTCGGATTGGCCATCGGTTTGGGGGTGATAAGTTGTACTGAAACTCAGGTTCGTGCCAAAGCTCTCCTGCAGACTCTGCCAGAAATGAGATTGAAAACATGTGTCTCGATCAGAAATGATGCATACAGGTTGTCACGCCCCGCTTCCCAAAATACGGAATACGAGAGGTAGACAAGGCCAGCCATACTCCTACGGTCAGGGAAATGTCCTGCCGTAGTCACACTTCGGCTTCTAGTTTTTCATGGTAAACAGTAAATAATGCGCAGGTAATGAGAAATGCAGTAACTGGAACAAAACAGTAAAATGAACTGACCTGATGGGCAACAAAAGATATAACTCTGGATAGCTAAACAAGATGTCCGTGAAGTGCATCTGGTTCTGGTCCAAGCTAAATCTTCTCCTCACACTGAGCATGCATACTCAGGTCATCAGAGCGACACAATAGCAATATAATATATATAAAAATCATGTGACAATTCTAACAGTGATAATAGGTATATATAACAGTAGATCAATGGCAGTATGGATATGAACATGCAGTAATCAATGCAGCGGAACAGTAAAAGCAGTAGAATGATATGCCACGTATGTCAACACGGTATGTATGTATAACGATGCCAGTATCCCTATCAGTCTCTAAGTCTCACTGTACAGGTCACTAAGCCTATCGTCAGTCCAAGTGTGAGAGTCAACCACTCGCGAGTGTCCTCCACCCAAGGGTAGAACCCAAGGGCAAGGGACCACGGGCCCAACATGTATATCACGGTAATAATCATGTACCCTGTAAATCTCCATATATCTCCCTAAATATATAAGCCGACATGGGACTCCCGAGATTCTGTTGAACTCACACCCAAACTACCCCACACCCCGTAGTCTACATCAAACGCTAACCATAACCTTAAATACCAATCGGTCTGTGACAAGTCTGCGCGAGAACTGGAGGCAGGGCCTCCATCAAGCACATCCCGACTAATACCTAAGATAAATGGCAGTGTCTGGTGCCTTATCTGTGACACCCGTGCAAGAGCTTTCATAAGTGTCCCATACCACTTATAGTCACACGTACACGCGTCTCACAGACGTCGACAATGCAATAGAATAATAAGGTTCACTGATTGTGTACAAGTACGTATCACTTTCACTTATTCACTGATACACGAACACTGACGTACTTGCCACAATCATCACTAATACCTAACACTGGGTAATGCACGTTATCACTAGGTTATCAATGCAGTGACATGTGTATGATATGATGCGTAAACAGGATGTAAAGCATGATTAAGGTGTCATAAAAACAGTATTCTATCACTTGCACGATTTATCATGAATCGTACGTGTACAATTTAGCAAAAATATAAGCAGGTAATAATTAGTGTGTTCAGTTATCTATCCAGCGAATTTGGTTTCATGCCAATCGGGTTCCAGGATCACTAATTATAGCCATTTCATTTTAAGCGTTCACGGCTGGAAATCCGGTTTCAGAATCGGAAGTCCGTTTCGCAACGCATTTTAATCCCAGTTGGGATCAGATTTTAGTGACGCTACAGTTGGATGAAATCTAGGGTTTTCAGTAAGGTTTTCAACGCAATAGACGGATCTTCAATCGCATCTACACGTCAGGAGTTATACACTGTCTAACATTAATATGTCATCTCAGAATCTGTTCTGGACTGTTATACGTCCACATCTATTAAATTGCAGATTAAATATCAAACGATAACGAAACAGGATGAAACCAATTGTGTTGTCTAGCTAACAGATTCACCTATAATAAACAGTGGAGTTCTTCAACCTACGAGTTAAGGAAACAGGGTGGTCTTCATTACGGGACAGTAAACAACAACTGGAGTCGCTCTGGACTGCAGTCCAGAGTCGCACTCCGATCCAAATATTGTCACGGTTTATGTACAGAAACAATTATAAATTTATATAGGGTTATAGTTAGTCGAGTCAGATTCTATTTAAGCCCTCGAACGCATCATTCCAGTGTATACATAATTTATAGTGATTTTAACGGTTTTCAGGCACAAGAAAATTCCGGTTTTACGAGTAAACTTGAGGGTAGTTGTTTTAGTCGTTAACGGTCATATTTTCCAGTGAAATTTGCACAAGGTATTCATCACAACCAGGGCCAATACAGACAATCTAATTCCGTCAAAATAGACAAGTATTTTCACTGGGAACACATATCGAACAGGTATGGCACATAATTGATCTAAAATTGTAACTTTATGATCTATGTAATTAAAGATTGTAATTTGAGTATATAGCATGTAAGCAAGTAAAATACTTGCCTGGACACGTGTTGACGATAATACTGCAGTGGTATCCGCACGATCGCGCCACGAACGCAGCACCGGCTTGGTCCTTTGGAATCCGACAATTTCACTCGATCTAGCTGCTCTTCGTGCCCTCCTTTTCTTCACTGCTTCACGTTGTTCCTTGTTTTGATGTGAGGGAGGGTGAGACGCTGATAAAGGGAGAGAGAAATTTAGAGAGAGAGGAAGAGAAAATTAGAGAGGGGGAGGGAGAGAGAGAGAGAGAGAGATGTAGAGATTGAGAGAGAGGGAATTAGAGAGAGGGGGAATAGAATGAATGAGAATTAAGTGGTGATTAATAGGATTTTAAAAGGGATTATTGGGGGAAATTAATTGGGATTAAAGAGGCATTAATTTGGTGGTTTAATAGGAATTTATAGAGGAGATTTGGGTTTGGATTTGAAGGGATTTAAAAGAAATGAGGTGAGATAATTGTTATTTTAATGGGCTGGGGAGGGAAAAATGGGCTCGGGCCAATGGATAAAATAGTAGGGAAAAAGAAAGGGTCCGGGCTTGGGATTTTAAGTGAATGAGAAAAGGATTAGAGGAGTGGGCTGGCTCTGGGCTTGGGGAAAGTAACGGCTGGGCTAAAATTGAAAAAGAAAGGGGATAATAAAAGAGGAAGGGAATGAGGGTTTGGGTTAGGGAAAATTAAAAGATATGAGATTAGATTAGGATTTGGGTTTTTAGAATAATACAAATAATAATTATAAAATAAATGAATTTTGAGAGTGACAAAAATACGGATATTGGTATTCAAAAGAACTGGGTATTACATCATACCACCGTTACAAAAATTTCGTTCTCGAAATTTAAAATAAACGATAAGTTATAAAATCATAAGCGAAAGGTACTATATCGCAAACTAACACATAATGATTTACTTGAAATAGGTGGATGAAGAAATTTGAAGGTTTATATATGTATACAAATAATACAACTAAAAGAATAGGTCTAAATAAGTATAAGGTAGAAATCAATTATGAGGGAAACCCATATGTACAAAAATAGAATAGCAGTAATGAATAATAACCTTCGAGGCGTGCTGGATAAAATCGAAATCCTAAACATGTGCACACCTCGCTTATCAAAGGTAGCGCAACTAAAATAATAAGTATAAGGCATAACCATTTATAATAGTAACCATAAGCACAATACCCGGAAATAAAGTAACAACAATAAAATAATGAAGGAATTGTCGATAGGTTAAAACATTTTAGAATAACGTATCAATCAACCAATTTTAACATAACCTTGAAAACCACATGGTGAAAATGAGAAACATAGCACAAAATAATAGGCGCAATATATGGTTGCGCTACCGAGAAATGGGAAGAATAGTAGTGTACTAAAAATGCATAAAACGGAAGTAGTCAATATTACGCACTTTTCGATAAATACAAAATAACGAAAACTAAATTTTCGAATGACGATGCCCTTAAATGTAACTAGGATAACAGGAAATGGCACAAAAATGTATAGGCTAGCTAGGGTAGGGATTACAATGGAGTATGGCTCACTCAAAAGGTCGGAGTGTGACGGCTTTAGACTGGAGGTCGAAGAGGTTGGGGTCGGGTCATCCCAGGGTGCAAGGATGAACAGTCAGGGATCTCAGGAGGAAATAAATGTATAGGGGAAACAGCCAAGCATCATGTGAACTAAGAAGATCAACAGATTAGCGAACTCAGCCAATTTTATTTCATTCCAGAAAATTCGAAACAAAGCACTCTCGAAAAGTAACAGATGGCCTTAAACTATATATAGGTTTATTTGGCCAGCAAGGACAACAGCTAAAAAAAATCCCGTCAGTCGCGGTTGTGGAGGTTCAGCAGGTTGCGGTAGGCTCGCGCGCTCAGGTAGGGACGTCCATTTCCATAGCGCCTGCAGGGACCACCATTGGGAGTTCTTCCACCGCAGGGTCTTGTTCTTCTGGTCCTTCTTCCTTGGCTGGAGCTTCTTCATCAAGGTCTGCTTCCATGTGATTCTCTTCTTCTGGATTCTCTTCCATGAGATTTTCCTCCACTGGATTTTCTTCTATCGGATCTTCCTCGGGATCTTCTTCTATCGGGTTCTCTTCAGGGTCTCCTTCCTCTTCGTTGGAATCGCCTATCATGTCAACCTCTTGGGCGGCGTCTCCTTCGTCCTCGGAATCGATGTTTCCGAAAATGACCTGGGGGCCGTTGATCTCATCGTCAGAACTCACCGGCATGCGGTCTAAGGAGATGCATGACTGTGCATCCTCATCTAGATGCGGCGCTGCTCCAGGGTGGGCCATGGCCTGAAAAGGAAGAGTCATGATCAGATAGTGGAACACATTAGGAAAAATCAAGGATACGGAGTACAAGAAAATATGCGGTAAGCAAGGACTGAAAACAAAATCTAGAATACTGATGCAACAAATGGTATGAGTAAGGTGAGGGGGAAAGGAGAGGATACATGCATCATGATTCAAAGTTTTATTGCATTCAACTAAAAGTTCGACGGATACAAGATTTCAAACGAAAGGAAATTTTTACAAAAGGGGTACCAACATTATTATAGAAAGTAGAAAACCTAATAACTCTTCTTTGATTTCTGGACCGCTGCAATCTCGTCACACGGGTTGAATTCTAAGTTGGGTCCGCACTATCCTCGAAGTTCGAACTACGCAATAATCATCACTTGGCAGAAGTGGAGAGTGTGGACGAGTCTCCTCCTTGTAGCTCCTTCCTTTTAGGGCAACCGTTGATAAGATGTTCGCTGGATCCGCAAATCAGGCATTTCCCCTGGGCGCGGCGACAATCCCTCTGAAGATGTCCTGGCCTCTTGCAGTACCCACAACCTTGGGTCTTCTGCTGTTTCTGTCGCGGGGAAACAAATGGGCTTTTCCTCGTCTTCTCTTTTCCTCGTCTAACAGGGATCCCTTTACGATTGGAGACTCCCGCTGGTGCTTGATTCACCTGCCACCTCAGTCCCTCAACTAACAAGTCGTTTGTTCGCTTCTGGGCTTCCTTCAGACCTTGCAGTACACTCAGAATCTCAACGGTCTGATTCTGAGGAGTGGAGATAGAGGAAAAGTCGTTGGAAGACATGATCCTGAAACAATAATTTTGAGGACGATATAAGGCACAAGCTAAAAGAATTAAAATATAGTATGGATTGGGCAAGGAATCAAGAGCATCGGGTGTGATGAAATTTCAAGTGGAAATCAACTGTAGAACTCTAAGTCACTTAAACAGACTACGGTAGTGTAACTATGATGTATTTCACAATTACAACCACGTAACTTTGCTAAGTCACCAGAAACCCTAGCGAATGGATAGCAGAATACTCGATGTGAGTATGGATCAAGAATAACAAGTTTACAACCTAGATCAAGGGATGTCTTAGATTGCCAAGCTATACACGGAAAACTGCAATCCCAATCGAAGCAAAACCTGGGCTCTGATACCAACTAAACCATGTCACGCCCCGCTTCCCAAAATACGGAATACGAGGGGTAGACAAGGTCAGCCATACTCCTACGGTCAGGGAAATGTCCTGCCGTAGTCACACTTCGGCTTCTAGTTTTTCATGGTAAACAGTAAATAATGCGCAGGTAATGAGAAATGCAGTAACTGGAACAAAACAGTAAAATGAACTGACCTGATGGGAAACAAAAGATATAACTCTGGATAGCTAAATAAGATGTCCGTGAAGTGCGTCTGGTTCTGGTCCAGGCTAAATCTTCTCCTCACACTGAGCATGCATAGTCAGGTCGTCAGAGCGACACAATAGCAATATAATATATATAAAAATCATGTGACAATTCTAACAGTGATAATAGGTATATATAACAGTAGATCAATGGCAGTATGGATATGAACATGCAGTAATCAATGCAGCGGAACAGTAAAAGCAGTAGAATGATATGCCACGTATGTCAACACGGTATGTATGTATAACGATGCCAGTATCCCTATCAGTCTCTGAGTCTCACTGTACAGGTCACTAAGCCTATCGTCAGTCCAAGTGTGAGAGTCAACCACTCGCGAGTGTCCTCCACCCAAGGGTAGAACCCAAGGGTAAGGGACCACGGGCCCAACATGTATATCACGGTAATAATCATGTACCCTGTAAATCTCCATATATCTCCCTAAATATATAAACCGACATGGGACTCCCGAGATTCTGTTGAACTCGCACCCAAACTACCCCACACCCCGTGGTCTACATCAAACGCTAACCATAACCTTAAATACCAATCGGTCTGTGACAAGTCTGCGCGAGAACTGGAGGCAGTGCCTCCATCAAGCACATCCCGACTAATACCTAAGATAAATGGCAGTGTCTGGTGCCTTATCTGTGACACCAGTGCAAGAGCTTCCATAAGTGTCCCATACCACTTATAGTCATATGTACACGCGTCTCACAGACGTCGACAATGCAATAGAATAATAAGGTTCACTGATTGTGTACAAGTACGTATCACTTTCACTTATTCACTGATACACGAACACTGACGTACTTGCCACAATCATCACTAATACCTAACACTGGGTAATGCACGTTATCACTAGGTTATCAATGCAGTGACATATGTATGATATGATGCGTAAACAGGATGTAAAGCATGATTAAGGTGTCATAAAAACAGTATTCTATCACTTGCACGATTTATCATGAATCATACGTGTACAATTTAGAAAAAATATAAGCAGGTAATAATTAGTGTGTTCAGTTATCTATCCAGCGAATTTGGTTTCATGCCAATCGGGTTCCAGGATCACTAATTATAGCCATTTCATTTTAAGCGTTCACGGCTGGAAATCCGGTTTCAGAATCGGAAGTCCGTTTCGCAACGCATTTTAATCCCAGTTGGGATCAGATTTTAGCAACGCTACAGTTGGATGAAATCTAGGGTTTTCAGTAAGGTTTTCAACGCAATAGACGGATCTTCAATCGCATCTGTACGTCAGGAGTTATACACTGTCTAACATTAATATGTCATCTCAGAAAATTGTTCTGGACTGTTATACGTCCACATCTATTAAATTGCAGATTAAATATCAAACGATAACGAAACAGGATGAAACCAATTGTGTTGTCTAGCTAACAGATTCACCTATAATAAACAGTGGAGTTCTTCAACCTACGAGTTAAGGAAACAGGGTGGTCTTCATTACGGGACAGTAAACAACAACTGGAGTCGCTCTGGACTGCAGTCCAGAGTCGCACTCCGATCCAAATATTGTCACGGTTTAAGTACAGAAACAATTAGAAATTTACATAGGGTTATAGTTAGTCGAGTCGGATTCAATTTAAGCCCTCGAACGCATCATTCCAGTGTATACATAATTTATAGTGATTTTAACGGTTTTTAGGCACAAGAAAATTCCAGTTTTACGAGTAAACTTGATGGTAGTTGTTTTAGTCGTTAACGGTCTTATTTTCCAGTGAAATTTGCACAAGGTATTCATCACAACCAGGGCCAATACAGACAATCTAATTTCGTCAAAATAGACAAGTATTTTCACTGGGAACACACATCGAACAGGTATGGCACATAATTGATCTAAAATTGTAACTTTATGATCTATGTAATTAAAGATTGTAATTTGAGTATATAGCATGTAAGCAAGTAAAATACTTGTCTGGACACGTGTCGACGATAATACTGCAGTGGTATCCGCACGATCGCGCCACGAACGTAGCACCGGCTCGGTCCTTTGGAATCCGACAATTTCACTCGATCTAGCTGCTCTTCGTGCCCTCCTTTTCTTCACTGCTTCACGTTGTTCCTTATTTTGATGTGAGGGAGGGTGAGACGCTGATAAAGGGAGGGAGAAATTTAGAAAGAGGGAGAGAGAGAGAGAGAGAGAGAGATGTCGAGATTGAGAGAGAGGGAATTAGAGAGAGAGAGAATAGAATGAATGAGAATTAAGTGGTGATTAATAGGATTTTAAAAGGGATTAATTGGGATTAAAGAGGCATTAATTTGGTGGTTTAATAGGAATTTATAGAGGAGATTTGGGTTTGGATTTGAAGGGATTTAAAAGAAATGAGATGGGATAATTGTTATTTTAATGGGCTGGGGAGGGAAAAATGGGCTCGGGCTAATGGATAAAATAGTAGGGAAAAAGAAAGGGGCCGGGATTGGGATTTTAAGTGAATGAGAAAAGGATTAGAGGAGTGGGCTGGCTCTGGGCTTGGGAAAAGTAACGGCTGGGCTAAAATTGAAAAAGAAAGGGGATAATAAAAGAGGAAGGGAATGAGGGTTTGGGTTAGGGAAAATTAAAAGATATGAGATTAGATTAGGATTTGGGTTTTTAGAATACTACAAATAATAATTATAAAATAAATGAATTTTGAGAGTGACAAAAATACGGATATTGGTATTCAAAAGAACTGGGTATTACACAGGTACTCCATGTAATCTGACGATCGCCTCCATATACTTCTTCTCTAGGCTTTCGGTTAACCGGCAGACACGAAAAGGAATGAAATGCGCAGACTTGGTAAGCCGGTCCATGATTATCCATACTGCATCGTTGCCCTTAGTAATGCGAGGGAGTGCAGTCACGAAATCCATGGTGACGTTCTACCATTTCCATTCGGGTATCGGTAAGGGTTGTAATAAACCGGTAATTCGGTGGTGTTCAGCCTTCACCTGTTGACAAATCAGGCACTTGGATACACTCTTTGCTACCTCCCGCTTCATACCATGCCACCAATAGTTTTGATAGAGGTCCCCGTATATCTTCATCCCTCCAGGATGAACGGAGTGTGGAGAACTGTGCACCTCTTTCATCAATACCTCTCTAATTTCGCCTATAGGCACACAAATCCTACTTCCATATCTTAGCGGCCCGTCTTCATGAATGATGAAATCAGTTCGCAAGTTTGTTTCTATCTGCTCTCGAATTTTTTGTAATCTTATATCTCCAGCTTGAGCTTTTTTTTATCCAATCCACCAATGTGGATTGAATTTGCATATTCATAAGTGATGAGGGTACCCCTGGCAAGATTACCTCCGTCTCTAACTCGTTGAGGTCCTGTAAATTCCTCCACTGAATAGCAAGACTCAACACCATCGGCTGGCGACTCAGAGTGTCAGGGACCATATTTACTTTCCCTGGATGATATTGCGGGTTTATATCAAAATCTGTCATTAGTTCTAGCCATCTCCTTTGCCTCATATTGAGCTCCTTCTGAGTGAAGATATATTTCAAACTCTTATGATCGGTATAAATCTCCACCTTCTTCCTTAATAAACAATGCCTCCAGATTTTGAGTGCGAAGATAACCGCAGCGAGCTCCAAATCATGGGTTGGATAGTTGCATTCGTGAATCTTTAGCTGTCTTGATGCAAACGCCACTACATTGCCGTGCTGGTGTAACACACATCCCAATCCCTTTCCCAAGGTGTCGCAATGAACGTCGAAACCTCCAGTTTTATCAGGAATAGTAAGAATGGACGCCGTGGTTAGAAGAGTCTTCAACTCCGAGAACGTTTTCTCACAAGCCTTAGATAATACATACGGAATATCCTTCCGAGTCAAACAAGTCATCGGTTCCACAACCGTGGAGAAGTTTTTAATAAACCGGCGGCAATATCCAACAAGCCCCAAGAAGCTCCTAATCTCTGTAACTGTTCCTGGTGTCGGTCATTTTTGTATAGCGGTAACTTTGGCCGGAGCTACCGAAATTCCATCGCCCGACACAATGTGTCCCAGGAAATCTATTCGCTCCAACCAAAACTCACATTTGCTAAGCTTTGTGTACAGTTGATGTTGACGTAAAGTTTCAAGCACAATGCGCAGATGCTCCACATGTTCCTTTCGATCCTTTAAATACACAAGGATATCGTCGATCAAAATGACGAAAAACTTGTCCGATTATTCATAAAATACTTGGTTCATCAGATTCATGAATACCGCCGGAGCATTAGTCACTCCAAAAGGCATTACTAAAAATTCGTAGTGCTCATACTTAGTCCAGAAAGCCGTCTTAGGAATGTCAGATGTATTGACTTTGAGTTGATGATAACCCGTCCGCAGATCTAGCTTCGAGAACACTCGAGATCCTTCCAACTGATCGAATAGATTGTCTATCCTCATCAGAGAATACTTTTTCTTGATAGTGACCTTATTTAGCTCCCGATAATCTATACACATCCACTTGGTTCCATCCTTCTTAGGTACCAAAAGAACCGGAGCACTCCAAAGTGACGTGCTCGGTCTAATAAATCCCTTATCAAGGTGATCCTCAATTTGCATTCGAAGCTCGGTCAATTCTACCGGCCTAATCCAATACGATGCTCGTAAGATTAGTTATGTGCCTGGCATCAAGTCTATTGTGGATTCGACCGCTTGATCTGGTGGTAACCCAGACACCTCGGCGAACACATCTTCGAACTTTTGAACCACCATCGGCATATTTTCCTCCTCCTGTAAGGTATATAACCTCTCCTCCTTCCTCGGTACAGCTTTATAAGTTGCTGGATCTAAGGATCGACTCTCACTCTTGAATATGAACATTGGATGGTCAGGAATCTCGAACACTGCCCTCCTTTGACGGCAGTCGATGGTAGTGTAAAAAGTACTCAAGCAGACCATGCCTAATACTACGTCGAAATTAGGAATATCTATCACCATGAAGTTAGCGTAGAAACTCCGACCGAAGATCACCACAGGACATAGGTCATACCGCATAGTGGACTTGATCATACCGTTTCCTGTGTTGACATTCCATTCAGTGACGAGGGATGCCACTGGAATGGAGTTGGCTGTCGCAAACTTTTGTGTCATAAAGCAGTGTGACGCGCCGGAGTCAAAAAGTGTAGGTGCAAGTGTAGAAAATACTAGAAGGACACCTACGTTTTAAAAGTAAGGGTATGAGTGATGTAACAACCCTAATTTTCCTATACAAATTTTTTTTCAAATATTTTTTTCAAAATCCATAAAGGGATATTTTAGCCTGAGCACAAGTTATAAGTAATTATTTTTCTTTTTAATTACAAGTTAAAAGAATGTAACAATTCCATTTTTAGTGTACACAAATTTGCTTGAAAATTAATGTATACTTAGGGTATTTACATTTTCTGTAACTACTTTAAGTAATTAAATAACTCCATAATTACAAGAAAGAGCTTGTGGCTCATTGGTAATACCTTGCACTGCTGAACCAAGCTACCAGAGTTCAAATCCCATGCCCCACATTATTTTTAATATTTATTTTGTTTTAAATTTTTTAGAAGTCCAACAGTCCACACAAGATAACTCCAGATTTTTCCACTACACTTGAAAAACTAAAAGAACCAGTGGCTACCCCCGGCGACCCCTTACCTCCCGAGACCCCGACTCGGCCTGACTCGACCGAGTTGGCCGGTCCGGCCGGACTTGGCCGGTCGACCGAGTCATCAACATGAAAATCTTGTCTTTTCCCCTTCCCAACTTCCCTGCATACTTTAATTTTTAAGATCATTTCCAGAGAGCTCATTATACCCTATTTATTCCAATTTTTAATGATTTGAATACATTTTACAATTTTTTAAAATTAAAACCCTGCATCTACCCTAATCCTAGCCTAACCCTATAAATACCACCCCTACGCTCTACCCTCTCACCCCAAACTCTGAGCCAACTCTCAAAAAAAATTCTCAAAATTTTTTGTGTACTTTGATATCGAGCACGAAGCGAACCTACGGCGAATTTTCCGGCGAACTTCCGACGATCATTTTAGGAGCTCCCGGCGACGAAGCGACGCACCGGCGACTCCTCCTGTTGTCCAAAACCCGTAAGTCCCATTTTCTATCTCTCTTTTTTATTCTAAAAATACGGATTTACAAACCCGACGGAATCGAAACAAATCCGATTTCCGATTCGGTTTTCTTATAAAACTTCACATCTCGTTAATACAATTATGCTTAAACACTCTCATGTTGACTATTAAACACTAATCAACCAAATTGATCAAGTTTCATTTCATAAAATGATGGCTATTTCACTTTATCGTATTTTTCATTTAAATACCACATTGTTTCAATTATACATTTAGCTTCATTAAACTTACTATACCTTTAAGTAGACCACGAGGTAATGACTTACCTCCTCACACACTCATATGCAATATAACACGATACCCTCGAGAACTTAGAATATAGGAAAACAAACATTTTCATTTAAATACCCTTTACTTAATAAAACCATTTCTAAAAGATTTAGTATTGATACATCTTTACAAATAAATAATTTTTGAGCTAATATTAAAAAATATCTAGACTCAGCCAATTAAGGACTGTCGCACTCATTAGGACAGAGAAAGGTTGTGGGCATTCAGTCATTTATCTAAACCTGACTTTGTGGTGTCTGGGCTAGACAAGTGAGAAAGGTAACTTTAAAAGACCCGTCTCACGGTGATTCGTGAGCGGATCCCTCCTTTCTTCACTTGTACTTACCTGACCACAATTGGCGGTGAAGAGACAATTTGAGGGATATCTCACAACTTGTCGCTTTGGACCAGTTAGGAGCAGTCTAGTTGACTTAGGAGACCCTAGAACATAGAATACGGGAAATCGACGTCTTTACAAATAAATACCATTTACTTAATAAAACCGTTTTCTAAACGATTTAGTATTTATACAATCTTTGCAAAGCGCCGCTGCAACCCATTTTGGGGAACCCGTTCGGGATGGTGCGGATTATCACACATCCTCGGGCTTAGTAGTGCGAGATTCAGACCTCCGCAAGGAGCATTCGGTCTCGAAAGATTTAAAATACGACATCTTGAGAAAATGAGATTTTTAGAATATAAAATATATATTAAAATTATTTTTGTATAAATATATATATTTATCATTAAAATACCTATTTTTGTTATGATATAAATATTCCATTTTTCTAAAATATCACAAGAATCAATTTACCTTAAAATACCATGAATTCCATACAAATTCAATATTACAATTTAACACCATATATTAAGAAAACTAAGTTATTCTCACTAGAAATGTCACATGTATAAAATCTACACTTATTACAACTCTAAAGACGATAATTAAATATTTGGGGTGTATTTTGAAAATCATACAAAAGTATTTTTACATAAAACCCCCTCAAGTTCTATAAATTACAATAAGGACCCTAGTAAATATAGGTTTAAGCGGGACCAATCTCTTGAGTCTCGGGGAGCCGGAGATGTGGGTGCTTGTTTATCTAAGGTAGACAACTTAACAATGGTGTTATCAAAAAGGTAATCGTCTTTGAAAAAGACACAAATCCTGTCGCCCATATGCAGCGGTTACCGATAACATCAAAACAATCAGGACTTCAATTTACTTTGAGTTTCATTATAATCTGACTTGAACATGATTCAAGTATAATCTACAATTTACAATCTATAATTTACAATTTACAATCTACAATATTCTGATTCAACATGAATCCCTATATTCAATCTATTCAATACATTCAATCTACATTGACCAAACCGAACCATGGATATACATCCATTTACATGATTCTCCAGATATTCCATTTACATGATTATACAGTTACATCCGTTTACTGATATCATGGTTTTGGTCAGTCATTCAACTATACAATCTATCCAACACAATACAACAATACAAACAAGACATCACGGGGTTTAAGGGGTAGATTGGTACGGAAGGTGTTAAAAGTGGCACGAGACGGTAAGATTAAGACACCTAACCTATATTCCGTTGCTGTTGTACCGTGGCCCAACGGTTCCTTGAGTTTCTGATACCTTAGTCTCCGGGGCAAGTGAGACTCCTCTCGTATACACTGGCATCCTTCTGTACCAAGCTACAAACAACAACGTTAACACTAAATACAACAATAAAACAATATAATACAACTTTAAAACCTACTCTCTCTCTTTCTTCTTTTCTATTTCTCCTTTATCTTTGGGACTGACCGAGCGACCTGTTCGCTAACGACATTCTCTTTCTTTCTTCTTTGAATGTCGTCAGGTGATCTGGACACATCAGAGATCGAGCCCACTGCTGAAGACTTGGACCAATTCAGTGAAGACCCCGAGCTCTAGTTCATTGTACACTTTCCATTCAGTACTTTTCATTTCTGTTATGCCATTGTTTAGGCATCGCTTTATTCCATGTATTTACTTTTCCATGCATTGTACAAAAGAATGTTAATAAATAAAGTTGTTGTTTTATTATATCTTGTCTCTTGTGATTTTACTTTTATATTGTTTAAATACGCTTAGCGTATTTACTTCAGAGTTAATACATAGCTGCCTCGTCGCGTCCCCTTCGCTGTATACCGGGAAGCGGGGCGTGACAAGTGAGCTTAACTATACGTGGGTAATGAAAATAACGGTGATACTGGAAGCAAAATAGAAAGGAAAGGAATGGATACCTGTAATGACTTCCCCGTGGCCTCAGCCTCCTCGGCTATCATAGTATAAGCTTGGCGCTTGGGACCATTTCGCTGAGCTTGTTGAAAAACATGCTTTTGCAAAGGTAAGGGTGGTCCTCTAGCCGGCGCACCTTATCCGGTCGGCTTAGCAATGGGAAGTAGTTGGTTTCCCTGTTGTAGTGCCCCATTATTGACTGGCTTGTTGACAGGTCCTAGTGGTCCTCTTCTCTGAGGACGGTTCCCTATAGTATGACCTGGAGACCCACAAATTATACAGAGTTTGTTCAAAATACGGCAGTCCCTCATGTAATGTCCGACTCTGCCATGGTGGTTGCATGTGACGGTTGGTTTTCTTGGGACAATTGGCCATGCTGGCCTCTTGAATTGTTGTCTTCCATTGAATTTGGAAGACGGTACTTCTGAAATTTGACTTGCCGGTCGTTTCATTCCATACGGACGATCGCTCTTCTTGATCCTTTTCTCCAGTTCCTCATAATTACGAGCTGCCTCCAGAATCGCATCATAAGTGGGGAGAGCGGTACAGGACATGGCCTACTGTGTCCTAAGATCCAACCCTTATCGGAATCTCTTAGCATATAATTCGGGGGTAGCCACAAGATAGAGAGCGAAATGGCTAAGCATAGCATATTCTGCCGCATATTGGTCCACAGTCATCTCCCACATAGACCTCTGTTGGAACTGAACAAACTTCCACTCCATATCCATATGTGCTACTGCTGGAAAGTACTGAGTATCAAAACGTACCTTGAAGGTTTCCCAAGTGATAGGCTCTGTTAGTCTACTTTCCTCAGCTTCCCACCATATTCAGGCATTGTCCGTGAGTTGCAGCTTGGCAATGCTGACCCACGCATCCTTTGGGACTTGAGCATCCCCAAGGTCATTGACAGTTTCTCGAAGCCATTCCTCAGCTTCTAATGGAGTCCCTTTCCCAGCAAAAGTCTTCAAATGCAGTGATCAGAATTGTTTAACTCCCGCGGATCCTTGGGGAGTTGGGGTTAATTCCTTCTCCAATAGCTCAGGCTGTTGCTGCTTACTTTCTCGCTGCTCTTGATGAAGGGCGGCAGCCCTTGCATCATTTGCATCAAGGCTGCTTGCTGAGCAGCGGCCTCATAGATCCTATTTCCTTTCCTGTTGCGGTTATGGTTATGGCCAGCCATTGTTAACTGAATAAGAAGGTGGGTTAGGTTACAAACAGATTCGAGGATGAGACCAGATAGTAACTTGCACGAAAGAATAACAGTTAATGCAAGAGGTAAACTACGAAAGGAAAAGGCATGAGACACAAGAGAGTTTTGCTCGAAACTAAGATTTCATTGATAAAACTTAAAAGGAGATACAACTAAAGATAAACGTGGACTACTGCTATACATAGCTTTATTTGGCCAACTAGTACAAACTAATACTGATAGTCTCGATCACTATCCATCAAACAAACGGGTGGAACCGCTCAGCTCTAGCGTGTCGGTTGTTGACCCTCCTCGCAAAGCTATAGTATAAGGGTAAGCCTGGTATATCATGACGATAGAAGCAAAGAGGAGTGTGGCGCATGCATCGATAAGCATGCACCTGAATATAGAGCGTCTTCCCAATAAACCATATGTGAGGACCGTATTCTTTCGGTTCCTCCGCCCCAACGGAAGCCTCTTCTTTAGCCGGGGCCTCTTCTTCAGCTGGGGCCTCTTCAATAGGTTCCTCTTCCGCTGGTTCTTCCTCAATGGGTTCCTCTTCCTCTGGCTCTTCCTCAGTAGGTTCTTCTAAGTCACTGTCGGAGATAACCATTGGTGGTCCTACGACTTCGTCATCTGAATAACCAAGTGTAGCCTCGAAGGTAATATCTGACATGTTGTCCTCATCGGGAAGGGGTACAGCTCCTAGATTGGCCATGAACTAAAAGAAAAAGGCCATGGTCAGAATACAGAATGTAAAGGAAGATATAAAGAACAATGGAAGTTGTATGAAGACGATGTAAGTGGATAAGATTCACAAACACAATAATGTCTGTTAATGGTTTCATTTTAGTACATTGAGAACCTACATGGGCCACCACTAAAACCTGTCATGCCCCACTTCCCGAAGGTATGTAAACAGTGACGTGCCAAGGTCCGCAACCTAACTATGTCGAGGGTTGTCTTTCTCGATACAGTTACGTTAAGCGTATAAATAAATCATGCAGGCAATGTACCAAAACTGATAATAAAAGCAGAAGCATTTATTTCCATTAACTAAAATTATTACATCCCAAAGTACTGAAAGCAACTAAATAGTTTGATTATATCGATGAAAAGAAAGCAAGCCCTAAACAGGTGGGCAATATAAGAGCTATCCTAATACTCTTGCGTTAAATCCACGTAGTCTTCATTAGTGGGCTCCATTCCATCGTCTCCTTCTTCAACAATCTCGTCCTCATCTAACGGATGTTCCAAGAATAGAGAAAGGAAAAGGAACTCAGTCAGCGAGTTACACCCGATTAGGATTTTCTCAACAGAAAGTAATGGTAAAGAGAACTAGTGTATGTAATGTATGATATCATATGTGTGTGGAGGTATGATGTATGTATCGTAGTGATTAGGTAAAGTATGGTATACTGCATAAGGTAACTATAGGTAATATGTTTGTTTAGTTTTTTAGACATGGGTAACGGATTCTCGAGATTATTTCGTTCCAACCACGGAACAACGGTTGGGGAAAGTGAAATGTACTATTCCACTTTTCCAAATTTGATCGAGTAATAAGGGAATCCGAGTCCGTATACTACCTTGTCTAATCAAACTACCCAGTCCCATTTTATTCAGTGCAAAGATTTTGCGAATTAGAGTTAGTGCGTATATCATCTAGGCATGGAATGTCATTTGTGAAAGTGTGTCTTAGCAGCACCACTGGGTTTTAACAAGTATCAAGTATGCAATTTTAAAAATTCTTGGGTGCTAAGCTACACTAACCTAGAATCTAACTAGAGTATTAGGGTTTAAGCATGATATAAAAAGTTCTAAACTAAGTGAAAGAGGATACAACTTTTGTAGACCAAGTTCTTCACTTCTAAAGCTCCGAGTAGTAATCCCAACGACTCCTCTTTGCTCCACTTAAAGAATGGATCGAGCTTGCTTTGAGATCTTTGTGTCGAAGATTATCCACCTTGAAGTATCTCTAGGTCAAGCTATCTCTTCACTAATCATGTATTAGAGAAGGAAACAATCTAATCTAAAGTGCTAATCTAGAATAGGTTGATGAAGTAGGTGTTTAGGCTCACTTAGAAATTTCTATCTCCTTTTCTTTTCAACTCTTGAAAAGGGTAGAGAGGAAGAAGAACATGGAGGAGTAAAAAATGGGAGCTTGAAAATGAGCTAGGGTTAAGCGAGCAAGTGTGAAGAATGGCTTAAGTGTTAGCTATAGCGCCCTCAAGTCAATTATTGAATCGCAGGCAAGCGATTGTGATGATTGAAGGAGGACCTATACGGGGAGAACAGTCTTACTCAAGATGATACTATGCTATCTGGTTTGTCTTTATCATCATGTACATGCATTATATGGTATTACAGATCACCATTACATGTTGATAGAGCCCATATGATTCTTACTTGACTACCAGCATTATGATGGCGATCATATACGTGGGAGCTGGATGGTCTATAAACACATCCTTAAATGTCCCTAGCCATGGGAGTATCGAGACTGGGTATCGATACTCCGGAGTAGACTAGTGTATACTTATCGAGATCCTGACGAGGGGCGGTGGCCGGTCTCACAAACCATTGGTGTCAGTCAGTCACCTAAGATAGTATACAGGTGCTCATTAGGTTATAAGTACATTGGACGGACTCGCCGGGAACATGCTAGTTGGTATTATATCTATTGTCAGATAGCAGTTCCCAGATGACATGAGTACAAATTAGTCTGTCAACCTGAGATCGTCATTTATCTTGTGTGAGTTCCCACTGTGCTTTGATTACTACCCTACCACGGCTCAATGGAGTCGTGCAAACAGGTTTTAGTTGGGTACAGTCCCGAGCCACATGGAGGCAGTGAGCGGATCATCGGGGATTCGTCTCTCCCAGTATTGCGGGTTGATGTCGCATTGTGCACGGGTGGCCATCACCAGAAATCCTTGTCCAAGGTGGACGAGAATTACTGATTTGGATCAGTAGTTTCTCAGTGGGTGAGGGGCTTCATACCAACATGAAATATCGCGTTATTAGGGGTCTGACTTTATCTACCCCCTAGACCCGATATGCGATACTCTTAGACAAACAGACCGGACTGTATGGAGATTGTCACGGACAGGCTCAGTAGGGGTTCGAATGAGTTTGCTCGTCGGCCTTCCTTTCGCTCAATAACTGGGTAGCCGTTACGTACAAATAGTGCCGCTGACATGCTTGTGGTTAAACCTACTGCCAGCATATTGACGAGTTTTTAGAGTCCCATACAGAGGGTTTCACGGTTCAGGCGATATGGTGTGGATGACGTATGTTGGTACATATAGGTGTCCGATTAAATATGTGTACAGGCTACATAGACTTTAATCGGACGGTTGATAATTCTAGCGGCTTAGGATTAAACCAGATTATTAAATCAGGTTTTGATTTAATAATTTATATATATTTTTTTATATATGTATTCTAGTATTATTGTTCACTATTCATTTTCTCTCTTGGCTATTCGTATTTTTGTACGAATACGTGTATATGTATTTCAATACGTGTACCAGGTTGTATTCCGTGTTTATATGGAATATCTTCTAGAAATTGGACACCTTATTTAGATGATTTTCTTTTTAGAAAGCATGGTGAGGCATGGCTCTTGTTTATTTTATTGGAAAATGAAAGAGATATTTTTTTTGGTTGCATGGTTCCAAATGACTTAGCTATATTCTCCACATGCCATCCATTATTGTTGGGTTCTGCCGGCGTCCTGGCCATCTGCCATAGCCGATGCGGAACAAAAAACCAGTGTTTAAAAATTTTGGCACAAACAAAACCCGCCCCAAGATCGAAACCATAAACCTATACTAGCAAAACTAAAGCGGGATAAACTTCTAGGTTAGAATGGTTATACCGAATGATCCATGTACTTCAGTCTTCTACCACCTTCATTAGCTCCTAGGGGTCGCGGATCGAACTTGGTTGCCGGTCTTCCTCCATCGATGATGATCCACCCGAGGGAAACGACGCAGGCTCCAGCCTCGCCAAGCAAGGCAACCGACACTCCAAGGTTGCTAGCAATGGAGAGTGGAGGTATAGGAATGTCTCGCTATATTTTCTGTCATCACGTGAGCTCAAATGAGCAACCCAAGAAGATGAAGAAGGAGGTGAGGAAAACTAGTGGCATGAGCAACTCAAGAATGGCTAAGTCTCTCCATGAGAGAGTGGGAGTGTGAAATAATGAAGCAAGTGATGAACGCCAATTCTAGAGTAAGGCTCCTTTTGTCTCAACGCCATGAGATGCGGGCCTATTGCTCTCTAGAACCCGGCTATTCACCGCACCTGTATGGGGTATAAGATGACCCACGGAGGGGCACACAAGTTACCAGACCTGTGAAGTGTTGGGTGGCCCATTCACTTTGTTGATTGGGGTTGCCTCCTTTCTGGGATTGGCGGGTAACTTGCCGCGCTCGTAGGGGTCCAGGTTTTCATTGCATGTGCTATCCACACAACCGGGAACGTCAGGTCTCATTTGCGGCTCAAATGAAACCCGAGGCGCCAAGATTATCCACCATTCTATGTTGCTTGTTGATGTTCTGTGATGTTGCTTATATCATGCCTGGGACGAATGTTATATATATTTATATATACTAGTAGATGTTGTATATGTTTTGCACCCGCGCTAGTCCAGCCCCCGCTCTGTCGTTGGTTAAGTAACCTAACGGGTGACGACGGAGCCCAGTGACAAATACGGATGGCATATACATACATTATATTTTCGTTCCTTTATCTGGTGTGATATGTTTAATTGATGGGACTGCATTGATTCTGATCAATGCAAGGAAAACAAACCTATATGATATTGTTGGAACTAAATTTTCAAAAACCGTTATTACAAGATGTTTCCTTTTGCTTTGCACAGTGGTATTCGATTCAGAATATCCAGCACCTCATCGGGGGTGACCTCTTGAGCGAAAGTTTGTGTCATTGTAATAACTTCACTATAATCGATTCTTTTGCTTTGCATCGTGGTATTCAGTTTGGAATATCCTGCAACGACGAGGAAAGAGCCGAGATCCCTTCACTGGGAGTGACCTCTTTAGCAAAAGTTTGCGCCACTATATATTTGTAAAACCACTTGGATTCCTTCAACGATATCAAGTTCATTACGTTAAAGATTTTTCGCAAAAAACCAGCCATAGCCCTCCATCATTTCAGATTAGTATTTCTTAGTATTCGTGCTACATATGTTGACCTAGTCAAGTCGTAGTGTTCGGTAGCTCTGTAGTACTTTTCTGCTGCATGGATATGTGATTGGTTAGGACAGTCGTACGGTCATGTTGACCTTATCAAGGGCTCGTACGGGTGGGTCTAATTAATCCAGGATAATGACGGGTTGAATTTGACTTGCGACTTATGATATATTGACCTGGTCAATGTCATAAGCCACTTGGGCCGAAAACCACATCGGGAGTTTCAAACATACAGGAAACTTGTCAGGCATGCGCATACCTTCTGGAGTGTGGTGACTTGAGTAGCTTCCATCAAGTTATCATGTGATGATAGTTGGATCCCGATTCCCACTTATGAGTAGATGCTACTTCTCGGGTGATTTTAGATGATCCCGACTAATTCTCCTTTTGGGTTTGGAGGAGAATTCGAGGAAACAGTGGGAGACATCCTGATTAGATAAAGTGATTAACCATTCTGATCTAGCTTAGAGTGCACGCTGAGTGTTTCTTTTCTCTCTCTTTTTGGTAGCGACCATGACCCGACCTAAACTAAAACTCATGAACCAAGTTAACCGAACCTTCTTAAAACACTTTGGCTATTGGATTGTCATTTAGTCGCATATATCATTGCCATTCCTACATCCCCTTTTCTTTTCTCCAGAACACCCCGTATCGCTACGAAGATCCACATTTCTTGGATATGCCATCGTATAGTTATATACGAACTCGAAGGAACTTGTTCCAGTTTGAATATGGATTCCGGTTCTGAAGAAATTGAATAGGATTATTCGGTTGTCTTTTCCCTTTACCTTCTCTCAGGTTGTGAGAGCTCCTGGTATTAGGAGAGTACACCTATTGCGCTTATTGGACAGTCTTCTTCCAAGCCATAGGCAGGTGCCGAAGGGCGGGGAAGGAAGAAAATCAATTAGCCTAAGTGTGGTGTACAGAAGGTAATAAGTAAAGACATATAAAGGGATTAGATTAAGGGCAAAGAAAATTGCGACTACTATCATTCACGACGAAGCCGCGTATACCATCGCCACTCCTACTTTCACCTTTGTATTTCTCCAGAATATTCCGTATCACTATGAAGATACACATATTGCTTGGATATTTCCATCGTATATTTACAGACGAACTCGAAAGAACTTGTTCCAGTTCGAGAATGGTTTCTGGTTCTGGAGAAATAGAATAAGGATTATTCAGTTGTATTTTCTCTTTACCTTCTCTCAGATTGAAAGGGCTCCTGGTATTAGGAGAGTACACCTATTACGCTTATTGTATAGTCTTTTTCCAAACCTTAGGCTGGTGCCGAAAGGTAGGGAAGGAAGAAAACCAATTAGCTTAAGTGTGGTGTACACAAGGTAATAAGTAAAGACATATAAAGGGATTGGAGTGAGGGTAAGGAAATATACGGTTACTGTCATGAGTCTGGATAGTGGAAGAGGCATTACTAGGAATACTCAGTTACCCCTTCGAAACATTTTCATGTTTCAGTTTCACTGTGTGGTGTTAATTGAAAACTGTTTTCCCAATTAGATTCTAATTCTAAGATATGTATTTATCAGGTTTGATTCTTACATCTGTATGGTGTTACAGATGCTGAGTGGGAGTAAGATATTGGGAATTGGGTGATTATATCCTCTATATATCGGAATTCTTTGTAATTGGTGATATTTGAGGAAATCACCTGGGTTTTGCCTGATGACAAATATTTAGTTTTGAATATCCGTTGTTATGCACCAATTTCAAACTGGCTGTACGTTTATTTTACAAAGTGAGATATAACTTTTTGAAATTATGTTTATGACATTTATCTATATCAGTTGATGGTTAGGTAAGGAGTATTCAACAGCAGTGTAATTCTTCTTAACCATAGCACAGTTTTCAACCTACGACGCACATGGTTCAAGTTATTAAACTCAGTGGACTTATACAGAGTATTGTATGTTATTCGGTGTACGATAGGACAAAGGGGTTGGTACTCGTACTATATTCTGTTTACTTATGACTTCTCTAGTTTTATACAAGTATTTCGTCGAAATATAAGATCCAGACTTTGAGAAGATATAGGTATAAGAATAAAGTAGAGAACCATATGTTGCAAGTATCAGGATTCTTCAAGGTGATCGAAGATATAGATACTTGTGTTTGGTATTCCGTTGTAAATAATAGTTTTGAGAACTTGCTTCTCTCTCAGGTTACTCATATTTGGATGCACTCCTAGATGAGTAATGCTGCTTGGCCTCCTTCCATTTAGATGATATGCACGGGAGACAGCTGCATGTATATTGAATCTGGTTCCAATTAAATTAGTGCCTTAGTTTCTATATTGGATATATAAAATGGATTCATATCTTAACGATGTTAAGGTATATGTAGTAGCCTGGCTGTTGCTTAAAACTAGAATCTGGACAAACTCTAGACACGTTTCAGTAAGGGCAGCTTGTAGGTTTTCCCGAGGTTTGACGAGGGTTAACATTCTACCATCTGGAAGATCAATAGTTATATTGTTCTTATCTCACCACAGTTTTAGTAAAATGGATTCTTTTTCAGAAAATATTAGTGAGAGTATGGTAGAACTGGAAGTGATTCCAGAACCACAAACGATTACTGAAAATTTAGTAGAACCTAAAAATTTAATTGGATTTAACAATCCATTAGCTACTCCACAGATTTGGTGGGTAACCTCAGGCACCCGAGAGATACTTCAGTCTCCTCAAAGACGGTGACAGAGACGTTTTTTATGACCCAAACTTGACACTACTGCAGTTCTAGACTATGAGATCTGGTAGGAGGATGAATATAACGTCGTTCTAAATTAGCTTTAGAAGTGCATGTGTATATGACTCTGCCAGAAGGTTGTTGTAGTCAGTGGGAGCAGCGGAAGAATAGTGGGCAAGTAGCTTATGTCTATTTATAGACTAGAATAGGTATAGCGGAGATAGATCGTCTAGTTTTGATGTGACAGTCATAGAGTTTGACTTCATCAGAACAACAGATGGACCTGTTAAGAAGGTAGTAGGGGGTGGTGTCCTGGTTTTTGGATGACATGCTCTTTATAGGAAGTAATATTCCTATACTACGACCGGTTGTACTATGGTTATCATAAAGTGTTTTCTCCATATAGGATTTAGATAAAATATCAGGGATTCTGGTAACTAGATCTATGGTTTAGATCTAGATTTGGAAAGTGTCCTAATTTGGATACTTTGATACTATACTAAAGTGTTCTAGAATGGAAGACTCCTGGCGTGGTGGTGTACCCGTAGGTGATGGAGTCACCCTCTCTAAAGAGATGTCTTCTTGACTGATGAGAAGAGAGATTTGCATGATTGACATATCTCTTGCTTAGGCAATTGAGTCAATCATGAGATGTCAAGTACCACACCAGATATTGTTTTTGCACTAGTTGCAATAAACATATATATATATATATTCAATCTTGGAGAAACGTTAGGAAGCAGTCATGAACATAAGTGGATGTTCTTGGTATATGGTAACGTCAGCCTCCTTCGGAATGCGGTGATCATTTCAGGCTTCTGAGATGACCTGGATGACAGAGTGACTATCAGAGTTATAGTTTTCCCTCTTTTGAGGGGTAGTATGTTGGACATGTGGTCCAAGCGGATACCGCGGAAAGTATGGCGCAGGATACTGATTAAATTCAGTGCATGATACAATCTAAGAAGTATGTTAGATTTGGAGTACATTTGTGAACTGGGTCCCATCAGATATCTAGACAAATTCTAAGACAGGTATTGCTCATTTCGGGAGATAGTCTTTCTCCGCGAAGTTGAGATATAGAGAGAGATAAAGATAGAAACACTGGAGCGGATCCACTCACTGAGGCTATTTCTCGAACGCAATAGTTTTGCAAACGGGCTTTGCAAGACTGATTAGTAGAGAAGTTGGGTGTTCGGTATCACACAGGCTGTGAGTATGCGACATCGCAATAATTAGCTTAAGTGCAAGTGGGAGATTGTTGGCTATAGTGACCTCAAGTCAATTATTGAATCGCAGGCACGCGATTGTGATGATTAAGGGAGGACCTATACGGGGAGAACGGTCTTACTCGAGATGATAGTATGCTATCGGTTTGTCTTTATCATCATGTACATGCATTATGTGGTATTACAGATCACCATTACATGTTGATAGAGCCCATAGGATTCTTGCTTGACTACCAGCATTATGATGGCGATCATATACGTGGGAGCTGGGTGGTCTATAAGCACATCCTTAAATGTCCCTAGTCGTAGTAGTATCAAGACTAAGCATCGATACTCCAGAGTAGATAGTGTATACTTATCGAGACCCTGACGAGGGACGGTGGCCGGTCACACAAGCCATTGGTGTCAATCAGTCACCTAAGATAGTATACAGGTGCTCATTGGGTTATGAGTACACTGGACGGACTTGCCGGGAACATGCAAGTTGGTATTATACCTATTGTCAGATAGCAGTTCCCAGGTGACATGAGTACAGGTTAGTCTGTCGACCTGAGATTATCATTTGTCTTGTGTGAGTTCCTACTGTGCTTTGATTACTACCCTACCATGACTCAAAGAATTCGTGCAAACAGGTTTTAGTTGGGTACAGTCCCGAGCCACATGAAGACAGTGAGCGGATCATCGGGGATTCGTCTCTCCCGGTATTTAGGGTTGATGTCACATTGTGCACGGATGGCCATCACCAGAAATCCTTGACCAAGGTGGACGAGAATTACTGATTTGAATCAGTAGTTTCTCAGTGGGTGGTGAGTTTCATACCGACACGAAATATCGCGTTATTAGGGGTCTGACTTTATTCACCCCCTAGACCCGATATGCGATACTCTTAGACGAACATACCGGACTGTATGGAGATTATCACGGACAGGCTCAGTAGGGGTTCGGATGGGTTTGCTCATCGGCCTTCCTTTCGCTCAATACCTGGGTAGCCGTTACGTACAGCGAGTGTTGCTGACGTGCTTATGGTTAAACCCACTGCCAGTGTATTGACGAGTATTTAGAGTTCCACACAGACAGTTTCATGGTTCAGACGATATGGTGTGGATGACGTATGTTGGTACATATAGGTGTCTGATTAAATATGTGTACAGGCTACACGGACTTTAATCGGACGGTTGATAATACCGGCGGCATAGGATTAAGCCGGATTATTAAATCAGGTTTTGATTTAATAATTGATATATATATTTTTATATATGTATTCTAGTATTATTGTTCACTATTCATTTTCTCTCTTGGCTATTCATATTTTTGTATGAGTACGTATATATGTATTTCAATACGTATACCAGGTTGTATTCCGTGTTTATACGGAATATCTTCTAGAAGTTGGACACGTCATTTAGATGATTTTCTTTTTAGAAAATCATTTGTTTTTCTAAATGAGGTAGAGGGTGAGTTGACATTGTTAGTTATATGTATGCCCTAGAAGCCATTACTGTACATAGGATGTATATTATAGTGGATGCTGGGACATATATAGAGAGGACTTTCTTACTCGACATGATAGTATGCTATCTGGTTGCTCTTTACCTTAACGTGTATACTAATTGTCTCTCTGTTACATGTTGGTAAAGCCCTTAGGATGTGTACTTGACTACCTGGACTGTGATGCGGATCATACTAGTGGGGACATGGTAGTCCATAAGTACATCCTTCAAGGTCCCTGGTCGTGGGTGTATCGAGACGGGGAATCAATATACCAGAGTAGACTAGTGTATACCTTCTCGACCCATATAGATGGGCGATGGATGATCCCATATCCATTGGTGTTTGACATCATAGATGATATACGGGTGCTCAGTAGAGACTGGGTACACTGGACGGACTCGCCGAGAACTCCCAGATGGTATTATACCTTACGTCAGATGGCAGTTCTCTGGTGACACTGGTACAGAGTAGTCTGTTGACCCGAGATCGTCATAGAGTCTTGTGTGATTCCCACTGTGCTTTGATTTCCACCTTACCACGTCTAAGAGGGCGTGCAAAACGGTGGCTTTTGGGTACAGTCCCGAATCGTATGGAGGCAATGAGCGATAAGAGGGGATTCGTCTCTCCCGGTATAGGGAGTTGATGTTGCGCTGTGTTCGATTGGCTATAACCGGAAATCCCTGGCCAGGGTTGCTGAGTTTTACCGGTAAGTGTTACCAGTAGTTTCTCGATTTGTTATAGACCTCATATCGACATGACTTATCGAGCTACTGGGGTCTGATGTTTACCACCCCTAGGCGAGATATGCGACATATCAGACGAACAGACCGAACTGTTCAGTAAGTGTTACTGGTTGGATTCACAGGAGTGTGAGCGGGCTTGCTCGTTGATCTTCTAATCGCTCAATACCCAGATGGCCGTTACGTTTAGCAGACCGCTTGCGGCTTGTGGGTGTTTGATATGATCATCACCTGCTGCCGGCGTATTGACGAGTCTTTAGAGTCCTACACAGAGCTTTCCTGGCTCAAGCGAAACGAAATAGGAGCGCATATGAGATATGTGCGGGACCGAGAATTATACCAGTATGTGATACTGTATTCTATTCTCGCGATTTGTATCATTGGTCGGTTATATGTGATATAGCCGGGTTACCGAATCAAGTGTTGATTCGATACATTGATACATTTGATATTAGCCGGTTATATGCGATATGACCGGATCGTTAAATCAAGTGTTGATTTAATGATTTAATGTATAATTATATATTTGATATATTACTTTACATTAACTAGTATTTGTTCACTTAAGATGGATTTTCTCACTTGATGTGCACATTGTATATATGATATAGTTTTGTGCACTAGTTTGTATCATGTTTGATGATACATGCCAACTTTGGTGTATGTTTGGTTTAAACTATGATTAGGTTAATGGTTAGGGTTTCATTTACTCATTTATTTACTTTATTCTTTTTGGCAAAAGAAAAGAAAATGGTGGCTTTTTGTTTTACACTTGAAGTTTCTTGAAGCTTTGAGAATCTTTGACCATTTTTGTTTCTTTTGCTTAACCTAACCATTCATCTAACCCTAGTTCATTCTATACACTTAACCATGGTTGCTAATATGATAAGAATCATTTTATTTTCTATTATTCTTATTCTTATCATATTATCTTCTTCTTCTTCTTCTTCTTCAAGAAGAAAGAAGCTTGCTAGCTTCAATGGTGAAATGAGAAAAAGAGTGAGAAATCCAATTCTAAAGTGAACTCACTTCCTATTTCTTCATCCTCTACCACTTGCCAAGTAGTATAGGGTGTTTTCTTCACAAGTTTCATGACTTGGTGAAGTTGGAGCTCGAGTTAGAGTCGTCTCGACGTAGATCATCTTCGGCATCGAAGTCCTCGACCTAGCCCGATCATTTCTTCGATGAAACCACCGTGAGAGTCCGGGATTCCGATGATCGCAGCGGAGGGACGTCAACATGGAGCTAGAGAAGTGGTGGACCGGATCTACAAAGGTTGTATTTCCATTCACTTAGCAATAAAGAAGTTTACTTGCATAGTTTTCGCCTTTGCTTCTAGTCAACGATCGCATTAGGGTTTCTCGGCACCGGAAACATTTGAATTTGGCATGGTTGATACCTTGTGAGACCTCATTAGAGTGCCTAAGAACCCTACAGTGGTATCAGAGCCTAGCTAGAGCTTTAGGCGATATGTAGACGAAGCTAGAAGTCTGATCGAACCCGATATCCCCGATTTCAACCCTCTCTGTACAATTTTTCAAACAGTGGATTTTTGTGAATTAGAAATTCTCAAAACATTAATCAGGAAAAACTAAGAATTACTGTGAAGTACGGTCCACTAAGTCAATAATTTGACCGCGGAACCGCGGTGAAACCATGGGTTTTGCGGCTGTTCCGCGGCCAAAATTTGGACTTAGTCCCTGAAATTTCATATATTTATTCTTAGGTCCTTTCTTGGCAATTTTTTATGGGAATTTTTTAATTCCACTCAAATGTTGAGTATTCTAGGGTTTTATTGGGGACTCGTTAATTTGATCGGATAATTTAACTTCGTTTAAGTTTTTCCGGATATTTTAGAAACTGTTAAAAAGTTCGACCGGATATAAATACCCACTTTTTCCCCAGTCGGGAAATTTTCAAGTGTTGGAACTTTACGTGGTTTAATAACGTTCTAAGTAGTGCAAGTAAAACGATGGACCCTCTAGAAGACAACAAACCTTAACTCGATTATGTGACCGTCTTGAACTGCCCTTTGAACCTTAGGGTTTGGGGCAGTACGGCGTGCCACATGTGAGACGTTGGCTTGACCCTTCTACGGCTGGACCGTTGGTACTGTAGCATGAAATGGATGTTTTTGAACTTGTTTCATGAGTTGAGCTGTTTCGGGAAAACTTGGGTGCTTGAATGTTCGATCGGAAAGTTTAATATTTTCTATTTATCCGAAATGTGATACAATATTTGGAATTCACAAGTAGTTATGAGATAACTGAATGAATGTTATAAACATAGCAGTTTAGTCTCACTTGATCGGTTGCCACGGAATTTTGATGCGATCAAAAGTCCGTCGCAATCACGTAGCGTACGCGGATACTCGCCGGGTAAACTTAATAGACAGCTACACCCCATAGCCCCGACCAAGTGACTGTAGGAGAACCCCGTCGCCGAATGCATCCATTCGGGTGCTCGCGGCAGCGGTGTTCCGCCTTGGTGCACTTCGTCGATGGTATCGGGGGTGTGGCCGTCTACTAAAGTTTGCGACGAGCATTCATTCTGGATGCCGGGAATCTTGTTGAATTTCCCAACTTTATATTGAAAAGTGTTTTCGATATTGAGACTAAAATGCGGGGTTTATAATTGTTAGGCATGCGATGTCTAAGGAATTCATTTGATTAGGCATGCGATGTCTATGCAGGTTGCGGATTCCAACTGTTGTAGTTTTACACTTTCTTTTCTGCGACCGTAAGTGTAATATGTTATATCGCCGGTTTTGTTGCTATATGTCAACGACAATTGGGATACGCATGTTTACTTACGTTGATGACATGTGATGTTATGTGTTGCTGGATATGTTATATTGGATCGTCGTGTTTGAATAGCCGGGTTTTTTTTATGTGAGATGGGTGTTTTTCATTTTCATTCATGTAAAACCTTGTATGTAATATTCTTTTATTGGGGCACTTCCAGGTTGCGGAAGTTGTCACCCTTTGTATATTATTTACTTTTCCGCTAGGATAGACCCAAGGAGGGGAGCACAAGTAACCGGGTTCTGGAGTCCAGTGGGAGACCAACTCGAGGAGTCGAGTCCGGGTCTCCTAACTCTAAAATTGGTAGGGTTGCTTGCCGCTCTCGTAGGGGTCTAGGGGTGTGGGTTTGGCTATTCATCGCGACCGTGGAATCCGTGTTTTATACTGGCTCGTATTGAAAACACGGACGTCCTAGTATATCCAATATTTCATATGTTTCTTCTGCTGCGATATCTGTGATGTGATTATGTGATGTTCTGTGATAGATACAATATATAGTATATATGATATATTATATAGGCGTTACTTATGTTTTACACCCGCTTAGCCCTGCCCCGCTCTGCCGTTAGTTACCTAACCTAACGGTGCACGAGGGGACATCGAGGCGAATGCGGATGGCATAAGTGTACGTCGTATTTATCTGTGATGTTTAGGTAACTTAAATAATGGGACTTCATTAATGTGATTAATGAAAGAAAAAGAAACCTAAAGATGTTATGGAATCGAATTTCAAAATAAAATAGGTAGCTACAGTTCTTGCTTTGCCTCGCGGTGTTCCTTGTAGAACATCCTTCACCTTATTCGATAAGGAAAGGACCGAGATCCCTTCACCGGGAGTGACTCCTTTAGCAATAACTGGCAGATGCTACACCCCTCGGTTTGTCTTTTGATTGCTTCTATAGTTTCTGCTTTGCACAGCGGTATATATGATATATCCTGCACCTCATTCGACGAGGAAAGGGCCGACGATCCCTTCACCGGGAGTGACCCCTTTAGCAAAACTAGAAAAGCCTCAAAAACACTCCATTTTAAAATCATTTGATTCTACAACGATATCAAGTTCATTACGCAATAGGTTTTCAGAAAAACCTGTCGTAGCCCTCCGTCATTTCAGATAAGTAGTAGTTAGTATTCGTGCTACGTTTGTTGGCCTGCGTCAAGGCGTAGTGTGCGGTAGCTAACTAGAATTTATCTGCTTATGCATATGATGCAGATTGGATTAGGGTAGTCGTGCGACTTTGTTGGCCTGCGTCAAGGGTCGTGCGGGTGGGTTTAATTCAATCAGGAAATGACGGGTTGAACTTGACTAGCGCACTATGGTTTGTTAGCTTGCGTCAAGGTCATAGGACGCTAGGGGCAAAATTATCGGGAATTTCAAGTGTTGAAATTTGCAATGAGATTGCATACCTTTTATGAGATAGTTGGATCCCGATACTCGCTGCGAGTAATTGTTACTCCTGGGAGAGTTTTACACATTACAATTAGCCGATCTAGTAGGTGTCTAGAAAGGTGTCAATGGGGTTACGCCTCTGGGAAAATGAGGTTTACTGTAATTAGGTCCGTGCGAAAGCACGGGGAACCTCCCTCAAAGTACCGACACTGGCCTGGCTGAAAGATTGGCGAACTTGTAGCGTGTAATTAATCCCGCTAGTCTTTCCTTTTAGGGTTTGAAGGAAGATTTGATAAAAACAGTGGGAGCCATCCTGATTAGATAAAATAATAACCAATCTGATCTTGCAAGAGCATACGCTAAGTGTTTTCTTCTCTCTCTCCAGGTAGCGACCATGTCACGCCTTAATCAAGATAATAATACGGATATATTGACCGAACCCGCTTGTTATACTGAGCTGGGGAACGTTGGTCCCGCTCCAACTTATAAATGTTATAAGACAGAGCGGGAAATTGGGGAATACCAGATTTCCCGTGCCGCCCAAACGAAGAAAGTGCATGTTGATACATCATCTTCGGGTGTGTTCGTTACAAAGAACTGTTTCGCTGTTTCCTCTACGTCCTGGGTATTTGATACCGAATCAGGATCCCAGATATGTAATCTGTTACATAGGGCTACAGATAGGTAAAGAACTGAGAACGGGTGATAAGTTTCATGAGGCAGAAAACGGGGCAAGTGTTGCAGCCAAGTCTGTTGGTCACTGTCACCCTGTATTACAAATACATTGATTCTGAACGAATGTTATTAGATACAAAACCTGATATACAAAATCATATCATTCTCTTTACAAGTAAAGAAATGATAAAATTTTGTATTGTTGGATAATGTTTTGAACATTTACTATATCAAAAGTTGATCGGTTCAGGCACGTTATCTAAAAGCATTGACGTTCTAAATCAAACTACAGTTCTTCGTATATAGAACATACACAAGAGGAAGAGTTCAGAAATGAACGATTCCTTCTTGAGGTATTGTAGACTAGGTCATATCAATGCGACCCGACTGGCTAAAGTTACATTTAGATGCATATTTAAATTAGTTTGAATTTACATCTTGTGAAACTTGCCAGTCGTGTCACAGAGATAAGATGACCATAACTCCATTTACTAGAAACAGAGAAAGAGTTAGTGAACTCTTGGGATGATACATGTTGATGTATGTAGGTCCCCTGTCTACACATGCCAAGATCGGTTCTTTGTACTTTATTAAATTCTCTGATGATCTTTCAAGATTCAAACCTATGTTCCTGTTGAAACACAAGTCCGAACCTTTTGAGATATTCACAGAATATAAGTTAGAAGTAGAGAACCAAAATACGGGTATAAGTATTATGTCCTATGATCAGGGAGGAGAATACTTGTGCATAGAATTCCTGGACTATTCTAAAAGAGAACGAGATTCTCTCTCAGCATTACTCCTCCGTATACACCATAGCACGATGGTATATCGGGGCGGAGCAATCACACCCTATATGATAAGGTGTGCTCTATGATAAGTACTACTGAGTTACCTATTTCCTTTTGGGAGTTATGCACTTATGAAGTTGCATACCTATTGAATAGGGTTCCAATCAAATCAGTTGCCTACCACTCCATATGAGATATGGTAAGAGAAGAGCCCATATCTTAAGTTAGTTAAGATTTGGGGTTGTCCAGCCTATGTCTGAAAAGCAAAATCCGGACAAGCTCGAGGCAAGATCTGTTATGTAGAACTGGAAATGTTCCAGCTATACAAACTGCAGCTGATGATTTGATAGAACCAAAGGATTCAGTAGATTCCAATGAAACTCAGCCTCTCCGCCGATCTAGTAGGGTTCCTCACCCACCTGAGAGTTACTTCAGTTTCTCTATGACAGTGGGAGCAAGGATTGCATCATGAGATGATGACCCAACTAGTTTCGAGCTGGCCATCAGGAGTGAGACTCTGTAAGAATGACTGGATGTTTATCGATCTGAGATGGAATCCTTATACACCAACAAAGTATGGACTTTGGTTGCTTTATCTGAAGGGTTAAATCCCCATCAGGAGCAAGTAAATCTTGAGAAGATTACTTGGTGTACATGAAAAAGTTGAGACTTTCAAAGCTAGACTTGTTAAAGGTTTTCGTCATCGACCAGGCGTGGATAATGATGAAACCTTTTTCCAGTGCCTATGCTTAAGTCCATCCAGATCCTACTTGCCACGGCTACATACCATGACTACGATATCTGGCGGTTGGGTGCCATGACTACTTTTCTAAATGATGTTTTAGAAGAGAACGTCTATAAGAACACAGCCAGAGGGCTTCGTAAACAGTGGGAGCAGCGGAAACGTGTGCAAGTTGCTTAACAGGATAAAGCAGGCATCGCGGAGTTGGAATATCTGTTTTGATGTGGTAGTCAAAGAGTTTGACTTCATCAAAATGGTAGATAAACCTTGTATGTACAAAAGGGTAGTAGGGAGTATGGTAGTGATCCTCGTAGAGTACGTGGATGACATACTCTTGATAGGGAAGGAGTTTCCTATGCTACGTTCGGTCAATCTCCGCTTATCACAATGATTCTCCATATAGGATCAAAGTGATACCTACTAAATCCTGGGTTTTGGATCTATGAGATAGATCTAATTGGATATTAGGATACTCACTAGTTGTAGTGAGATGGTATCAATTGGTCCTGGGGAGAATCAATGGAAGGGTTCCAGGGTGATAAGGACGGCTGAAAGTTAGTCACGGGCATTGTCTTTACCCTCAGTAAAGGGACGGTATGTTGGAAGAGTTCCAAGCTAGATACCGTGGCATACTAGATGATAAAGGCTGGATACATCGCTACTTAAGATGCTACCAAAGAGGCAGTCTGGATGTATATTTGTTCATGAGATGAACTTAGTTCCTCTCATTGTGTGACAATGGAGTTGTGGCTTATGCCAAGGAACGTCCGTCCCATCAGTGATCCAGACATATTCTAAGGCAGTGTCACCTGATCGTGGAGATGGTTGATCTCCAGGGGATCGAGGTTAGGAGAGCAGACTCAGAGGACAACACGGCGGATCCACTCACAAAGGCCTTTTCCCAGAGAGAGACTATTATCGGATGGTTGAGTATGAGATACTACAACCACTGCTACAGATGGCCCTAGTGCAAGTGGGAGATTGTTAGTTATATGTATGCCCTAGAGGCCATTACTGTACATAGGATGTATATTGCAGCGGATGCTGGGACATATATAGGGAGGACTTTCTTGCTCGACATGATAGTATGCTATCTGGTTGCTCTTTACCTTAACGTGTATACTAATTGTCTCTCTGTTACATGTTGGTAAAGCCCTTAGGATGTGTACTTGACTACCTGGACTGTGATGCGGATCATACTAGTGGGGACATGGTAGTCCATAAGTACATCCTTCAAGGTCCCTAGTTGTGGGTGTATCGAGACGGGGCATCGATATACCAGAGTAGACTAGCGTATACCTTCTCGACCCATACAGATGGGCGATGGATGATCCCATATCCATTGGTGTTTGACATCATAGATGATATACGGGTGCTCAGTAGAGACTGGGTACACTGGACGGACTCGCCGAGAACTCCCAGATGGTATTATACCTTACGTCAGATGGCAGTTCTCTGGTGACACTGGTACAGAGTAGTCTGTTGACCCGAGATCGTCATAGAGTCTTGTGTGATTTCCACTGTGCTTTGATTTCCACCTTACCACGTCCAATAGGGCATGCAAAACGGTGGCTTTTGGGTACAGTCCCGAATCGCATGGAGGCAATGAGCGATAGGAGGGGATTGGTCTCTCCCGGTATAGGGAGTTGATGTTGCGCTGTGTTCGATTGGCTATAGCTGGAAATCCCTGGCCAGGGTTGCTGAGTTTTACTGGTAAGTGTTACCAGTAGTTTCTCGAACTGTTATGGACCTCATATCGACACGACTTATCGAGCTACTGGGGTCTGACGTTTACCACCCCTAGGCGAGATATGCGACATATCAGACGAACAGACCGGACTGTACGGTAAGTGTTACTGGTTGGATTCACAGGAGTGTGAGCGGGCTTGCTCGTCGATCTTCTGATCGCTCAATTCCCGGGTGGCCGTTACGTTTAGCAGACCGCTTGCGGCTTGTGGGTGTTTGATATGATCATCACCTGCTGCCGGCGTATTGACGAGTCTTTAGAGTCCTACACAGAGGTTTCCTGGCTCAAGCGAAACGAAATAGGAGCGCATATGAGATATGTGCGGGACCGAGAATTATACCAGTATGTGATACTGTATTCTATTCTCGCGATTTGTATCATTGTTCGGTTATATGTGATATAGCCGGGTTACCGAATCAAGTGTTGATTCGATACATTGATACACTTGATATTAGCCGGTTATATGCGATATGACCGGATCGTTAATTCAAGTGTTGATTTAATGATTTAATGTATAATTATATATTTGATATATTATTTTACATTAACTAGTATTTGTTCACTTAAGATGGATTTTCTCACTTGATGTGCACATTGTATATATGATATAGTTTTGTGCACTAGTTTGTATCATATTTGATGATACATGCCAACTTTGGTGTATGTTTGGTTTAAACTATGATTAGGTTAATGGTTAGGCTTTCATTTACTCATTTATTTACTTTATTCTTTTTGGCAAAAGAAAAGAAAATGGTGGCTTTTCTGTTTTACACTTGAAGCTTCTTGAAGCTTTGAGAATCTTTGACCATTTTTGTTTCTTTTGCTTAACCTAACCATTCATCTAACCCTAGTTCATTCTCTACACTTAACCATGGTTGCTAATATGATAAGAATCATTTTATTTTCTATTATTTTTATTCTTATCATATTATCTTCTTCTTCTTCTTCTTCAAGAAGAAAGAAGCTTGCTAGCTTCAATGGTGAAATGAGAAAAAGAGTGAGAAATCCAATTCTAAAGTGAACCCACTTTCTATTTCTTCATCCTCTACCACTTGCCAAGTAGTATAGGGTGTTTTCTTCACAAGTTTCATGACTTGGTGAAGTTGGAGCTCGAGTTAGAGTCGCCTCGACGTAGATCATCTTCGACATCGAAGTCCTCGACCTAGCCCGATCATTTCTTCGATGAAACCACCGTGAGAGTCCGGGATTCCGATGATCGCAGTGGAGGGACGTCAACATGGAGCTAGAGAAGTGGTGGACCGGATCTACAAAGGTTGTATTTCCATTCACTTAGCAATAAAGAAGTTTACTTGCATAGTTTTCGCCTTTGCTTCTAGTCAACGATCGCATTAGGGTTTCTCGGCACCGGAAACATTTGAATTTGGTATGGTTGATGCCTTGTGAGACCTCATTAGAGTTTCTAGGAACCCTACAGACATGAGCATGGTGAGGCATGTAGAGAGGTACGACTCTTATTTATTTTATTGGAAAATGAAAGAGATATTTTTTTGGTTGCATAGTTGCAAATGACTTAGATATATTCTCCGCATGCCATCCATTATTGTTAAGTTCATCACTTGCTTTATTATTTCACACTCTCACTCTCTCTTGGAGAGACTTAGCCATTCTTGAGTTGCTCATGCCACTAGTTTTCCTTATCTCCTTCTTCATCTTCCTGGGTTGCTCATTTGAGATCATGTGATGAGAGAAAAATATAGTGAGACATTTCTACACCTTCACTCTCCATTGCTAGCATCCTTGGAGCGTCTGTTGCCTCGCTTGGCGAAGCTGGAGCCTACGTTGTTTCCCTCGGGTGGATCATCATTGATGGAGGAAGATCGGCAACCAAGTTCGATCCACGATCCCTAAGAGCTAATGAAGGTGGTAGAAGATCGAAGGACACAGATCATTCGGTAGAACCATTCTAACCTAGTAGTTTAGCCCTCTTTAGTTTGCTAGTATAGGTTTATGGTTTCGATCTTGGGACGGATTTTGTTTGCGTCAAATTTTTTAAACGCCGGTTTTTATTCTGCATCGGCCATGGTAAATGGCCAGGGCGCCGGCAGAACCCAACATTAAAAATTCACTCACTTATTGAAGCATGAATTAAAAAACCAATTATAAATACAACCATGCTTCTATAGTGATGGCAAACTAATAAATTAATGAACAAAACCATGCTTCACCCATGCCCAAAATATCTCTCATTTTCCACCTCTTTATCTATTTTCACAAAATAGATTAATCCATGTTCATAATACATACATACATATATATATATCATATATATATATATACATACATATATATATATATATATATATATATATATATATTAAGAAAAAAATAATTAGTGAGCATTAATATTTGTTAATATATAAATATATCAAATATAAATATATATCAAATTATTAAATCAACACTTGATTCAATAATCCGGTTATATCATATATAACCGACTAATATCATTTATCTGTATATCATATTATCAAATCAACACTTGATTTAATAATCCGGTTATATCACATATAACCTAACCGATATCAAATTACCGCCAGATTAGAATACGGTATCACATACTCGTATTTAATCAGGCTCCCGCACGTATCAGCATATGTGCCCTATTTCGTTTCGCTTGAGCTAGGAAACCTCTGTGTGGGACTCTAAAAACTCGTCAATACGCCAGCAGTAGATAATTATCACATCAATTACCCATAAGCCGTCAGCGGTACTAGTTGGACGTAACGGCTACCCAGGTATTGAGTGAATAGAAGATCAACAAGTAAGCTTGTCCAAACTCCCATGAAGCCTATAAGCAACACTTACCGTACAGTCCGGTCTCTTCGTCTGATATGCCGCATATCGAGTCTAGGGGTGGAATCGTCAGACCCCAGTAACTTGATAAGTCATGCCGATGTGTAGCTCATAACGGTTTGAGAAACTACTGATAATACTTACCGGTAAATATCATCAGCCCTGGCCAGGGACTTGCTGTTATAGCCAATCGAGCATAGCGCAACATCAACTCCCTATACTGGGAGAGACGAGACGAAACCCCTCCTATCGCTTACTGCCTCCATGTGACTCGGGACTGTACCCAAAATTCACCTGTTTGCACGACTCCTTTGAGCCGTGGTAGGAAGGAAATCAAAGCACAGTGGGAACCACACAAGATACTATGACGATCTCGGGTCTACAGACTAACATGTACCAGTGTCACCAGAGAACTGCTATCTGACGATAGGTATGGTACCATCTAGGTGTTCTCGGTGAGTCATGTTCGGTGTACCCATTCTCTAATGAGCACCTGTATACAATCTTTGATATCAAATACCAATAGTTATGGGATTAACCATCGCCCTATACATGGTCAAGAAACGTCCGCACTAGTCTACTCTGGAATATCGATGCCCTGTCTCGATATCCCCTGGACTAGGAACTATTAAAGGATGTGCTTGTGGACTATCCTGGCCCCACTAGTATGATCTGTATCATAGTTCCGGTAGTCAAGTCCACATCCTAAGGGCTTTATCAATATGTATCAGAGAGTCAGTATAATAATACAAGTGTACATGTTAAGATAAAGAGCAACCAAATAGCATACTATCATGTCGAGTAAGAATGTCATCTCTATATATATGTCCAAGCATCCACTATATCATACAACAATGGCCTCTAGGGCATACATATTCCTAACAATCTCCCACTTGCACTAAGGCTAGTTGTTGTAGTATCTTATACCCAACATCCCAAAAAGTCTCTCAAACTGCTTCTGGGGGAGGGCCTACGTGAGTGGATCCGCTGTGTTGTCCTTCGTATCAACTCTCCTGATCTCAATCTCCTGAAGATCTTCTATCTCCCGGATCAGGTGATACCGCCTAAGAATATGTCTGGATCGCTGATAGGACCGGGGTTCCTTGGCCAAAACCATAGCTCCATTGTTATCACAATACAAAGGTATTAGATGCTCAATGGATGGAACCACACTATGTTCAGCAATGAACTTCTTCGTCCAGACAGCCTCTTTGGCAGCGATGTATTCAGCCTCCATCGTCGAGTCTGCTACGGTATCTTGCTTGGAACTTTTCCAACATACCGCCCCTTCGTTGAGGGTAAAGATAAAACCCGAGACCGACTTACTGTCGTCCTTATCACTCTGGAAGCTCGAATCGGTAAAGGACTCCACCTGGAGTTCTCCGTTACCATACACCAAGAACATTATTTTAGTCCCTCTCAAGTACTTAAGAATGTTCTTCACAGCTGTCCAGTGTTTCTCCCCAGGATCTGATTGATACCTACTTACTACACTAAGTGCGTAAGCTACATCCGGTCTGGTGCATAACATCGCGTACATGATTGATCCAACTGCAGAAGTATAGGGTATCTCTTGCATGCGAGCCCTCTCCAAATCAGTCTTGGGAGGCATCTCTTTGGAGAGAGTGATTCCTGAACAAGCGGGTAAATTACCACGCTTAGAATCTTCCATACTAAACCTCTTTAGTATAGTGTCAATGTACCTAGATTGGGACAATCCCAACATCCTCTTAGATCTATCTCTATAGATTTTTATCCCCAAGATGTAGGAGGAATCACCCAGATTTTTCATAGAGAACGTTTGTGATAAGAAGAGCTTAACCAAGTGTAGCATAGGAACATCATTTCCTATCAAGAGTATATCATCCACGTACAATACGAGGAAGACAACCTTACTCTCTACAACCTTTTTGTATATACAACCATCTTCGTTTTTTATGAAGTCAAACTCTTTGACTGCTACATCAAAACAGATGTTCTAACTCCGCGATGCCTGTTTTAATTCGTAGATTGATTTAAGAAGCTTGCACACCTTTTCGCTGCTCCCACTGTCTACGAAGCCCTCTGGCTGAGTCATGTACACGCTCTCTTCTAAATCACCATTTAGAAAAGCGATCTTGACGTCCATCTGCCAGATTTCGAAGTCATGGTATACAGCAATAGCAAGTAGGATCCTAATGGACTTAAGCATAGCTACTGGATAAAAGGTTTCATCATAATCGACACCAGGCCGTTGACGAAAACCTTTAGAAACAAGTCTAGCTTTGAAGGTCTCAACCTTTCCATCTACACCTATTTCTTCTTAAAGATCCACTTGCTCCCGATGGGTTTTACCCTTTCAGGAGCAACTTCCAAAGTCCATACTTTGTTAGTGTACATAGATTCCATCTCAGATCACATAGCATCCAGCCATTTCATAGAATCCCCACTTGTGACGGCTTACTCGAAACTAGTTGGGTCATCATCTTCCATGATGCAATCCTCACTCCCACCGTCTATGAGAAAACCGTAGTATCTCTCAGGTAGATGAGAAACCCTACTAGATCTGCGGAGTGGCTGAGGTTCGTCGAGGACTATTGAATCCTCTAGTTCTACCAAATCATCAGTTGTAGTTTATGTGGCTAGAACTTCTTTCAGTTTTGCCTCATTACCACTAATTTCTTTCATAAGAAATTCCTTTTCTAAAAAGGTGGCATGTTGAGAAACAAATACTTTTTGTTCCTCGGTATGGTAGAAAATATATCCATGTGAATCTTTTGGATATCCCACAAACTTACACAAAACAGACCTTGCCTCGAGCTTGTCCGAATTTTACTTTTTAACATAGGCCGGACAACCCCATATCTTAACTCTTTTAAGAGATGGTCTCTTCCCATTCCATCTCATATGGAGTGGTAGGCACGGATTTGGTCGGAACCCTATTCAATAGGTATGCAGCTGTCTCAAGTGCATAACCCCAAAAGGAAATAGGTAACTCAGCAATACTAATCATAGAGCGCACCATATCTAATAGGGTGCGATTCCTCTGCTCCGATACTCCATTGTGTTATAGTGTATACGGAGGAATAAGCTGAGAGAGAATCTCATTCTCTTTTAAGTAGTCTCGGAATTCCGTGCTCAAGTATTCTCCTCCCGATCAGATCGTAGGACTTTAATACTTTTACCCATCTAGTTCTTAACTTCGTGCTTATATTCCTTGAATTTCTCAAAAACTTCAGATTTGTGTTTCAACAAGAACATATGTCCGAATCTTGAGATATCATCGGTGAATGTAATAAAGTATGAGGAACCATTCCTGGTATGTGTAGACATAGGACCACATACATCACTATGTAACAGTTCTAAGAGTTTAGTAGCTCTTTCTTTGTGTCCTGTAAATGGAGTTGTGTTTATCTTTCCTTTGAGACATGACTCGCAAGTTTTATAAAATGTAAATTCGAACCGATTCAAATATCCATCTTTATATAACTTAGCTAGTCTTGTCGCATTGATATGACCTAGTCTACAATGCCACAAGAAGGCTTCATTCATTTCTGAACTTTTCCTCTTGTGTGTGTTATGTATATTCAGAACTGCAGTTTGATTTAGAACGTTTATACTATTACACAACGTACCAAACCAAATCAACACTTGATTTAAGAAAATATTCATAACATTTTTCTCTAATGCAAAGTTATATCCTTCTTTATCTAATAAAGAAATTGATATTATATTGCACATCATTTTTTGTATGAAATAACAGTCGTTCAGAATCAATGTATTGCTATTTGGTAATACAAGGTGATATTCGCCAACTGCTTTGACTGCAACAATTGCTCCATTCTCTACTTTGAGAAACATATCATTCTTTCCCAGTTCTTTATCTCTTCTTAACCCATGTAACAAATTACAAACGTGGGATCCTGATCCGGTATCCAATACCCAGGACGTAAAGCAAACTGAGAAATAGTTCTCAATAACAAACACACCCGAAGAAAATGCATCATCATGCTCTTTCTTTGTTCGGGTTGTATGAGAATCATGATCTTCCCATATTCCTTGCTCAGACTTATGACAATCATAAGAAAAAGAGGAATCAACGTTCCCCGGCTCAGTATAATAAGCGAGTTCGGTCAATACATCCATATTATTATCTTGATTAAGGTGTTTCATGGTCACTACCAAGAGAGAGTGAGGGGAAAACACTTTAGCATGCGCTCTTTGTAAGATTAGATTGGTTATTATCTTATCTAATCAGGATGGATCCCACTGTTTTTATCAAATCTCCCTTCAAACCCTAAAAGGTAATATTAGCCGGGATTAATTACGCCCAACAAGTTCGCCAATCGGTCAGCCAGGCAAGTATTGGTATTCCGAGGGAGTCTCGCCATGCTTTCGTATGGAACTAATTAAATAATCTCGTTTCCACAGGGGCATAACCCCGTTAACACTTTTCTTAGATACCTACTGGATTAACTAATTGAAAAGTGGAAAACTCTCTTAGGAATAACTCTTACTCGCAGTAGGTATCGGGATCCAACTATCTCATAGAAGATATGCAATCTCATTGCAAATTTCAACACTTGAAATTCCCAATATTTGTTTTTACCCCTAACGACTTATGACCTTAACAAGGTCAACAAATCATAAGCGCTAGTCAAGTTCAACCCGTCATTTCGTGATTGAATTAAACCCACCCGTACGACCCTTAACAAGGTCAACAAAGTCGTACGACTGCCCTAATCCAATCGCATCACATGCTGCAGATAAGCACTAATTAGCTACCGCACACCGCGCCTTGACAAGGTCAACAAACGCAGCACGAATACTAAATAGTCCTTATCTGAAATGACGGAGGGCTACGTTTGGTTTTGAAGAAAACCTTTTAACGTAATGAACTTGATATCGCTGTAGAATCTTGTGATTTGAAAAGGAGTGGTTTAAGCTCCTCTTTTAAAATCGAGTAGTTTTCAAAACAATCCGAGTGGTTTGTAGCATTTGCTAGTTTTCCTAAAGAGATCACTCCCGGTGAAGGGATCTAGGCTCTTTCCTCATCGAATGAGGTGTTGGATATTCATAATGGAATACCGCTATGCAAAGCAAGAACTAGAGCTACCTTTTTGAAAAATTTGATTCTACAACATTTTTAGGTTTCTTATCTTTTCATTAATCTCATTAATGGCGTCCCATCATTTATGTTTCCAAAATATCACAGAAGAAACGAAAATAGAACATACGCTTATGCCATCCGAATTCGCCACTGGACCCCGTCATGCACTGTTAGGTTACTTAACTAACGGCAGAGCGGGGGCTGGACTAGCGCGGGTGCAAAACATAAGTAACGTTTATAATATATATCATATATATATATATATATCATTCGTATCACGCGGTTATATGATCACATCACATAACTCAAACAGCAAAAGTCAACATATAAAATATTGGATATTCTAGGAGGTCTGTGTTTTAAATTAAGCCAGTAATGAAAAACAGGGATTCCACGATCGTGATGAATAGCCAAACCTATTTCCCTAGACCCTTATGAGAGCGGCAAGCAACCCTGCCAATTCTAGAGTTAGGAGACCAGGTCCCGACTCCTTGAGATGGCATCCCACTGGACTCTAGAACCCGGTTACTTGTGCTCCCCGCCTTGGCTCTATCATAATGCGGAAAAGTAAATAATATGCATCAACAGTGACAACAACCTCAATCCGGAAGTGTCCCAATAAAAGAATTGTTCCCGCCAAAATTTTTGGCCAAGAGCTATTTGTTTCCCCAATAAAAGAGCAAAGCTCTATTTAAAATTTGAAAGGCAGCGCCAAGAGTTAAAAACTCTAAGGCAGTGCCTCATGTGCCTTGCACGAGGACGCCAGCGCCAAGAATTAAAAACTCTGAGGCAACGCCTCACGTGCCTAGCACGAGGGCGCCAGCGCCAAGAATTAAAAACTCTGAGGCAGCGCCTCACGTGCCTCGCACGAGGGCGCCAGCGCTAGAACTAAAATCTCTCTGTCAAATAGAGCCATTGGATCAAAAATCCAACGGAGATGATAAATCACGGGCCACACTCTCCAAGGTCGAATATCGACAAGGAGGGAAAAAACCACTTACGAGTCCTCTCGACTTGTAAAGGGGAAAATTCTTTTATGAGATCCTTATGACTCTCAAGAGAAAACGCACTTAGGAGATCCTCACGACTTCTAAGGAGAAAATACACCTGCGGGATCCTCTCAAATCGTAGGGAGAAAATCCTTTATGAGACCCTCACGGCTCATAAAGTTGAAAAGTCTTAGGCGGCAGATCCAAACCTGTTTCCTAAGCCATCACTGCCATACTGACTCTTGTACGCTATCCACGGGCCACATCCGCCAATGAAATAAAGAAGCTACTTACGGGTCCTCACGATTCGTAACGAAAAATACCCGAGTGAGATCCTTACGACTCACGGAGACGATAAACACTTAGAAATCCTCACGATTTCTAGGGAGAATATGCACCTATGAGATCCTCTCGACTTGTAGGGAGAAAAAAAACCTTCTTGAGACCCTTACGGCTCATGAAGATGAAAAAAGTCTTAAGCTACAAGGACCCTAAACTTGTCTCCTAAGCTTTCAATTCTATGGCCATGCATAACTCTGCACTCCTTCACCCATGTATATGCTTACGTGGGCAAAATAGTGGGGGGCATTTATTTCCGCCAAAATTTTCAGCCAAGAGCTATTTGTTTCCAAATAAAAGAGCAAAACTCTGTTTAAAATTTAAAAGGCGGTGCCTCAAGTGCCTTGCACGAGGGCACCAGCGCTAAGACTTAAAAACTCTGAGGCAGCACCTCACGTGCCTCGCACGAGAGCGCCAGTGCCAGAACTAAAATCTCTTTGTCAAACAAAGCCATTGGATCAAAGATCCAACGGAGATGATAAATCATCAAAATACAGAATTAAATTCGGTTGAGGAAATATTCCTCAAATCTTTCTAAACAAGAAAGATTACTCTCTAAAAAACAGAGCACCGTTGGATCAAAAATCCAATAATGATTAAAAAATCACCAAGCCACAGAATAAGTTCTGTATGGGAAAATATTTCCCCAATCTTGTTAAAAACAAGAAAAATATCTTCTGTAAACAGAAGTCCTTGGATCAAAGATCCAATGGTGAATAAAATCCCCAAATCAATTAAGGGTCTCTCAATGAGAGATTTCTTCAACTAAATCAACAGACTTACCTCTACTATATAAAGGACCCAAGACTTCAAGTCTTATAGAGGAGAAACCCCCCATAAGCTTTGAGAAAAAGAAAGAAGAAAGCTTTAAGAAGAAAGAAAGAAGAATACCTTTCTTCGAGATAAAAAAATAGAGATCAGAGCATCTCATCTGCATATCCAAGAGTTTAACTCTTCTTAAAGAACATAGTTCTTTCTTTGGATCTGAGGTCCATGAGAAGAGTCTCTTACAAATGAGAATTTAATTCTCATGGGGATGAACTTGTTCTTGAGGATCAAAGATGCAGAAAAGAACAAAGAATTGAACTCTTCAGAACAAAACACCCAAAGAAAAAACCCAGCGCCAAGCGCCTCACGTGCTCATCACGTGGGCGATGCTCAATAAAGGGTGCTTAACACTCACTGGTTGGCACTCAGTTCCAAGTTCCTCTCGTGTCCCTTACATGGGCGTTGCTCAATAAAGAGTTCTTAGCACTCAATGCTTGGCGCTGAGCGCCAAGCTCCTCACGTGTCCCTCACGTGGGCACTGCTCAATAAAGAGTGCTTAGCACTCAATGCATGGCGCTCAGCGCCAAGCGCCTTACGTGTCTCTTACGTGGGCGCTGCTCAACAGGGAGCGTCTAGCATCCAGTGGTTGGCGCTCAGCGCCAAGCGCCCCATGTGCTCCGTACGTGGACGCCATAAAGAGCGTTTAACACTACATAAAAATAAAAGAACAAAAAAAGAAGAAAAGGGAAAGTAAAGCTCAGCATTATTTGCACAGAAATGGGATTGAACCCTAAGCAAGTATTTAACACTTTATTCAAAGACTGAGTGGGTTGAGTCCAAGTTGACCAAATCCCTAATTCAGACCAACCGAGCCCATGTGCTTATCATTTTCCAAATTGGTTTTAGTCCCAAACACGACTACAGATCTCCCAACAGACATTGGTTTAAGGGTATATCTCCTCACACCTCTGATACATGTCGTTGTAATTCTTCAGCGTCTTCAGAGAGGTGGTGGGTCCCGATAACCAACAACTTGTCGGTGCATTCCCAAATTGACGGGTACATCCCACTGTGGACCGAAACGCCCTTAAACTAACAATGGACCGTAACGTCCTTAAACTAAAACGATAGAGCCCAAACGCTCTTTTGTTGGATCGAGATGCTTCTAAACCCTCGTTAAGTAGATATTAGTCTAAAATTGGGCTAACGTATCCTTAACAAACATTTATGTTGATCTTAATCTCAAACAAGATTAACGATCTTTAAATCAACCCAAACCCAAATCTAAGAATATACGGATTTGGACTAATCCACGCTCTATGGGCGACAATATAAATTAGTCTTCATATACAATCCAAGGGCAACCAAAAATAAAACAAACACACACGACACGAAGTGACCTTCTGGAGCAGGAGAAAGTAGTTACCACGATGTGGTAACATAATTAACTGCAGTGGCTTGTGCCTGCAGGGAAGAGCGTCCCTATAATCAAAAACCCCTCGCCAACGAGGGGGAATCTGACGAAGTCTGCTACAACGGCCCCATCCGTCCAAACCTCCAATACACGGTGCCATAAATCAACTTGGCATCTTCGGAGAAGTGGACGGATAAACCTAAATAGCATCTGCCTCCAAATTCAGGCGAGACGTTTGTCTTCTCGGTTTTCGGCGGTAAACAGATTTTGGCACGCCCGGTGGGACCTCTTCCTCCTTCCACTCCACACTTCGTTTGTCGTGTTCGCGAACGAATCGCGGTTTAATATGGTTGCCCCTGAATTCAAGGTACTAAGATTTGGCGTCTTGCTCCGATGTAGATGATAATATCGATGGCTTCCAACTGCACTAACTGCAACGACAACTCCCACTCTATCCCCGCCATAGGGGTGACTTATGGGCCCCAAGCGGCCTCCATCTTTTCAATGCCAATGGAGCAGGTGACTCATGCCACCACTGGATTGTTCTTCGGGACCATGCTCCCGCCAATGAGCTTCAATACTTCAATACCATCACAAGAAGCTCCAAAGAAGTCAGTCTTCGATCGGCTTGCAACTACCACGGCCCCTTTCAACGGGTCGTCCAATTCCAATGCCTCGGTCTTTAACAGGCTAAGCCACAGCTCTAGTGGGCCTACAAAGAGGCTCGCAATACTTGAAGAGGTTATCCCGAAGCGGATAGCCATTCCAGTTCTGGCAGACGAAGTCGTCAAAGGAGATTCTCCTACTAAAGGATCGGTCTTTGCAAGATTGGCCATTCCAACTCCTGCTTCTGGCGAAGTCACCAAGACTGCTTCCCCTACCAAAAAGTCAGCCTTTGCAAGATTGACCGTCCCCTCTCAATGAACTTCAGTCTTCAACAGGCTGACACCAGCTATAGCCCTTCATCAGAGCAGGGGGCATGACGAAGCCATCCCCATAACGGAGGCAATCCCATCTGCACGACATGCTTGACGTCGCCACTAGGCATCGGGTGAGAATAGCTGGGGGCAACTCCCCCTCTGGACATACTCCACCAGCTCCGATGGTGGAAATTGACGCTGCTGTTCCAACTGGGAACAGTTTCAATCCGCTCAGGAGGGTGCGCAAGAACTCTCCAACCGCCGTATTGAAGAAGTCTTCTCCGCATGCTGAAAGCATGACACAGGTGAAGCCGGAACAGTCTCCTCAGCGGTTGTCCTCCAAGATCCACAGAGTCTGGCGGAAAGTCCAAGACTCTGTAATCGACAAAGATTACTCTCACCGGCTGAAGAAGACGAAGGCTCGGCAAGAGGAGAACCATCCCTCCGTCGTACCACAGAAAGTATCATCTGCATGGGTGCCTGCTACAACGGCCCCCTCAACTTCGACCTTCTATAAGAGGAGAAGGCAGGAGAAGATCCCCATGCCTGCGGCAAATTTCAAAAGCAGTGGACCCAAACGCCCTAAGTTTGGGGGCATGGTAGTACACACAGTGTACATGGCTTCCGAGAAAGAGGAAAGCCGTACTTCCACGGGTCATCGACCACTCACACGATCGGTGACAAAAGGCCAGTAGCAACAACAAAAGCTCTAGGAGATGTTGACAAGGATGGCCGCACTCACCGGGTAGAAAGAAAGCCCGGAAGCATCGTCGGAACAACGCCAGGAGCAGGAGACCGACACCGAATTCCTACGAAGGGTGCTTGAAATGAAAGATAAAGAGACCGCGGAACAAGCGGCTAATATAAAACAAATGGCGCTACTGTTCCAAGACATGGTGGGGATGATGATTCAACCGGATCCTCCAGCCGAAAACCCTCCAATAATCATTGAAGACGACAGAGGGGAAACGTCAAATCCTCCACCGGCTTTTCAGCAGCCAAAGAAGAAACGATCTCCAAGGCTGCCCTTGACGACTACATAACTCAATAAATACGAGCTCATCAGACAAGCAAAGCGACTGACCAAGTCGTCAGAACTGGGCGACCTTTTCCAGGCTGGTACGATCAAATCAAGTACCCACTGGGGTATACGATCCCTAAATTCCACGTGTATAAGGGGACAGGCAATCCCCATCGACATGTCGCTCAGTTTAGAGCTCTATGTGGCAATACTGGAGGCGACGACAAACTGCTGCTTCGCAAATTCGTCGGCAGCTTGGCGGAGACAGCAGTTGAATGGTACTCAGAGCTTCCGAATGACTCCATCAAAATATTTATAGAAATGGAACTACTGTTCACGCAACGTTTCGCAAGCGCAAGCGCGCGCACCCCGATCACCGCGTTAGTCAATACCAGGGTGGAGCTGGGAGAAACTGGGTTCAATACGCAATTCGGTGGCGGAACCTATGGTCAAAATGCGAACAACATATAGAAGAAGCTCATGCCGTGGGTATGTTCGTAGGGACCCTTAATCCTCAGGTGACTATATCCCAATTTATGATGTTTTTCAAGCCGATCACCTTCCAGGCCTTGATTGGCAAGCTGGTCCAAATGGACCAGATGGGCCATAGGGCGTCCTCTTCAAAAACGGATCTCCGGAATGAAAAGGGCAAAGGGAAAGCAACTTTCGCTGCCAACGCTCAACAACAACCGAGTTACCCGAAACCGATTGCTCGCCAAAGCAATAAATCACGATCCCTTGAAGAGAAGTTTAGACGTCCTTACTCGTTTCCCCAGGATAAAACGAGGAGACTGTTCGAACTAGCGGTGCGCAACAGGCTCATCATTCTGCCGGATCCAAGACGTCCACTGCAGCCTGGTGACGTAAACAGTCCCAACTACTGCCCCTACCACAGAGTAATGGGCTACCCAATCGAAAATTGCTACATCTTCAAAAACTGGGTTGAGGACCAGTACCAACAAGGCAAGTTCGTGCTGTCCGAAAACTGGAAGGTAAACCCGCCACAGCAGCACGCTCCTAAAAAGGTGGACATGCCAGGGGCATCATACTCATTTATAGAAGAAGCTCCGTGGAAAGTTGTCTTTTTGGCTAAAACTAAAAGAATGCTGAAGGATTTTCAACCATGCCCAGCAATCAGGTGGAAAAGACCGCTGGAGCCCGAGATCATTGACGGGATGCAGAAACCGTGCCCAACACTGAAAGTTGGTAGCGATGGGCAACACACCCAGGTCAAACCTTCAAAGTCTTCGAAGAAAAAGAAGAAGACCAAGAAGCCTGTGCAGCCTGACGACAAGCGCACGGACCTGCAAAAGTACATTGATGCACTGGAAGAATACAACCAAAAGGTGTAGACCCCAGTCACTCTTGAAGAGTTCCTCAAGCATATTCTTGAGAACAGAGACAGTGACATTGATAAAGGAAACGGCTCGTCAGAAAAACCCAAGGATTATGTAGCGAGTTGCCATATGATCTCTCACCTATCGTTAAAAGACGAAGAAGCTCCTTCGGCGTCGGAAAGCAACTCAGGGGAACTGGGGGTAGGACCGGCGTCAGACGACCTGATCGATAAACTGCTGAACGAAGCCCTTCAAAAGAGCAAAGCTGACCGAGAGCGTGAAATGGCCATATACGAAAACGTCAAGCATCGGCGTCAGGACGAAGAAGCTGCGGCGAGGAAGAGTCTCACGGTATTCCAACCAGGTCGAAGCACACCCGCGGAAGACAAAAGCTGGTTTAAGATGGGGAAACGGTTCGCTAAAGCCCTGCCAATGGTGATGAAGCTGCCACCTGTCAAAGGAAATGCTCCGGGGAGTACGTGCTTCGATGAAGCGGATGTACATCCGAAATACTGCTTATACCATCGGAGGGTCATACACCCTACCGAAGAGTGCAATGCCTTCAAGAAGTGGTGGCAGGGATACGTTGCTCACCGACAATACTTCAAGAGAATGAAGCGCAAAGCCCGTCGGGAACAGAAAAGCACAACAGATGAGCATAAAGGAACAGCCGGTAACTGTCATATGGTTGATGCCATTTCAACAAAAGGGAAATCTCAAGTTTTTACCTTTGGGAGCGATTCCGACGAAGAAATAACCCTCGGCCCTCTCTTCAAGGAATCCACCTCTGGAAAAGAAGAAGAGGTGAAGAAATGCGAGAACAATTAGCTGCGTAATCATACGTTGCCTGAAAAGAATTTCGGACCCTCAAACAAAGGTTCGGGTAAGAGAGACAAGGGGAAGGGAAAAGTCCCCGAGGAAATTGCCCTCGATGATAGAGTCATCGAAGAGCTCACAGCTAAGGACCCGCCTAAGAAAAACAAGGTGGATTACAATATCTTGGCACACCTGAGGAAGATACCCTCACAACTAAGCATACTGAATGCTCTCCTCCTATCTAAAGAGGCACGAGATTCTCTGATCAAGGCGCTTGAAGAGCCTGATCAGTTCTAAGCTTTCTTTGCGGAAGAAAAGATGAAGGACGAGCTGGAAGAAGTTCACACAGCTGACATCACATTCGGCGATGAGGATCTCCTCCTCAGAACGTGCGAGCACAACCATCCTCAGTATGTCACCGGGTACTGCCACGACATCAAGATAGGGAATATCCTGGTTGTCAACGGGTCATCCGTCAACCTTCTCAATGTGAGAAGGTTGAAGGAGATATGCATGAACGTGTAGCACCTGGCTCGGGACAAAATTACCATATCTGGGTTTGACTCGCAGTCATCACAGACGCTTGGGTCTATAATACTGATGTTACGCTTTGGGATGCTCATCACTGACATCAAGTTTCATGTCATCGACGCCAAAACTTGCTATAACGCTCTGCTCAAATGACCTTGGTTACACGAGTACAACATCTTCCCTTCTACACAATATCAGTGTATGAAGTACTTCAAAGATAGCCTCGAGTACACAGTTACAGGGGAACTAAACCCATTCTCCGTAAATGAAGTCCGCAAATATGAAGACGCTAAGTACTTCTTACCAGACTTCGAAGACATGGAAAGATGTCATAAACCGGAGAATAAACAAAAAGCCGTCGCCACCATCCCGATCTTTGGGAGTGATACCGAGGAGGATGAAGAGATAGTCTTCTCGGGGCAACCCCGAGGCAGCGGGCCAGGACCATCTACTCCTATTTTGGTCTTCGGCAGCGACTCTGAAGACGATGTCAACGCGGTATTCTCTGTTCGTCCATCAATACAAACCTTCATTGAAGCTGATCGGAGTTTGCAAATCACCATGGTTCCGCAGCAGTATTACAGGGAACTTGATGCGCTCGATACATATGGCGTGCAAGAGCTGCAAACCTTCTACGTTCCTCCTAGAAGAAAAGGTGAAAAGGCGATCCTCTTCTATCAATCCACGGAGACCAAAGTGGAAAAAGAAGTCCGGCATGGTGCCAATTTTGCACTCGATAGGCTCTAACTAATCCGTCTGCCCAGATATTATGCAGAGGGATTGAAAAGGCTACTAAAACGCTAGGGTATGCCCTTCAAACAAACTGCTTGACAAGCCCAGTTCTAAACAAGATTTGGGATGTTCCCGAAACTCAGCGAAAGATGTCCAACAGGAGGATGGAGACGGCCGCTCTTGGATACGTTTAGTCCATGAAACGGGAGCGATTCCATGGCTGCCACGTCATAAATAATCCCGGAGGAGAAGGGAATACTTTTCCAAAAAGCGTCGATAAGCGGGATTCTGCCATAAAAATGCCAAGCCCGTCATTCGAAGAACAAATTGACAAGCTAATAAGGGAAGCGGGTCAAAAGGTTCGGGATGACCACAGCCGCGAAATGGCCATTTACGAGAAATCCAGGACGCAACGTATCATTCAGCAGGCTACGGAGGATGACAATGCCCTTCACCCTCAGCCCGCTGTGCACTCCCGTGACAAGAAGAAAGCCCGACGCAGAAGCAACAAAAAGATCAAGAACGGGAATGACGTTCAAAAACAGCGAAGCAGATCCAAAAAGCCATGCTATCAAGAAAAGGTCAGCTGGAACCCATCTTTTATGAAGAAGATGGGTCGGGAGTACTCTTTCCCTCAAGACAAGACAAGGAAAATATTCAACCTTGTCATGAAGCATCAAATGATGACGCTCCCGGAATCTCGGCACCCTGAGCAAATAAACTAGATCCATCACCCGGATTATTGCTCCTACCACCGAGCGATAGGACATCCTCTTAAAGATTGCTTCACCTTTAAAGACCGGGTCAAAGACTAGTATCAACAAGGCAGGTTTGCTCTGTTCGATAATTGGAAGGTGGCCCCACCACGAAAACATGAGCCATGAGCAACCTACAATGCGAGGGCAAGTTCAGATCAACATCGAGCTTGGAAACGAGCTCGTACCTGCCACATGATAACATTCTCAAAGGAGGGGAGCATGAGAATGTGGACAACCTCTCCCAGTGCTTCGCAAATGAAGATGAAGATGAGGTGATCTCAGAGTTTCCACCAACGCCAAAAGAGCTGGAGTATGGGATACATACCACGGCGGACAATCTGAGGAAAATTGACTTGGGGACGATAAACGATCCGAGGCCAACGTTCGTCAGTGAGCCGCTGTCTGAAGAGCAGATGGCTACACTAAAAGACGTGCTTATGCATTATAAAGACTGCTTCGCATGGAACTATTCCGAGATGCCAGGATTAGATCCGGAGATAGCTGTGCATAAACTGGCTATATCGCCAGACATTAAGCCAGTCAAGCAGGCGCCAAGAAGAATGCATCTCGAACTCGAGATGAGCATCAATGCCGAAGTCAAGAAACTAATCGACTCCGGTTTCATCCAAGAAGTTCAATACCCCAACTAGATTGCCAACATTGTCCTAATGATGAAGAAAAATGGGACAGTGTGCATCTACATGGACTTCTGGGACCTCAACAAAGCTTGCCCGAAGAATGACTTCCTCGTACCGGTTATCGAGCTAATGATAGATAACACGTCCACTCATGAGGCCTTCTCCTTCATGGATGGATCTTCAGGCTACAATCAAATAAAGATACATCCTAAGACCAAAAGCACACCTCCTTCCGGACTCCGCTAGGCATATTCTGCTATAAGGTGATGCCCTTCGGTTTGAAGAACGCATGCGCTACCTATCATAGGGCCATGACAAAGATCTTCGATGACCTCATACACGAGGTTATTGAATGTTATATCGATGACCTCGTGGTGAAAAGCAAATCGTATGAGGAGCACTGGGAGCATTTGAAAATAGTGTTCCAGCGTTTTCGGAAATATATCTGAAAATGAACCCCCTGAAATGCGCGTTTGGAGTCTCCTCAGGCAAATTCCTAGGATTCATCGTACGACACTGATGCATCGAAATAGACCCATCGAAGATCAAGGCGATTATGGAAATGCTCTCGCCAAGAACTCTTAAGCAATTGCGGTCTCTCCAAGAAAAGCTCGCGTATATCCGACGGTTCATAGCTAACCTCTCAGGAAAATGCCACCCCTACAGCCATCTAATGAAGAAGGGGACCCCGTTCGTTTGAGATCATAAATGCCAAAGTGCACTGGACGAAATCAGGCAATATCTGCCGAACCTGCCGGTACTGATCGCTCCGGTCAAGGGAAAGCCCCTTATCCTGTATACAACATCCCTTGAAGGTTCTCTAGGCGCGCTATGGGCATAGGAGAACGACCAGAGGAAGGAGAGAGCTCACTATTATTTCAGTCGAGTTCTCCTGGGGGCAGAATACAACTATTCCCCTATCGAAAAGCATTGCCTGGCACTGATCTTCACGATAACGAAGCTTCGACATTATGCCTTGGCACATGAGGTCCATCTTATATCAAAGGTGGATACTCTCAAGTATTTGATGTCAAGAGCCATATTAACAGGAAGGCTTGCCAAATAGGCCCTCCTCTTGATGGAGTTCTCGATAATATATCGACCCCTCAAGGCAGTAAAAGGCCAGGCCATCGCCGACTTTCTCGCTGTGCATCCGATACCAGCCGATTCTCCCTTAAATTGCGAATTGCTAGACGAACACGTGTTCGACATAATCGAAGGGAAGACGAAGGAAAATAATGTCCAGTGGGAACTCTACTTCGACAGAGCGTCTTCCATGAAGAAGCGAAAGCAAAACACCCCTATAATCAAAGCTGGGATATGCCTTATCTTTATGACTCCACAAGGAGAGATAATGCGTTTTGCCCTTTTCTTAACAGAGCCAAGAACAAACAACGAAGTGAAATATGAAGCTTTGATAGCGGGTCTCGAGGTCACTGTCGATATGGGCATCGAAAACCTCTTCATATACGGAGACTTCTAGTTGGTTGTTAGCCAAGTAAATGGTGACTATCAAACGCGGAAGCCAGAGTTGGTAAAATATGGCGAAAGAGTGCGGCAACTGCTGACTCAGATCCCCTCGTACATCCTGGAAAGCATTCCGCGTGCAGAAAATAGCAAGGCGGATGCGTTAGCCAAGCTCGCTAAAGAACTGGCAGACGAAAACTTCGATGACGTGAGGATCATCGTGCAAAGGCACCGGATTCTCGCGCCAGCAGAAACATCTCCGGAGTCACCTGAAAGAAAAGAAGCGACCAGACAAACGGTCCACCAAATAAAAGACAAAGAAAGGGTCAAGGACTGGAGAGAAATCTTCATAGACTACTTTAAATCCCATCGGACACCAGAAGACGCGTTGTCAAGACATCAATGTAGGGTTCCTAGGCACACTAATGAGATCTCACAAGTGATCAAACATGGCCAATTCAAATTTTTCCATGTGCCTACAAACACTAATACGGATCGTTAACTAGATAAAGAGGCGATGCAAGCAAGTAAACTACTTTATTGCTAAAGGAAAGTGACTACAACCTTTGTAGATCCAGTCCTCCACCTCCTAGGCTCCATGATGACGTCCCTCCGCTGTCCATATCGGATCCCGGACTCTAGCATCGGCTTCATCGGAGAAATGGGCGGGCTAGGTCGTCGACTTCGATGCCGAAGATGATCTACGTCGAGGCAACTCAAGATCAAGCTCCAACTTCACCAAGTCATGAAACTTCTGAAGAAAACACCCTATACAACTTGTCAAGTGGTAGAGAATGAAGAAATAGGAAGTGGGTTCACTTTAGAATTGGATTTCTCACTCTTTTTCTCAAGTTGCCATTAATGGAGGCAAGCTTTTTCTTTGTTGAAGAAGAAGAAGAAGAAAAAGAATATGATAAGTCTTATTTAAAATAGAAAATAAAATGAATACTTATCATATAGCAACCATGGTTAAGTGTAGAGACTAAACTAGGGTTAGGTTGAATGGTTAGGGTTAAGCAAACAAACAAAATGGTCAAGCTTTCAACACTTCATGAAGCTTCATGAAAGAAACAAAATAAGCCACCATTCTATTTATCTTGCAAAAGTGAATAAATAAATAAAAGAAATAGATAAGTAAACAAAATCCTAACCATTCATATAACCATGGTTTAATCATACACACAAACTCAAGTTAGCATGTATCATCAAACATGATACAAACAAGTGCACAAAAGTATATCACATATACAACTTGTGTACTTCAAGTGAGAAAATCCATTTAAAGTGAACAAATACTAGTTAATGCAAATTATTATATCAAATATATAATTATGCATTAAATCATTAAATCAATACTTGATTTAACGATCCGGTCATATCGCATATAACCGACTAATATCCAATGTATCGGCTTATCGAATCAATTTTCGATTCGATAACTAGGTTATGTCGCATACAACCAATCGATACATTCATCGCGAGAATAGAATACGATATCACATACACGCATTATTCTCGGTCCCGCACATATCTCATATGCGCTCCTATTTCGTTTCGCTTGAGCCAAGAAACCTCTGTGCAGGACTCTAAAGACTCGTCAATACGCCGGCAGCAGGTGATGATCATATCAAACACCCACAAGCCGCAAGCGGCCTGCTAAACGTAACGGCCACCCGGGTATTGAGCGATCAGAAGATCGATGAGCAAGCCCACTCACACTCCTGTGAATCCAACCGGTAACACTTACCGTACAGTCCGGTCTATTCGTCTGATATGTCGCATATCTCGCCTAGGGTGGTAAACGTCAGACCCCAGTAGCTTGATAAGTCATGCCGACGTGAGATCCATAACAATCGTGAAACTACTGATAACTCTTACCAGTATATCGCTGCAACCCTGGCCAGGGATTTCCTGTTATGGCCAGTCGAGCATAGCACAACATCAACCCCCAATACCGGGAGAGACGAATCCCCTCCTATCGCTCATTGCCTCCATGTGAATCGGGACTGTACCCAAAAACCACCTGTTTGCACGACTCAGTAGAGCCGTGGTAGGGTGGAAATCAAAGCACAGTGGGAGACACACAAGACTCTATGACGATCTCGGGTCAACAGACTAAGCTGTACCAGTGTCACCAGAGAACTGCCATCTGACGTGAGGTATAATACCATCTGGGAGTTCTCGGCGAGTCTGTTCAATGTACCCAGTCTCCACTGAGCACCCGCATACCATCTCTGATGTCAAACACCAATGGATATGGGATCATCCATCGCCCATCACATGGGTCGAGAAGATATACGCTAGTCTACTCTGGAATATCGATGCCCCGTCTCGATATTCCCACGACTAGGAACATTGAAGGATGTACTCATGGACTACCCAGGCCCCACTAGTATGATCTGCATCATAGTTCTGGAAGTCGAGTACACATCCTAAGGGCTTTATCAACATGTAACAGAGAGACAGAAAGTATACATGTTAAGATAACGAGCAACCAGATAGCGTACTATCATGTCGAGCAAGAAAGTCCTACCTATATATGACCCAGCATCCACTACAATATACATCCAATGTACAGTAATGGCCTCTAGGGCATACATATAACTAACAATCTCCCACTTGCACTAGGGCCATCTGTAGCAGTGGTTGCAGTATCACATACTCAACCATCCCATATAAATCTCTCTCTGGGAAAAAGCCTTTGTGAGTGGATCCGCCGTGTTGTCCTCTAAGTATACTCCCCCAACCTCGATCACCCTGGAGATCAACTATCTCCATGATCAGGTGATACTGCCTCAGAATATGTCTGGGTCACTGATGGGACCAGGGTTCCTGGGCCAAAGCCACACTTTCATTGTCATACAATGATAGGAACCTAGTTCATCTTATGAACCAATATACACCCAAACTGCCTCTTTGGTAGTATCTTTAATAGCGATGTTACCAGCCTTTATCGTCTAGTTTTCCACGGTATCTAGCTTGGAAGTCTTCCAACATACCGTCCCTTTACCGAGGGTAAAGACAATTCCTGCGACTAACATTCAGTCGTCCTTATCACCCTGGAACTTTTCCAATGATTCTCCCCAGGATCGATTGATACCATCTCACTACATCTAGTGAGAATCCTAGCATCCAATTACATCTATTTCATAGATGAAAACTCAGGGTTTAGGAGGTATCACTTTGATCCTATTTGGAGAATCCTTATGACAAGAGGAGATCGACCGATCGTAGTATAGGAAACTCTTTTCCTATCAAGAGTATGTTGTCCACGTACAATACGAGGATGACTACCTTACTCTCTACTACCTTTTTGTATATACAAGGTTCGTCTACCATTTTGATGAAGTCAAAAACTTTGACTATCACATCAAAACAGACATTCCAACTCCGCGATGCCTGCTTTATTCTGTAAAGCAACTTGCACACGTTTTCACTGCTCCCACTATTTACGAAGCCCTCTGGCTGTGTTCTTATAGACGTTCTCTTCTAAATTATTATTTAGAAAAGTAGTCATGGCACCCAACCATCAGATATCGCAGTCAAGGAATGTAACCGTGGTAAGTAGGATCTGGATGGACTTAAGCATAGCCACTGGAAAAAGGTTTCATCATTATCCACGCCTGGTTGAAGACGAAAACCTTCAACAAGTCTAGCTTTGAAAGTCTCAACCTTTCCATCTACACTAAGTAATCTTCTCAAGATATACTTGCTCTTGATGGGGATTTAACCCTTCAGATATAGCAACCAAAGTCCATACTTTGTTGGTGTACATGGATTCCATCTCAAATCGCTAAGCATCCAGCCATTCTTACAGAGTTCCTACTCTCGATGGCCTGCTCGAAACTAGTTGGGTCATCATTTCATGATGCATTCCTCGCTCCCACTGTCATCGAGAAACCGAGGTATCTCTCAGGCGGATGAGGAACCCTACTAGATCGGCGGAGAGGCTGAGGTTCGTCGGGAACTATTGAATCCTTTGGTTCTGTCAAATCATCAGCTGCAGTTTTATATAGCTGGAACCTTTCCAGTTCTACAGAACTGTCCTTGCCTCGATCTTGTCCGGATTTTGCTTTAGACATAGGCCGGACAATCCTAAATCTTAACTTACTTAAGAGATGGGCTCTTCCCATACTATATCTTATATGGAGTGGTAGATTCGAACCCAATTCAATAGGTATGCAGCTTCTCAAGTGCACAACCCCAAAAGGAAATAGGTAACTCAGTAATACTCATCATAGAGCACACCATATCTAATATTGTGCGATTGCTCCACCCCGATACACCGTTGTGCTGTGGTGCATTCAGAGGAGTAATACTGAGAGAGAATCTCATTTTCTTTTAGAATAGTCTAGGAATGCCATGCACAAGTATTCTCCTCCCTGATCTTATCATAGGACATAATACTTATACCCGAATTGATTCCCTACTTCTAGCTTATGTTCTGTGAATATCTCAAAAGGTTCGGACTCATGTTTTAACAGGAACATATGACTGAATCTTGAGAGATCATCAGAGAACGTAATGAAGTATCAAGAACCGGTCCTGGCATGTGTAGACAGGAGACCTTACATACATCATCATGTATTAAGCCTAAGAGTTTACTAACTCTTTCCCTGTTTCCAATAAACAGAGCTATGGTCATCTAATCTTTGTGACATGACTGGCAAGTTTCACAAGATGTAAATTCAAACTAATTTAAATATGCATCTAAAATGTAACTTCAGTCAGTCGGGTCACATTGATATGACATAGTCTACAATGCCTCAAGAAGGAATCGTTCATTTCTGAACTCTTCCTCTTGTGTGTGTTCTATATACTAGGAACTGTAGTTTGATTTAGAATGTCAATGCTTTTAGATAACGTGCCTGAACCGATCAACTTTTGATGTAGGAAATGTTCAAAACATTATCCATCAATACAAAATTATATCCTTTCTTTACTAATAAAGAGACTGATATGATTTTGTATATCAGGTTCGGTATCTAATAACATTCGTTCAGAATCAATGTACTGGTCATACAGGGCGATAGTGACCAACAGACTTGGCTGCAACACTTGCCCCGTTTTCTGTCTCATGAAACTTATCACCCGTTCTCAGTTTTTCTATCTCTTTGTAGCCCTATGTAACAGATTACATATCTGGGATCCTGATCCGGTATCAAATACCCAGGATACAGAGGATACTGAGAAACAGTTTTTTATAATGAACACACCCGAAGGAGATGCATCATATGCACTTTCTTCGTTTGGGCGGCATAAGAATTCTGGTATTCCCCTATTTCCTGCTCTGCCTTATAACAATTATAAGTTGGAGCGGGACCAACGTTCCCCAGCTCAATATAACAAGCGGGTTCGGTCAATACATCCATATTATTATCTTGATTAAGGCGTGATATGGTCGCTACCTGGAGAGAGAGAGAAGAAAACACTCTGCGTGCGCTCTTGCAAGATTAGATTGGTTATATATTTTATCTAATCAGGATGGATCCCACTGTTTTTATCAAATCTTCCTTCAAACCTTAAAAGGAAAGACTAGCCGGGATTAATTACACTCTACAAGTTCGCCAATCTTTCAGCCAGGCCAGTGTCGGTACTTTGAGGGAGGTTCCCCGTGCTTTCGCACGGACCTAATTACAGTAAACCTCGTTTTCCCAGAGGCGTAACCCCGTTGACACCTTTCTAGACACTTACTTGATCGGCTAATTGCAAAGTGCAAAACTCTCCCAGGAGTAACAATTACTCACAGTGAGTATCGGGATCCAACTATCACATAGAAGGTATGCAATCTCATTGCAAATTTCAACACTTGAAACTCCCGATAATGGTTTTTACCCCTAGCACCTATGACCTTGGCTAAGGTCAACAAATCATAGATACTAGTCAAGTTCTACCCGTCATTTCGTGATTAATTAGACCCACCCACATGACCCTTGGCTAAGGTCAACAAAGCCACATGACTGTCCTAACTAATCGCATCATATGCTGTATAGGAAGACATCACTTAGCTACCGCACACTACGCCTCGGCTATGGTCGACAAACGTAGCATGAATACTAAGTACTCTACTTCCTAAAATGACGGAGGGTTGCAAATGGTTTTTGTGAAAACCTTTAACGCTTTGAACTTGATCTCGTTGCGAAATCAAATGGTTTTTAAATAGAATGTTTTTGAGGCTTTTCTAGTCTTGCTAAAGGGGTCACTCCCGGTGAAGGGATCGTCGGCCCTTTCCTCGTCGAATGAGGTGCGGGATATATCATATATATCACCGTGCAAAGCAGAAACTATAGAAGCAATCAAAAGACAAACCGAGTGTGTAGCATCTGCCAGTTTTTGCTAAAGGAGTCACTCCCGGTGAAGGGATCTCGGTCCTTTCCTCATCGAATAAGGTGCAGGATGTTCTATAATGAACACCGCGATGCAAAGCAAGAACTGTAGCTACCTGTTTTATTTTGAAATTCGATTCCACAACATCAATTAGGTTTATTTTCTTTCATTAATCTCATTAATGAATATCCCATCATTTAAGTCCACCTAAACATCACAGATAAATACAACGTACGCTTATGCCATCCGCATTCGCCTCGATGTCCCGTCTGCACCGTTAGGTTAGGTAACTAACGCCAGAACGAGGCAGGGCTAACGCGGGTGTAAAACATAAGCAACGTCTATATAATATATCATATATACTATATATAATATCTATCTGAACATATCACATGATCACATCACAGATAACGCAGCAGAAAATATCATATGAAATATTGGATATACTAGGACGTCCGTGTTTTTTAATACGAGCCAGTATAAAACACGGATTCCACGGTCGTGATGAATAGCCAATCCCACACCCCTAGACCCCTAAGAGAGCGGCAAGCGACCCTACCAATTCTAGGGTTAGGAGACCCGGACTCGACTCCTCGAGTTGGTCTCCCACTGGACCCCAGAACCCGGTTACTTGTGCTCCCCTCCTTGGGTCTATCCTAATGCGGAAAAGTAAATAATATACAATGGTGACATCTTCCGCAACCTGGAAGTGCCCCAATAAAAGAATATTACATACAAGTTTTTACATGAATGAAAAGGAAAAACACTCATCTCACATAAAAAAAACCCAGCTATTCAAACACGACGATCCAATATAACATATCCAGCAACACATAACATCACATGTCATCAACGTAAGTAAACATGCGCATCCCAATTGTCGTTGACATATAGCAACGAAACCGGCGATATCACATATTACACTTACGGTCACACAAAAGAAAGTGTAAAACTACAACAGTTGGAATCCGCAACCTCTTTAGACATCGCATGCCTAATCAAATGAAATACTTAGACATCGCATGCCTAACAATTATAAACCCCGCATTTTAGTCTCATTATCGAAAACACTTTTCAATATCAAGTCGGGGAATTCAACAGGATTCCCGACATTCTGATCGAATGCTTGTCGCAAACTTTAGTAGGCGGCCGCACCCCCGACGCCGTCGACGAAGTGCACCAAGGCGGAACACCGCTGCCGCGAGCACCCGAAAGGATGCTTTCGGCGACGGGGCTTTCCTACAGTCACTTGGTCGGGGCTATGGGGCGAGACTGTCTATTAAGTTTACCCGGCGAGTATCCGCGTACGCTACGTGATTGCGACGGACTTTTGATCACATCAAAATTCCGTGGCAACCGATCAAGTGAGACTAAACTGCTATGTTTATAGCATTCATTCAGTTATCTCATAACTAATTGTGAATTCCAAATATTGTATCACATTCCGGATAAATAGAAAATGTTAAACTTTCCGATCGAACAATCGAACACCCAAGTTTTCCCGAAACAGCTCAACACATGAAATAAGTTTAAAAACATTCAGTTCATGCCTCAGTACCAACGGTCCAGCCGTAGAAGGGTCAAGCCAACGCCTCACATGTGGCACGCCGTACTGCCCCAAACCCTAAGCTTCAAAGGGCAGTTCAAGACGGTCACATAATCGAGTTAAGGTTTGTTGTCTTCTAGAGGGACCATCGCGTTACTTGCACTACTTAGAACGTCGTTAAACTACGGAAAAATCCAACAATTGGAAATTTCCCGGCAGGGGAAAAAGTGGGTATTTATATCCGGTCGAACATTTTTAACATTTTGCTAAAATTTATCCGGAAAAACACATAGACAAAGTTTGACAATCCGATCGAATCTACGAACTCCCAATACAACCCAGAATATTCAACTCTTGAATAAATATTAAAAAATCCCATAAAATCCAGAACCAAAATATAGGAATTACTGTGCAAAAAGTATTGGGCAATGTGACCAAACGGCCGCGGAACCGCCGCAGAAGTCATGCTTCTGCCGCTGTTCCGCGGCGGTTTAGATGATTCGGGAGCTCCTTTTTGCACCATAATTCTTATATCTTCCTGCTGAATTTTTTAAGAATTTTTAATCTGGAAAAAACCCAGTTTTTGAAAAAAAGTCCAGAGAGCATTTTGGAGTTAGGGTTTCGGTTCGATCGGACTTCTAACTCCGTCTACGCATCGCCTAAGGCTCTAGCTAGGCTCTGATACCACTGTAGGGTTCCTAGGCACACTAATGAGGTCTCACAAGTGATCAAACATGGCCAATTCAAATTTTTCCATGTGCCTACAAACCCTAATACGGATCGTTAACTAGATAAAGAGGCGATGCAAGCAAGTAAACTACTTTATTGCTAAAGGAAAGTGACTACAACCTTTGTAGATCCGGTCCTCCACCTCCTAGGCTCCATGATGACGTCCCTCCGCTGTCCATATCGGATCCCGGACTCTAGCATCGGCTTCATCGGAGAAATGGGCGGGCTAGGTCGTCGACTTCGATGCCGAAGATGATCTACGTCGAGGCAACTCAAGATCAAGCTCCAACTTCACCAAGTCATGAAACTTCTGAAGAAAACACCCTATACAACTTGGCAAGTAGTATAGGATGAAGAAATAGGAAGCGGGTTCACTTTAGAATTGGATTTCTCACTCTTTTTCTTAAGTTGCCATTAATGGAGGCAAGCTTTTTCTTTGTTGAAGAAGAAGAAGAAGAAGAAGAAAAAGAATATGATAAGTCTTATTTAAAATAGAAAATAAAATGAATACTTATCATATAGCAACCATGGTTAAGTGTAGAGACTAAACTAGGGTTAGGTTGAATGGTTAGGGTTAAGCAAACAAACAAAATGGTCAAGCTTTCAACACTTCATGAAGCTTCATGAAAGAAACAAAATAAGCCACCATTCTATTTATCTTGCAAAAGTGAATAAATAAATAAAAGAAATAGATAAGTAAACAAAACCCTAACCATGGTTTAATCATACACACAAACTCAAGTTAGCATGTATCATCAAACATGATACAAACAAGTGCACAAAAGTATATCACATATACAACTTGTGTACTTCAAGTGAGAAAATCCATTTAAAGTGAACAAATACTAGTTAATGCAAATTATTATATCAAATATATAATTATGCATTAAATCATTAAATCAATACTTGATTTAACGATCCGGTCATATCGCATATAACCGACTAATATCCAATGTATCGGCTTATCGAATCAATCTTCGATTCGATAACTAGGTTATATCGCATACAACTAATCGATACATTCATCGCGAGAATAGAATACGATATCACATACACGCATTATTCTCGGTCCCGCACATATCTCATATGCGCTCCTATTTCGTTCCGCTTGAGCCAGGAAACCTCTGTGTAGGACTCTAAAGACTCGTCAATACGCCGGCAGCAGGTGATGATCATATCAAACACCCACAAGCCGCAAGCGGTCTGCTAAACGTAACGGCCACCCGGGTATTGAGCGATCAGAAGATCGACGAGCAAGCTCGCTCACACTCCTGTGAATCCAACCGGTAACACTTACCGTACAGTCCGGTCTGTTCGTCTGATATGTCGCATATCTCGCCTAGGGGTGATAAACGTCAGACCCCGGTAGCTTGATAAGTCATGCCGACGTGAGGTCCATAACAATCGTGAAACTACTGATAACTCTTACCAGTATATCACTGCAACCCTGGCCAGGGATTTCCTGTTATGGCCAGTCGAGCATAGCACAACATCAACCCCCAATACCGGGAGAGACGAATCCCCTCCTATCGCTCATTGCCTCCATGTGAATCGGGACTGTACCCAAAAACCACCTGTTTGCATGACTCAGTAGAGCCGTGGTAGGGTGGAAATCAAAGCACAGTGGGAGACACACAAGACTCTATGACGATCTCGGGTCAACAGACTAAGCTGTACCAATGTCACCAGAGAACTGCCATCTGACGTAAGGTATAATACCATCTGGGAGTTCTCGGCGAGTCCGTTCAGTGTACCCAGTCTCCACTGAGCACCCGCATACCATCTCTGATGTCAAACACCAATGGATATGGGATCATCCATCGCCCATCATATGGGTCGAGAAGATATACGCTAGTCTACTCTGGAATATCGATGCCCCGTCTCGATATTCCCACGACTAGGAACATTGAAGGATGTACTCATAGACTACCCAGGCCCCACTAGTATGATCTGCATCATAGTCCTGGAAGTCGAGTACACATCCTGAGGGCTTTATCAACATGTAACAGAGAGACAGAAAGTATACATGTTAAGATAACGAGCAACCAGATAGCGTACTATCATGTCGAGCAAGAAAGTCCTACCTATATATGACCCAGCATCCACTACAATATACATCCAATGTACAGTAATGGCCTCTAGGGCATACATATAACTAACAATCAACTCATGAAGCGAACCCTGTCCTTCGCCTTCGTCAATGATACTCTATATAAGAGATCGTTCGACTGTCTGTGGCTGAGATGCCTGGGACCAGAAGAAGCGAAAAGGGTCGTCCAAGAAATTCACGGCAGACTCTGCAGTTCTCATCAGGCCTGGCCAAAGATGGAGCTAAAGATTAAAAGAATGGATTACTATTGGCCCACAATGATTCAGGATTGCCTCGAATATGCAAAGCAGTGTCACTCGTGCCAAATTCATGGGGACTTCATCCACCAGCATCCAAATCCGCTACACCCAACATTGGCTAGCTGGCCGTTCGAAATGTGGGAAACCGATATAATTGGGCCCATCGAACCAGCGTCATCTAAAGGATATCGGTTCATATTGGCAACAACCGATTACTTCTCTAAGTGGGCAGAAGCAGTATCGCTAAGGGAAGTGAAGATGGAGAACATCCTCCATTTCTTCAGGACGCATGTCATCTACCGGTTCGGCACTCCACGACGAATCATCTCGGATAATGGGTCGGCCTACGGGAGCCATAAGATCAGCCGCTTTGCACAACAGCAAAAAATAGATTGGAGATATTCTTCGGTCTATAATCCTCGAGCGAACGGTCTAGCTGAGGCTTTCAACAAGACCTTGATGAAGATCATAAAGAAAACGGTGTCCAGAAACAAAAAGGGCTGGCACGAGAGATTGCAAGAAGCTCTTTGGGCATATCGAACTACGTTCAAAACGGCCACGAATACAATGCCATTCACATTGGTATTCGGCACGGAAGCGGTACTTCCCTTGGAGATAGAGCTACCCTCTCTGCGAGTAGCGGTTCGATACGAGCTGACAGATGAAGAAAATGCCCATCTTCGGTTCGAGGAGCTCGATGCCCTCGATGAAACTCGCCTCATAGCGCAGCAAAAACTGGAAGCTTACAAAGTAAGGATGACACACTCATATGAAAGACTGACTGGGCCGAGAGCATTCCGCCAAGGCAAACTCATATTAGTCGTAAAAAGACCTATGATCTCCAACCGTGCAAAGCGGGGGAAATTCGAGCCGAACTACGAGGGTCCGTATATCATAGACAAGGTCTACCAAGGTAGGGCCTACATGCTTATGGATATGCATGGCGAAAGACCTTTCTGGCCAATAAACAGCCGGAACCTTAAGAAATACTACGCCTGATGAGTCACGACTCAGGTCAATGATAGATGATGACACCTAGGTCTGCTCGCTATCATCCTGAGTCAAAACTCTAAAAGTAGTATTCAACGGTACTCCATCCCAAACACAGAGATCTACGGACCGCAGCGTCCTTAAACTAGTTATGGACCGAGATGTCCCTAAACTAACAATGGACCGAAATGTACCTAAACCAGTACTCTCCACCCCAAACATGGTGATATCTTTTCCTGGGATCTGTGTTGCAAACAAAGTTCCCACGGCGTCAAAAAAACGGTACGTCCACAAGCGAAATGGGCACGGATGGAAACCCGAAAGGGCTCCGTGAGTAAAAACTGCCGGCGAATTTGTGAAAACCCGAAAGGGTGCAATCTCTTTAAAATAGAAACACCTGCAAGGTCCTCTCAACCTTGCGAGGAGAAAACACCTGCGTGAGATCCTTATGAATCATAAGGGGGCAACACACTTAGGGATCCCCACGATTCCGAAGGAGAAATCACACTTATGAGATCCTCACGACTCGTAAGGAGAATTCCCTCTGTGAAACCCTCACGGCTCATAGGATTCAAAAGCCTTAAGCTACAAGGACCTGAATCTGTTCTTAAGCCATCACATTCCCTAAGTTTCCCTATAAAGCCATCCAATATTTACCCTTGTATACAATCCACGGGCACAAATAAACGTTCCCTCACCTAGTTCCACCAATGGCGCGAAATTTCACCATTTGGTGAACAACACTTGTAGGTCCTCTCGACTTGCAAGGAAGAAATACTCTTGTGAGATCCTTACGATTTACAAGAGAAGATATCACTTAGGAATCCTTACGACTCCTAAAAAGAAAATACACTTATGAGATCCTCACGATTCATAGGGAGAAACACCTTTATGAGACCCTTACGACTCGTAAAGTCGAAAAGCCTTAGTCAACAGGATCCTAACCCTGTTTGCTAAGACACCTTTGTTCAAATCGACAAAGGCAAATGATGATTCGCTCCTGCCAAAATCCCAGTAATAGCGATGCTGATGCCTAAATTGGTATCAAATTCCAAGTCCTTTCACGGCAAATGATGATTCGCTCCTGGCAATATTCCAGTCGCAGCGATGCTGATGCTAAGATTGGTATCAGATCTCGAGTTCCATACTCGCAATAAAAATCAGCGAGCAAAAATGCATATGAAATAGCCGAAATGATGGGGCAACCCACAATAAAAATCAGCGAGCAAAATGTATGCATGTAAAATAGCCGAAATGTTTAGGCAACTCGCAATAAAAAACAGTGAGTAAAAAGAAAAATAGCCAAAATGATTGGGCACTGCGAAAAATAGCCGAAATAATTGGGCAATCGCGACTTTCATGATATAAAAAGCTGAAATGATGGAGCATCACGGAAAGAAACAAAAAAAATGAAATTTTTGCCCTGTAGGCGAGTCCCCATCGACCCCTGTATACAATCCATGGGCGCAAACGAAAAAGGGGACCACATTTTCCCACTAGGCTCCATCAGAAGGAGAGCCAGGTCTTGACGGCAACATCTATAGCCTAGAGATCAACAACGGCGTTTCTCTTCATTCCAACAGGATGCAGATGCAATGTCAACAACCGACCCCAGGGTCAAAACAATGGAGCCACAGCAAAGTCCCTGGTTCCGAGACTCGACGGTTCATAGACAACCTAAAGACAACCTCAACATTCGTCGCAATATTGCAAACGCAATGTCAACAAATGAAGTAAAGGAAGATCCCTAGCTTCAGGGTCTCGGCGGCAATATCTACAGTCTAGAGATCAAAAACGGCGATTCTCCTCATTCTAACAGGATGCAGATGCAACGTCAACAACCGATCCCAGGGTCAAAACAGCGGAGCCATGGCAAAGTCCCTAGTTCCAAGACTCGACGGTTCACAGACAACCTAGAAACAACATCGACATTCGTCGCAATATAGCAGATACAATGTCAACAAACGAACCAAAGGAAGATCCCTAGCTTCAGGGTCTCGACGGCAACATCTACAGCTAGATATCACAACGGCGTTCCTTCTCACTCCAGCAGGATGCAGGCACAACGTTAACGACCGACCCCATGGTCAAAATAATGGAGCCATGGCCAAGTCCCTAGTTCCAAAACTCGACGGTTTACAGACAACCTAGAGGCAACACCGACATTTGTCGCAATATTGCAGACACAATGTCAACAAACGAAGAAAAGGAAGATCCCTAGCTTCAGGGTCTTGATGGCAACTCAAATGAGACCTGAAAGACTATCGGAGATCATCCAACACCAGCGTAGAGTGGTCATGACTCATCGGGGCTCCCAAACTGAGCCTAACCTCAAGTAAAAAGCGGCATGGAATATCCCTAACACTTGCTCTTCTGACGGTAATATCACCTAGAAAGTTACTTGAAGACGTCTTGTTCAGCCCCCAAAGGGATCAGAGACATGACAGTCGCGGGGCTACTCGAACAGCAAGATTGCGTATCGGGGAATACATCGGCCAACGCGACGGTACGACGGACAAAAACCCAATTACCATAGACCCTAACGGACTTCTATCAATAGAGGTTAACTGTGACATTAGGACATTCTTGCGAGAACTTCTCGATTCGTCTCGACTCGTAGGGAAAATAATGTTCCTGCGAGAACTTCTCGACTCGTCTCGACTCGTAGGGAAAAAGCCTTAGGCAACGGGGATATCAACCTGTTTCCTAAGCACTGGGGCCCTGCAAGTAGGTCCAAGATGGATTATTGTATACTATCCACGGGCCACACTCTTCAAAGTCGAATATCGACAAAGAGGGAAAAACCCCACTTACGAGTCCTCTCGACTTGTAAGGGGGAAATTCTCTTGTGAGATCCTTATGACTCTCAAGAGAAAATGCACTTAGAAGATCCTCACGACTTCTAAGGAGAAAATACACCTGCGGGATCTTCTCGACTCGTAGGGAGAAAACCCTTTATGAGACCCTCACGGCTCATAAAGTTGAAAAGTCTTAGGCGGCAGATCCAAACCTGTTTTCTAAGCCATTGCTGTCCTACAAGAAGGTCCAAACTGACTCTTGTACATTATCCACGGGCCACATTCACTGATGAAATAAAGAAGCTACTTACGGATCCTCATGATTCGTAAGGAAAAATACCCGAGTGAGATCCTTACGACTCACGGAGGTGATGAACACTTAGAAATGCTCACAATTTCTAGGGAGAATATGCAACTATGAGATCCTCTCGACTTGTAGGGAGGAAAAAACCTTCTTGAGACCCATATGGCTCATGAAGATGAAAAAAGTCTTAGACTACAAGGACCCTAAACTTGTCTTCTAAGCCCTCAATTCTATGGCCATGCATAGCTCTGCACTACTTCACCCCACGTACATGCTCACGTGGGCAAAGTAGTGGGGGGTATTTGTTTCCACCAAAATTTCGGCCAAGAGCTATTTGTTTCCCAATAAAAGAGCAAAGCTCTGTTTAAAATTTGAAAGGCAGCGCCTCACGTGCCTTGCATGAGGGCGCCAACGCCAAGACTTGAAAACTCTGAGGCAACGCCTCACATGCCTCGCATGAGGGCGCCAGCACCAGAACTAAAATCTCTCTGTCAAACAGAGCCATTGGATCAAAGATCCAACGGAGATGATAAATCATTAAAATACAGAATTAAATTCTGTTGAGGAAATATTCCTCAAATCTTTCTAAATAAGAAAGATTACTCTTTGAAAAACAGAGCACCGTTGGATCAAAAATCCAATTGTGATTAAAAAATCACCAAGCCACAGAATAAGCTCTGTATGGGAAAATATTTCCCCAATCTTGTTAAAAATAAGAAAAATATTTTCTTTAAAACAGAAGTCTTTGGATCAAAGATCCAACGGTGGATAAAATCCCCAAATCAATTAAGTATCTCTCATTGAGAGATTTCTTCAACTAAATCAACAGACTTGCCTCTACTATATAAAGGACCCAAGACTTCAAGTCTTGTAGAGGAGAACCCCCCCCATAAGCTTTGAGAAAAAGAAAGAAGAAAGCTTTAAGAAGGAAGAAAGAAGAATACCTTTCTTCGAGATAAATAAAAAAAATGATCAGAGCATCACATCTGCATATCCAAGAGTTTAACTCTTCTTAAAAAACATAGTTCTTTCTCTGGATCTGAGGTCCATGAGACAAGTCTCATACAAATGAGAATTTAATTCTCATGGGGATGAACTTGTTCTTGAGGATCAAAGATCTAGAAAAGAACAAAGAATTGAACACTTCAGAACAAAACACCCAAAGAAAAAACCCAGTGCCAAGCACCTCACGTGCTCATCACATGGGCGCTGCTCAATAAAAGGTGCTTAACACTCACTGGTTAACGCTCAGCGCCAAGCGCCTCACGTGTCCCTCACGTGGGCGCTGCTCAATAAAGACTACTTAGCACTCAATGGTTGGCGCTCAGCGCCAAGCGCCTCACGTGTCCCTCACGTGGGCACTGCTCAATAAAGAGTGCTTAGCACTCAATGCATGGCGCTCAGCGCCAAGCGCATCACGTGCCCCTCACGTAGGCGCTGCTCAACAGGGAGCGCCTAGCACCCAGTGGTTGACGCTCAGCGCTAAGCGCACCACGTGCTCCGCACATGGGTGCCATAAAGAGTGTTTAACACTCTGTAAAAATAAAAGAACAAAAAAAAGAAGAAAAGGGAAAGTAAAGCTCAGCATTATTTGCACAGAAAGGGGACTGAACCCCAAGCAAGTGTTTAACACTTTATTTAAAGACTGAGTGGGTTGAGTCCAAGTTGACCAAATCCCCAATTCAGACCAACTGAGCCCATGTACTCATCATTTTCCAAATTAGTTTTAGTCCCAAACATGGCTACAGATCTCCCAACGGACATTGGTTTAAGGGTATATCTCCTCACACCTCTGATACATGTCGTTGTAATTCTTCAGCGTCTTCAGAGAGGTGGTGGGTCCCGATAACCAACAACTCGTCGGTGCACTCCCAAATTGACGGGTACATCCCACTGTGGACCGAAACGTTTTTAAACTAACAACGGACTGTAACGTCCTTAAACTAAAACGATAGAGCCCAAACGCTCTTTTGTTGGATCAAGATGATCCTAAATCCTCGTTAAGTAAATCTTAGTCTAAAATTGGACTAACGTATCCTTAACAAACATTTAAGTTGATCTTAATCTCAAACAAGATTAACGATCTTTAAATCAACCCAAACCCAAATCTAAGAATATACGGATTTGGACTAATCCACGCCCTACGGGTGACAACATAAATTAGTCTCCGTATACAATCCACAGGCAACCAAAAATAAAACAAACACACACGACACGAAGTGACCTTCTGGAGCAGGAGAAAGTGGTTACCGCGACGCGGTAACGTAACTAACTGCAAGGGCTTGCGCCTGCAGGGAAAAGCATCCTCATAATCAAAAACCCTTTGCCAACGAGGGAGAATCTGACGAAGTCTGCTACAACGACCGCATCCGTCCAAACCTCCGATACACGGTGTTATAAATCAACTTGGTATCTTCGGAGAAGTGGACGGATAAACCTAAATAGCATCTATCCCCAAATTCAGGCGAGACATTTGTCTTCCCGATTTTCGGCGGTAAACAAGAATATTACATACAGTTTTTACATAAATGAAAATAGAAAAACTCTCATCTCATGCAAAATACCCCGGTTATTCAATCACGACGATCCAATATAACATATTACAACAACACATGAACATCACATGTCATCAACGTAAGTAAATATGCGTATCCCGAATGTCGTTGACATATAGCAACGAGATCGAGGATACACCACATATTACACTTACGGTCGCAGAAAAGAAATGAAAAACTACAATAATTAGAATCCGCACATTCCTTAGACATCATAAACCCGGAATATCACATATTCCGGACTTCATGCCTAACCCTATAAACCTTGCATTTAAGTCTCGAATTGAAAACACTTTTCAATAACTAGTCGGGTAATTCAACAAGATTCCCGATTATATGATTGAATACTCGTCGGGAACTTTAGTAGATGGCCGTACCCCCGATGCCATCAATAAAGTGCACTTAGGCGGAACACCGCGGCCGTGAGCACCCGAGTGGATGCTTTTGGCAATGGGGTTCTTCTATAGTCACTTGGTCGGGGCTTAAGGCGTGGCTATCTAGTAGTGTTACCCGGTGAGTATTCGAGTACGATACACGATTGCGACGGAGTTTTGATCCATATCGAAACTCCGTGGCAATCGATCAAATGAGACTAAACCGCTAGATTTACAAAAAACAAACTAGTTTTCACAAAACCAATCAATGTGGATTCCAAATATTGTATCACATATCAAACTTAAACCCATAAACGAAGTTAAATTATGACTTCGAAATACTCCAAATTGCCCTAACACAAAGATAACATCACATGCAATCTGGGAAAAAACAAACATAGCTTGAAACCCTAAAACCAACACCCCAGAACACCAAAGAAACACGAGCCCAAAATACTTGAAGGGGACCGGCCAGGCCGGTCAAAATCCACATGTGGCTGGACAAATTTTTTAGTTTGGGCCTAGATTTTCTCTGGTGTTCTAGTTACATCACATGTAACATTCTGCACTTGTTTAAAAAATGTACAGAGGACTTTAAAAAATGTACAGAAACTAGGGTTTCGGTTCGACTGTTTCGGAGCTGTTTTGTTTTCGTAATTCTAATTACACTATCTAATACTCTAGATTGGCTCTTATATCATGAAAGTGTGTCTTAGCAGCACTACTAGGTTTTTACAAGTATCAAGTATGCAATTTTAAAAATTCTTGGATGCTAAGCTACACTAACATAGAATCCAACTAGAGTATAAAGGTTTAAGCATGATATAAAAAGTTCTAAGCTAAGTGAAAGAGATTACAACCTTTGTATACTAAGTCCTTCACTTCTAAAACTCCGAGTAGTAGTCCCTACAACTCCTCTTGACTCCACTTGATGAATGGATAGAGCTTACTTTGCGATCTTCGTGTCGAAGATGATCCACCTTGAAGTATCTCTAGGTCAAGCTACCTCTTCACTATTCATGTATTAGTGGAGAAAACAATCTAATCTAAAGTGCTAATCTAGAGTAGGTTGATGAAGTAGGTGTTTAGGCTCTCCTAGAAATTTCTATCTCTTTTACTTTTCAACTCTTGAAAAGGCTAAAGAGGAAGAAGAACATGGAAGAGGAGTAAAAAATGAGAGCTTGAAAATGAGCTAGGGTTAAGTGAGCAAGTGTGAAGAATGGCTTAAGAATTCACTCACTTATTGAAGCATGAATTAAAAAACCAATAATCAATACAACCATGCTTCTATAGTGAAGGCAAACTAATAAAATAATGAACAAAGTCATACTTCACCCATGCCCAAAATATCTTCCATTTTCCACCTCTTTATATATTTTCACAAAATAGATTAATCCATGTTCATAATACATACATACATACATGTGTGTGTGTGTGTGTGTGTGTGTGTCTGTATGTATGTATGTATGTATGTATGTATATATTAAGAAAAAAATAATTAGTGAGCATTAATATTAGTTAATATATAAATATATCAAATATAAATATATATCAAATTATTAAATCAACACTTGATTCAATAATCCGGTTATATCATATATAACCGACTAATATCATTTATCTGTTTATCATATTATCAAATCAACACTTGATTCAATAATCCGGTTATATCACATATAAGCTAACCGATATCAAATTACCACCAGATTAGAATACAGTATCACATATTCGTATTTAACCAGGCTCCTGCACATATCAGCATATGTGCCCTACTTCGTTTCGCTTGAGCTAAGAAAGATCTAGGTGAGACTTTAAAGATTCGTCAATACGCCAGCAGTAGGTAATGATCACATCAGTTACCCAGAAGCCGTCAGCGATACTAGTTGGACGTAACGGCTACCCAGGTATTGAGCGAATAGAAGATCAACAAGTAAGTTTTTCCAAACTCCCGTGAAGCCTATAAGCAATACTTACTGTACAGTCCGGTCTCTTCGTCTGATATGTCGCATATCGAGTCTAGGGGTGGAATCGTCAGACCCCAGTAACTTGATAAGTCATGCCGATGTGTGGCTCATAACGGTTCGAGAAACTACTGATAACACTTACTAGTAAATCTCATCAGCCCTGACCATAGACTTGCTGTTATAGAGAATCGAGCATAGCGCAATATCAACTCCCTATACCAGGAGAGACGAAACCCCTCCTATCGCTCACTGCCTCCGTATGACTCGGGACTGTACCCAAAATCCACCTGTTTGCACGACTCCTTTGAGTCTGTGGTAGGGAGGAAATCAAAGCACAGCGGGAATCACACAAGACACAATGACGATCTCGGATCTACAGACTAACATGTACCAGTGTCATTAGAGAACTGCTATGTAACACCCGAGACCAATAATACTATTTCTGTTACTGGTTGAGTGTTAGACATTGCTCATTTCAATTATCTTACTTGTTTGGTTCTTGTTGCAAAATTTTTAACCGGCTAAGTCATTTTTGCCTATAACAAATTTTAACACCTAAAATGAAATTAAAAATATCCATATTGGCCTACTCGTCACCACTAGTCGCGTGGTAGCGTCCGCGCGTCGAGATTTCATCCCGTTCGGTGAAACGGGCGAGTTTGGACGGCTACGCGCGCGTGCAAGTGTTCGACTTGGGGGCATGCATTTTAATCATAAGACATCTCATTTTAAAATTTGGAACCCGCTTAAAATCCTATTATTTGAATTTCAAATATTTGGGAGCAACCCGGGCGCGATTTGGAAATGTTTCATTTAGCGCCAAAATACCCATTTAATTTGAAAATCTAAAACTATATAATATATATTTTTCTATTACATATTAACGATTTAAATCTTTAAATCTTTATTTAGTTTTCCTTTTCACACCCCCGGCCAATCACGAGGGGCTAAATCCCTCGTGGGCCCCACCTTTAATCTCTCTCTCTATTCCCTCTCTCTATCTCTCTCTCTCTCTCTCTATTCCCTCTCTCTATCTCTCTCTCTCTCTATCCTGTATATATCTTTTTATCCCTACCTCCTTCGTCTTCAGGGGAACGATCACGAGAACCCCCATCGCAACCCTAGCCCAGCCTGGTTCCCTGTCGCCGCCGCAACCTCGTCGCCGGCGCCACCGCCACCCTCGCCCGCGCCTCCTCATCTCGACCACGACTCTCGCCATTTTTTCCCGTGCACCTGCAACCCACCCGAGCCTCGTCGTCGTCGCTGCCCGAGCTTCGTCCACCGCAGCCCCACGCCGGCACCACCATCGCATGCGCCCTGACCTCCTCCTCACCTTACCGTTGCCATCCCTCCTTGCTCTCTCCCTCCTCGTTGTCGTCTCAGCTCACCTCGCCCACAGCCGCTTGATCTCCGACGGCAGCGCCGTCGACGATCCCTCGTCGGAGTTCATCTCGCGGCTCCTGCTACCTCCGGGCGACGAGGCTGAGGGGTACGAGCAGACCTACGGCTTCTTGCCGTGCGCGACGACTGTGCTGGGAAACTTGTTCCTGGTGCTGGCCCATGGGTTCTTGATGATTCAAGGCGCCGACGTACCTGTCGTCGGGGAGCGAGCTGCTGCTTGAGATCCTGGGGTTTGGGATCGTTGGGGGACTGTTCTTTCCGATCCTTGGCGCGCTTCCTGGTGCGTTGCTCATTTTAGTATCTGGACTTTCTGGAAGTAAAGAAATGACTCAAAAGCAGGTTTTGATTGGAATGGGCTCGCTTGCCGGTTCAACTGTCATGCTATTGACAATACTATGAGGCTCTTGTATTGTTGTCGCCAAGTGTGATCTTTCAGAGAATTCAACTTCAATAGATTTGCAGGATACAAAAAGGTTCAATCTTTTGATCTCCGGATTCCGACCGTGCCGGCGATGTTTCCCCGACGACCCAGCAGGGACCCTTGACCCGTATGTTTCCATCGTGCGTTGTGTGGACTCTTTCCGTATGCCGTACGTGCGTCGCGACTTTGCCGACACCGGACACATATCCGTTTCACGTTCCGTCCAGGCAAGTATTACTTGCTACATGCTATGCTATACAAATTAAGTGTGCTTGACTCATTAAACCTGCAAAGATTAACTAGTGTTGTTACTTTTCTCATTTGGACGAAATATGATATATATCACGATACTGTAACCTAAACCGTATTTTGCCACTGTAACCCTAATAACAAAACAACCAGTTAATCATTTTGCTATTTAAAGGACGATAATCGTACACATATAGCTTCATTACTTTCTGTTATTGATATTGCACTACTTTGTGATTATCGCACCCCAAGGGTGCTCGAACCTGTTAATACGATAATACAACTGCACCATATTAATGCACCATTGTGATTAAGTGAACTGTTGTTGTTGTTTACTTTATTTCCTGCTGTTATTCTTTATTCGATTATATACCTGTTATGAGCACACCCTCGATTGCGTTACATATTGACCTGACCTTGATACACATGACATATATACATACCGATGCACCGGACATGGTACCCTTTACTACCAACTCAACCTGTTGTACCATGACCTGACTTGTTACCTGATCTCATGCCTAATGCCAACAAACCTGACTTGGGGTCCTCATGGACCATTCCTGTTGTCTACCCAGACAAACCTGCTTTTACCTGATCCTGTGTTGGCATTAGTTCTTGATTACTGAATACCTGACCTGACATACATAACTTGGGGGTATGGGGAAATCAAAGGTGAAACCGACTTGTAACTCAACAGTTCGATACCTGTTCTGATCAGTCTTACGGGCTTGGCCAGTCCGGGAGTGATGATGCTGACATCACTCGTCCATCCTGCTACCTATTACTGCCTAGCGGCACGTCTCGGATTCAGCTCCGAGGGTCTTGACCGTGGTCCCGGGCATGCACGGGATACTATTGAGTTACATCGACGAGTCATCAATTGATTTCAAAGACTTTAGAATAGAAAACCTGATAGAACAGTTTAGTTACCCACTGCACATTACCCTGCACTGTTGTTTCATATTATTGCTTTATTCATGTTTATCCCTGCATTGCTTATTACCATGTTCATATTATATTATTGGTTGACATGACGCGCTGACGTCTGGGTTTTGCATGGCCCAGATTCTTTACCACTGTCGCCGACCGAGCAGGAGTACTTCAGCCGGCAGGCTGATTTGTGAGTTCTGTAGTGGTTAGTTCATTTATTGCATTTTATTTCCAGGTGCGATCCCGCATTATGGGACGTACCTTTCTATTATTGTATTGGATCATTTGCTTCCGCACTTAGTTATTTTGACTCTTGTTATTCTGGATTTGGACATGTGTTAGATAGTTTATTTATCTTGTTCTTGATATCTCTACAGCCGTAATGTGACTGTGGATGGATACGTCCTACCCACAGGTAGCATGGTTGGCTATGTCACGTGCCCAATCTTGCGTACTCTGGGAAGCGGGGCGTGACATGGTTCTTTTGGTATCAGAGCCATAGGTTAGTTGGGTTGATTCTTTTGTAGTTGGGTATTGTACCCAATACACGAATCAGAATACCCGTGTTTAGGAAACATGTCCTGCCACCTTGACCGTTTTACCATTCTTGAATCACATTCTTCCGGATTATATCTTTTATGACGTGCAAACTTACTTTGCATGTCGACTCGGAAACCTGATTTCTTGTTATCCCTAGGACTTGGGCGACTTGGGTGGAGTTAAGTAATTGTGGCTATGATACCGCGGCATAGCTACAATGCGGTACTCTATTTAAGTATCTTGGAGTTCTAGCCTTGATCCATATTCAGAATCTATCATCATGCTAATGTTGGGTGTTTTGAGTTCAGGATGATGGCAGGTAAGAAGTTGAAGACGTACCAGAGGCGTGTAAACGAAGCCGCCATGCTTGGAGTGATAAGAGAAATGCAGGAAATCGAAGAGACAGACTGAGCTGATCCAGCAATAGCAGATTCGTTTCAGGAAGGTTTGCAGATCGTTCAGCAGTCTGTAAACAACGATGGAACTAGACCAGTCGAACGAGTAGGGACCGTAGCAGATTTCAGACTTTTGGGTCCGTCTGCTTTCACTGGTCTGGAGGAGCCATTGCCAGCCGAGCAGTGGCTAGTGACACGGAGAATTTGCTGATTGCGACACAGATTCCAGAGGACAAAGGAGTTGATGTGGTGCGCATTCAGCTAGTGGATTACGCCCGAGAGTGATGGCTTGTGGAGGAGACCCGCTTGCCCAAGCCGATCAGTTGGGCGGATCTCTCTAAAAAGTTTCCTGGAGAAATTCTTCCCGCGGACTGCACGGGAGGAAATGAAAGAGAAGTTCATCGGACTAAGGCAGAATGGAGCAACCGTGGACGTGCATGCAGCAGAATGGACGAGACTCAGTAGTCTCGCTGGACCTTTCGCGGCCAACAATGTAGACAGCAGTTGCGGTAAGGAAGCAGTTCTGTCGGGCCAGTCGAGTTTAGGGCTAGGCCGACAAACAGTGTTCTTGCAGCTATGGAAGTTGATAGTAATGAAGAGCCGGCAGTTGTTCACGATTTTATGGACGTATTTGAAGATATATCGGGCTTACCGCCGAAGCGAGACGTGGAGTTCACGATCGACCTTAGTCCTGGTGCAGTGCCCGTATCAAAATCTTATTATCCGATGGCACCAGTGGAATTGGAAGGAGTTAAGGAGCAAGTTGGTGAATTACTTGAGAAGGGTTGGATTCGAAGCAGCAACTCGCCTTGGGAAGCTCCCGTTCTTCTAGTAAAGAAGAAGGATGGCACGAGAAGGATGTGCATCAATTATCGAGAATTAAACCGGGTGGCTAGTAAGGACAAGTACCCGATCCCTTGCATTGGAGAACTTTTGAGCAGCTTAGTGGCGCGAGAGTATTCTCGAAACTGGATTTGCGATCCGGATATCATCAGGTCTGAGTGAAAGCAGAGGATATTTGTAAGACGGCGTTTCGAACTCGGTATGGACATTACGAGTATCTAGTGATGCCCTTCGGAGTAACGAATGCGCCGGAAATATTCATGGACTTGATGAACCGAATCTTTTCACCGTTCTTGGACCAGTTTATTGTGGTATTCATGGACGACATTCTGGTCTACTCGAGGAGTTTTGAGGAGCTTGCTGAGCATTTGAAGATCGCACTGCAGACGTTGAGACAGGAGAAATTGTATGCGAAGATGAGTAAGTGCGAAGTTTGGCTGGAAGAAGTAAAGTTTCTGGGGCACGTTGTGTCGGGCAGTGGAATCGCAGTCGATCCCGAAAAGATTGCAGCAGTTCGAGATTGGCCTATTCCAAGAAATGTGGCTGAGATAAGAAGTTTCCTTGGATTAGCCGGATACTACAGGAGATTTGTGGAGAACTTCGCTCGTTTGGCAGAACCGTTGACCAAGCTTACGCACAAGGAAGTACCTTTTATTTGGACGGATGGATGTGCATTGGCCTTTGAGACGTTGAAGCAGAAGTTGATAACCGCCCCTATCCTGACCGTACCAGATAATTCAGGAAGACTGGTGATTCACAGCGACGCATCTGGAAAAGGATTGGGATGTGTTTTGATGCAGAATGGGAAGGTTGTAGCTTACGCATCAAGACAACTGAAGACTCATGAGAAGAATTACCCGACTCATGACTTGGAGCTTGCGGCCGTGATCTTCGCCTTAAAAATTTGGAGACACTACCTTTTGGGCGAGAAAGTCGAAGTTTTTACAGATCACAAGAGTTTGAAATATGTGTTCACTCAGAAGGAGTTGAACATGAGGCAACGCAGATGGTTGGAGCTGATGGCCGACTACGACCTTGATCTTAAGTACCATCCGGGAAAAGTTAACGTCATGCCGGATGCGCTTAGTCGGTTACCAGCGATTCAGGTATTGACTACACAGAGGGAGATCATTGCGGATTTTCGAAGATTTGACTTGGAGGTTGGGCTACCACATGCTACGGGACAGTTGATGCAGTTGCAAGTACAGTCGTCGTTAGTTGAGAAGATTAAAGCAGCACAATCGCAGGATCCTAGACTGCAAAAGTTTCGAGAGCAGGTTGAAGCCGGACTACGAACCGATTTACTGGTCCACGAAGACGGTTCGTTGAGATATGGTAGCCGTGTGTGTGTGCCAAAGGGGGATGTGCGTGAAGAGCTTATGAAGGAGGCACACAGTTCAGCTTACCCTGTACATCCAGGAGGTACAAAGATGTACCGAGATATTCGACAGCACTTCTGGTGGGAAGGTATGAAACGGGAGATCGCTCGCTTCGTGGCTAAGTGCTTGGTGTGTCAGCAAGTCAAGACTGAACACCAAAGGGTTGCTGGTTTGCTGCAACCACTTCCGATTCCTCAGTAGAAGTGGGAACATATAACCATGGATTTCGTGACAGCTTTACCGCGGAGTCCAAAGGGCAACAATGCAGTATGGGTGATTGTTGATCGGTTGACCAAGGCAGCTCACTTTATTCCTTTTTCGGGTTGGTCAACCGACGGAGACTTTGGCGGAGCGGTACATGCAGGAGATGGTAAGACTGCATGGAGTACCGGTGAGCATCGTGTTCGATCGGGACACTCGGTTCTTGTCACACTTCTGGAGGAGTTTACAAGAAAGTTTGGGGACTCGATTGAAGTTTAGCACAGCTTATCATCCTCAAACTGATGGACAATCGGAGAGAACGATCCAAACTCTTGAAGATATGTTGAGAGCATGCATGTTGGATTTCAAGGGCTCTTGGGAGGATCGCCTACACTTGGTGGAGTTTTCGGACAACAATAGCTTCCAAGCGACTATTCAGATGGCTCCGTTTGAAGCTTTGTATGGTCGTAAGTGCCGTTCACCTGTTTGTTGGGATGATGTTGGTGAACGAAGGTTACTAGGACCAGATTTGGTGGTACAGACAGTCGAGAAGGTGAATACAATCAGGAAGCATATGAAGGCAGCTCAAGACAGACAGAAAAGTTGGGCTGACACGTCAGGAAGACCTCTAGAGTTCGCCGTGGGCGATTTGGTATTCTTGAAGATATCACCGACTAGAGGGGTGATTCGCTTTGGGAGTCGGGGAAAGCTTAGTCCTCGATTCGTTGGACCCTTCGAGATATTGGAGCGTGTTGGAGAGGTAGCGTACCGTTTGGCGTTACCACAGTCCTTTGCAGGTGTGCACGATGTGTTTCATGTATCTCAACTACGGAGGTATGTTCGAGATGAAACCCACGTATTGGATCATTCGGAGTTGACTGTACGGGAGGACTTAACTTTTGAGGAGCGACCGGTTGAAATCAAGGATCGAAGAGAAAAGGTTCTTAAGAACAAGGTTACCCCTCTTGTGCTAGTTTCTTGGGGTAATCGATCGCATGGAGAATCCACTTGGGAGCGAGAAGACGAGATTCGGCAGAAGTTTCCTCACCTTTTCCTGTAGTTAGCTATCTTGTATTCTTGGAATTTCGAGGACGAAATTCTTTTTGTAGTTGGGTATGATGTAACACCCGAGCCCAATAATACTATTTCTGTTACTGGTTGAGTGTTAGACATTGCTCATTTCAATTATCTTGCTTGTTTGGTTCTTGTTGCAAAATTTTTAACCGGCTAAGTCATTTTTGCCTATAACAAATTTTAACACCTAAAATGAAATTAAAAATATCCATATTGGCCTACTCGTCACCACTAGTCGCGTGGTAGCGTCCGCGCGTCGAGATTTCATCCCGTTCGGTGAAACGGACGAGTTTGGACGGCTACGCGCGCGTGCAAGTGTTCGACTTGGGGGCATGCATTTTAATCATAAGACATCTCATTTTAAAATTTGGAACCCGCTTAAAATCCTATTATTTGAATTTCAAATATTTGGGAGCAATCCGGGCGCGATTTGGAAATGTTTCATTTAGCGCCAAAATACCCATTTAATTTGAAAATCTAAAACTATATAATATATATTTTTCTGTTACATATTAACCATTTAAATCTTTAAATCTTTATTTAGTTTTCCTTTTCACACCCCCGGCCAATCACGAGGGGCTAAATCCCTCGTGGGCCCCACCTTAAATCTCTCTCTCTATTCCCTCTCTCTATCCCTCTCTCTCTCTCTCTATTCCCTCTCTCTATCTCTCTCTCTCTCTATCCTGTATATATCTTTTTATCCCTACCTCCTTCGTCTTCAGGGGAACGATCACGAGAACCCCCATCGCAACCCTAGCCCAACCTGGTTCCCTGTCGCCGCCGCAACCTCGTCGCCGGCGCCACCGCCACCCTCGCCTGCGCCTCCTCATCTCGACCACGACCCTCGCCATTTTTTCCCGTGCACCTGCAACCCACCCGAGCCTCGTCGTCGTCGCTGCCTGAGCTTCGTCCACCGCAGCCCCACGCCGGCACCACCATCGCATGCGCCCTGACCTCCTCCTCACCTTACCGTTGCCATCCCTCCTTGCTCTCTCCCTCCTCGTTGTCGTCTCAGCTCGCCTCGCCCACAGCCGCTTGATCTCCGACGGCAGCGCCGTCGACGATCCTCCGTCGGAGTTCATCTCGCGGCTCCTGCTACCTCCGGGCGACGAGGCTGAGGGGTACGAGCAGACCTACGGCTTCTTGCCGTGCGCGACGACTGTGCTGGGAAACTTGTTCCTGGTGCTGGCCCATGGGTTCTTGATGATTCAAGGCGCCGACGTACCTGTCGTCGGGGAGCGAGCTGCTGCTTGAGATCCTGGGGTTTGGGATCGTTGGGGGACTGTTCTTGCCGATCCTTGGCGTGCTTCCTGGTGCGTTGCTCATTTTAGTATCTGGACTTTCTGGAAGTAAAGAAATGACTCAAAAGCAGGTTTTGATTGGAATGGGCTCGCTTGCCGGTTCAACTGTCATGCTATTGACAATACTATGAGGCTCTTGTATTGTTGTCGCCAAGTGTGATCTTTCAGAGAATTCAACTTCAATAGATTTGCAGGATACAAAAGGGTTCAATCTTTTGATCTCCGGATTCCGACCGTGCCGGCGATGTTTCCCCGACGACCCAGCAGGGACCCTTGACCCGTATGTTTCCATCATGCGTTGTGTGGACTCTTTCCGTATGCCGTACGTGCGTCGCGACTTTGCCGACACCGGACACATATCCGTTTCACGTTCCGTCCAGGAAAGTATTATTTGCTACATGCTATGCTATACAAATTAAGTGTGCTTGACTCATTAAACCTGCAAAGATTAACTAGTGTTGTTACTTTTCTCATTTGGACGAAATATGATATATATCACGATACTGTAACCTAAACCGTATTTTGCCACTGTAACCCTAATAACAAAACTACCAGTTAATCATTTTGCTATTTAAAGGACGATAATCGTACACATATAGCTTCATTACTTTCTGTTATTGATATTGCACTACTTTGTGATTATCGCACCCAAGGGTGCTCGAACCTGTTAATACGATAATACAACTGCACCATATTAATGCACCATTGTGATTAAATGAACTGTTGTTGTTGTTTACTTTATTTCCTGTTGTTATTCCTTATTCGATTATATACCTGTTATGAGCACACCCTCGATTGCGTTACATATTGACCTGACCTTGATACACATGACATATATACATACCGATGCACCGGACATGGTACCCTTTACTACCAACTCAACCTGTTGTACCATGACCTGACTTGTTACCTGATCTCATGCCTAATGCCAACAAACCTGACTTGGGGTCCTCATGGACCATTCCTGTTGTCTACCCAGACAAACCTGCTTTTACCTGATCCTGTGTTGGCATTAGTTCTTGATTACTGAATACCTGACCTGACATACATAACTTGGGGGTATGGGGAAATCAAAGGTGAAACCGACTTGTAACTCAACAGTTCGATACTTGTTCTGATCAGTCTTACGGGCTTGGCCAGTCCAGGAGTGATGATGCTGACATCACTCGTCCATCCTGCTACCTATTACTGCCTAGCGGCACGTCTCGGATTCAGCCCCGAGGGTCTTGACCGTGGTCCCGGGCATGCACGGGATACTATTGAGTTACATCGACGAGTCATCAATTGATTTTAAAGACTTTAGAATAGAAAACCTGATAGAACAGTTTAGTTACCCACTGCACATTACCCTGCACTGTTGTTTCATATTATTGCTTTATTCATGTTTATCCCTGCATTGCTTATTACCATGTTCATATTATATTATTGGTTGACATGACGCGCTGACGTCTGGGTTTTGCATGGCCCAGATTCTTTACCACTGTCGCCGACCGAGCAGGAGTACTTCAGCCGGCAGGCTGATTTGTGAGTTCTGTAGTGGTTAGTTCATTTATTGCATTTTATTTCCAGGTGCGATCCCGCATTATGGGACGTACCTTTCTATTATTGTATTGGATCATTTGCTTCCGCACTTAGTTATTTTGACTCTTGTTATTCTGGATTTGGACATGTGTTAGATAGTTTATTTATCTTGTTCTTGATATCTCTACAGCCGTAATGTAACTGTGGATGGATACGTCCTACCCACAGGTAGCATGGTTGGCTATGTCACGTGCCCAATCTTGCGTACTCTGGGAAGCGGGGCGTGACATGCTATCTGATGATAGGTATGGTACCATCTAGGAGTTCTCAGCGAGTCCTGTTCGGTGTACCCATTCTCTAATGAGTACCCGCGTACAATTTTTGATGTCAAACACCAATGGTTATGGGATCAACTATCGCCCCATACAGGGTCAAGAAACGTATACACTAGTCTACTCTGGAATATCGATATCCTGTCTCGATATCCCCTCGACTAAGAATTATTAAAGGATGTGCTTGTAAACTATCCAGACCCCACTAGTATGATCTGCATCATAGTCCTGATAGTCAAGTCCACATCCTAAGGGCTTTATCAACATGTATCATAGAGTCAGTATAATAATACAGGTGTACATGTTAAAATAAAGAGCAATCAGATAACATACTATCATGTCGAGTAAGAAAGTCATATATATATATGTGTGTGTGTGTGTGTGTGTGTGTGTGTGTGTGTGTGTCCAAGCATCCACAATATCATACAATAATGGCCTCTAGGGCATACATATTCCCAACAATTTGTCCATGTTGGGACTGTTCATATCATTCGCCCAAATATCGGGATTGGTAGTCGTCCATATTAGGACTGTTCAATTCATTCGTAGTAGTCGTCCATGTTGGAACTGTTCACCTTGTCTGCAGGAATCTTCATTTGTAATAGTATTCCATATCTAGATTTGCACATTCTAACCCTAACCGTATCGTAGATCATGTCGTGTGATGTATCAAAAGTTAGATTTAAGTAGATGATATCTCAGTCGATATGGACTTCCACAGTCGTGGGTTATATCTCGTTCCATTATACTTTGTAAGGTAAACATAGTATTTTATAAAAACCTTAGTTTATAATGGACTATGGTATTTTATCGTAATTATTGCTTATATACAAACAATGGTATTTTTAGGACAAAATATTATTTTATGAAGTGCCATGGTATTTTACGGTAAAGATTGTGACTCTTTAATAAGAACAACCCTTTATAAAAGAGTATGGTATTTATACGGTACATTAACGTAAATTATCTTTTATTATAAAGGTTGTGGTATTTTAATAAAAGAATCACCTTTACAAAAAGGTAAGGGTATTTTAGTGAAATTATAAAAACTTCACTTTCAAAATTATGGGTATTTTTGGTAAGGTTTCACTTCTTAAGGATATTTAGTAAAATCTAGTTTTAGGATTATTATTGATTTTTACAAGAAAATCCTAACTTTTAAAAATTCTGGGTATTTTAATAAAACTAATTACTCTAACAATTTTATGGTATTTTCATAAAAATTATGATTCATAAAAGTTCGTGGTATTTTAATAAAAATATCACTTGGAAAGGTTTAGGATATTTCAAGGAAAATACCATTTTTCCAAACTTCGTGGTATTATAATGAAAATATAAATTCTTAGAAATTGATGATATTTTTGTGAAATACCCATTTTAGTGAAAATATAGTTTTACATGATTACCATTAATTTTATTTTAAAATAACCAATATTTAAAAAATTTCTATAATTTTTCCATATTTTAATAATTAAGGACTAATTATCGATAATTTTTATTTAATACCGTAGAATAATTACATTTATTCCTGTAAAAGATATCTCGGTCATGATAGTCGCTTTATAACTTAGTTCCATATGTCCAAACATGAATTTGGGGTTGTCCGTTACTCCGTGATTTTATCGTGAAGGATAACCGCTAAAAGTTTGTTATTTTATTAGGGTTTAATATCGTTTTTAATCGTCAAAACCCGTATAATAGATAATCTTGTTAAAACATCATAATTAGGTTCTGGAATTTTTTTCACGGATAAATATTTTCATAATGAAAATAACAGAGGGTCAAGTGTTGAGATATGTTACCTGAAATGTGCTAGGAAAATGAAATTCGGTGAACGTCGGGCTGTACGAGAACAAGTATATCTTGAAGCCGAGAATTTTTTTGCCTCTCTGACTTGGTCCAGAGTGTAGAAAACTTAAATAGGAAGCTTTGAAAATATTTTAATACTTTTTTGTAAAAGAGATATTTTTTAGGGGATTTTAGAAGCCAAGGAGTCTATTTATAGGATTTTCGGGATAAAAATCCCTATTTTCTACCCCAGCTATAGGAGCTGCCCCCACGAGCCGATCAGATCCGGACCATCGCTCGAACAGATCCAACGACTCCCATCACATTGATGGCGAGCTGGCGCGGGCCCCGGCTCGAGTTGGCGTTGGCGATCCTTGGCCGTTGGATCATTGATCCAACGGTCCAGATCAAAAGCGTCTATATTTTTATTTTTATTTTTAATTTCTTTTATTTAAAACCGTCGGCACAATCTGGACCGTTGGTTTCCATATCCGACGGTCCAGACTCATTCCCACTCTTAAAATTAAATAAAATTTGTTTTTAATATTTAAAAATGTTTTAAAAATTGTTTTTGGCTTCTAAAAATTATTTTTAAAAAGTTTAAAATATTATAAAAATCTGGGAAAATTATAAAAAATGTATTTTGATATTTTCTATCCTTTGCAACCAAATTTGGTCCAAAATAGCTCGTCTTGTCGGTTTTAAAAACTTTTCCCTTCGTTAAAAAATCCATTTAAATTCTTAAAAATTCCTAAAAATCATATCAATTCATTTTAATCATGGATAAATATTTTTAAAGTGTTTTCTACCAATAGAAGCAGTAAAATAATTGTTTTGGCCTCGAGAAAACTTATAAAACATTTTTATTACGTATCTAAAGTACACGGCCGTTATAATCCGGTTTTTTTGTAGTTAAATATAGATTTTACAGGACAATCTATACTGGAAAGTTCAGATTTTGTATGAATCTGCAAGACGTCATTTTGTGGTTAAAACAATATCGACTTACCACTAAATTTCTACGGTGTGTTTGTTTACAGCATTAGGGTCTAAATATCGTAAATTCCACCATTTTAGGCTTTATTTTCGCATAAGGTTTATATCGAACATCTAGATTAAGTATACACGTGTACTGATCACAATGTTATTTTCACTCGATCGATCCAAAAGATAATTCATTCTAGAAAATCCTCTTGATACTAACATGTTGTGATAAATCGATTACGCTCAAACCGAACTACTAAAGATCGCGGGGTGTAGATAAAATTTACGGTTAATTTAAGACATGAATTTGTAGTTTTAATATATTCAAGCGAACTAGCATATATATCTAATACGTATAGCATGTAAGCAAGTGGAGTTCACTCGCCTGCGAAGAATCAACGATTACGACAACGACGATGATACGGACACAGCACGGCGAGCACCGCACGACAGCGACAGTGAGCTTGGCACGACTACAGTAGCAGCAAGGTGGTGAGAGGTGATGGCGTGGCTTTTGGCCTTGGTGGTTGGAACGAGAGAGCTAGGTTAGAAAAGAAGAGAGTGAGAATAGATAGAGAGAGAAAGAGAGTTCTTTGTATTTGAAAAAAGAGAGTGAGATTTGAGTGGATTAACGGAAATAATGGGTGATTGAAGGATTTAATTGGAATTGATGGGGAATACTTCTGTTCGGAATTTGAGAAGTTTTGAAAATAAAAGGGGAAAAATTGTTGAGCTGGAAAGAAGGAAGGGGAGAGATCGGGCTTTGAAGTGGGTGAGAGAGTAGGGTCGGTCTGGTGTGGGCTTGGAAAAAGAGTGCTGGGTTGTGGGTTTAGAATAGAATATTGGGTTTGGATAGGATTTAGTTTTAAGGTATTAACTTGGTTGGTTTGGAAAAAATAGAATTCAAAAGTTAGGAAAATATATAGGAAAATTTGGGTATTAAAAAATAGAGTAGGTTTTAGGAAAAATAAATACAATAAGTAAAATATAAATAGGTAAATTATTTGGAATCAACATTTTATTTAAATACTAATATTAGAGTGCAAAAGAAAATAAGTATTATATATGATGATGGAATAATTATTTTTGCTCATAAAAGGTCCACAATGTAGGCAATCTATTGCCATGAATACGGCAAAAGAAGGATTATACTTTTCCCACCTATTTTGTAGTTCACCAGCATGTTACCCAAAACAAAATTTAAATATTGCTCCAAGACATGAGTAGGAAAAGAATTGCTCTTGGTGTCCCAGGCTTTTAACATTTAAATTTTTTGACAGAAATAGAAGCAGATGCCCTTGAAAGTTTAATAAAACCAACACACACACAAAAAACCATAACAATGAGCAATAGCTCAGTCAGTACGACACTTCCTTTCTTCAGAAAAGTGCGGGATTCGAACCTCAAGAGGGAAGGGTTACAAATTAATGCTTTCAGAGACAATTCGTGGGTCATTGGGTGCACGCTTGTGTTGTTGTGGGTGTGCTGTATGTGCTTGTATAAAGCTTAAATGCCCGTCAAAATAAAAATACAAAGAAACATGAAAACATATAAACAAACACTAGAAGTAAGATTTATGTCTAATTCCATTACAACTTTCTTGGAAGATACTTCAATATTTATTCCGACTCTTCCGGACAACATTTGCAGGGAAGTAATATGGAAGTACCAGATGTAAGCCTAATTTCGGCACTTTGGTTGTTTGTTTTGACAAAAGTAGAAATTGAAAGCTATTTCATGGTGACGAGGTGGATTATATATGGCATGATTACTTTCATGATTTTCTTACCCTCATTTTTAGATTGGAAGTAAGCATGAAGCACAAGGAACACGAAAAAGAAGTTAATGCTTCCAAAAAGTAATAATATATGACTATTGAAGAAGTAATTTTTGTGTTTGTTTTCTTTACGAAAAAAAGCCTAGGAAGTTACTTCATTTTTTATTTCTCTCTTCAAAAAATATACAAACAAACATCAGAAGTAAGATTTGGGTCTCATGACAACTTTTTTGAAAGTTATTTCAATATCACTTCTGATTTTTTCCGGACAACCAAACATTTCCTCAGACATGAGCCAGCCAGTCCTAAATCCATAAATTGAGCACAGCCCCTGGTCCACTTTCCTCCGCTTCATTTTTGAAGCCGTGAGCCTCCAAAGTCACAAAAAATGGCCTGGCATGTCAATGTTGTAACATAGAGGTCTGGCATGTCCTCCGCCCCACGTCTCCACGATCCAAAATGGCCTGATCCAAACCCAACCCAGATCCGTTGACAAAGCCCAGATGTCAAATTGCTTCGTCTGGGCTAACACCTATCTAAACAAATCCTCAAGCCCATCAGGCCTAAGATATTTTGGGCCACGTCCTGTCAATAGGCCCAAATATGGTATACAAATTGTAATACATCAAATAAACGAGGGCAATTTAGGTAAATCGCCTCATCTCGCATTTCTCCTAGGGTTTATAATCCTCATACAACCTTCAAGTAGCCGCCTCTCTATTGAACGAGCCCCTTCTCTCTCTGGTATCTAATTCTCTTTTTCTTCTTCAATTTGTTTTCTTTGATTTGTATAATGATCTCTTAATAAAATTTTCCGATTCTTTACTAGACTTTGTTTCGATCGTGATCGTTTCTTTGTTTATTTTTGATTTCTGAATTTAGGTACAAATAATCAAGAGTGCTCGCGAAGTAAGGAATCATGAGGTATTGGATCCTTAATTTTTAGGTTTTATTGAAAGTTATCAGTTGATCTGAAGTCTTTTTATTCCATTAAATGATAAAAAGTATTCATTTAGTTCAATTTCATCACTTAATATGTGATCTATGACTTGTTTAAATTAAATTTTTATTAAATTGAAGTTTGAGTTTTTACATTTTAGATATGTCCCAAGCATCATGATTCGTATGTTGAGATAGCTTCAGATATTTTACATAAATATTCCCCCACTTTAATTTTTAATGTGATGATCCCTGAACGTGTTCTCTTTGCTTGAGTATAGCAAGCTGCAGAGCGACGTTTTGAGGGAGGGCATCTCTAAGGTTGTCGGCGATGCTCGCGAGAAAAAGCGCAATTTTACGGAGACCATTGAGCTGCAGATCGGGCTGAAAAATTATGACCCACAGAAAGATAAGCGTTTCAGCGGCTCTGTGAAGCTGCCCCATATTCCACGCCCGAAAATGAAGGTCTGCATGCTTGGAGATGCTCAGCATGTCGAAGAGGTATAATTGATCTGTTATCTATAGTTTTATTGAAGGTTATATGCTATTTGTTGCAAGCTTATCATATAAAAAATCGATGCTTTAATATTAACTTAACGATTAGTAAGGGTAGTTTAGTGTAATTTAGCCTTGTATAATAAATCAATGTGGATTGTGTATGTACAAAATGCTACAACAGATAAGAGGCCTTGCACACTTATCTTTGTAATAAATGTTCTTCATCTTAGATATTTGTACCGATACATTTCAACATTGATTTTATTTATCTGTCTATAATGGTTACATTTTTGTCACAACCATACTATTGTTTCCGTTACAGGCATGAGGATCATTTCAAAATTTGTCGTAAATTATGAATAAGCATTTTATGTAAAATTATGATATTGAAATTGGAAGTAATGTGCTATATGTCACATGCAGGCAGAGAAATTAGGGATAGACAAGAGGGACGTTGAAGAACTGAAGAAGATGAATAAAAACAAGAAGCTTGTCAAAAAGCTTGCAAAGCAATACCATGCTTTTCTAGCATCCGAGGCTGTTATTAAGCAGATCCCTCGTCTTCTGGGTCCCGGTCTTAACAAAGCAGGCAAGTACCCCTTTGCCTTTTAAGCTGTGGAACCTACTTGTTTATGAAGCAGTTTACACAGAAAATTTCTTTTTTAAGCAAATTTTAATATTCAAGTTTCAGCATCTTTCTTTTTTTATTTAAGATTTTACTGTTTCTCCATGCCACATTTGTCGCGATGTCTCTATATTTACAATTATTATGCATACTATTTATTCATTTCTCCACCTTTTTTCAGGAGCACCAAATAAAAGTTTAATAAGTTTTATAAACAACTAAAATTCCCTCTAAATTCCTTGTCTATTCACCTTATTACCATCAAGCATTATCTTAGCTTTGGCTTTCTTTTCCTTATGCCCGACTTCTTTTTTAAAATTTGCATCAAGGATAGTTCTAGTCCCTTGTTTATATATATATATATATATATATATATATATATATATATATGATTTAGAAACAAATCCTGCCAACTTTTTAACCTTTGGATCCGTGTTGGGAGGTGTGCAAACAATCATGGCAATGTTTGAAAAATGAGAATTTTTCTTCATAATTGTTTGCACACATCATAAAGGGAATCCAATGGTTAAAAAGTTTATAGGCTGATAGGAGTATAGTTGTCATATATATAGGAGTGATCAGTTGCAACCCGGGTTGCACAATAAGAAAAATGTGAACTCATTAACTACGTGAGATTTAAACGATCCGAACCATTTATCGTCTAATCCATACCTCAAAATGTTTATGTATTAAAAATCAAAACATTTGGAGCCCTAACCCATGAATCAAATGGGTGCAAAAATTTAATGTCTTTTCGATAATTGAACATGAAGTCCATTTGATTCATGCGTTAGAAAAAGCTCCATATGTTTTGATTTTTCATGCGTAGACATTTTAAGGTATGTATTAGACGATAAACGGTTCAGATCGTTTAAATCTCGCGTAGATTTGGAGTTCACGTCTTATTGTGTAACCCGGGTTGCAACGGATCACTCCCATGTTACAAATTTTATTTAGGCCGGCAAGACAAATAGAAATGATTTTTTTTCATTGAAGTTGTTCTTTTTCCAGGTATGAGATACGACTATGTGAATTGTTTTTTAATTCACAAGAGGCACAAACAACTCTTGCTTTGCAGGCTGTCTCTTAAATCATTAGGATGCTTTACATCACTTTATCTGTGCATGTATCCACCATAATTATCTTTTAGCTTGATATATATATATATATATATATATATATATATATATATATATATATATATATGAGAATAATGTAGAAAAGAGGCCATAGGAGGGAATTTCCTCCTATGGCGTCGAAAAAATACAACCTCCACCATTTTTTCGACGATCAGCACCAGTTATCTTCATTATTATCATCTAAGATGTGGATACACCAAATTTTATATGATTCCACCTTTTTTCACCATTGATTTAGTTGGTGCAAAATTATCGGTTTATCGACAATATAACTTTTTACATTGCTAATAAAACGTTGAAAAAGTAATGGAATCACATGAGATTCGGTGTATCCACATCTTAGATGCTAAAGATGTAGATGATGGGTTCCGATTGTCGGATAAAATCGCGGAGTGTGTTTTTTGGACGCCATAGGAGGAAATTCCTTCCTATGACACCTTTCCTCCATTACTCTCTCTCTATATATATGTATATATGAGGGATTTTTTTATGGCGTCGAAAAATACACCCTCCATGATATTTTTCGACGATCGGCATCCATCACCTCCATCTTTATCATCTAAGAGGTGGATACACCAAATTTCATGTGGTTCTATCTCTTTTTCACCGTTGATTTAGTGAGTGCAAAATTAACGGTTTACCGACAATAGAACTTTTTACATTGCTAATTCAACAGTGACAAAATGGTAGAATCACGTGAAATTTGGTGTATCCACATATTAGATGGTAAAGATGAAGATGATGAATGTCGATCGTCGAAAAAAATGGTGGAGAACAATAATTTTTGACGCCGCCTAACAAAAAAGCCTTCTAGGGCCTCTTTTCTTCATCACTCTCTCTCTCTCTATATATATATATATTGTTGCTTGGTCTTCAAAGCTTAACGGCTGATTTCTATCCTTATGTTGTATTATATATGCACACACAATCTCTCATTCGCCTAATGTTTTACTAATTATATAATTTTTTTCTCACTCTTGATTTGCTAATAATAAGGTTGCATCCGGCTCGGATATGAGAATTACCATATCTGGATCCGCCTTCTAGTTTCGGATACGGATATGGTCTGGTAAGAAATATTCATACCCGTATCCGGGAAAAATGGATACGGATACGAAGCGGACATTAAAGAGACAGATATGAATACAACTCAGATATTTGTATAAATAACATATAATATAAAAAAATATATAAATGTGAAGCGGAAATGTGTATGTAATCGATATATTTCATTGAATGCTTATATAATATGACTTAAAAATATTTGATTGAGACAAATTTATATGAAATTGAATAATATATGAATAAGTAAATATGTTAACAATATACTAAATATAATTAGCGTATTTAGAACAATTTTATTAAAAATATAATGGAACAATATGTCATAATATTCTTTAAATGCATATATAAAATAATTTAAAAAGGTTGAAATAGGCATTTTAAGGAAAAAATTAATATAAAAAGATATATTTCTTGTATTTTTCTACGGATATCCGAATCTGTATCTGGATTCACGTATCTGTATCCATATCCGGAAGAATATTTAAATTTCCATTTCCGTATCCGGCCGGATATTAAAATCTGTATCCGTATCCTCTTGATATCCAGGTTCGGATGCAACCCTAATTGCTAACCTATAATGGTGAAATATACACCAGTTTTAGTTTTCGAATGCTTGGATTTTTTATAGTTAGAATGTTGGGTTATCATCATCTACCTCGGGTTATCTGATGCCCCCACTTTTTCTTCATAAAAAGGGACCTTACTATGGAATACGGAACCTGGATCGGAGTCAAGAAAGCTTCAGTAAATTATGTGCCATATATTTGCTATATGCTTAAAAGTTCGAACCTGATCCAATCCTTAATTAGCAGGTGCCTCAATTCGTCGACAAAAGCCAATATGAGGGAAACTATGGCTTAGAGTTTGAGGTTTAGTTGTTCTGTGGTAGGCCTTCGGTTTTCTGTCCATGCGGTATAAACTCATGCAAACAAAGAGTAGCGCCTAAATGTTGACGGAATTAGAGGAGGATGTTATTTGCAATAGGTTATATCCTTCATCTCTGAGGCCCAAATCAATATAAGCCATACATGCACACAAAAAACAACTTCACATGCCATGGAAAGTGTGAAATATATCAATATCATGGCATCTTGATGTTGATTATTATTATTATTATTATTATTATTATTATTATATTCTAAACCAGAGATATATGTAGTTTTAAGCTTTTTCTTGGTTTAGGCCATGAGGTGTTCCTTTGTCTATAAGCTCAAATTGTGTTTCTCCATACAGAATTGCCTTAATGTTTTGGAAGAAACTTCACTGATAAATTATTGTTAGGCCACCAGCATTTAAGGGTAGACATTGGGTAGATGAGTTATCAAATTGCGACAACTTGAGGACCAACTGCAGTAAGATTATATCGACAGTTGCATGATTTATATGTCAACTGGAGTACTTAGATGTCAGTTACACTGACATGATAATTTTTGCCGGAGATGCAGCCAATTTGACCTTCATCAGAAGATAGTGATGCGAAGTTCTTTTTCTTTCTTCTTATTGGATTTCGATGGCGATGGAATAAAACTTATCTTCTCATGCAACATTTTAGGGTATTTGTGTCTAATGGGCAGTGTAGCTTCTCTTTCTTGTCCTTCCTCGTCTAAGAAAGGAGAAAAAGAAATCCTCTATCGTTGGTCAAGATCTTCCATCATGTTGACAACGTTAATGTGCTCAAGTCATCATGAAACTGTTGCTTTGACCTATGTCAAAGTGCTCTAGTCGAATGTCTAAGTGATTCCATTGCCAAGGTCAGAATCTTTAATCAACCGCCCCTGTGAAAGTTTTCAATGAGCTATCTTTTTCGAAGTCTTCAATTAGTTGCTGACATTGAAGCCTTCGATTAGCTTCGATCGATTATTGATATCGAAGTCTTCAATCTATTTCCGCTATGTTTTTGTTGTAGCGTGAATTTGAGAGGGGTTGTTTGATATTAGTTATATTACTTGTTGACTAAGTAAAGTTAGTTTTTTGTTGCCCAAGGTATGTCTTCTCTTGTTGGTCAAGCCATCAATTTATATATAATTAGCATTATGAATAGTATAATAGCACGAGGAAGTCTACTTATCTCTTCAAGCAAAGTTTAAGGCTTACCATGAACCTTTTTGATATAATAGCACAAGGAAGTCTACTTATCTCTTCAAGCAAAGTTTAAGGCTTACCATGAACCTTTTTGATATAATAGCACAAGGAAGTCTACTTATCTCTTCAAGCAAAGTATAAGGCTTACCATGAACCTTTTTGATATAATGTTGTGCTTATAATGGACAAGTTAAATCATTCTATTGAGAAGAGAACACTTGACTTATGGTAGCGGTGAATACAATCAGAATCAATTAACAATTGAACTTTTTCTTACAATAAGATTTGATGTACGTGTAGCTGCAAAAATGAATAAATGTTGCTCACATATGGGCCAGCCTAGCTGCTAGTGGCAATGCTCTTTATAGGATGTATCTGGCCGGATTTTGTATGTTAAGACCTTTTCTTTAATTGGGTATTAGATCTAATTCTATACAAGTCATGATTGGTAAAATACCAAACCTATATACACATTAATGTATAAGGTGATGTGTATGGAGATCCAAATGACCACATAAGTTCAAGTTTTCCTGTACATTTTCATCAATTGGATTAGATTGGTCCACACGACATAAATAAATGCATGTTTTTAGGCTTATTTGATGACCAAGTCCAATTTGTCATACTTGATAAATATTGTTGTGACAATTTAATACCCTAATAGTGCATGCGATCTATCTCAAACAAATGTTTTATTCTTTATGCAGTCAGCTGCATAAATGAATTATGCGAAATTACACAATTTTTTAAAATATGTGTAGATAGAAAAATAAGTAAAAATTAAAAACATAAAAGAGTATTGTTTGGAAGAAAAAAATTTAAATTCGAGCATTGTATTTTTGATTATTGAGTAGATTGTGCCTAATTAAATGGTCATTCTCCCACATGTCTCGTATAGGAAAAATCATGTGGCCCTTGGCCTGTTTAATCATATATGATGATGTTTCCAGCCAATGATATTTAATCGGTTATCAATCGGCCTTTTATACCTTGTTTTACAATGTTGCATCCTATGCCTTTTGATTTATATGGTACATCCAGTCAAATTACAAGTTCAATGTCTAAACTATTTTGTGCCTATTTATCTGCTCATGAAAATTCTCTTTTCTAGAAATACGCTTTTTCTAGTCTATCATCCTATGCCTATTGATTTATATGATACATACAGTCAAATTACAAGTTCAATGTCTAAACTATTTTGTCCCTCAATATGTTGTACACAAATGCAGGAAAGTTCCCTACATTGGTGAGTCACCAGGAATCCTTGGAGGCTAAAGTTAATGAAACCAAAGCAATGGTCAAGTTTCAGCTCAAGAAGGTTCTTTGCATGGGTGTTGCTGTTGGAAACTTAGGCATGGAGGAAAAGCAGATTTTTCAAAATGTGCAGCTCAGTGTCAACTTCCTTGTATCTTTACTGAAGAAGAACTGGCAAAACGTGAGTTGTCTTGCTCTGCTTTCTTAATGACTTGTTTGTTTTAGCTGCTCCATAAATTGCTCAATATAACTTAGGGCACCGTTCTTCTTGAAGAGAAGCAATGTCTAAATTTCTCTTTTTATTCTTTGGAGAAGAGAGCCCATCTACCTTTTCATTTCGACATTATGTTATTACTGTGGTTTTGAATAGCAATGCTTTCGAGTTTATCATAATGTCTAGGCTGCACGTACCACTTAGTTTATGACTGAATACAACATTAAATGCCTCTTATTGATTTTTACATATTCAAATAGGATATTCTTTTAGTATAAAATGGAGGCAAATAATTTTGTTTTAGACACCTTCAGCATTCCTGGTAAATCTTATATTGAAGAGTATTTTCCCGTTATTCCTTGGGCGTGCATTGTTTCTGCCCCAATCCTTTCATTTTTTCCCCTTATCTCATTGCTTTATTCGAGATTTACCTGTATCAGATAGCAATTTGTGCTTATGTTAATTCCATATAATGCTTGAATCAACCAATATAATATAAAAGTTCACTAGACTGGGTTTTATACCATTTGGGTTGCTTTTCTTCTGTACTTTGCATTAGAGGTGTAATCTCTACAGTGATGATTAATACCCGGTCTTTTATTTTGTGTAAACAGGTCCGATGCTTGTACTTGAAGAGCACGATGGGAAAGCCCTTCCGTGTGTTCTAAGCATTATCCGTTGAGTGGAGAGTTTTTAGTATTACCTTGGGCTGGTTTTGTTAGATTGTCTACTTTACTTCTGAGTCAAGAACTTGATCCTATTCTCTTTATCGGGATATGTTTGTTGTTTTTGCTAGGTTATCTAGCAGTGGCCTTTATCAGTACTGTTGCAATTGAGACGGCTTTTAGTTTATTTTGTGGTTCTTGAATGTTATTGTGATGGAAGTTTAGAGTCTATTGAAGTTTTGTAGATGATTTGGGCCTGATGATAATTTGATGCTATTTTGCTCTTCAAGTGATGCAGCATCACATTCAATTATTATTCAGAGAATTCTGGCTTCATACAGAAAGCAGCATCTCTATGGTTTGCACGAGTTCAGGGTCCTTATATTGGCAAAAAAGCGAGGCTATATTTCAGTTAAAAATCCACGACATTTTAGCATGATTTGACAAATGTCATGTGCATTTTATAAACTGCAAATAAATGTTATGAACTTAAGAGTTGCACAAATATACACCATGGGCTTTTTTTAACCTTTAGCTTCATGTCATATTTTTGTCTTATAGGAATCGTCCAGGTGTATAAAAGCCAAATGTTATTGTCCCCGACAGGCGTACAGAATCAAAAGTTTGTGGTATTTGTAGCAGGACAAAAAAAATTTCTTTTGTTTTTTTTATAAATAGTCTGTAAGTCTAATCCACGCACATAGTACACATACGCACACAACACAAGAATCCAAGGGACCTACGAATTTATCTCGAAAATGTTAAATTGTGGCCACTGCTCTTTCTGGAGATCGAATCCCGCATTCATACCAACTGGGTTTCAGCTGAGTTTTGTCTACCGCACGACTTAGTCCTTGACAATAGCCCTACCTGCCCTTCATCTAATGCATTCCTGAGCTATTCACTCAACGTGTCTTTCTAATAAGCCAATTTCGTTCATTTGTACATTGAATGGTTAAACAGGAGATTGAGCTATATAGCAAGATCTTGGAGTGAAGCTTTCAGGATAAATTTCTCCCGCTTCACCTCATTAGAAGGACTAGCAGGTTAGTGAATCATAACCCTAATAATTTAGATATGATATCATGCATGGAGGCTTTTCAATTTAAGAAAAGGTAAATATTTTTATATCCTTAAAAATGTTTTAAAAGCCATGATATTTTAGTGAAATTCAACCAAAACAACCCAACGGACTGAAGTAACGGGCAGAATCCGAAACTGCATGTTTTGGACCCAATACCCGTTAAAAGAATGGCTCCGTGGGATCTCAGAGTTCAGATAAAAGAGTCGCGTTTCTTCCTCCCTCTTCCCTCTATCTGTGCTTCATTAAAATGGGAGAGATGACGTCAGCCTTGAGCTCCAACGCCATCCCCAACGACATCGCCCTCCACGTCGCTTCTCTCCTTGGGGTGAAACCCTAAATTTAGCCCTAATTGTTATTTTTCTTTGGATTCATTGTTTGATTGAACGTTTGATTGAATGATTGATGGAATGAATTTATGTGAACAAAGGCATCAGATGCGTGTTGTTTGGGGATCTGCTCCAAGTTCTGGCTCAATCTCTGCGCCTCAGATTCGTCGTGGCTCCATCTCACGAAGAAGAGGTGGGAGCTTGGATTGGCACAGCTCCCCCCCTTTCAGGTCTCTTCAACCATCAATTTATTCTTCTCTCAGCTTCTTTCTTGTTTTTCGCCCTTCTATTTCGTAAAATTTGTAATCTTTATTTTGAGGGCTTGTTGTGCTGAATTTGGGAATTTCTGGGTTTTTTTTATTGGTGGAAGGTTGACGCGACCTGGATCGCGTCAAGATGTTACCTTCCGTTGATCTGCTGATGGCGGCGATGGATGGCTGAGATTGGATCTAGAAGCTGTTGCTCCTGAAGCGTGTGAATCTCAATGGGTTTGAGGTTGTGGTTCCGAGCTATCTGCAACGAAGTTCCGGGATGGTTGTACTACCGAAAACCCTCCGACGGTCAAGTTAGACTAGAGATCCGAGCAGAGTAACGGCTTAGTGGAGTAAAAAATGGCTTGCCTGAACCGTCTGAAAGAGGGGTTTATATAGCGGTGGCAACAGGCGAGGCAGGCATGGGAATCACGCCGGCCGTTACGCTCTTGACGTCACGCCCGCGTGATGAACGGGACCTTCTATTAATGACAAGACAGGCTCGTTAATGGGGGATCGTGGTGGCGTGGAACGTGGGATGTGGCCGGCGGAGATCTCGCGGATGGCGAGATTTGCGGGATGACGGTTATGTCTGCAAGTGGTGCTGTTGGTCGGCCGATGAGACCGAGGAAGATGACCTCGGCGGGAGAGCTCGCGGAGGAGGGGAGAGCCGAGGTATCTTGGTTCTGCTCGAGCCCGGAGGCGAGCTGGGAGGGCCGAGGAGGCTCGGGCCTGTGATAGCTCGGAGACGAGCTGTGGGGTCGAGGAGGCCAATTGTGCCGGGGGTTCGGAGGTGAGCCAGTGTTTGCTGGTAGGACGAGCACAGGAGTGGTCTGGTCGGCCATTATAGGTTCTTTCTTGTGAGCCCTGGGACACGTCATCTGCCACGTGTCCTGATCTGGGAGATCACCGATATCGAGCACCATCATTAGCCCCCCACTCTCGTCCCGACCAGCTGACGGGTCGGGTCGAGAGTGGTTCGCTGGATCACCCGAGGTGAGCTCCTTTCCAAAAATATCGTCGGGTGTATCTCTGAGCAATTGGTTGTCTTTTCTGGATGAGGCCAGCGAATCAGGGCGAGGTCCTTTGCATTAAAGAGGGTGCGCCGGATCGTGTGCGCTTTTGCTGAAGCAACAGACCACGTGTCGGGTGCCGGTTGGCTGATGTGACGTGCCGCAGGCTTCTGGCGTCCGATGGGACGCCGCTAATGCGCTTGCGACAGGAGGGGCGATCGTGGCCGTCGAGTGCACTGAATCGTTTTGGCGGGAGTCGACCGTTGCCGCTGGATGAGGACACCGGTAGCATAAATAGGGAGGATGCCTGATTCAGGATCTCTCTCTTCACATTTTTCTCATTCTGAGTCTTGTTTTCTCGGCGCTCTCCTTTTAGGTCGGATCTTGCGTTTTCTTTTCTCGAGGACTTTTTCCCATCAGGTTAGATGCCTTACTTCTTCTTCCTTCTGCTTCTTCTCCTTTTGAGTCGAGCCTCTTCTCCTTTTTGGCAGGATAGATGGTTCGATCCTAGACTCTTGGTGCCTTCGGCGCTCAGTCCTGGAGGGGGGCCAGCGGTGCGGCCGTGCCTCCGGCTGATTCGAGCCCTGCGCCGGATGTGCCTCCGATGGCGGGGCCACCTTCCCCGTCACGAGCTCCTGATGATTGTTCCGGCGGCGGCCAAAGGCGTACATGGGTTCCCGAATCTTAGACGACGGATGCAGGAGAGGGCGAAGACGGGGTTCCTCTTAAGCGGAAGAGGACGGTCTCTCGTATGCCGCCGACGGAGGTCCCGGAGGGGACTCCCGTGCAGGAGGGGGACGTCCAGTTCGTGGTCCCGTCGGGGCTTTCCGTTGCCGCTAGCCTTCTTGCTGGTATGGAGGAGTCGGCAGGGGGCCAGATGCCGCGGGCGACCTCGAGGGCCCAAATGGCGGCTATCGCACAGGAGGCGGTTCAGGTATGTACTCCCTCATGTGTTACCTCGAGCGACCTTTTCTTAGTTCGGATGTCCTTAAGTTTCTCTGCCATTTTTCGCCAGATCTTTCAGCACTGTGCCCTTGTTACTTGTTTGGAAACCGAGGGGGCTATTTGGGCTGCGAGGTCAGCAGAAGAGTCTTCTTCGGAGGTCGAGGGTCTGCGACTCGAGCTGCGTCTGGAGAGGGAGAGGTCGATCGTCCTCAGAGCCTGGTCAGAAGCCGCGGATCTCACCATTTCAAAGTGCCGGTAGTCCTATCGCCGCCTAAGTGAGTCCCACCAAGCCGTCGAGGCGAAGTTGGTGGAACTGGCCGACCGCCTTTCCGCCATGAAGAGGGCAAGGGATGCCAACAGGCGGGATGCCGAGGCGGCGCTTCAGGCGGCGGAGGTTGCCGAGACCCGAGCTAGGAAGGCGGTGACGGATTACAAGGAGTCAGACCAGTTCTACGTCGACCTCGGCGAGGCCTCCACTATTGCATGGAACAAAGCTCTCGATGCCGTCAAGTTGCAGCTTCCGAAGTCCGCCGACGGTGAGCTCCGTGCTCGGGTCCCACTCTCGGTGGTCACGCCTCAGGCCTGTAGCGATGAGGGGAGTGAGGTCTAGGCGGGGCTTGCTGCCTGACCCTTTTGGTTTTTCCTCCTCTCTCTTTTGTAAGCCTCCAGGAAATTTGATAAGGCCGGGGAGCCCACAATACCTTTGTAAAGACTTTTGGCTTTGTGAATAAGCACTTTTTGTTTTCGCAGTAGTGTTTGTGCTTGTATTTCCTTTTGTTTTCAATTAATACAAACCTCCCCCCAAACCTGTTTTCAGCAGTGTCCTCACTGATATTGTTCTTTGAATGCATAGACCTGTAGCCTTGGGGAGAGAAAATGAAAACTACCCCCAAACTTATGCTTTGGCATGCACGGATATTCAATTAAATCTTATTTTACTCACCGCAATTCTTAAGATGAGACAATGTTACCGAGATATGGAGGTGAGGCAGAGAAAATTTAGTTATGATAAATCGGCTTTTGTAAAAACAGGAGCTCCTCCGCTGGGTCAGCAGAAAAATACGGTTTCAATCTATGTCCATTTACTTTAAAAATTGAACCGTTTTTAATATTTTCAATTTTGACTGCCCTGTGCGGGTATACATACCGCACCACAAAAAGTCCTTTCCAACGAGATTTAAGCTTACCCGGATGAAGATGGAGACGGAAATCGTAAAGAAGGACTTGTTGTCCCGGCGTGAAAGTTTTCCTAAAGAGGTTTTTATCGTGAAACACTTTAGTCTGGTTCTTTACTATCACCGCATTATCGTAAGCTTTATCGTGGAGTTCGCTTAGCTCATTCAATTGCAGCTTCCGATAGCTGCTGGCTTGATCAAAATCGAAGTTTAGCTCTTTGATAGCCTATATTGCTTTATGTTTGATTTCGACAGGAAGGTGGCATGCCTTCCCAAACACAAGGCGGTATGGAGACATACCAAGATCGGTTTTATAAGCGGTACGAAATGCCCAAAGAGCATCCGTCAATTTGGTTGACCAATCTTTACGGTTTTTAAAAACCGTCTTCTCCAAAATTTGCTTGATCTGTCTATTTGAGATCTCAGCTTGCCCGCTTGTTTGGGGATGATAGTGCGTAGAAAATTTGTGGTTAATTGCATATTTCCGCATCAAAGTCTCGAAAGACCGATTACAGAAATGCGTCCCGTTGTCACTAATTATAGCGCGAGGGTGTCCGAACGGCGAAAAGATATTTTTTTAAGGAACTTAATAATAATTTTGTTGTCATTAGTGCGACACGGTATTGCTTCCACCCATTTTGAAACATAATCAACCGCTAACAACATATATAAATTCCCAAAAGAGTTGGGAAAATGGCCCATAAAATCAATACCCCAAACATCGAATATCTCCACAAGCAAGATAGGTTGGAGCGGCATCTCATTTCTACATGAAATCCGACCCAAGTGTTAACACCGCGGGCAAGTTTTGCAATGATCATATGCATCTTTAAATAACGTTGGCCAATAAAAGCCACATTGCAAAATTTTCTCCGCCGTTTTCGAGGACCAAAGTGACCGCCGCATGCCTAATCATGACAAAATGATAACACACTCTTGAATTCATCGTTAGACACACATCTGCAAATAATTTGATCGGAACAATATTTAAACAAATAAGGTTCATCCCAGTAAAAGTGTTTTACTTGGGATAGAAATCGAAGTTTGTCTTGTTTCGACCAATTGTTAGGAATAAGTCCCGTCGCTAGATAATTCACAATATCCACGAACCAAGATTTGCAGGATACGATCAAGAGCTGTTCGTCAAGAAATGAGTCATTTATCGACACGGTCAATATTGGTGAAGAAGAGATGCGTGAAAGATGGTCAACTACTGCGTTTTCACATCCACTCTTGTCTCAGATGACAAGATCAAATTCTTGTAACAACAGGATCCAACGTATTAGCCTGGCCTTAGCATCCTTCTTCGATAAAATGTGTCGTAAGGCGGAGTGATCAGTGTAAACCACTATTGGCGAGCCAATCAAGTAGGGCCTGAATTTTTCTAATGCAAATATAACTGCCAAGAGTTCTTTCTCGGTAGTTGTGTAATTAATTTGTGCATCGTTCAAGGTCCTACTTGCATAGTAAATTACATGTGGCATCTTATCAATGTGCTGTCCTAAGACCGCATCAATAGCAAAATCTGATGTATCACACATAAGCTCGAACAGGTGATTACAATCCGGAGATGATAGAATGGGGGCTGTAGTGAGAGATCTTTTAAGCGATTCAAAAGCAGCCTCACAATCCGAATCGAAGTGAAATGTAGTATCCTTGGCCAAGAGAAGAGTTAAGGGTCTAGCAATTTTTCTAAAGTCCTTAATGAATCTCCTATAAAATTCTGCATGACCAAGGAAGGATCGTATATCTTTGACGCATTTGGGACGAGGGAGATTATGGATGACATTTATTTTAGCTTTTTCTACCTCAATACCTTTTCGTGAAATTATATGTCCAAGGACAATACCTTCTTGGACTATGAAATGACATTTTCCCAATTCAAAGTTAAGTTCTTATCCTTACAGCGGGTAAGAACTACGTCAAGATGATGGAGACAGTCCTTAAAGGAGTCCCCAAATATGGAGAAATCGTCCATAAATATCTCCAGAAAATTCTCAACCATGTCTGAGAATATCCCCATCATACATCGCTGAAATGTAGCGGGAGCGTTGCATAACCCAAAGGGCATGCGTCTATAAGCAAAAGTACCGAAAGGACAAGTAAATGTGGTTTTATCTTGATCCTTTTCGGTAATGGGGTCCTGGTTATAACCAGAGTATCCGTCCAAGAAATAATAGTATTCATGTCCAGCTAATCGTTCTAACATCTGGTAAATGAAAGGTAGAGGGAAGTGATCTTTCCTCGTTGCGGCATTGAGTTTCCTATAATCAATATATACGTGCCACCCAGTTTGGGTGCGTGTTTGGATTAACTCATTGGCCTCATTGGTTATGACCGTGATACCAGACTTTTTAAGAACTACATGAATAGGACTTACCCATTGGCTATCAGATATTGGGTAAATTATACCACTATCTAAACACTTGACGATTTCTTTCTTTACCGCCTCCTTCATGACGGGGTTTAACCGTCTTTATGGGTCTCGGGTTGGTTTGGCTTCATCCATCAAATGTATATGATGTTCAACAATTAAGGGACTAATCCCTTTTATGTCAGCCATTGTCCAACCAAATGCTTGCCGATTCGATCTCAATACCGTCAAAAGAGCGTTCTCATGCTCTAAAACTAGAGAAGCGGATATTATCACGGGTAAAGACTCATTCTCACCTAAATATGCATATTTTAGATGAGAAGGTAGCGGTTTGAGATCTAGGGTCGGCGGAGAGACGATAGAAGGAGGGGTAAGGGAATGATATTCGGACTCCCCAAGAGGTTCATAACTTGCATAGGATATTGACTCGGAAAGCACTACTGACTTTTGCGAGGAGTCAAAAGATTCAAACTCGGGGGTGGACTCGTCAAAAGTATCCTCACTATAATGATTTTCCAGATCAAACAATGTCGCACTAGTGTTGTCGAGATCATCAAGCAATGTACTTCAGCTTCGCAGCTGTCGGAAGCTATCTCGTTGATGGAACAGATATCGATTAAATGAGCAGAAGATTTAGATGCTTGACTTCCTAGCTTGTAAATATTAAGCTCAATTGTCATCTTCCCGAAAGATAAGTTCATAGAACCGTTACGACAATTAATGACAGTGTTGGAAGTTGGTAGGAAAGGTCGACCGAGTATCACCGAGATTTGATTGCGTGAGTTCGCCACAGGTTGTGTATCTAAAACAATAAAATCCACAGGGAATATGAATTCCCCGACTTTGATTAACACATCCTCTAGTTCACCCCTAGGCTGGGCGATAGATCGATCTGCCATCTAGAGAGTGCAGTGGGCAGGTTTCAACTCTCCTATATCTAGCTGCTCATAGACGGAATATGGAAGCAAGTTAACACTAGCGCCGAGGTCAAGTAGAGCACGATTAATGCTTTTACCCCCAATAGTTATAGATATTGTAGGACAACTGGGGTCTTTACGTTTCTTAGGCAATTGTTGGGTAAAAGCTGTGCTCACGTTACTTGTCATGAATACCTTTTTCGGCACTTGAGTTTTTCTTTTCCTAGTGTATAAGTCCTTAAGGATTTTCGCATAAGACGGAACTTGTTGAATAGCATCTAGGAGAGGGATGTTTATGTTAACTTGCTTAAACATTTTCATAACTTTCTCCATTTGTGCGTTAGGTTTGTTGGCCCTCAACCTGTTTGGAAAAGGAGTTTTATCAATAAGTCTGGGTCCAACATTTGTGGAGAAGCTTGTGGGGATGGAATCGATCCCAGAATTGGAGCGGGGATCATTTTAGGTAGATTCGAGGAAGTGGGCGGAGTGTTCGAGCCTTAGGGAAAATGGAGAATAGGCTTGGAAGAAGGTGGGAGACTAGACGAATTAGGGCAAGAAGTAGAAGCCGGGGTATTATTAATATCACCGACGTGTTCATCAACATGTTCACCCACTTAGTTATTTAGCACTCTTTCCGATCTCAACGTGGTGACAGCACTGACATTATGATTTTGTGAGTGGCCAGGATTCGGTAGGGGTTGAGATGGAAGTTTCCCTTTTTCTCTCGCACTCATCGCGGCATTTATTTGTGCAAGTTGTGCTTCTATCGATTTTATACTCTCACTGTGGGAGTTGGTGGTCTGTGTTAAAGATCGGATAGAAGAATTTATTTCGTCCGTCAATTACATGGAATGTTTAATAAACATATCCACACTTCGTTCGAGTGCAGATGAGTTTTCATTCCCAGCCGTTTGGAAAGAATTATTGGCCGGGTTTTGAAAAGGTTGCGATTGAAAGGGGTGCTGACTCTGTGGTGGTGATTGCTGTTGCTGTGGAGGAGGTCTTTAATAATTGCTTTGGAACTGGTTTTGATTTTGGTTTTGGTTTTGGTTCCAAGTAAAGTTAGGATGATTCCCCCACCCTTGATTGTATATGGAAGAATAAGGATCATTTCTAGGTCGCTGCTGAAAAGTAGCATTAGTGTGTTCTTGACCTTGAAACAGTGCATTTGAAGGACATTCTTCCGTCAGATGTGATGGATCGGAACAACAACCACATACAGTCTTAGGAAGCGTAACCTGGTTTAGGAAGATTGATGAGAATTTGTTCTCCATAGCCTCGAGTTTCTTTTGTATTGCTGCCATTTCGACTTTTACGGTTATGGAAATATCGAGCTGATGGATACCTCCCCTAGAAGGTGGTCTAACGCTTTCCCATTGCAAAGTGTTTTCAGCGAGATCTTCCAGATATTTCCACATGGTTTCAAGTATCTGCTTTGTCGCCGGATTAATGCCCTCATATATAATTCGGCACAGATCCCATCTATGTATTCCATGATGAGGACATTGGACAAGCAGATCCTTAAACCGTTCAAAACACTTCCAAAATGGTTCATTGGGAAGCTGGGTAAACTGGTTGATTTCGTTCCTAACACGGGCGGTCTTATGATTGGGGTAATTTTTTTTAAGGAATGCTATCATGAATTCATTCCAATTGGTAATAGAGTGTGCGGCAGTATTATAAAACCATTTTTCTGCCAAGTCGCACAAAGTGAACGGGAGAAGACGTAAGTGCATAGCATCTACGGACAGTTGTGAAGTACCCATCATTGCGCATACATTTTCGAATTTGGTGATAAAAACGTATGCGTCTTCAGACTCGAGCCCGTGAAATTTGGGCAATAGGTTGATGTAGTGGGGTTTAATTTCAAAATTATCCTCGTTGGCTGGTGGAATGGATAGACAGGTAGGAAGTGGACCGCGTATAGGATAGCATCTCTCTTGGGGAGAAATGCGCGGTGGATTCTGCGCACCTACGGGCGGTGGCAGGGTGGTGTTATAATCTGATGGAGTACCATCCATCTCGGTCGATGTGGTGGGTGGTGGGGAAAAAGAAAATGAAGAAGTACCGACTTCGAAGTCGATAGCCGAAACGCGGACAAGACGGGCACTAGAATCCCGTGTCCAGCCGAGCATGCACTAAACGATTTTAGCGCAAATGGCAGCGTGTGTGTGATTTAAAATTGGTTTGTTTTTGGAAAAGTGAGACTCAAGACAAATTACACAAAAATGCACAAACAACCCAAGAACTAAGGTTACCTAGGTCAAGTCTCTAGACCGCTCTTAGACTTCCAAAGGACAAGCCGCAAGATCAATCATCTACCACCTCTTTACTACTCTTATGGCCAGATAAGTGCCAGGTAAGTGGGAGGTATCCGCTATACGAATCACCGAAAATAGCGGGCCTAATTAAGTAACCACTTGCCTTAGACACACTTGTCTAGACACCACAAAAGTAACGTGGATAAGTGATAAATTACCCACGATCTTCCTATGTCCTATTTGAGCGCGACGGTCTTTAAAGTCTTATCTAGATAATTTTTAATTAATGTAGGGTTGATGCGGATGCCCGTTTTATGATTTATGGGGCCTAGGAAGGGTGATGAAATCCCCACCTAATCTGAATTTGGTCTTTGCCCCTTAATGTCCGTATTAAAATATGCAAAAACAAACCGCAAAACGAAACTTACAAAAAGATTTTTGCGCAGCGATATTTTGCAAAGAATCCTGCAAAAAAGATATTTTATTGGATTTCAGAGGAGAAAGAAGGATATAGAAAAGATACCAGAGAAGTTTGCAACCCTAAATCCCCTAGAAAGCCGCGGTTCCGCCGCCAATTGGCTCTTCTTGCCGCGGTTCCGCCGCCTACTTGGGAGATCTGGTGAAAAGTTTTGCTACGTGGCCTCTTTTGCTCCTCTGGATCTTGATGAATGTCTCTGAATCTCTGTTTCCTCAAGTCTATGACTCCAGATCCCCTTACAAAATTCACACAATAATCGTTAAATATACAATTTGCAGTTTTGTTTTATTTATGATATTGATCGAATAAGAATTCAACATAAATAGTAAGAATAAAAATATTATGCACGTGTCCCCGGCAACGGCGCCATTTGAATGGTTTTGAAAAAGTGTGTAGTAGTTAACCGCCGCAATCAATAACGGTGTCACGTGTAGCTATACCGAGATGAGTATGGGTTGTCCTCAGGAAAATGTTGAATCTTTTAATCTTACTTTAGACGCGTTGATTAGGAAAAGAGGAAGAATAATGAATAGTGAAGAATATTTGTAAATTCTAGATCTACATTAAACACGGATGCAGGATATAGATCTAGATTAACTACGGATGTAGGTTTTATATTAGAATGGGGCTTGTAGGTTCGTTAAGATTTAGTAGTCATGGATGATTAATTAAAAATTACTCCTCTTATCTTTTAATAGATTTAAAACTAGATCGAAAGTGATGCATATAGATTAGGGTTTCTAGAGGGAAAAAGGTTCCCATTCTCAATCCCTACCTTGACATGGATCTCCGTTCATGTCTAGCCTTTACCAAAATAATCATTAATCCAATTTCTAATCGCGGTCGTGGCTCCTAATGAATTGGTATCGCGCCCGATTAAGATGTTAATGATTTTTTTGGTAAAGTTTATAAACTTTATAGGATGTAAAAAGAGTTTAAGGATATTCATCATCCATTAATCTACCATAATCCTACGAACCCTAACAAGCGGAGAATTACTCGCGCATGTTGGGAAAAGAAAAGATAGAAATCATGAAGAAAATAAAATGTAATAGAATAAAACTACTTTTATTAATCAAAAAGATTAAGTACACTTTGTTCCTTTAGAAAATGATTACAAAACTCTAGTTTGCTTCTCGATCTCTTCTTAAGGAGGTAGATGAACTGTCGATGATCAACCAAGATTCTTGAGCCGTCGTGGACTTCGTGATCGTGTTGGTTTGATTATTTTTCCAAGAGGCTCTCGGTTCTTATTTATAGTCATAGCGCTAGAAACCTAGTTTCCTAATATGGCAACTAGTTGTTAGGATCCTACTGTAAAAATCCAAAATCCCAACTCCTCAATATTGCGGCGGAACCGCGGCCATTGGGTGGGTTTGGCCACGGATCCGCGGTGGGGTAGAGAGATCTTGGGTTCATTGCTCTGGTGGCTTCTTTTGGTGACACCCGTAGATTATTTTGATATCTGGAATCTGAAAATCTTCTCTAAGTCTCTGCCAGAATTGATTTCTTTGATTTACTTTAAGATTTCTGCAGATTTGATCTCGATAACTCGGATTTCGATAACTCGGATTTCCTTGATTCCAGTCCTGATATAATTTCTGCACAATATCTCAATAATTAATGTTAGTAGAATTTATTTTTATTGAGTTATTATCTTAACCATTTGACATGATATTATAGTTTTAGAAAATTGGTTAAAGATATTTGATAAGGTAAACATATTTAAATGGACTAAATATTATATAGATATTATATACTTATATTTTCCTTCATAATGTTAATTATAATTTATAAACATATGAAAATAGTATTTTTACAGATAAACCCTCATATGTGTCATATTTATAATAAACACATTTTATTATATAGAAATAGTAAGGAAAATATCATATCAAATGCACAATATTTTCGACTGAACAGAATCCAAAAGGATTCTCATTAAATGAATAATCATATTGAGCAGTGGAGTTAAAAACTCCCAATGTTCTCGAAAAGCGAGTTCTACAACAGATTCAAATCTGTAAGAAGTGTATTAGAACCCTAAAAAGGAATAGGAAGGGGAAATAAAATTGCCAAAAGTTCCAAAAATTTTCAGAGTTAAGCTCTGTAAAACAAAATGGAATTAAATTCCTCAAATAACGGGATTAAATCCCAGAAATCCCTATATTGGGAGACAGATGGGAAGTATAATGGAATTGAATTCCATAAACCCTCAAAGATCAAGATCAATGATAGGGTAAAACCCTAAGAAGAGAACTAACGATTCTCAGGAGTGCCCATTAATTTGAGACCCACGGTCTACTCAAAAAAGGGGGTGAAAAGTTCTTCGTAAGATCTCTGAGAGATCATTTTTAAAAAATAAAAAAAAAGAGCCAAGCTCTGTTAATGGGTTAAAAATCCAAAACAAAAGGGTTCTTTTAAGAGTTAAACTATGTTCATGATTCTTACCAATTTTTGTGTGGCAGAGTTTAACTCTGATCACAAGGAATTCTGTGGGCAGATATCTAAGCTCTGAGATGAGAATTAAATTCTCGAGGAAGAAGAAAACTTAAGAAAGATGATGAGATGGCAGTTCAAGGGACAAATGCCCTATTTATAGGATGTGAAGGGACGGTTCAACTCCGTAGAAAACTAAACGGTGGAAAAAGTGACACCGTTGTACTCACGTGTGGGCCACGTGAGAACAACGATGGGGGACATTTGTTCCCCCAATATTTAAACATAATAAAAAGAGCTAAGCTCTGTTAAATTTTAATGAAGCAGCGCTTCATATGCTCCCTACGAGAGCGCCAGCACCAGCGCCAATCTTGTAGGATTAAATCTTATGGTGGAACTGCACGTGCTACTCATGTGGGCGCCAATGTGCAAAGCACATAAGTACTTATTATATAAAAATTAAATTCTTATATGGCGCCGCACGTGCTCTTCACGTGGGTGCCAATGTACAAAGCACAGGCGTGCCTATCATGTATAAGAATTAAATTCTTAAGTGGCACCCGCTTGCATCACACGTGAGCGCCGGCGCCCAAGTTAAATCAGTGGAATTAAATTCTACATGAGAATTATTTTCCTAAAAAAATTGGGACACTCTATGTTAAACAGAGCCGTTGGATCAAAAATCAAATGAAGATAATAAATCATCAAAATATAGAATTAAATTCTATTAGGAGAAAATATCTCCCAAATCTTTCTAAGTAAGAAAGATACTCTCGGTTGGATCAAACATCCAATGATAGAATAAAATTCTATTTTTAGAAATATATTTCCCCAATCTTTACAAACAAAAAAGAGATTGCTCTCTGTAAAATCGTGCAGGTAATTTTATGAAGGCTCAAGAAATACGAGCACGTAACTCCATCACTTGGCTGCGGAACCGCCGTCTATACCATGTATTGGTCGCGGTTCCGCCGCGCAATTGTGGAGTTAGAAGCTCGTTTTTCTTGTGCTGCTTGATTTTCACATTTTGGATTTTCTGGATATTTTTAATGAGGCTCAAGTGGTTGAGATATCTGTGAATTGTTGTTGTTTGAAATATCAATTGAAATGTTAACATCGTCTTTATTGCTTTGGTTATGAGATTCAATTTTTGGAATCCACATTGATTAGTTTTGCGAAAACTAGTTATCAGTTTGTAAATCTCGCATTTTAGTCTCAAATGATGGATTACCACGGAGTTTGGATCGAAACTCCGCCATAGTCTCATATTGTACGCGAATACTCGCCGGGAGACACTAGTTGACAACCACGCTCCTTTGCCCCAACCAAGTGACTATAGGAGAACCCCATAGCCAAGTGCATCCATTCGGGTGCTCGCGGTCGCGATATTCTGCCCAATTCTACTTCATTGACGACCTCGGAGGTGCGGCCATCCACTAAAGTTCCCGACGAGCCTTTGAATCATTAATCGAGAATCTTGTTGAATTGCCCGGCTTACACTTTGAAAAGGGTTTTCAATTCGATGCTTAAATATGAGGTTTATAGAGTTAGGCATGAAATTCAGAATATGTGATAATTCGGGTTTATGATGTCTTTAGATGTGGATTCTAATTATTGTAGTTTTCATTTCTTTTCTGTGACCGTAAGTGTAATATGTGGTAGTATCTCCGATCTCGTTACTATATGACAACGACATTAGGGATACACATATTTACTTACGTTGATGACATGTGATGTTATTGTATTACTATCGATATGTTATATTGGATCGTCGTGATTGAATAGCCGGGGGTTTTATGTAACAACCCCAAACTTTCTGTACAATTTTTTTTCCAAAATTACAGAAATGGGTACTTTTGCCTGAGCACAAGTTATAAGTTTGTTTTGCTTTTTAATAGCACAAAGGAGCTTGTAGCTCATTGGTAAGACCTTGCACTTCTGTACCAAGCTATAAACAACAGCGTTAACACTAAATACAATAATATAATACAACTGTAAAAGCTACTCTCTCTCTCTCTCTCTCTTACTCTCTGTCTATTCTATTTCTCCCTTATTTTTGGGACTTACCGAGCGATTGTTCGCTGACGACATTCCTTCTCTTTCTTCTTTGAATGTCGTCAGGTGTTTTGGACCTTCGAGAGATCGAGCCTAGCATTGAAGACTTGGACCAGTTTATTGAACATCCCGAGCTGTAGTTACACTTGTACATATTTCGTTTCAGTAATTTCCATTTCTGTTATGCCATTGTTTAGGCATTGCTTTCATTCAGTTGTATTTACTTTTCCATGTATTGTACAAAAGAACGTGAATAAATAAAGTTGCCGTTTCATTACATTTGTCTCTTGTGTACATTTCTTTTACATTGCTTAGTTACGCTTAGTGTATTTACTTCAGAGTAAATACGAAGCGGCCTCATCACGCCCCCTTCGCCGTACACCGGGAAGCGGGGCGTGACATTTTATGTGAGATGAGAGTTTTTCAATTTTTATTCATGTAAATAATTGTATATAATATTCTTTTATTAGGACACTTCCGGGTTGATATTGTTGTCTCCATTCGATATATATTGTTTATGTAATACCCAGTCCTTTCGTATACCAATATCGGTATATTTTTGTTGCCCTTAAAATTAATTTATTTTATACTTATTACTTTTAGTATTATAACTTTCCCTAACCCTAATTTATCTAAAACCCTTTCATTTTCTCCCTGTTATTTTTCCAAAAACCCTAACCACACTTCCATCTTCCCTTCTTTACCTTCCCTAAACTAGACCAAAACCCGATTACCTATTTCCTTTATATTTTCCATTTCCTCATAACCCAGCCCAACTCAGCTATTTTATTTTCTTTCCTTTTTATAAAATACCCGAGCCTAGCCCACTACTTTCCCTTCCTCCCATTTGTTTTTCTTTCTTCAGCCTGTGGCCCAAGCTCTCCGGCCCAACACCCACACCAAACCCGACCCGCACCGCTTTTAACCCCTCTTCCCCACAACTTAAAACCTTCCCGCTCTTTTCTTCAGCGCGTACCCACGTCGCGCGTGCCCACGTCGCCTCGTTGCCCCATCTCCGTGCCCGTCGCCCACGCCGCGCGCCCTCGCGAGCCCCTCGACCTCTCCTCGTCTCCCCTTACTCCTCTCTCGCTCGCACTCTCCAACCCACTCCTCTCCTCTCTCTGAAACCCACCGAGCCCTCAACCCCGCTCACCTCCCCGACGACGACGACGACAACCTCCTCGTGGACTCCCTTCTCTTCTCCTCCATTCATCTCCACCTCTCCCCTCACTGCCTCACCGAGTCTCCTCTACACCTCCACATCACCGCAACCACCACCCAACACCCCAAACCCACCAAGCTTCCCTACACCCGAGCTCGGCCACCACTTGTACCCGACGCTGGTGAGCCTCTACTGCCCTGAACCACCTCGTCGACACCCCTGCATCCTCAACATCATCGCCTTACCTCCTAGCCCAAGCCCAACTACCTCTCGCTCTCTCTCCAAAACCACCAACCCACACCAAACCATCACTCGAACCTCACTGCTGCCCATCGTCGGAGCGTCACCGCCAACCATCGTCGACCCCAGCAAATCCCCGGAGATCCACAGAGCATTCCCCCTCCGCTTCCAGCGAACACGAGCCACCTCCGGACAACTCCGACGACGAACCGGAAACGTGAGCCAAGGCCGTGAATACAAACCGCGCCGTTCGTCACGCGTTCTTGCCGCTTCCGCTGCCGTGCATCGCCAAGGCGTCTCCAGGCAAGTACCCTACTTGCTACATGCTATATTATTTCCGTTATAAATCAAAACCGTATTAATTCCATATTTGCGATTCATGAAAACATAATTGACATAAGTGTTTGATGCAAGATCTCAATGAAAACTTTCCTGAATGTGATGGAACTTAATTGCATATGCTGGCCCATGTGATAATGAACCTTGTGTAGAAATTTCACTGGAAAATACGATTGTTATTAGCTTAAACGAACACCCCCAACTACACCCGTAAAAACTGGGAATTTCCCGCACCTGAAACTTGTTTAAATCACAATTAATTGTATACATATTGAAATGAGGCGTTCGAGGGCTCAAATTGAAGCCGACTTGACGACCTGTAACCCTATGCAAGTTCTTAATTGTTTCTATACTGATATTATGACGAGAATTGATTCATAGAGCGGCTCTGGACTGCAGTCCAGAGCAGCTCTGGTTGTTGTTTTCTGTCTCGTAATGTTTACTACCTTGCCGCATGAATCTGTATGTTGCGGAACCCTATATTTTATTGAAGATAAAACTGTTAGATAAATAGCGCAAGTGATTCCACTCCTTTTCATCGCCGTTTACTATTTAAACTGCAATTTAAGGAACGGGACGTATAGCAGTCCCAAACAGAACCAGAACTGATACCCTAGTGTTGAACAATGCATAACTTCTGACGTAGAGACGCGATTGAGAATAAGTCTAGTGCGTTAGAAACCTCATTGAAAACCCTAAATTTCATTGAACTGTAGCGTCGCTAAATTCTGGTCCCAACTGGGATTAAAATGTGTTGCGAAACGGACTTCCGATTCTGAAACCGGATTTCCAGCAGTGAACGCTTAAAATGAATTGGCCATATCTAGTGATCCTGACACCCGATTGACGTGAAACTAAATTTGCTGGCTAGGTAATCAAACATACTACTCATCCCCTGTTCATTGTTTCGCTAAATTGTACATGTATGAATTATGAAGAATTATACAAGTGGTAGGACGTCGTCTGATGACATCTTAATCATGCTTTACATACTGTTTTCTCATCACATCATATATATGTCATTGCATTGGTAACCTAGTGATCATGTGCATTACCCAGTGTTAGGTTTTAGTGGTGATTGTGGCAAGTACGTTAGTGTTGAGCATGAATGGATAAGTGAAAGTGACACGTACTTGTACATAATCAGTGGACCCTATCGATTTATTGCATTGTCGACGTCTGTAGGACGCGTATAAGTGTGATTATAAGTGGTATGGGACACTTATGGAAGCACTTGTATGGGTGTCACAGGTAAGGCACCAAATACTGTCCATTTAGCTTGGGTACCAGTCGGGACATACTTGATGGAGATCCTGTCTCCAGTTCTCGCGCAGACTTGTCGTGGACCGACCGGTATTTGAGTTTATGGTTGGTGTTTGATATAGACCATGGGGTGTGGGGTAGTTTGAGTGTGAGTTCAACAGAATCTCGGGAGTCCCATGCCGGCATATATGGAGAAATATGGAGATTTACAGGGTTATCATTGATTATTACCATGCGTTTTATTTTGGGCCCGTGGTCCCTTGCCCTTGGGTCCTACCCTTAGGTGGGGGATACTTACGAGTGGTTGACTCTCACACTTAGACCGACGATAGGTTTAGTGACCTGTACAGTGAGACTTAGAGACGGATAGGGATAGTGGCATTGACATGCATTGCTTACTGAATCGACACACCTGACATACTATTTTACTGCTTTACTGTTCACCGGCTCTTTTAGACACCGCATTGGCTACTTCATGTCCACATCTTTACTATCTTGATTTACTGTTATATATTCATTATTACTGTATGAGTTACCACCTGCATCTATATATTTATTACTATCGCGTCGCTCTGGCGACCTGAGTATGCATGCTCAGAGTGAGAAGTGGATCTTGCTTGGACTAGGACTAGACATACATCGCGGACATCTTGATCAGCTATCCAGAGCTATACTCTTTTGATCTCCATCAGGTTAGTTCCTTGTGTCTGTTTTGTCTCAGTTACTGCATTTCTCATTACCTGTGCGTTGTTTACTGATTACCACGTAAAGCTAGAAGCCGAAGTGTGACTACGGCAGGATATTTCCTTGACCGTAGGAGCATGGCTGGCCTTGTCAACCCCTCGTATTCCGTATTTTGGTAAGCGGGGCGTGACATGGTTTTGTTGGTATCAGAGCCAGGTTTTGCTATGATTGGGATTGTAGTTTCCTAGTGGAGCTCGACAATTTAAGTCGCTCTTTCGGTCCAGATTGTGAACTGTTATCTTTGACTTGAATCTTTATTATTCGTCATGCTATATTTTGATCCACCCGTTAGGGTTTTGGGTGACTTAGTAGAGTTACGTGGTTGTAATTATAAACTGCAGCATAGCTACAATACTGTACTCTACTGGGTAACTTGGAGTGCTACATTTGTTTTTTTTCAGTTTGAATAAGTTTCACCTCACCCGATATTCTTGTTTCATTATCAATTTTATATCTTTGTTCTGATTTTTCCCCTGTATCTTATGCCGTCCAAAAACTGTTGTTCCAGGACCATATCTTCCAACGACCCTTCCTCTATCTCCACTCCCCAGGATCAGACCGTAGAGATCCTGAATGCACTGCAAAGTCTGAAGGAAGCCCAGGAGCGAACAAACGACCTGTTAGTTGAAGGACTAAGAAGGCAGATGACTCAGGCACCAGCGGAAGCCTCCAATCGTAAAGGGATCCCCGTTAGACGAGGAAAAGAGGTGAAAATGAAGTGCCCACTTATTCCCCCACGACGGAAGCAGCAGAAGACCCAATGTTGTGGGTACTGCAAGAAGTCAGGGAACCTTCAGAGGGATTGTTGTCGCGCCTAAGGGAAATGCCTGATTTGCGGATCCAGCGAACACTTTATCAATAGTTGCCCTAATAGGAAGGAGCTACAAGGAGACGGTTCGTCCACACTCTCCACTTAGGCTAAGTGATGGCTATTTCGTAGTTCGAGCGTCGAAGAACAGTACGGACCCAGCGTAGGATTCAACTCGCGTGACGAGATTGCAGTGGTCTAGAAATCCAAGAAGAGTTATCGCGTTTTCTGCTTTCAAAAAAAAAATATATGTTGTCACTCCTTTGTAAATATTTCCTTTCGTTTGAAATCTGGTAACCGTTAAACTTTTAGCTGAATGCAATAAAACTTTGAGTTGTGGTGTATACATCGTTCTCTGTCTCTCGCTTTATTTTTACTATTCATTGCATCAGCATTTGTACATTTTAATTTTTTCATCCTTGCCTCCAGCATATCCTCCCTGTGCCACTGTATCCTTGGTCATCTTCTTGTTGTGTCCCACTGTCTAATTATGACTCATTCTTTTCAGGCCATGGCCCACCCTGGAGCAGCGCTGCATCTAGATGAGGACACACGATCGTGCGTTTCCTTAGACTGTATGCTGGTGAGTTCGGATGACGAGATCAACGGTCCACAGGTGATTTTCGGAAACAGCGATTCCGAGGGCGAGGGATTCGCAGCCCCCAAAGTCAACGTAATTAGCGACTCTGACGACGATGAGGAGGACGCCGAAGAGAACCCGATAGAGGAAGATCCCGAGGAGGACCCGATAGAAGGAAATCCAGTGGAGGAAAATCCCATGGAGGAAGATCTAGCAGAAGAGGATCACGTAGAATTAGATCTTGCTGAAGAAGCTCCCGCCGAGGAAGAAGAACCAGAAGAAGAAGACCCCATGGCAGAAGAACTTCCAGAGGCGATCCCTGCGAGGTGATATGGGAATGGACGCCTCTATCTGAGCGCGCGAGCCTACCGTAACCTGCTGAACCTCCACAACCGCGACTGACGTGTTTGAGCTTTCGTCTCCTCTAGCCAAATAAAACCTATGTATAGTTAGGGTTATCTTTTACCTTTCGAGAATGCTTTGTTGAGAATTTTCTGGAATGAACTAAAATTTCTGAGTTCGCTAATATTTTGATTGCCAGTTCGCATAATGCTTTGACTGTCTCCCCAATACATTTCTTTTCTTCTGAGATTCATCAGCGTCCTTCACTTCTGTACCTTGTGCTGTTTTGACCCTCGCTTAGATTAAAAAGTACCGCACCCCGATCTTTTGAGTGAGCAACCCTTCATCCTTCGTATGTGCCTTGTTTGAGATCCTTCTGGAGGAGGAATTGATAGTGAAATTTTCGAGTTCGTCAACCCTTCGGATTTTGATTCGCATGATGTATCGACTGTTTTCCTTCACATACATTCCCTCCCCTCTTGAGGTTCATTACTGTTCGCCCTTACACCCTGTGCTGACCCGACCCTTGTCTCATCGACATTCAGTTTGAAGTACTACAGTCCGACCATTTGAGTGGGCCAAACTTCATTGCAATCCCTACCCCGGCTAGCCCATATACGTTTTGTGCTATCTCCTATTATCATAATTACATTCAGTGACATCGTCTTTCAAAATTTTTTTTTTAGTTTTCATTAGTTTGTATTTATCGAAAAATTGCGTGTTATTAGCTATTTCCGTTTTACCCGTTTTAAATGCTTTACTATTCTTCACATTTTCAATAGCGCAAATATATATCATGCATATTATTTTGTTTCATATCTCTTATTTTCACTATGTGGGTTTTATAAGTTATTTTCAAATTGTTGATCGATATATTTATTCTAAAAATATTTTTGTCGACAAATCCTTCACTATTTTTATTATTGTTATTTTGTTTTCCCGGGTATCGTGCTTATAGTTGCTATTATAAATGGTTCTGCCTCATGCTTATTATTTTAGCTGTGCTATTTCTCAGGTATAAGTATGTGTGTGTGTGTGTGTGTATATATATATATATATTTAGGGTTTTGATTTTATCTAGCATGCTTCGAATGTTATCGGTTGTTATTGCTATTTTTCTCTTATACATGTAGTTTGCCCTTATGATTGAGTCTGCCTTGTACTTACTTAGACCTGCCTTTTGTTGCGTTAGTTTTATACACTTATAGAACTTCAAAAATTTTATATCTGACTTTTGTAAACCACTACGTATTGGTGTTCGATGTAGTAGCATTTCGCTTATGATTTTATAGCTTATCGTTATTTTAAATTTCGAGGACGAAATTTTTGTAAGGGTGGTATGATGTAATACCCAGTCCTTTCGTATACAAATATTCGTATATTTTTGTTGCCCTTAAAATTTATTTATTTTATACTTATTACTTTTAGTATTATAACTTTCCCTAACCCTAATTTATCTAAAACCCTTTCATTTTCTCCCTGTTATTTTTCCAAAAACCCTAACCACACTTCCATCTTCCCCTTCATTACCTTTCTCTAAATTAGATCAAAACCCGATTACCTATTTCCTTTATATTTTCCATTTCCTCATAACCCAGCCCAACTCAGCCATTTTATTTTCTTTCCTTTTTATAAAATACCCGAGCCCAGCCCACTCCTTTCCCTTCCCCCCATTTGTTTTTCTTTCCTCAGCCCGTGGCCCAAGCTCTCCGGCCCAACACCCACACCAAACCCGACCCGACCCGCTTTGAACCCCTCTTTCCCACAACTTAAAACCTTCCCGCTCTTTTCTTCAGCGCGTACCCACGTCACGCGTGCCCACGTCGCCTCGTCGCCCCATCTCCGTGCTCGTCGCCCACGCCGCGCGCCCTTGCGAGCCCCTCGACCTCTCCTAGTCTCCCCTTACTCCTCTCTCCCTCGTACTCTCCAACCCACTCCTCTCCTCTCTCTGAAACCCATCTAGCCCTCAACCCCGCTCACCTCCCCGACGATGACGACGACAACCTCCTCGTCGACTCCCTTCTCTTCTCCTCCATTCACCTCCACCTCTCCCCTCACTGCCTCACCGAGTCTCCTCTACACCTCCACATCACCGCAACCACCACCCAACACCCCAAACCCACGAAGCTTCCCTGCACCCGAGCTCGGCCACCACTTGCACCCGACGCCGGCGAGCCTCCACTGCCCTGAACCACCTCGTCGACACCCCTGCATCCTCAACATCATCGCCTTACCTCCTAGCCCAAGCCCAACTACCTCTCTCTCTCTCTCCAAAACCACCAACCCACACCAAACCATCACTCGAACCTCACCGCCGACCATCGTCGGAGCGTCACCGCCGACCATCGTCGACCCCAGCACATCCACGGAGATCCACAGAGCATTCCTCCTCCGCTTCCAGCGAACACGAGCCACCCCCGGACAACTCCGACGACGAACCGGAAACGCGAGCCAAGGCCGTGAATACAAACCGCGCCGTTCGTCACGCGTTCGTGCCGCTGCCGCTGCCGTGCATTTCCAAGGCATCTCCAGGCAAGTACCCTACTTGCTACATGCTATATTATTTCCGTTATAAATCAAAACCGTATTAATTCCATATTTGCGATTCATGAAAACTTAATTGACATAAGTGTTTGATGCAAGATCTCAATGAAAACCTTTCCTGAATGTGACGGAACTTAATTGCATATGCTGGCCCGTGTGATAATAAACCTTGTGTAGAAATTTCACTGGAAAATACAATTGTTATTGGCTTAAACGAACACCCCCAACTACACCTGTAAAAACTGGGAATTTCCCGCACCTGAAACTTGTTTAAATCACAATTAATTGTATACATATTGAAATGAGGCGTTCGAGGGCTCAAATCGAAGAAGACTCGATGACTTGTAACCCTATGCAAGTTATTAATTGTTTATATACTGATATTATGACGAGAATTGATTCGGAGAGCGGCTCTGGACTGCAGTCCAGAGCAGCTCTGGTTGTTGTTTTCTGTCTCGTAATGTTTACTACCTTGCCGCCTGAATCTGTATGTTGCGGAACCCTATATTTTATTGAAGATAAAACTGTTAGATAAATAACTCAAGTGATTTCACCCCTTTTCATCGTCGTTTACTATTTAAACTGCAATTTAAGGAACGGGACGTATAGCAGTCCCAAACAGAACCAGAACTGATACCCTAGTGTTGAACAATGCATAACTTCTGACGTAGAGACGCGATTGAGAATAAGTCTAGTGCGTTAGAAACCTCATTGAAAACCCTAAATTTCATTGAACTGTAGCGTCGCTAAATTCTGGTCCCAACTGGGATTAAAATGTGTTACGAAACGGACTTCCGATTCTGAAACCGGATTTCCAGCAGTGAACGCTTAAAATGAATTGGCCATATCTAGTGATCCTGACACCCGATTGACGTGAAACTAAATTTGCTGGCTAGGTAATCAAACATACTACTCATCCCCTGTTCATTGTTTCGCTAAATTGTACATGTATGAATTATGAAGAATTATACAAGTGGTACGACGTCGTCTGATGACATCTTAATCATGCTTTACATACTGTTTTCTCATCACATCATATATATGTCATTGCATTGGTAACCTAGTGATCATGTGCATTATCCAGTGTTAGGTTTTAGTGGTGATTGTGGCAAGTACGTTAGTGTTGAGCATGAATGGATAAGTGAAAGTGACACGTACTTGTACATAATCAGTGGACCCTATCGATTTATTGCATTGTCGACGTCTGTGGGACGCGTATAAGTGTGATTATAAGTGGTATGGGACACTTATGGAAGCACTTGTATGGGTGTCACAGGTAAGGCACCAAATACTGTCCATTTAGCTTAGGTACCAGTCGGGACATACTTGATGGAGATCCTGTCTCCAGTTCTCGCGCAGACTTGTCGTGGACCGACCGGTATTTGAGTTTATGGTTGGTGTTTGATATAGACCACGGGGTGTGGGGTAGTTTGAGTGTGAGTTCAACAGAATCTCGGGAGTCCCATGCTGGCATATATGGAGATATATGGAGATTTACAGGGTTATCACTGATTATTACCGTGCGTTTTATTTTGGGCCCGTGGTCCCTTGCCCTTGGGTCCTACTCTTAGGTGGGGGATACTCACGAGTGGTTGACTCTCACACTTGGACTGACGATAGGTTTAATGACCTGTACAGTGATACTTAGAGACGGATAGGGATAGTGGCATTGACATGCATTGCTTACTGAATCGACACACCTGACATACTATTTTACTGCTTTACTGTTCACCAGCTCTTTTAGACACCACATTGGCTACTTCATGTCCACATCTTTACTATCTTGATTTACTGTTATATATTCATTATTACTGTACGAGTTACCACCTGCATCTATATATTTATTACTATCGCGTCGCTCTGGCGACCTGAGTATGCATGCTCAGAGTGAGAAATGGATCTAGCTTGGACCAAGACCAGACGTACATCGCGGACATCTTGATCAGCTATCCAGAGCTATACTCTTTTGATCTCCATCAGGTTAGTTCCTTGTGTCTGTTTTGTCTCCGTTACTGCATTTCTCATTACCTGTGCGTTGTTTACTGATTACCACGTAAAGCTAGAAGCCGCAGTGTGACTACGGCAGGATATTTCCTTGACCGTAGGAGCATGGCTGGCCTTGTCAACCCCTCGTATTCCGTATTTTGGGAAGCGGGGCGTGACAGTTTACTTTATCGCATTAGGATAAACCCAAGGCGGAGAGCTTAAGTAACCAGGTTATAGAGTCCAGTGGAAGGCCATCTTGAGGAGTCAAGACCGGTCATCTATCACTAGAATTGGCAGGGTTGTTTACCGCTCTCGTAGGGGTCTAGGGATGTGGGCTTGGCTATTCATCACGACCATGGAATCCATGTTTTTTGTTACCGGCTTAATCTAAAACACAGACCTCCTAGTATATCCTATATTTCATATATCTGCTTCTACTGTTCTGTGATTGGATGTGATCATATAACTGCATGAGACGAATGCCACTTATATATATATATATATGATATATTAGTAGACACTATATATGTTTTACATCCGCGCTAGTCCTGACCCCGCTCTGCTGTAAGTTAAGTAACCTTACAGTGAAAACTCAGGTCCCTGTGGCGAATGTGGATGGCATATATGTGTGTTTTATTTCCGTTTTTTCTGTGATGTTTAGGAAACATAATTAATGGGACTTCATTAATAAGATTAATGAAAAGAAAAGAAATCTAAAAGATGTTGTAGAATCAAATTTTTTAAAAAGGTAGCTCTAGTTTTTGCTTTGCATGGCGGTATTCCATTACGAATATCTAGCACCTCATTCGATGAGGAAAGAGCCTAGATCTCTTCACCGGGAATGACTTCTTTAGCAAAACTAGCATATACTACAACTCACTCGGTTTGTTTTGAAAATTACTCGATTTTTAAAGTGGAGCTTAAACCACTCTGTTGGGGTCAAAATTTGCTCCCTGGTTGACCAAGTCAAAGTCAAAGTCAACCCCAGGCCAGGTGGGCCCGAGCCTAGGTCAAGTGGGCCCATGCCCAAGTCAAGCCCGTGGCCAGCCTCCCCATGCCAGCATAAAAATCATGTAATAAATAATTTTAATGTAATTGTTTTATGCATGAATGGGCATAAACCCAAATTTTTGTAAAACCCATGGCTTATGTGCAAAAAGAAATGGCACATGAGCCATGAGATGAGCAAAATGCCATTTTGTAAAGCCCAAGGGGCTATATGTAAATGTGTAAGCCTATATAAGGCAACATGATGATTAATAAAGAAACACTTTTCATTCCTCTAAAAAAAGGTTAGGGTTTTTGTGCCTCCTTCTCCTTCTTCAAGGTTCTAAACCTTCTTCTTTTTTTGAATTAAATTAAGAGTTTTACTCTTCCTTTTCCAAAACTAAATAGTTTTTCACCACAAAACCCACAAAGGGGAACTCAGATCTTCCATTAGATCTCAAAAAGGAGAGATTTTTAAAATTTCATACTTCTTATTCTTCAAGATCCGGCCAACAGAGGAGGAAGAAGGAGACCCGCTTCCAAGAACCCCATTTTGGGGAAGATCCAGGGCTCAAGGGAGAAGCCCCTTCTATTAGCTCCAAAATATCTTAGGAGTTCAATTCCTCAAAATATATATACATATATATACAAAACAATAAATATTTCCTTTTTGGAGCACAGCTCCCAGTGCAGGGACCAAGTCCTTTCTGCCGCTGACGCCTAGCGCTCACGTGCCAGGCACGTGGGGCGCTGGCGCTCTGGCGCACAGCGCCCGCGTGCTAGGCACGTGGTGCGCTGGCGCCCAGCGCCCGCGTGCCTGGCACGTGGGGTGCTGGCGCCTTCTCCCACACATCCATTGGATGCCCTTTCCTTTTATATATATATATATATATATATATATATATATATATATATATATGTATACACACACACACACATACTCCACCATACTGTCCCCGTTAGAAAAAATTTCTAACGGGATGCTGCCCCGCATCCCGTAAGGGGGCTGCTAGCCCCCTTGACTCCCAGCCCGCTATCCGGGTAGCGGGACCCCTGTAAAAACTCTGCGGGCCCTCCGATATATCCAAAATCCCTTCAAAAAACAACACTGCACATTGAGTTCGCATGACCATGTTTAACCCGTCAATCGGAGGTTCTCTCGCTCCAAAGGCGAGAGCTAATTAACGACAGCTTAGTCCGCGGCTGCCGGAGATTCGGATCCCCACAATTAATAAACCCCAGCCTACCCTAGGCAGGGGGAATCTGTAATGCGCCTGACAAGCGCGCGTATTCCCATCTCAATAGGGTGACGGAAAACACCCTACAGATCTGGCACGCCCGGTGGGACTAATCTCTCCTCCCATATTTCGGGTTAAACGTTCATGCGAACTCAATCCATATACATATTGATTGCCTGTACTGAAATCATGCTTCTTTGTGCAGGTTAACAGTTTTCAATTGCCATCTTCGAACGCAAGTCGGTATTTGAACGACTTTCCTTGGCCCCAGCTGGGGGCAAGGCCATCAACACCGACAATGTAATAAAGCATTTCGGGTAAGCTCCTGTGGTGCCCCTGACAACTGTTCAATCGGGTATCTTCTCTAAGCTCCTCGTCAGCTGACCACCACGTCGTTAAACTGGGAATGACTGACCACCACATCGTTAAACTGGGAATGATAGACCTCTAAGTCTTTAACCTGGGAACCGTTGACCACCATGTCATTAAACTGGGAACAGTCGACCTCTAAGTCGTTAAACTGGGAATGTAAAAAAATGTGTAAATAAAAAAAAAGTGTAAATAAAAAGAAAAAAAGGAAAAGCAAATAAATAGCCGAAATGATAGGGCAATCGCGACCTTCGCTATTAGAAAAGCTGAAATGATAGAGCAATCGCGGTAAAAAAAACAAAACAAAAACAATAAAAACGGCGAATGATGAGTCGCTCCTGGTATCATATTCCAGTGCAGCGATGCAGACGCCAAACAAAATCCAATTTTCCAAAATTCTTCCGGCCCTATGGTTGGTCCCCAAGTTGACTACGTATACAATCCACGGGCTCAAATAATTCTCATCACACCCATGCCCCACCGCAGTCATCAGTTACGCGGCTGGTCTCCGCCCTTGGAATTATGCTCCATTTGGGAAGACCCACTCATGTGTCCTCACGATACATGAGAAGAACAAACTTACGAGATCCTCTCGACTCGTAAGAAAACACCTTCATGGGATCCTTACGACTCACAAAGGAAAAATACACTTGGGAGTCCCCACGACTCCTAAGGAGAAAATGCACCTACGGGATCCTTACGACTCGTAGGGAGAAAATGCTTTTATGGGACCCTTACGGCCCATAAAATTGAAAAGCCTTAGGTGATAGGGATCTAAACCTGTCTTCTAAGCCATCGCTTCCCAACAGGAAAAGGCAAATGATGAGTTGCTCCTGGTATTATTCCAGTGCAGCAATGCAGATGCCGACCAAAAACCCAAATCCCAAGTTTTCCCAACGGCGAATGATGAGCCGCTCCTGGTGCCATATTCCAGTACAGCGATTCAGACGCCAACAAAGTCCCAAAATTCTTCCGGCCCTACGGTCTGGATCATACATCCTGTAAAACCGTATGCAATCCACGGGCGTAAATGATCCCAATCTTTCTCAAGTCCTATCGGCGGGACCACATTCAAAGTCCCACCGGCGATGAAGATTCCAAAAAAAAATACGGGTATGTCCACAAGCAAAATAGGCACGGATGAAATCCCAAAAGGGCTCCGTGAGTAAAAACAGCAGGATTGCCGGCGAGTTTATGAAAACCCGAAAGGGCGCAAACTCGTGAAAAAGAGATGAAATGCACTCACAAAGTCATCTCGACTTTGTGAGGAGAAAATTCCCGCGTGAGATCCTTACGACTCACAAAGGAGCAACACACTTAGGAGTCCCCACGACTTCAAAGGAGAAAATACACCTACGAGATCCTTTCAACTCGTAGGGAGAAAATGCTTTTATAGGACCCTTACGGCCCATAAAATTGAAAAGCCTTAGGTGATAGGGATCTAAACCTGCCTCCTAAGCCATCAATTCCCAAATCCTCTCGGGGCAAATGATGAGTTGCTCCTGGAATTATTCCAGTGCAGCAATGCAGATGCCAAACAAAAACCAAAATCCCCAAATCCACTCATGGCAAATGATGATTCGCTTCTGGTACCATATTCCAGTGTAGCGATGCTGATGTCAACTCAAATCAAATCAAACCAACAATCTCTGCATCGGAATCATGCTTCGACTCAGAGTGTACCCCGTGTCGAAATCATTCTTCGCCTCGGTGTATCTACCTTCCCTGTCGGAATTATGCTTCCCTTGGGAATCGGCCTCTACATCAAAACCAGTGACACTCCGTGCCGGGGAAACGTCGACCACAGACACTCCGTGCCGAGGACAAGTCAACCAACGACCTCCCTGTCGGAATTATGCTTCGACTCGGAATCAAGTCAACCAGCGACCTCCTCGTCGGAATTAAGCTCCGTCTCGGAATCAAGTCGACCAACAAGCTTTGCGCCAGAATCATGCTTCGTCTTAGAGTGTACCCTGTGTCGAAATTATACTTCGCCTCGGCGTATCTACCTTCCTTGTCGAAATTATGCTTCATCTCGGAATCAAGTCAGCCAACAAGCTCTGCGCCGGAATCATGCTTCGTCTCAGAGTGTATCCCGTGTCGAAATCATGCTTCGCCTCGGCGTATCTACCTTCCCTGTCGAAATTATGCTTCGTCTTGGAATGAAGTCAGCCAACAATCTCTGCACCGGAATCATGCTTCGTCTCAGAATGTACCCCGTGTAGAAATCATGCTTCGCCTCAGAGTATCTGCCTCCCCTGTCGGAATTATGCTTCGCCTGGGAATCAACCTCTGCATCGAAATTATGCTTCGGTCAGAATGTTTTCCGCCCGTCGGAATTATGCTCCGATCCCTGGAATCATGCTCCGCTCTTCGGAATGATGCTCCGATCCTCGGAATTATGCTCCGATCCCTGGAATCATGCTCCGCTCTTCGGAATGATGCTCCGATCCCTGGAATCATGCTCCTATCTTCGGAACGATGCTCCGATCCCTTCGAAATGATGCTCTAATCCCTGGAATCATGCTCCGCTCTTCGGAATGATACTCCGATCCCTGGAATAATGCTCCTCTCTTCGGAACGATGCTCCAATCCCTTTGGAATCATGCTCCGCTCTTCGGAATGATGCTCCGATCCCTGGAATTCGGAATGATGCTCCGATCCCTGGAATCATGCTCCGCTCTTCGGAATGACGCTCCGATCCCTGGAATCGTGCTTCACTCTTCGGAATGATGCTCTGATCCCTGGAATCATGCTCCGCTCTTCGGAATGATGCTCCGATCCCCGGGAATCATGCTCCCCGAGGGATGCTCCGCCCCCTGAATGATGTTCCACCTTGAAGTCCAGCTTCAAGATCCATCAATTTTATGCACACAACTCAAATGTGCGGTGTGCATTTATTGATGGGGGGCACTTTGTTGGGGTCAAAATTTGCACCCCGGTTGACCAAGTCAAAGTCAAGGTCAACCCCAGGCCAGGTGGGCCCGAGCCCAGGTCAAGCGGGCCCATGCCCAAGTCAAGCCCGCGGCCAGCCTCCCCATGCCAACATAAAAATCATGTAATAAATAATTTTAATATAATTTTTTTATGCATGAATGGGCATAAAGCCAAATTTTTGTAAAGCCCATGGCTTATGTGCAAAAAGAAATGGCACATGAGCCACGAGATGGGCAAAATGCCATTTTGTAAAGCCCAAGGGGCTATATGTAAATGTGTAAGCCTATATAAGGCAACATGATGATGAATAAAGAAACACTTTTCATTCCTCTCAAAAAAGGTTAGGGTTTTTGTGCCTCCTTCTTCTTCCTCAAGGTTTTAAACCTTCTTCTTTTTTTGAATTAAATCAAGAGTTTTACTCTTCCTTTTTCAAAACAAAATAGTTTTTCACCACAAAACCCACAAAGGGGAACTCAAATCTTCCATTAGATCTCAAAAAAGAGAGATTTTTAAAATTTCATACTCCTTGTTCTTCAAGATCCGGCCAACAGAGGAGTAAGAAGGAGACCCGCTTCCAAGAACCGCATTTTGGAGAAGATCTAGAGCTCAAGGGAGAAGCCCCTTCCATCAGCTCTAAAATATCTTAGGAGTTCAACTCCTCAAATATATATATATATATACACACACACATATATATACAAAACAATAAATATTTCTTTTCTGGAGCACAGCTCCCAGTGCAGGGACCAAGTCCCTTCTGCCGCTGACGCCTAGCGCCCGCGTGCCAGGCACGTGGTGCGCTGGCGCACAGCGCCCGCGTGCCAGGCACGTGGGGCGCTGGTGCCTTCTCCCATGCATCCTTCGGATGCCCTTTCCCTTTATACACACACACACACACATACTCCACCATACTGTCCTCGTTAGAAAAAATTTCTAACGGGGCGCTGCCCTGCACCCCGCAAGGGGGATGCTAGCCTCCTTGACCCCCAGCCCGCTATCCGGGTAGCGGGACCCCTGTAAAAACTCTGCGGGGCCCCCGATATATCCAAAACCCCTTCAAAACACAATACTGCACATTGAGTTCACATAACCATGTTTAACCCGTCAATCGGAGGTTCTCTCGCTCCAAAGGCGATGGGTAATTAACGGCAGCTTAGTCCGCGGCTGCCGGAGATTCGGATCCCCACAATCAATAAACCCCAGCCTATCTTAGGCAGGGGGAATCTGTAATGCGCCTGACAAGCGCGCGCGTATTCCCATCTCAATGGGGTGACGAAAAACACCCTACACACTCCTTTTCAAATAACTTGATTTTACAATGATATCAAGTTCATTACGTTAAAGGTTTTCTTCAAAACCAGTCATAGCCCTCCGTCATTTTAGATAGGTACTGTTTAGTATTCGTGCTGCTTTGTCGACCTTATCGAGGCGTAGTGTTCGGTAGCTGATTAGTGCTTTTCTGCCGCATGATGATGCGATTGGTTAGGGCAGTCGTACGGCTTTGTTGACCTTGTTAAGGGTCGTGCGGGTGGGTTTAAATCAGTCATGAAATGACGGATTGAACTTGACTTGCGGTTTATGGTTTATTGACCTTGTCAAGGTCATAAACCGCATGGGGTAAAAACAATTATCGGGAATTTCAAGTGATAAATTTGCAATGAGATTGCATATCTTCTATGTGATAGTTGGATCCCGATACCCACTGCGAGTAAGCGTTACTCCTGGGAGAGTTTTCCACTTTACAATTAGCTAATCCAGTAGGTGTCTAAAAGCGGTGTTAACGGGGTTATGCCCCTGTGGAAACGAGATTATTTAATTAGTTCCATACCAAAACACTAGGAGACTCTTTCGGAGTACCAACATCAGCCCGCCTGACCGATTAGCGAACTTGTAGGGTGTAATTAATCCAGGCTAATCTTACCTTTTAGGGTTTGAAGGAAGATTTGATAAAAAATAGTGGGAGCCATCCTGATTAGATAAGATAATAACCAATCTAATTTTGCAAGAGCGCACGCTAAAGTGATTTCTTCTCTCTTTCCAAGCAGCGACCATATCACACCTTAGTCGAGATAATAATATGGATGTATTGACCGAACCCGCTTATTATACTGGGCTGAGGAACGTTGGTTCCACTCTATCTTATGACAATTGTCATAAGTCTGGACAAGAGATAGGGGAAAACAAGGATTTCTACGCAACCCTAACGAAGAAAGAGCATTTTGATGCATGTTCTTCGGGTGTGTTAGTTATTGAAACCTGTTTCTCAGTCTTCTCTATGTCCTGGGTATTAGATACCGGATCAGGATCCTACATTTGTAATCTATTACAAGGGTTAAATAAAAGTTGAGAACTAGGAAAGGGTGATATGTCTCTCAGAGTAAGGAATGGAGCAATTGTTGCTGTCGAAACTGTCGACGAATTTCACCTAGTATTGCTAAATAGTAATACGTTGATTTTAAACGACTGTTATTCGTACCGTCGATGATGTGCAATATAATATATGTTTCTTTATTAGATAAAGAAGGGTATAACTTTGCATTAGAGAAAAATGTTATGACCATTTTCCAAAATCAAGTGTTGATTGGGTTTGATACGTTATTTAATGGTTTATACGTTCTAAATCAAAATATAGTTCTAAATATACAAAACACTCATAAGAGAAAAGGTTCAGAAATGAACAAAACCTTCTTGTGGTACTGTAGACTTGGTCATATCAATGCGACCAAACTAGCCAAGTTACATAAATATGCATATTTGGAACCGTTCGAATTTACATCTTATGAAACTCGTCAGTCCTGTCTCAAAAGAAAGATGACCAAAACTCCATTTACGGGACACGGAGCAAGAGCTACTGAACTCTTATGACTGATATATAGTGATGTATGCGGTTCTATGTCTACACATGCCAGAAATAGTTCCTCGTACTTAATTACATTCACCGATGATCTCTCTAGATTCGGACATGTGTTCCTGTTGAAACACAAATCTGAAACTTTTAAGAAATTCAAGAAATATAAGAGCGAAGTAGAGAACCAGACGAGTAAAAGTATTAAAATCCTTCGATCTGATCGAGGAGGCGAATACTTAAGCATGGAATTCCGAGATTATCTAAAACAGAATGGGATTCTCTCTCAGCTTACTCCTCCATATACACCACAACACAATGGTGTATCGGAGCGGAGGAATCGCGCCCTATTAGATATGTTGCGCTCTATGATTAGTACCGCTGAGTTACCTATTTCCTTTTGGAGTTATGCACTTGAAACAGTTGCGTACCTATTGAATCAAGTTCCATCAAAATCTGTACCTAAAATACCATATGAGATACGGAGTGGAAAGAGACCATATCTTAAACGAGTTAAGATATGGGGTTGTCCGGCTTATGTTAAAAACAGAATCCGGACAAACTCGAAGCACGATCAGTTCTTTGCAAGTTTGTGGGATATCCAAAGAATTCACATAGATATCTATTCTACCGCATTGAGGAACAAAATGTGCTTGTTGCTCAACACGCCACCTGTTCCCATATAAAAATTCAGAAGAAGAAGGGAAGGGGAAAATTCCCCATTAATGAAAGCATCACGTGTAAGCACGTGATCATCAATCCCTTACAAAAAAACTCAGAGAGGGAAAAGGAAAAGTTCCTGCTAGTGGAGCATCACGTGCAAGCACGTGATGCATTTGTATGCAGAGTAAGCAGCTCCATTAGTAGGTGGCAACTAAAGCCTCATGTGCAAGCACGTGATCGTCTTTTACACAAAACGTGTGGGACTCAATTATAAAACAAACAAAAAAACAAAGAAGCTCACGTGTTACCACATGATGCCTTCTCTCTGTTTGGATTCCTGCATACAAACAAACCAAATTAATTCTGAGAGGGGTCACGTGGTACACGTGATGGGCTCCTAAGCCTTCTGAACCGATAGAATTAAATTCTACTTAAAAGGAAGCAAAAGCTTTATTTGGAAAATATTTCCTTGTATCTTTCTAAACAAGAAAGATTATGCTCTGTACAACAGAGCGCCGTTGGATTAAAAATCCAATGGTGATTAAAGATCACCAATCTACAGAAAAATTCTGTATAGGGAAATATCTTCTCAATCTTGTTAAGAACAACAAACAAGATAGTTTTTGTAAAACAGAAGTCCTTGGATTGAAAATCCAGTGGTGAATAAAATTCACTGATTGATCTAAAAGATCTTTAATCACCATTGGATCTTTAATCTATAGATTGGTGATCTTTAATCACCATTGGATCTTTAATCCAACGGCGCTCTGTTGTACAGAGAATAATCTTTCTTGTTTAGAAAGATACACGGAAATATTTTCTAAATAAAGCTTTTGCTTCGTTTTAAGTAGAATTTAATTCTATCGGTTCAGAAGGCTTAGGAGCCTATCACGTGTACCATGTGACCCCTCCCAGAATTAATCTGGTTTGTTTGTATGCAGGAATCCAAACAGAGAGAAGGCATCACGTGGTAATACGTTAGCTTCTTTGTTTTTTTGTTTGTTTTATAACTGAGTCCCACACATTTTGTGTAAAAGACAATCATGTGCTTGCACGTGAGGCTTTAGTTGCCACCTACTAACGGGGCCACTTACTCTGCATACAAATGCATCACGTGCTTGCACGTGATGCTCCACTAGCAAGAACTTTTTCCTTTTCCCTCTCCGAGTCTCTTTGTAAGGGATTGATGATCACGTGCTTACACGTGATGCTTTCATTAATGGGGAATTTTCCCTTCCCTTCTTCTTCTGAATTTTTATAAGGAAATAAATGCCCCCACAATGTTGTTCTCACGTGGCTCACACGTGAGTGCAACGCTGTCACCTATACAGCCGTTGGATCTGCCTAGGGAACGGGGAAGATGAACCGTTTCCCATCATGTCTTATAAATGTAGGGGTTTCGTCTCTACAACGCCTCCGTTCCTTCATCTTCTTCCTTCTTTGCTATCTTCTAAGAATTTAATTCTCCTCTTCAGAGCTTAGTTCTCTGTCCATTGAAAATTTCCAGAGTTTAACTCTGCCAAAAAGAACCCGTTTTTAGGTAAAGCTCTAGAACATCAGAGAACCCTCTTCCTAAAGAAAGCATCTGGATTTTAAATCCATCATGAGAGCTTTGCTCTCCTCTAAAACCCATCTCTTAGAGATCCAAGATGTGATTTTTGAGTAATAACTTTCAATGTCTTGGACATGACATTTGATTTTTCATTTCCTCTTTATGGGGTTTCTGGAATTTAATTCCATTTCGTAAAAGGAATTTAATTCCTCACCAAAGAGTTTAGCTCTGAAAGATCAAGAAGGCCCTTCGGGAATTTGATTCCCCAGTGTTCTTGAAAAATCTTTTTAAGGGATTTTTCCAGGATTTGTAATGGGTGTTCTTTTGTGAGGATGTTCCAAGTCATTTAAACTCCAATGTGCATTTATTGAGAATCTTTTTTCTTTATTCTCTCAATGATATCCCTGCCTCGTGATTGGTGAGCCGTCATATTGATTTTGTGGAGTCCATTGTTTTTGTAATCAATGATCTCACGGAATAAGCTTCTGGTCGTTTTCTTCTGCTGTTTATCTATCTATCTATCTATCTATCTATATATATATATATATATATATATATATATATATAATCAATGATCTCACGGAATAAGCTTCTGGTCGTTTTCTTCTGCTGTTTATCTATATATATATATATATATATATATATATATATATATATATGCACGTATAGGTTGCATTACCAGTCTTTCCTCCCCTTATTTCAGGGACAATGGCTTCCCTTCCCTACTTTCCTTTTACTCGCTCAGACGCTACTTTTCCACAATTGCCGTCAAACGAAGAAGCAATGGCGATGATCAGGGCCCATGACAGGGACCGTACCATTTTGCTCTTGTGGGGGACTTGGTATGAGCATATCATCCGGGGCCGCCGTAGCTTTCTTTGCGATGTGCCAATAGAGCCTCTTCGTCCTATTTTGCCGATGGAGCGTCCACAGACTGCCTTTGCAGTGGAGGTGGCTGACTGGACTCCTATAGGCCAGCTTGAGCCGTCTACAACTGGGATACCTAACCAGCCTTTGCCGGCCATAGACATCTTGGGGCGTCGCATTTGTCAAGGTGAAGCCCAGCCCTAGGGACAAGTCTATAAGATAGGGCTTACTCCCCGCCATCTAACGGGCTATCTTCTCTGGACTCGCTATAACTTGTCCGCTCATCGTGCGCGACTGCAGAAGGTCGGGCTTTATCAGGCGGTGTACGCGTCTCTCTTTCATTATCAGTCTCCCCATGTCTAGTGGGTTAAAGCTTTCCTGAATCAATGGAATCTCCCCACTAACACTTTTTTGCTAGGGGATCGCGAGGTCTCGATTTCTCTGGAAGAGTTCCGCAAGATCTCTGGATTGCTGATCCGGGGGGAGCACTATGAAGAGTTGCTGCCTCCTGATGAGTATATATTCACGACCGTGCCTGCTATGCTTGACGGCTTATCGACCGAAAATGTTGTCCGTCATAAGTACCCCATTCTAATCAAGACTCTGGGTATTTTCGAGAAGATTTTCGCGGAGTCAGAAGAACAGGGCGTCACCTTTAAGAGCTTCATCGCCTGCTTCCTCCGTGAAGATGTCTTATCAAAGGAAACCCCGAAATTTGCGAATATTAACGACCTCTTTGGGTTTGGGCTGAATAAGCTGCCGGCCAAAGAAGAAGATTTACCGCAGTTTTACATCCTGATCTTATCGGCCGTGTCCTTTTATTCGATTGTGGCTCCCGGTATGGACGAAGATACATTCTTTGTCGGTTTTATCAGCCTTTGGCTTAGCTGGTTTGCCATCCCAACGCATCGTCGCTTCATGAGAGCTTCGGTCATCTACCCTGCTCATCGAGTGGCTGAAGGGATACGACTGGAGGTGGGTATTGCAGGGTTATCGCACTTATATCATGGGCTAAGCACTGCGGCTAATACTCTGAACCCGGGTGTAGATGTGGTGAATTTCTCCCTCCACTATTTTACGTCATGGATTGAGATGCATGTATTGGGGGCATTCGCAGTGCACCAGAGGCCGGATTTCTATGATTCTTACACCTTCCCGCGGCTCATGAGGTTGGTGGATGCTTCTGCTCCTGATCCAACTCAGCTAGGGACCCTTCGTGTGTTGCTTAACCCATATGCTAATGAAGGTGGGATGGTATTCAATGACCGAGTCCTTTCTGTTCCTTTGGGACCTATTCAACAGCTATTTGATTTATTGAAAGGGGGAGCACCATCCTTAAAGCCTAAGGAAATTATGCACTTGTATTCGACAAGGCCGGGTTATTTGGTGTTTCCTCGAAATGATGCGGCTCTTTTCATGCGGTACAATCCACACTACTTTGCCCGGCAATTGGGTTATAATCAGGGTGTTCCCTTCGAGGCATTTTGGGTGGAGCCCAGCTCATCTTTAGGAGTTGTTCGTGACATCACCCATCACTTCATGCGACTGAACACCGACTCTCGCTTCGTGATCCCCGAGGCCGATTATATTCCAAGGTGTGTAGGGTCCTTTATGGGTTGGTACCGCCATCGAGTGGGTCCCATCATTGTCGAGGAGAAGCGGATACTCTTCGGATATAGAGCTCCCGCCCCGATCCAAGCCACGGGCATTCCGCCGCGACCGCGAACAGTGGTTCGCCCTCCATTGAGGGGTACCGGTGCCTTACTCATCTCTGAGGCGGTGGATGCGGAATCGACTCCTCCCATAGTTGGTATGCCATGCGCACTAGGGCTTAGGCAAAGGCTTCCGATAAGGCGCCAGTAGTAGTTTCATCAGTTGCGGCATCATCAATGGCAGTGTCATCATCGGTAGTACCGTCAAAAGAGGATACTGGAGACGAGATCGGCCAACGTCGCGCCAAAGCGCCAAGGGGCAGGAAGCGATCTTCATCTAGTGTTAGCTCTAGCTCAAAACAGAGGAAGAAAACGGTTACCGGTCTGCTCGACCTCTTGGTTGACTCTGAGGCTGTTGTCCAAGACGAACCCATATCCATGCAAGAGTCAGATGACGGTCTTCTCTTTTCAGGTTCGTCTGCCGAGGAAGCCGCACAATTGGCTGAGGCTATAAGGCGCTCACAAGACGAAACTGAGAACGTGGGTGTCCCGAAGAAACCTTACCCTTCCGTCATATTCTACGAAGATCCCCTATCACTATGGAGGGTACATATGGGTCCCCTGCGATGGGAAGATGAGATAGCCTTCAAGCAACCTATCTCAGCCGCTTCCGAAGATGAACTGGCATTAAAGACCGGTGGCTATGAATCTGCATTTGAACCTCAGTGAGCACACTTCCTTAGGAAGGAACGACGGCTTGAAAAAGCTATACTGGAGGCATCTCGGTGCATCGGTATGTGTGCTTTCCGTATTTTTTCCTTTCAGCAAATAATTCGTATTGCTTTTTATATCTCCTTATCTTCGTGAAAAACTTTGCAGGGACTTCGGTGACGACAGAGGATTTGAGTCCAAGTCATGCTTTGCCTGTGGATTTTACAAATGTCTCCGATGAGGCATCGACAGGTGCGGAGGAGATTGTTATAGCTGCTATTCCTGCTACGGAGCTTCCAATGATAGCCTCTACTTCTTCATTGCCTACACCTTCCACAGAGGCGGCCTTGTCAGTTATAGACCCGATGGATCTTTCTGTTGGCGCCTCGAAGATTGTAGAAAGCACCTCCATGGCCATTGTTCCCTCCTTAGAGCCTGAAATGGTAGATGTCGTTTCGCAACTGGAAGCTGCCACGCCAGCCCATGTCCTCGATGATGTGCCTGAGGGTACGGAGGAGGCTGCCGAAGTTGCTATCCCTCCAGTTCAAAGTGGGAGGAGCATCGAAGGTAATCTTCTATATTTTGTTTTAATGATCTCTCCATTATCTGAATCTTTCTGTCTTTTCAGAATTACGAGGATTGGCGGCGTCCATCGTGGATCTATCCTCCAGGTAGTCTTTTCAGCGTCTGCTCGAGATGGCCGCCCCGCAGGCAATATCCCCGCAACGCATCGTCCTCTCTTCTGGGCAAGGTTGGTGTTATTTGACCCCCCTCATTGCATTATCATATTTCGTATGACAATGCTGATGTCTTCTGTAGTTCTGGAAGCTGACGACGAAGTTGAGATTCTCGATGGGCCTAGGGATCTTTTAAACCCTCCTTGCATGACTGTGGGTAAGTAAAGTTTTGACGTTGTTCCATCTATTCTTTGTTTGCAAATCTCGCTGATTGTTCATGAATCTTGACAGCTTTGCCCGTTCTTACCCCGCTGGAGTCTCGCATCATTATACCACCAGGCCCTTATGCCCGGCGTGCGTCTGAACGGATGGCGAAACAAAGCGTCCACTCCTTGTCGGCTCTTATCGAAGATCTTCGTGCTGGTAGTTCGATCACAGCCGAAGAATTTGCTGCCGAAGCCAACATCTCTTTGCCCTTTCTCGCCACTTACCATGATGAAACCTTGGTGCATGTCTGGGTCGAGTATTGTCGTCGAGTGGAGGCTTGTTTACATGGTCTTGAATGCGTACGCCTTCCTTCAGAGGTCCTTGCTACAAAGACGGACTTGCGGGGGTTGATTGAACGGTACGCCGCGAATCTGCAGTCATGTGAGAAGAGGCTCAACCAGAAATTTTTGGAGAGGGAACTAGCCTTGAATGCTTTGGGAGAATTCCAGGCTCAACTCACTGCTAAGACCATTCATGCATACGAACTTTGGCGGGTGCTTCAAGAAGCTGTCATGGAGGTGGTAGCTCTTGATAAGGCCGTTATTTTTACCCGTGAGATGGTTGAAGCTCACAAAGTATCTGAAAGGGAGCTTGAGAGTCGGCTCGCCTCGTACCAGGCTCAACAGTCTCGGGAGGAGACCCGTCTTGTAACCATAACAAAGCTTGAAGCCGAGGCCCAGTGGAAGAATGACGAATTGATGAACTTATTGCATCGTCCGCCGGCCTGAAGATATATATGTTTTTTTATTCATCTTTTGTACTTACTCCTGAATGAGAGTATTTTTTGATTCTTTTATAGATTGTACTTTGTATTCATTTGGATCTATGAATAAAAGACATATTTTGTTTCATGGTGGTGTGTCCCTTTTAGCGAATGCATTTTGTAGATAATCTATCTTGATCTCTTCGCAGGACAGCGACGGTTTAGGAAACAGGTTCAGATCTGCCGCCTAAGACTTTTCAACTTTATGAGCCGTGAAGGTCTTATAAAATTTTTTCTCTCTACGAGTCGAGAGGATCTCGTAGGTGTAATTTCTCCTTAGGGGTCGTGAGGACTCCTAAGTGCGTTTTCTCTTGAGAGTCGTAAGGATATCACAAGAGAATTTTCTCCCTTACAAGTCGAGAGGACTCATAAATGGTTGTTTCCCTCCTTATCGAGATTCGACTTTGGAGAGTGTGGCCTGTGGATAGTCTATCTTGACCTCCTCGTAGGGCAACGATGGCTTAGGAGATAGGGTTATGATTTGCCACCTAAGACTTTTTAACTTTATGAGCTATGAGCGTCTCATAAAGACTTTTCTCCCTACGAGTCGAGAGGATCCCGTAGGTGTCATTTCTCCTTAGGGGTCGTGAGGACTCCTAAGTGCATTTTCTTTTAAGAATCGTAAGGATCGCACAAGAGAATTTTCTTCATGCGCAGGGGCATTAATTTCCCCGCAGGTCGAGACAAATCGAGAGATTCTCGCAAAGACACTGATTTCCTTTCGGGCCGAAACGAATCGAGAGGTTCTCGCCAAGGATGCTGATTTCCCTAAATCGAGAGGTTTTGCTAAGGACACTGATTTCCCTGGGGTCGAGACGAATCCAGCGGTTCCTGCAGAGACTCTGATTTCCTTGCGCGTCGACGCGAATCGTGAGGTTCTCGTCAAGGATGCTGATTTCCCTGAATCAAGATATTTGTCAAGGACACTGATTTCCCTGCCGGTTGAGACGAATCGAGGCATTCCTGCGAAGACACTGATTTCCTTACGATTCGACACGAATCGAGGTTCTCGCCAAGGACGCTGATTTTCCTGAATCGAGATTTTGCCAAGGACACTGATTTCCTCGGGGTTGAGACGAATCGAGGTATTCCTGCAAAGACACTGATTTCTCTGTGGGTCGACGCGAATCGAGATGCTCTCATCAAGGACGCTGATTTCCCTGAATCAAGGTTTTGCCAAAGACACTGATTTCCCTGAGGGTCGAAATGAATCGAGGTATTCCTGCAAAGACACTGATTTCTCTGCGGGTCGACGCGAATCGAGGGGTTCTCGTCAAGGACGTTGATTTCCCTGAATCGAGTTTTTGCCAAGGACACTGATTTCTCTGGAGGTCGAGACGAATCGAGATATTCCTGCAAAGACACTGATTTCCTTGCGAGTCGATGCGAATCGAGATGTTCTCATCAAGGACGCCGATTTCCCTGAATCGAGATTTTGCCAAGGACACTGATTTCCCTGGAGGTCGAGACGAATCGAGAGATTCCTGCAAAGACACTGATTTCTCTACGGGTCGACGCGAATCGAGATGCTCTCGTCAAGGACGCTGATTTCCCTGAAGCTAGGTTTTGCCAAGGACACTGATTTCCCTGGAGGTCGAGACGAATCGTGAAATTCCTACAAAGGCACTGGTTTTCTTGCGGGTCGACGCGAATCGAGAGGTTCTCGTGAAGGACGCTGATTTTCCTGAATCGAGATATTTTGCCAAGGACGCTGATTTCCCTGGGGTTGAGACAAATCGAGAAATTCCTGCAAAGACACTGATTTCCTTGCGGGTCGACGCGAATCGAGAGGTTCCCGTCAAGGACGCTGATTTCCCTGAATCGAGATATTTTGCCAAGGACGCTGATTTCCCTAGGGTTGAGATGAATCGATAAATTCCTGCAAAGACACCGATTTCCTTGCGGGTCGACGTGAATCGAGAGGTTCTCATCAAGGACGCTGATTTCTATGAATCGAGATATTTTTTGATTTGAATTGATTCCGAGACGAAGCGTTGTTCCGGCAGGGAGGTCGTTGGTTGACTGGTTTCCGAGACGGAGGTCACTCGTTGACGTGCTTCCGAGACAGAGGTCACTGGCTGACGTATTTTCGATACGGGGTCATTTGCTGACGTATTTCCGTGACGAGGTCATTTGATGACGTATTTCTGCTTTCTGCGATGTTTGGGTTGACTTGCTCCGCTTGCTACGGTGTCAGGGTTGACGTACTCCTCTTTCTGTGGTGTCAGGGTTGACGTACTCCACTTTTTACGGTGTCAGGGTTTGAATCTAGGCTGTCTGTGAACCGTGGAGTCTTGGAACTGGGGACTTTGCCGTGGCTCCGATTGGTGGTGTCGCGTCCGTATTCTGCTGGAATGAGGAGGAACGCCGTTGCTGTTCTCTAGGCTGTAGATGTTGCCGTTAAGATCTGGAACTAGGGACTTTGCCATGGCTCCGTTTCGTTGTGTCGCGTCCGTATCCTGCTGGAATGAGGAGGAACGTCGTTGCTGGTCTTCTGGGATGCAGATATTGCCGCTGAGACCTGACTCTCCCTTTGATGGAGTTTGTTGGGACATGTGGTTCTCTTTTCGTTTATGCCCATGGATTGTATACAGAGGTCAGTATGGACTTACCTGCAGGGCAAAAAGTTTCATTTCATTTTTTTTATTTCTTTTCGCGATGCTCTATCATTTCAGCTTTTTATATCGTGAAAGTCGCGATTGCCCAATCATTTCGGCTATCTTTACGCGGTGCCCAATCATTTCGGCTGTTTTTTTACTCGTTGTTTTTTATTACGAGTTGTCCAATCATTTCGGCTATTTTTGTATGCATATATTTTACTCGCTGATTTCTATTGCGAGTTGTTCAAATATTTCGGCTATTTTTGTATGCATATATTTTACTCGCTGATTTCTATTGCGAGTTGTTCAAATATTTCGGCTATTTCATATGCATTTTTTCTCGAGTATGGAACTCATGGTCTGATACCAATCTTGCATCAGTATCGCTGCGACTGGAATGTTGCAAGGAGCGAATCATCATTTGCTATGAAAGGACTTGGAATTTGATACCGATTTAGGCATCAGCATCGCTACAACTGGGATATTGCCAGTAGCGAATCATCATCTGTCTTTGTCGGTTCGAACAAAGGTGGCTTAGCAAACAAGGTTAAGATCCCGTCGACTAAGGCTTTTGACTTCATGAGCCGTAAGGGTCTCATAAAGGTGTTTCTCCCTACGAGTCGTGAGGATCTCGTAGGTGTCTTTTCTCCTCAGGAATCGTGAGGATTCCTAAGTGTATGTTCTCTTGTAAGTTGTAAGGATCTTGCAAGAGTGTTTTCTCCTTGTAAATCGAGAAGACCTACAAGTGTTTGTTCATCAAATGAGGGCATTCCTCGTCGTTGGTGGGACTCAGCAAGGAAATGATTATTTGTGCCCGTGGATTATATACAAGGGTCGGTATTGAACCGCTTGTAGGGCAATCTGGGAAAGGTGATGGCTTAAGAACATGTTTAGATCCCTGTAGCTTAAGGCTTTTGAATCTTATGAGCCGTGAGGGTCTCATAAGAGGGTTCTCCTTACGAGTCGTGAGGATCTCGTAAGTGTAGTTTCTCCTTAGGAATCGTGGGGATCCCTAAGTGTGTTGCTCCTTTGTGAGTCGTAAGGATCTCACGCAGATAGTTTTCTCCTTACAAGGTCAAGAGGACTTTGCAAGTGTCTTTTAACGAGATTGCGCCCTTTTGGGTTTTCACAAACTCGCCGGTAGCCCTGCTGTTTTTACTCACGGAGCCCTTTCGGGTTTTCATCAATGCCCATTTTACTTGTGGACATACCGTTTTTTTACGAGTCTGCGTCTTTTTGGGTTTTCACAAACTTGCCGGTAGCCCGCTGTTTTTACTCACGGAGCCTTTTTGGATTTTCATCCGTGCCCATTTTGCTTGTGGACGTACCGTTTTTTATGCGTCAGCCCAAGGATGCTACGGGTTTGTAGTAGTTTAAAGACGTTTCGGTCAATAGTTAGTTTTAGGACATTTCGGTCCATAGCTAGTTTTAGGATGTTACGGTCCACTATTAGTTTAGGGACGTTTCGGTCCTCTATTATTCATCCTGTATGCATGTGTATCTGTCACGTGACGGGATACGTAACGATAAAGTGGGATACACCCATTTAGGGTGTGATTTGGTTTAGTTGGGGTGTTTTGTGATCCATCCCTACCGCGACTTCTTCCACTTGACGTCGACACCTGGATTTTTCGAATATGGCCATTTTGCGTTCTCGATCAACTTTGCTTTTCTGACGGGCTTCATTTAGCAGCATGTCAATCAGCTTATCGGACGGTTCCAAGGAATTTGGTGTCGATTCTGCCCCCATCTTCTCTGGATCAGGAGCTTCCTTATCATCTATTGACGAGTGAGAGATCATATGACAACTTGCCACGTAATTCTCAGATTCTTCTAATGAGTCATTTCCGTCGTCATCATCATTATCTTCGCTCCCAAGGATATGGCTGAGAAACTCTTAGAGTGTGATCGGGGTTCGCGCCTTCTGCTTATATTCCTCTAGCGTGTCAATATATTTTTTCAGGTCCGTACGCTTGTCCTCAAGCTGCGCGGGCTTCTTGGTCTTCTTATTTTTCTTTGAAGACTTTGACATCTGGGCTTGGGCATTTTGACTATCGTTGCCAATCCTTGGCGTCGGGCGCAGCTTCAGCATTCCCTCAATGACCTCGGGTTCCAGCGGACTTTTCCACCTGATCGTCGGGCATGTTTGGAGATCTTTCAGCATTATTTTCGTTTTGGCTGAAAGAGCGACCTCCCATGGAGCTTCTTCTACAAAAGAGCACGATGCCCCCTACGTGTCTACCTTTTTAGGAGTGTGCTGTTGTGGCGGATTTACTTTCCAGTTTTTGGACAACGCGAACTTGCCTTGTTGGTACCATGGTCACATAATTCGCGAATTATTCGGCGAATTCGCGAATAATTCGCGAATTATGTGACTGCCGATTAAATCTGCGAATTATTCGCCATCACCGAACGCGCTGAATTATTGCCAAATTATTCGCGAATAATTCCCGAATTATTCGCGAATAATTCCCGAATTATTCGCGAATAATTCCCGAATTATTCGCGAATTATTCAAAAAAAAGCGAATTATTCAAAAAACAGCAAATAATTCACAAAATCAAAATCTAGCGTCTCATATATTAATTTTATATTAATTTTTTGCTCGAAATCCTTCCCGAACATTTCCCGAACACATACCGAATCTTTCCCGAATACCTGCCGATTTTTTCCAAATAGTTCTCCGAATCCGAATTTTCGACCTCACCGAATTAGTGCCGAATCACGAATTTATGACTTTAGTTGGTACTGGTCTTCAACCCAGTTTTTGAAGACGTAGCAATTTTCGATCGGACGGCCTAATATTCGGTGATAGGGGCAGTAATTGGGATTGTTGACGTCATTCGGTTGCAGTGGGTGTCTCGACTCCGGTAGAGTGATGAGCCCGTTGCGCACTGCTAGTTCGAACAGTCTCCTTTTTTTATCCCGGGAAAACGTGTAAGAACGTCTCAACTTCTCATCGAGAGATTGCCGCTTGTTGCTTTGGCGAACAACCGGTCTCGGACCACTCGGTTGTTGTTGAGCGTTGGCGACGAAGATTGCTTTCCCTTTCCCCTTCTCATTTCGAGGATCCATATTTGAGGAGGACGGTCTATGGCCCATCTGGTCCATTTGGGCCAGCTTGTCGATCAAGGCCTGGAAGGTGGTCGGCTTAAAAAACATCATGAATTGGGATATGTTCGCCTGTGGATCGAGGGTTCCCACAAACATGCCTACGCCAGGAGCTTCCTCTATGCGTTGTTCACACTTTGACCACAGATTCTGCCACCGAATGGCGTATTGAACCCAGGTTTCTCCCGGCTTCACTCTAGCGTTAATTAGTGCGGTGATCGGAGTGCGCTCGCTAGCGCTTGCGAATCTTTGTATAAACAGTAGCTCTATTTCTGCAAATGTCTTGACAGAGTCATTCGGGAGCTCGGAGTACCATTCGAACATTGTCTCCGACAAGCTGCCAACAAACTGGCGAAATAGCAGTTTGTCGTCACCCCCAGTATTACCGCACAGAGCCCTGAATTGAGCAACGTGCTGGTGTGGATTACCCATCCCCTTATACACATGGAATTTAGGGATCGTATATCCTGATGGGTACTTTATTTGATCGTACCAACCCGGATAGGGTCGTCCAGTCTTGACGATTTGGCCGGCCGCTTCGTTCGCCTGATGAGCTCGTATCTGTTGAGCTATATAGTCGTCAAGGGCGGCTTTGGAGATGGTCTCTTCCTTGTCTGTTGATAGAGCCGGAAGAGGGTTTGATGTCTCCCCTCTGTCGTCTTCAAGGATTATTGGAGGGTCTTCGGCTGGAGGATCCGGCTGTATCATCATCCCGACCATATCTTGAAACAGAAGCGCCATTTGCTTTATGTTGGCCGCTTGTTCCACGGCCTCTTTGTCTTTCTTCTCGAGTATTCTTTGGAGAAACTCGGCGTCAGTTTCCTATTCCTGGCGCTGCTCCGACGACGTCTCCGGGCTTTCTTTTGGCCCAGTGAGTGCGACCATCTTCGTTAGCATTTCTTGGAGCTTCTGCTATTGTTGCTCCTGAGCCTTTGTCATAGACCGTGTAAGTGGCCGATGACTTGTGGAGATACGACTATCCTCTTTTCCGGACGCCATGTAAATGGTGTGCACTATCATGCCCCCAGACTTGGGGCGTTTGGATTCAGTGCCTTTGAGCTTTGTTGTGGACACGGGGATTTTCTCCGGCCTTCTTTTTTTATGGGCGGTCGAAGTTGAGGGGGACGTTGCAGCAGGCACCTATATAGACGATACCTTCTGTGGTACGACGGGGTGGTCCCTCTCTTGCTAAACCTTCATTTTCTTCGGTTGGCGGGAGTAGTCTTGGTTAATCACAGAGTCTTGGACCCTTCGCCAGACCCTGTGGATTTTGGAGGACAACCGCTGAGGGGGCTATTCCGGCTTTGCCTTTGTAACGTTCTCCACAGGTGGAGGAGACCTTTTAAGTATGGCAATTGGAGAGTTCTTGCGCACCCTCCTGAGTGGTTCAAAGCTATTCCCAATTGGAACATCGACGTCAATTTCCACCGTTGGAGCTGGCAGGGTAAGTCCAGAGGGGGAGCTGCCCCCAGCTTTTCTCACTCGGCGCCAGTAGCGACGTTGAGCATGTCTTGCAAATGGTACTGGCTTAGTTATGGGGGTGGCTTCATCATGCCCCCTGTTCTGGTGAAGGGTTGCTGTTGGTGCCAGCCTATCAAAGACTGACGTCTGTTGAGAAGAAACGTCCAACCTGTCGAAGACTGACATTTGGGCAGGGGAAGTAGCTTGGAAGACTTCAACTGTAGCAGGAGTTGGAGTGGCCTTCTCTAGTATTGCGAGCCTTTTTACGGGCCCACTTGAACTTTGACCCAGCCTGTCGAAGACTGAGGCATTGGAGCTGGACGATCCACTGAGAGGGGCCGTGGTGGTTGCAAGCCGATCAAAGACCGATTTCTTCGTAGCTTCCTGTGATGGCATCTGAACGTTGAAGCTCGTTGTTGGGATCATGGTCCCGAAGAATAGCCCGGTGGTGGCTTGGGTCACTTGTTCCACCGGCATTGTGAAAAGGGAGGCCGCTTGGGGCCCATAAGTCACTCTTCCAGCGAGGACGGAGTGGGAGTTGTTGTTGCAGCTGGTGCAGTTGGAAGCCATTTTCTCTGCACGGGAGCAAGAAACCAAATCTTAGTACCTCGAATCCAGGGACAACATATTAAACCGCGATTCGTTCGCGAACACGACACATGAAGTGTGGAGTGGAAAGAGGAAAAGGTCCCACCGGACGTGCCAGAATCTGTTCTCCGCCAAAAGACGCGACTGTTCACACCATAATATTGTATTATTATATTCCCCATTCTTATATATTTTACAAATAAACGGGTGCTTTTGACGCATGTCTGCTGCATGTTACAGGTTATAGGTTCTTGGACAGAAAACAGTGAAAATAATGAAAAGACAATGCAAAAGTGGATTTTGATCAACAAACAGAAGACTCTTGATCAAGCCCACATAAGGAACAGTTCACAAAGCACGATTCAAGACGTCGACACAAAGCCACATTAAAAGTCCACTATATTATTCACTGGAGATCTGGAGGAAACCTAAAAGCCCAATTGAGAAAAGACATACATAAACAAGAAGAACAATTCAAGACAAGCCAGCCCAGAAAACAGGAAGCTTCAAGCCTTTACTTTGGCCGCGGAACCGCGGCCAAAGTATGCCTTTGGCCGCGGAACTGCGGCCATCCAAAGCCCGTGTCGGCGCGAAGTTTTATGACGGTGCTCGGGAGTTGATTAGGTCTTTTCTTAGGGGGTATTTTTGTAATTGTGGACATGCGAAACAAATGTAACCCTAGGGTTTCCTATTCTTTATAAATAGGAACTCTAAAAATTGTAACTCTTTATGCCTCCCTTCATTAATAAATTTTAGAATTCTTTTGGAGAGCATCGGTGTTTCTTTTCCTTTCAGAAATTCAGATCTGACAACCCTGCATGGATGATTGGAGGGATGCATCTGTAAGTAGATTTAATTTCTCGCCCTAGTTTAGATTTCAATTCTTTGCCCTAGGTAGATTTAATTTCATGCCCTAGGAACTTGTTTAGGGTTTAGCTTTGGGGAAGGATTTTGAGAGATGAGATCTCTCATCCCTTTCTTACCCACCAAATATTTACAATAGGACTCCATGCATACGCGCACACACCGCGCCCTACGGCATCCTACCCCTCGAGATAACGATGACACCGTAGTGTAAAGGACCGGTTGCGCGCGTTTTCCATGGAGGTTGGGGTAAGGATCTCTAAAGGAAGGACAAGAACCTAGAGGAAGGAACACCTTCCCGAATGGATCTAATCCCCTTTATTGGTAATTACCATAACTCCTTACAGATCTTCATTCGGGTATAGAAAGCGTTGAGATTTAATTGCATTTCCAAACCATCCCTAAACCTAACCCTAGCAAGAGTAGATCTAGATAATTAGTATAGAATAATTAGATTTTTAGATTTAATAACAACTCCGAACACCCTTCGGAATTAACTCGTAAGAACAAATCGGAGATTCACAACATCCCTGTGGACCGACCCGTACTCACCGGCTAGCTGCAAAGCGACGCCGTTCTTGATTGCGGTTAGAAATATTTTTGATCTATCTTTTAGAAAGCGCAAGCACGCTAAATCACACAAATCATATGGCGCCGTTGCCGGGGATGGCGCGTTATTTCCTTTTCGCGATTTCGGGTTAATCATAAAATTTAAAAAAAAATCATAAAAATCTGAAAAAAATCAAAAAAATATAAAAATATATATAATTTGTTATTTTTGGAAGGGATACTTTGTGGTTGAATTTTTGCAGGATATACAAATTCGGATCTGGAAATTTCCAGAAAGCGAAACGGAAAACGGGATATCGGAACAGAAGATATTTTAAACAACAGAACCCTGGATTTTTTTTTTGAGCAGTGAACCGCCCAAACCGCCGCGATTCCGCGGCCTAAACCCACATTAGGCCGCGGAACCGCGGCCGTCTTGTCAAATCAGACCGTGAAATTTTTTTTGGGGCACTGTGCAGTCATTTTGACCGCGAAATCGTGGTGGGAGCCTGGTTTTGCCGCGGAAGGGCGGTGGAACAGTGACATCATCTGATTATCTTTGCTCTGTAAGCATCCTTTGTTCCTCCTCTATAATTCTAGATATATCTTTTTCTGAAATATTCCTGCAAGATTTGGTGTGCTTTAAAAATATATTCTCTTCCATATAACAAGTCTTGTGCAGGATTTTTGGGCCCCGCTCGAACTAAATTGATTGCAAGAAATATTTTGTTGTTGCATATCTTTTCTCGAATATCTTTTTGCAACAATTCTTTCCAAATAAAGATTCTTGTGATATACTTAAAATAATAATTGATTGCAAGTAATATTTTGTTGTTGTATATTTTTTTTCTCTAAAATCTTTTTGCAACAAAATTTTTTCCAAATAAAGAGAAAAAGAATAAAAATAAAAAGGACAAATTTTATTAGAAACTTGCAAAATTTTTTGGCCTCAAATAGATCCTTGCACCACAAACTTTCCTTCTTTCCCTCTTCTTACAACATGGGTACCCCACACAATAAATCATTAGCCGAACTTTGGTATCCCGAACCTAATTTTGCGTCGTATGTCAATTTGTTCGGTCAATTTAAAGACGATCCTTCCTTGCCTAAAAATTCTTTGAAAGATCAAATAGAGGCGTCTAGGAGAAACAGTTTGACTTTTCGACCCACTTTGTGTCGACCAAGTCCATCTTTACCACCTACATATGTTGACACCACTTTTCCAAGTCCTGCTGTAACTTCTAAGCCGATGTCCATTACTGAGCATATTGCTCAATCTCGCAGTCGATCTTTCACCCCTTTCCACTCATCTAGTTCTAGGGATCCACACGATTATTCACCTTGTTATCCATATGTTGACCCTACCCCTGTCCAATCACCCACTTCCTACCAGTCCTACCCGACCTTACCACCCTCACTAGACACAGTTTCCACACAGCCATTAGGGAGTTTTGCATATCCACACGATTTCGAATCTTTTACCGAAACCCCCTCACCCCTTAAGTCTAGTTTGGAAGAGTCGTTGGAGGCGTATATCGCAGCAACAAACAAAATGGTTAGGAATGTGGAATCGTCCGTGGCCGCCCTTATGCCACCGAGTGAACCGGTAGCTAGTGTCCCGCTAGCTCCAAATTTTTCAATGTATGAGGCGGCAGTTGGACAGAGTGAGAATGAGAGAGGATTTTCAAATCAAACCTACCCTTACCCAATTGAAGCCCACAACTCCGGTTTTCCATCGATTGCCCTAAATAGTTCACCTGTTGAAAATAAAAACGAGTTGTGTGATTTTGTAGTGTTTGATTTGCCAAATTGTGAGGAACCCCTTTCGAGTGAAACCGCACCTAATCCTTTCGATCTTTACACCTCCCATCTAGAACCTAAATTGATAGATATCCATGCTTTTGATGAGGTGTATAAAGAAATTGATTTTCACTTGATTGGGGATATAGACGCCGGGAATATTTCGGATGATGAACCTATCGATTTGCTTGAAATTTTATGTTCAACTCATCATCCCGAGTCATTAGATGTTTCTCCCGAACTTCATATGCGTCTAGATTTTGATGATAATGGCATGGATGAGTTGAATTTTAAGGAGAATTATAAGGATAGTATTGAGGAGAGTTTTGAGGATCATATTGAGGGTGAATCATTTTTGTTTGATGTGTCTGATTTTCCAATTCATCCTCCTGAACCTTTAACTATTATATCACCCTCCCTCCTTTCCATCGTCCCTACCACACTTGAAGACTGTGAGCTTGAAATTTTTTCCTTTGAATCTGATACCGTTCTCACAGATGATAACACTTACGAGTGTTTCACTTTTTCGGACGATATTGATGACTCACCGCCCGAGTTTGAGTCCTTTACATTTTCAGATGAGCCATCAGACTCGGTTGATTATAGTAGTTTCGAACCATTAATGGAATCTTTCAAGTTCGAAACAGTTTACTACGGTGAGAAAGATACTATCCCTAATTCACTCCCTTTCGTCTTTCCTATTGTTCCGACCGAACAAATGACCGTTACGCTTTCATCTCCTATACCAAGTTCGGCGTACCCATGTTTTCTTGCGAATCTTGAGGGATTTGACCCCATTTCCTGACGGGTTGATAGGTTAGCGCAATCGCTTATAACATATCGATCATCACATATTGCGCTAATTTATTATCTCGATTTACACCCTCAAGTTCGCGCGATCCTTCTTTTTCCTTTCCGCCCTTCTTCTCCCCCACCGAGACCATATTCTACCATTCTTCTTTCCACACGGTCTCGCGTGTTCCTCATTTCTTTCCTTCACACCCCATTCTTGCACCGACTATACCTTTACCATGATAAGATTTTTGAATGGTTGGTGCTAACCTTTGGCTTGTGTAAGGCCAAGCTTAAGTTTGGGGGGAATCTTGTTGTATATATGTATATATATTTTTGTTTTCTTTTTCTATAAAAAAATAAAAAAAAATAAAAAAAATAAAAAAAATAAAAAAATTATAAATAAATAAACAGGGGAGTGCCGGTATTTTTACCCTCTTGGTTTAGCATGACAGTGAGGACACTGTCCAGTTCAAGTTTGGGGGTATGCTCGGTACGTCTTTTTCCTTCGCATTCATTTGTATATATTTTTGCATTTGCATATTTATTTGAAAACCCATAAAAATTTGAAAAATTTCAAAAATTATAAAAATTAATGTATTTAATTTTGGCTAATTGACTTGAGTTTGACAAATAGGATAACTAGCTAGGAACAACTAGATCTTAGACTTAGTAAATTAAAAACCCAAAAAATAACATTCCTTAAAGTTTAACGGTAGAAAGTATATGCCTTGTAGTTTATTTAGAAATAGGCAAATTTTGGGTTCAATTCTTGGGCTAAGTCGAAACGAAGGAAAAGTATTGATGTTCGTATTAGAGTATAAGTTTGAAAATTAATTCCTAGCTTAAGTCTAAATTCTGAAAATGTATACCCTACAATTTGCACAATCACGCACCTTGAAACTTGGAATAGTAGAAGAGACCTTGAAATGCTCTTGTCTAAAGTCATTAGTACAATGAGAAAAAAAAAGTGAATAAAGGAAAAAAAATGGACACTGGTTTTTGTGATTACTTAAGGTTGTAAAAATAGAAAAATCTTTAGCGAGGGTGCTTCATCACTTAGTGCCTTAGACCAACTGGTTTGGGAGTCATTGCTAAAAGCCTTGGGTATTGCAAAACTAGGAAGTACGCTTTAAAGTGCTAACGCATCTTGTAATCGGTTGTTGGTACCTCAAGAAGTATTAACAGTCGCATGAAGGATGTGTAAGCGAAATTCAAAGTTCACGAATTAATAAGTGCTTTGGACAATGGACGAGAGTACGATTGCTTGATTTGAATTTCCAAGTATAGGGATGATATTTACACACATGTAGGGATATGTGATTAGAGTTTAGATAAGAGAAAGGGATGAATGATAGAACTTGTATCTTTAGTAGGGTTGATAGAAATTCTTGAGTGGAGACGTAACCCTAGAAGGAAAACTTGAGAGATGCCGAAAGCTAAGTAGGTCTACATAACATATATAATCTGAAGTTAGATGATGAGGAAGTGTGAAGAATATGGGTGGATAATTTGCGAGTCAAAAGATAATAGAATTCCTTGTTAGAAAACCTAATTGGAGAACAAAAGTCAGTGGGCCGAGTTGATAGGATTTTGTGGGTGTAATCCGCTGAAAACCCTCAGGAGACAACACTCCTCCTACTAGGGACACCTAGAGGTTTAACGGCTTGTTGCACGTGCTCAATGCAATCGCGTTTCCCTGCGTAAGTGTGGTTAGGATTTTAGTGAATAAAAATAAGTTTGTTCGAGAACGAGCAAAAGATAAGTTTGGGGGTATTTGTTCACACCATAATATTGCATTATTATATTCCCCATTCTTATATATTTTACAAATAAACGGGTGCTTTTGACGCATGTCTGCTGCATGTTACAGGTTACAGGTTCTTGGACAGAAAACAGTGAAAATAATGAAAAGACAATGCAAAAGTGGATTTTGATCAACAAACAGAAGACTCTTGATCAAGCCCACATAAGGAACAGTTCACAAAGCACGATTCAAGACGTCGACACAAAGCCACATTAAAAGTCCACTATATTATTCACTGGAGATCTGGAGGAAACCTAAAAGCCCAATTGAGAAAAGACATACATAAACAAGAAGAACAATTCAAGACAAGCCAGCCCAGAAAACAGGAAGCTTCAAGCCTTTACTTTGGCCGCGGAACCGCGGCCATCCAAAGCCCGTGTCGGCGCGAAGTTTTATGACGGTGCTCGGGAGTTGATTAGGTCTTTTCTTAGGGGGTATTTTTGTAATTGTGGACATGCGAAACAAATGTAATCCTAGGGTTTCCTATTCTTTATAAATAGGAACTCTAAAAATTGTAACTCTTTATGCCTCCCTTCATTAATAAATTTTAGAATTCTTTTGGAGAGCATCGGTGTTTCTTTTCCTTTCAGAAATTCAGATCTGACAACCCTGCATGGATGATTGGAGGGATGCATCTGTAAGTAGATTTAATTTCTCGCCCTAGTTTAGATTTCAATTCTTTGCCCTAGGTAGATTTAATTTCATGCCCTAGGAACTTGTTTAGGGTTTAGCTTTGGGGAAGGATTTTGAGAGATGAGATCTCTCATCCCTTTCTTACCCACCAAATATTTACAATAGGACTCCATGCATACGCGCACACACCGCGCCCTACGGCATCCTACCCCTCGAGGTAACGATGACACCGTAGTGTAAAGGACCGGTTGCGCGCGTTTTCCATGGAGGTTAGGGTAAGGATCTCTAAAGGAAGGACAAGAACCTAGAGGAAGGAACACCTTCCCGAATGGATCTAATCCCCTTTATTGGTAATTACCATAACTCCTTACAGATCTTCATTCGGGTATAGAAAGCGTTGAGATTTAATTGCATTTCCAAACCATCCCTAAACCTAACCCTAGCAAGAGTAGATCTAGATAATTAGTATAGAATAATTAGATTTTTAGATTTAATAACAACTCCGAACACCCTTCGGAATTAACTCGTAAGAACAAATCGGAGATTCACAACATCCCTGTGGACCGACCCGTACTCACCGGCTAGCTGCAAAGCGACGCCGTTCTTGATTGCGGTTAGAAATATTTTTGATCTATCTTTTAGAAAGCGCAAGCACGCTAAATCACACAAATCATATGGCGCCGTTGCCGGGGATGGCGCGTTATTTCCTTTTCGCGATTTCGGGTTAATCATAAAATTTTAAAAAAAATCATAAAAATCTGAAAAAAATCAAAAAAATATAAAAATATATATAATTTGTTATTTTTGGAAGGGATACTTTGTGGTTGAATTTTTGCAGGATATACAAATTCGGATCTGGAAATTTCCAGAAAGCGAAACGGAAAACGGGATATCGGAACAGAAGATATTTTAAACAACAGAACCCTGGATTTTTTTTTTGAGCAGTGAACCGCCCAAACCGCCGCGATTCCGCGGCCTAAACCCACATTAGGCCGCGGAACCGCGGCCGTCTTGTCAAATCAGACCGTGAAATTTTTTTTGGGGCACTGTGCAGTCATTTTGACCGCGAAATCGTGGTGGGAGCCTGGTTTTGCCGCGGAAGGGCGGTGGAACAGTGACATCATCTGATTATCTTTGCTCTGTAAGCATCCTTTGTTCCTCCTCTATAATTCTAGATATATCTTTTTCTGAAATATTCCTGCAAGATTTGGTGTGCTTTAAAAATATATTCTCTTCCATATAACAAGTCTTGTGCAGGATTTTTGGGCCCCGCTTGAACTAAATTGATTGCAAGAAATATTTTGTTGTTGTATATCTTTTCTCGAATATCTTTTTGCAACAATTCTTTCCAAATAAAGATTCTTGTGATATGCTTAAAATAATAATTGATTGCAAGTAATATTTTGTTGTTGTATATTTTTTTTCTCTAAAATCTTTTTGCAACAAAAATTTTTCCAAATAAAGAGAAAAATAATAAAAATAAAAAGGACAAATTTTATTAGAAACTTGCAAAATTTTTTGGCCTCAAATAGATCCTTGCACCACAAACTTTCCTTCTTTCCCCCTTCTTACAACATGGGTACCCCACACAATAAATCATTAGCCGAACTTTGGTATCCCGAACCTAATTTTGCGTCGTATGTCAATTTGTTCGGTCAATTTAAAGACGATCCTTCCTTGCCTAAAAATTCTTTGAAAGATCAAATAGAGACGTCTAGGAGAAACAGTTTGACTTTTCGACCCACTTTGTGTCGACCAAGTCCATCTTTACCACCTACATATGTTGACACCACTTTTCCAAGTCCTGCTGTAACTTCTAAGCCGATGTCCATTGCTGAGCATATTGCTCAATCTCGCAGTCGATCTTTCACCCCTTTCCACTCATCTAGTTCTAGGGATCCACACGATTATTCACCTTGTTATCCATATGTTGACCCTACCCCTGTCCAATCACCCACTTCCTACCAGTCCTACCCGACCTTACCACCCTCACTAGACACAGTTTCTACACAGCCATTAGGGAGTTTTGCATATCCACACGATTTCGAATCTTTTACCGAAACCCCCTCACCCCTTAAGTCTAGTTTGGAAGAGTCGTTGGAGGCGTATATCGCAGCAACAAACAAAATGGTTAGGAATGTGGAATCGTCCGTGGCCGCCCTTATGCCACCGAGTGAACCGGTAGCTAGTGTCCCGCTAGCTCCAAATTTTTCAATGTATGAGGCGGCAGTTGGACAGAGTGAGAATGAGAGAGGATTTTCAAATCAAACCTACCCTTACCCAATTGAAGCCCACAACTCCGGTTTTCCATCGATTGCCCTAAATAGTTCACCTGTTGAAAATAAAAACGAGTTGTGTGATTTTGTAGTGTTTGATTTGCCAAATTGTGAGGAACCCCTTTCGAGTGAAACCGCACCTAATCCTTTCGATCTTTACACCTCCCATCTAGAACCTAAATTGATAGATATCCATGCTTTTGATGAGGTGTATAAAGAAATTGATTTTCACTTGATTGGGGATATAGACGCCGGGACTAAAGCCAATAGGCTCAGTCAATTTGGGGTTTGGCCAATCTTGGGCTCAGCCCATTTAATCTTTTTTATTTGGGATTGATCCCATTTCTGCATCAGCGATGTTGAACAATAATGTGGGCTCTGACACCCCTTATTCTTTTGTTTTATTTGAAGTGTTAAACACTAGCGTATGTTTGGCACTCACGTGGGGTCACGTGATGCTTTAAAGTAGTGTTAAACACTAAGAGCTTAAGGCGCTCACGTGGGGATCACGTGAGGCGCTTGAAAATAGGCCCAGCTTCTTTGGAATTACCCCTTTTCTTTTCTGAGTGCCGAGCACTATTGGGGCCACGTGGGATCACACGAGGCGCACTTGCATTTGATTTATTCTCCCTTCTCTTCTGAAAGTGCTTAGCATTATAAAAGGGGTCACATGATATCACGTGAGGCATCCTAAATATAGAGACTACCTTGTTTCATCTTATGAAAATGCTATACACTATAAAGGGGTCACGTGTTATCACGTGCGGCGCCCTAAATATAGAGACCTGTTTTAGGTTTACTCCCTTTTTATTCTTTTGAAGAGGCTAGCTCAGGGGTCAAGTGGGAGCATGTAACCTGATATCAATTGTTCTCTTTTGGTCATTGAGGGGGGGGGGGCTCACGTGGCCGCACGCGATATGACATTTATCATGTTAGATGCTGATCTCTTTTACGTGCATGGAGAGTTAAATCCCTTGTTTAAGAATTAAATTCTTTTATAGGGTTAAACCCTAATTTTATTTAGAGGAATTAAATTCCTATGTGTTACGTTGAAAGAATTAAATTCTTTAAACTCAATTCTTCCCCTAAGTTTTGAATCTGCATGACAGATCTCCCCGATGAGAATTAAATTCTCAACTTATGGGGAGATCTGCTTCTGCAGATTTTCAACCAGAGAAAGAACTAAGTTCTTTTTAGAAGAGTTAAACTCTTAGTTTGAGAATTAAATTCTCTTTTGTTTTGTGGGAGCTTATGGGGTGATCTTCTTCCTTCTCTTACCTAGAGTTTCTTTCTTCTTTGAAGAGATCTTCTTCTCTCTGGAGAATTAAATTCTCTTTTTTTTGCTTTAAAGGGGGTTTTTCTCTCTCCTTCTCCGTCTCCTTTTTTTTTCTTGGCTCCTATTTATAGGAGAAAGAAAAGAATCAATTTATTTAGAAAATCTCTCATTGAGAGATTTTGATTGATTTTATAATCAGCCAAAAAGATCTTTTAGATCAATCAGTGAATTTTATTCACCGTTGGATTTTTAATCTAAAGACTTCTGCTTTACAGAAGATATTTTGTTTGTTGTTCTTAACAAGATTGAGAAGATATTTCCCTGTACAGAATTTTTCTATAGATTGGTGATCTTTAATCACTATTGGATCTTTAATCTAAAGGCACTCTGTTGTACAGAGCATAATCTTTCTTATTTAGAAAGATACAAGAAATATTTTCCAAATAAAGCTTTTGCTTCCTTTTAAGTAGAATTTAATTCTATCGGTTCAGAAGGCTTAGGAGCCCATCACGTGTACCACGTGACCCCTCCCAGAATTAATCCGGTTTGTTTGTATGCAGGAATCCAAACAGAGAGAAGGCATCACGTGGTAACACGTGAGCTTCTTTGTTTTTTTTTGTTTTATAACTGAGTCCCACACGTTTTATGTAAAAGACGATCACGTGCTTGCACGTGAGGTTTTAGTTGCTACCTACTAACGGAGCTGCTTACTCTGTATATAAATGCATCACGTGCTTGCACATGATACTCCATTAGCGGGAACTTTTTCCTTTTCCCTCTCTGAGTCTCTTTTTAAGGGATTTATGATCACGTGCTTACACGTGATGCTTTCATTAATGGGGACTTTTCCCCTTCCCTTCTTCTTCTGAATTTTTATAAGGGAACAAATGTCCCCACAGCGTTGTTCTCACGTGGCTCACACGTGAGTGCAACGCTGTCACCTTTATAGCCATTGGATCTGCCTAGGGAATGGGGAAGATGAACCGTTTCCTATCATGTCTTATAAATGCAGGGGTCTCGTCTCTGCAACACCTCCGTTCCTTCATCTTCTTCCTTCTTTGCTATCTTCTGAGAATTTAATTCTCCTCTTCAGAGCTTAGTTCTCTGTCCATTGAAAATTTTCAGAGTTTAACTCTGCCAAAAAGAACCCCTTTTTAGGTAAAGCTCTAGAACATCAAAGAACTCCTTTCTTCAAGAAAGCCTCTGGATTTTAAATTCATCATGAGAGCTTTACTCTCCTCTAAAACTCATCTCTTAGAGATACAAGACATGATTTTTGAATAATAACTCTCAATGTCTTGGACATAACATTTGATTTTTCCTTTCCTCTTTATGGGGTTTCTGAAATTTAATTCCATTGCATAAAAGGAATTTAATTCCTCACCAAAGATCTTAGCTCTGAAAGATCAAGAAGGCCCTTCAGGAATTTGATTCCCCAGTGTTCTTGAAAAATCTTTTTAAGGGATTTTTCCAGGATTTGTAATAGGTGTTCTTTTGTGAGGATCTACCAAGTCATTTAAACCCTAATGTGCATTTATTGAGAATCATTTTTTTTTATTCTCTTAATGATATCCCTGCCTCGTGATTGGCGAGCTGTCATACTGATTTTGTGGGGTCCATTGTTTTTGTAATCAATAATCTCACGGAATAAGCTTCTTGTCGTTTTCTTCTGCTGTTTATATATATATATATTTATGCACGTATAGGTTGCATTAACAGTCTTTCCTTCCTTTATTTCAGGGACAATGGCTTCCCTTCCCTACTTTCCTTTTACTCGCTCAGACGCTGCTTTTCCACAATCGCCGTCGGACGAAGAAGCAATGGCGATGATCAGAGCTCATGATAAAGATCGGACAAATCTGCTCTTATGGGGCACTTGGTACGGCCACATCATCCGGGGTCACCGAAATTTTATTTGCGGGGAGTCAGTGGAACCTCTTCGCCCTATACTGCCGATGGAACGCCCACAGACTGCTTACGCAGTGGAAGTGACCAATTGGACTCTTTCGGGCCGGCTGGAGCCCTCTACCTCTTGGATACCTAACCAACCCCTGCCTGCTATAGACATCTTGGGGCGTCGGATTTGCCAAGGTGAAGCTCGACCTTGGGGGCTGGTCTATAAAGTGGGTATCACCCCCCGACACCCAATGGGCTTCCTTATTTAGGCTCGCTATATTCTTTCTGCCCACCGCGCAAGGCCGCAGAAGGTCGGGCTATATCAGGCAGTATACACATCGCTCTTCCATTACCATGCTCCTCACGTCTGGTGGATCAAAACCTTCTTGAACCAGTGGAATCTGCCCACCAACACCTTCCTGCTAGCGGATCGAGAGGTGTCTATCTCATTGGATGAATTCCATGAGATTTCAGGATTGCCCATTAGGGGGAAGCATTACGAGGAACTGCTGCCTCCTGATGAATATGTTTTCTCCACCATGCCGGCTGTGCTTGACGGTCTGACTGCCGAAACTGCTGTCCGTCTGCCGAAACTGCTGTCCGTCATAAGTATCCCAGTCCGATCAAGGCCCTGGGTATTTTCGACAGATTGTTTGCGAAGTCAGAGGGGCAGGGTGCCACTTACGAGATCTTTATTGCCTGTTTCATTCGGGGGGATATTTTATCCAAGGAAGCCCCGAAGTTTGCGAGTATTGATGACCATTTTGGGTTTGGTTTAGATAAACTGCCGGTCAAAGAAGAAGATTTACCACAGTTTTACATCCTAATCTTTTCGGTCGTTCCTTTTGATTCAATTGCGGCTCCCGGCATGGATGAAGAGACATTCTTTTTCGGTTTTATCAGCCTTTAGCTCAGTTGGTTTGTGATACCGTCGCACCGACGCTTCACGAGAGCTTCCGCCTTCTATTCCGCCCATCGTGTAGCTGAAGAGACAAAGTTGGCCGTCGACATCGCGGTACTATCGCATCTTTATCACGGGTTAAGTGTTGCGGCCAACACTTTGACTCCAGTAGATGTTGTGAATCTCCCCCTTCATTACTTCACATCTTGGATCGAAATGCATGTGCTGGGGGCATTCACGGCACATTGACGGCCGAACTTCTATGACTCCTACACCTTTCCTCGAGTTATGAGATTGGTGGATGCCTCCACTCCCGATCCGACTCAATTAGGGGCCCTCCGTGTTCTGCTCAATACATATGCTAATGAGGGAGGGATCGTGTTCATTGATCGTGTTCTTTCTGCTCCGGCGGGGCCTATCCAACAGCTATTCGACTCGTCGAAAGGGGGAGCACCATCTTTAAAGCCTAAGGAGATCATGCATCTGTATTCAATTAGGCCGAGCTACTTGGTGTTCCGCCGGGATGATACAGCTCTCGTCATGCGGTATAATCCGCACCGCTTCGCTCGGCAACTGGGCTATAATTAGGGCGTCCCTTTTGAAGCATTTTTGGTTGAGCCCACTTCATCTTTTGGAGTTATTCACTATGTCATGCATCACTTCATACGGCTGAACACTGGCTCTGCATTCATAATCCCAGAACCTGACTATCTCCCACGATCTGTGGGGTCTTTTGTGGGCTGGTATCGCCACCGAGTTGGCCCTATTATTGCTGAGGAAAGGCGGGTACTCTTTGAGTATAAGACTCCTGCTCCGACTCAAGCTGCCAGCATCCCATTGCGACCACGGTCAGTCGTTCGCTCTCTCTTGCGGGATAGCGGCGTGGTCCTTATCTTGCAAGCTGCAGAAACCGAATCAACTCTTTCCACTGCAAGGCTGCCAATGCGTACTAGAGCTCAATCAAAAGCTTCCACCGAAGTGCCAGCGGCAGTGCCGTTATCAGCAGTGATGTCGTCGAAAGAGGATAGTGGGGGAGAAGTGGGCCAACGTCGCGCCAAAGCGCCGAAGGGAAGGAGGCGAACTTCTACCAACGCTAGTTCCGGGTCGAAGAGGAGAAAGAAGACGGTCCCCGGTCTGCTTGACCTTTTGGTGGAATCCGAGCCTATTGTTCAAGACGAACCAATATCCATGCAAGAGTCGGATCATGGTCTTCTCTTTCCAGGTTCATCTACCGAGGAAGCCGCACAATTGGCCAAGGTTATAAGGCGTTCCCAGGATGAGATCGAGAACGTGTGCGTCCCGAAGAGGCCTTACCCCCCGGTTATCTTTTACGAAGATCCTCCATCACTGCGAAGGGTTCATATGGGTCCCCTGCGACCGGAAGATGATATATCCCTCAAGCAGCCCATTTCAGCTGTTTCCGAAGAAGAGCTAGCAGCGAAGACCGGTGGGCATTAGTCTACGTTTGACACCCGACGAGCACATTTCCTAAGGAAGGAGCGACGGCTTGAAAAAGCCATACTGGAGGCACTCTGGCGCATTGGTATACACGCTTTCCGTATTTTTTCTTTTGTATCGTATTTTATATTTCCTTATCTTTGCGAAAACTTTGCAGGGACTTCGGCCATGGCAGAAAATTTGTGCTCAAGTCGTGTCCTGACTGTGGATACGGTAAATGTCCCCGGTGAGGCACTAGTAGGTGTAAAGGAGGTCGTTACGGCTGCTATTCCTGCAGCAGAGCTTCCATTGGTGGCTTCTGTTCTCCCGGTGCTTGCTCTCCCAGAAGAGGCATCCTCATTGGCCACATATTTAATAGATCTTTCTAGTGACGGCCTGGAGATTGTGGAACAGGTAATCAAGACCGCCTTCCCTTCATTGGAGCCTGAAGCGGTGTCCACTTCCCCTCAATTGGAAGCTGTTACACCAGCCCATGTCCCTGGTGATGTTCCTGAGGGTACGGAGGAGGCTGCCGAAGCTGATATCCCTCCAGTTCAAAGCGGGAGGAGCATCGAAGGTAGTCTTCTATACTTTGTTTTAACGATCTCTCCATTATCTGAATCTTTCTATCTTTTCAGAATTATGAGGATTGGCGGCGTCCATTGCGGATCTATCTCCTAGAAAGTCTTTTCAGCGTCTGCTGGAGATGGCCGCCCCGCAGGCAATATCCCCGCAACGCATCGTCCTCTCTTCTGGGCAAGGTCGGTGTTATTTGACCCCCTCATTGCATTATCATTATTTCGTATAATGATGCTAATGTTTTCTGTAGTTCTGGAAGCTGACGACGAAGTTGAGATCCTCGACGGGCCTGGGGATCTTTTAAACCCTCCTTGCATGACTGTGGGTAAGTAAAGTTTTGAAGTTGTTCCATCTATTCTTTGTTTGCAAATCTAGCTGATTGTTCATGAATCTTGATAGCTTTGCCCGTTCTTATCCCGCTGGAATTTCGCATCATTATGCCACCCGGCCCTTATGCCCGGCGTGCATCTGAATGGATGGCGAAGCAAAGCCTTCACTCATTGTCGGCTCTTATCGAAGATCTTCGTGCTGGTAGTTCGATCACAGCCAAAGAATTTGCTGCCGAAGCCAACATTTCTCTGCCCTTTCTCGCCACTTACCATGATGAAACATTGGTGCATGTCTGGGTTGAGTTTTGTCGTCGAGTGGATGCTTGCTTACATGGGCTCGAGTGCACACGCCTTCCCTCAGAGGTTGTGGCTGCAAAGATGAGCTTGCGGGGGCTGATCGAACGGTGCACCGTGAATCTACAATCATGTGAGAAGAGGCTTAACCGAAAATTCTCGGAGAGGGAACTGGCCTCGACTGTTTTGGGGGAACTTCAAGCTGAGCTCACTGTTAAGACCACCCGTGCGTACGAACTTTGGCGGGTTCTTTAAGAAGCTTTCAGAGAGGTGGTAGATATTGATAAAGCCGTTATCTTTACCCGCGAGATGGTCGAAGCTCACAAAGTTGCTGAAAAGGAGCTCAAGATTCGGCTCGCCTCGTATCAGGCTCAACAGTCTCAGATGGAGACCCGTCTCGTAGCAATAACAAAACTTGAAGCTGAGGCCCAACGGAAGAATGACGAAGTGACGAACTTATTGCATCGTCCGTCGGCCTGAAGATATGTATGTTTTTTTTGTATTCTCCTTTTGTACTCACTCCTGAATGAGAGTATTTTTTGATTCTTTTATAGATTTTACTTTGTATTCATTTGGATCTAGACATATTTTGTTTCAAGGTGGTGTGTCCCTTTTAGCGAATGCATTTTGTAGATAATCTATCATGATCTCTTTGTAGGACAGCGATGGCTTAGGAAATAGGTTCAGATCTGTCGTCTAAGACTTTTCAACTTTATGAGCCGTGAGGGTATCATAAATAATTTTCTCCCTACAAGTCGAGAGGATCTTGTAGGTGTAATTTCTCCTTAGGGTCGTGAGGACTCCTAAGTGCGTTTTCTCTTGAGAGTCGTAAGGATCTCACAAGAGAATTTTTCCCCCTTACAAGTCGAGAGGACTCGTAAGTGGTTGTTTCCCTCCTTGTCGAGATTTGACTTTAGAGAGTGTGGCCCGTGGATAGTCCATCTTAACCTCCTCATAGGGCAGCGATGGCTTAGGAGACAGGGTTATGATTTGCCACCTGAGACTTTTCGACTTTATGAGCCATGAGAGTCTCATAAAGACTTTTCTCTCTACGAGTCGAGAGGATCCCGTAGGTGTCATTTCTCTTTAGGGGTCGTGAGGACTCCTAAGTGCGTGTTCTCTTAAGAATCGTAAGGATCGCACAAGAGAATTTTCTTCATGCGCAGGGGCACTAATTTCCCTGCAGGTCGAGACAAATCGAGAGATTCTCGCAAAGACACTGATTTCCTTGCGGGTCGAAACGAATCGAGAGGTTCTTACCAAGGATGCTGATTTCCCTAAATCGAGAGGTTTTGCCAAGGACACTGATTTCCCTGGGGTCGAGACGAATCGAGCGGTTCCTGCAAAGACACCGATTTCCTTGCAGGTCGATGCGAATCGTGAGGTTCTCGTCGAGGATGCTGATTTCCCTGAATCGAGATATTTGTCAAGGACACTGATTTCCTTGCCGGTTGAGACGAATCGAGGTATTCCTACAAAGACACTGATTTCCTTGCGGGTCGATGCGAATCGAGGTTCTCTCCAAGGACGCTGATTTTCCTGAATCGAGGTTTTGCCAAGGACATTGATTTCCCCGGGGTTGAGACGAATCGAGGTATTCCTGCAAAGACACCGATTTCTCTGCGGGTCGACGCGAATCGAAATGCTCTCGTCAAGGACGCTGATTTCCCTGAATCGAGGTTTTGCCACGGACACTGATTTCCCCGGGGGTCGAAACGAATCGAGGTATTCCTGCGAAGACACTGATTTCTCTGCGGGTCGACGCGAATCGAGGGGTTCTCGTTAAGGACGCAGATTTCCCTGAATCGAGTTTTTGCCAAGGACACTGATTTCCCTGGAGGTCGAGACTGTTCCCCTCCGAAACACGGAGACGCGACCGCGCAGGTCCGTCTCGCCTGAATTTTGAGGGCAGATGCTAATTGGTGCTATCTGTCCACCTCTCCGAAGATGCCAAGTTGATTTATGGCACCGTATATCGGATGTTTAAACGGATGCGGCCGATGTAGTAGACTTCGTCAGATTCCCCCTCATTTGAGGTGTTTTTGATTATGGGGACGCTCTTCCCTGCAGGCGCAAGCCCCTGCAGTTAATTACTGTTCCCCTCCGAAAGATGGCGCAAGACTGGACGTCTTGCCTGAGATTCGGGGCAGATGCTATTTGGTTTTATCCGTCTACCTCTCCGAAGATGCCAAGTTGATTTATGGCACCGTGTATCAGAGGTTTAGACGGATGCGGCAGATGTAGCAGACTTCGTCAGATTCCCCCTCGCTTGAGGGGTTTTTTTATTGTGGGGACGCTCTTCCTTGCAGGCGCAAGCCCCTGCAGTTAATTACGCTACCGCATCGCGGTAAGAACTTTCTCCTTCTCCAGAATTTCACTTCGTGTCGTGTGTGTTTATTTTGTTTGTGGATGCTCGTGGATTGTATACAGAGACTAAGTTATGTCGTCGCCCGTAGGACGTGGATTAGTCCAAATCCGTATTTACTTAGATTTGGGTTTGGTGTTTTAGTTTAAGGATACGCTAGCCATATTGAGGCTAAGATCAACTTAAACGTTCGTTAAGGATACATTAGTCTGATTTGAGACTAAGATCAACTTAACGGAAAGAGCATTTAGGGGCTTTATTGTTCCAGTTTAGGGACGTAGTGGTCCATTTAATATATGGCCGTCGGGACCCGTCACCTCTCTGACGACGTTGAAGGATTACAACGACAGATGTCAGAGGAGTTCAGAGATGTACCCTTGAACCAAAGTTGATTGGGGGTCTTATAGTCTAATTTGGGACTAAAGTCTGTTTGAATGTTTAAGGATACGTTAGACATATTTGAGGCTAAGATCAACTTAAACGGGATCGTTTAGATCCGACAGAAGAGCATTTGGGGGCTCTATTGTTCCAGATTAGGGATGTAGGGGTCCATATGTAGTTTAAGGACGTTGCGGTCCATTGCCAGTTTAGGGACATGGTGGTCCATCGCCAGTTTAGGGACATGGTGGTCCATTGTTCCCGTTTTAGGGACGGATATTAGTTTAAGGACGCATTAGTCCATGGGTTTAAGGACCCCATAATCTATATAGATGTGTTTAAGGATGCATTAGTCCATTAGTTTAAGGACGCATAAGTCCATGGGTTTAAGGACCCCACAGTCCGTATGGGTGTGTTTAAGGACGCATTAGTCCATTAGTTTAAGGACGCATAAGTCCATGGGTTTAAGGACCCCACAGTCCGTATTAATGTGCAGTTGTCGGGACACGTCGCCTCTCCAACGTCGTTGAAGGATTACAACGATAGGTGTCAGAGGAATTCGGAGATGTGCCCTTGAACCGGATGCAAATTGATTTAAGAGAGCAGTCTTGCTCAGTCAATTTAATTTGAGGACTTACGGCCATGATTGGGCTAAGTCCAGTTGAGAATATTCAACGTTTTTATCTTTGGCCTATTAGGCTTGTGTCAGGGCTTTGCCCATGTTTAATAATGCACCGCATTTCATTCTGGCCTGCTATGCCTTTTTGACTTGGGCTCTGTCCCTTTATAAATGATGCAGAGCATCTGTTTGGGCTCTGCCCTTCTTTAAAATAATGCATTGCATTTTATTAGGCCTGTTAGGCCTTTTTTAATTGGGCTTGGCCCTTCTGTAAATAATGCAGTGCATTGATTAAACTGACAGAGTGCCGCGTGGCCTGTCAGGCGCTTTGCGCCAATTATTGAGCGCAAGCGCATGTGGAGGTGACACGTGTCACGCTCTGGTGAGCGCAAGCACAGTTGGCGCAGTGCGCTGCGCTGTCGCGCCGCTGACACGTGGCGCGCTCTGATGAGTTGCGCCAACGTTAAAGAGCAATGCTCTATTTTTAAAAGCGCATAGCGCAAGTGGTTTTTATAGCTGACACGTGGCGCTCTCTGGTGGCTTGCGTCTGTAGGGTTCCTAGGCACACCCATGAGGTTCCACAATAGATCAAACATGGCCAATTCAAAATTTTCCGGTGTCGAGAAACCCTAAACTAGATCAATTACTAGAGATTAGGCGAAAACTAATGCAGGTAAACAACTTTACTCTAAAGTGAAAGTGACTACAACCTTTGTAGATCCGGTCCTTCACTTCCTTGGCTCCGTGATGATGTCCCTCCACTATACCCATCGGAATCCTAGACTCTCGCGGTGGTTTCATCGGAGAAAAGATCGGGCTATGTCGTCGACTTCGATGCCGAAGATGATCTACATCGAGGCAACTCAAGATCAAGCTCCAACTTCACCAAGTCATGAAACTTGTGAAGAAAACACCCTATACTACTTGTCAAGTGGTAGAGGATGAAGAAATAGAAAATGGGTTCACTTTGGATTTGGATTTCTCACTCTTTTTCTCAAGACACCATTAAAGGTAGCAAAGTTTCTTCTTCTTGAAGAAGAAGAAGAAGAAGAAGAAGAAAGAATATATGAGAGAAATAATCAAATCAAATGATAAATCAAGTGAAGTATCATAATGCAACCTTGGTTAAGTGTAGAGAATAAACTAGGGTTAGGTGAATGGTTAGGTTTAGGCAAAAGACAAAATGGTAGATAATCTAAAGAAGCTTCATGAAGCTAAAGCAAAGATACAAAATTAGCCACCATTTCATTTTTCCAAAAATGAATAAATAAATAAATGAATAAGTAAATAAATCAAACCCTAACCATTAACCTAATCATAGTTAAAAGCATACACACACCCAAGTTTTCATGTATCATCAAACATGATACAAACTAGTGCACAAAACTATATCATATATACAATATACACATCAAGTGAGAAAATCCATCTTAAGTGAACCAATACTAGTTAATGCAAAGTAATATATCAAATATATAATTATTCATTAAATCATTAAATCAACACTTGATTTAATGATCCGGTCATACTGCATATAACCGACTAATATCAAGTGTATCAATGCATCGAATCAACATTTGATTCGGTAGCCCGGCTATATCACATATAACCGTCCCATGATACATATCGCGAGAATAGAATACAGTATCACATACTGGTATTATTCTCGGTCCCGCACATATCTCATATGTGCTCCTATTTCGTTTCGCTTGAGCCAGGAAACCTCTGTGTAGGACTCTAAAGACTCGTCAATACGCCGGCAGCAGGTGATGATCATATCAAACACCCACAAGCCGCAAGCGGTCTGCTAAACGTAACGGCCACCCGGGTATTGAGCGATCAGAAGATCGACGAGCAAGCCCGCTCACACTCCTATGAATCCAACCAGTAACACTTACCGTACAGTCCGGTCTCGTCGTCTGATATGTCGCATATCTTGCCTAGGGGTGGTAAACATCAGACCCCAATAGCTCGATAAGTCATGTCGATATGAGGTCTATAACAGTTCGAGAAACTACTGGTAACACTTACCAGTAAATCTCAGCAACCCTGGCCAGGGATTTCCGGTTATAGCCAATCGAACACAGTGCAACATCAACTCCCTATACCGGGAGAGACGAATCCCCTCCTATCGCTCATTGCCTCCATGTGATTCGGGACTGTACCCAAAAACCACCGTTTTGCATGCCCTCTTAGACGTGGTAAGGTGGAAATCAAAGCACAGTGGGAATCACACAAGGCTCTATGACGATCTCGGGTCTACAGACTAACCTGTACCAGTGTCACCAGAGAACTGCCATCTGACGTAAGGTATAATACCATCTGGGAGTTCTCGGCGAGTCCGTCTAGTGTACCCAGTCTCCACTGAGCACCCGTATATCATCTCTGATGTCAAACACCAATGGATATGGGATCATCCATCGCCCATCTGTATGGGTCGAGAAGGTATACGCTAGTCTACTCTGGTATATCGATGCCCTGTCTCGATACACCCACGACTAGGGACCTTGAAGGATGTACTTATGGACTACCATGTCCCCACTAGTATGATCCGCATCATAGTCTAGGTAGTCAAGTACACATCCTAAGGACTTTACCAACATGTAACAGAGAGACAATCAGTGTACACGTTAAGGTAAAGAGCAACCAGATAGCATACTATCATGTCGAGCAAGAAAGTCCTCCCTATATATGTCCAAGCATCCACTACAATATACATCCTATGTATAGTAATGGCCTCTAGGGCATACATATAACTAACAATCTCCCACTTGCACTAGGGCCATCTGATAGCAGTGGTTGTAGTATCTCATACTCAACCATCCCATAAAAGTATCTCTCTGGGAAAAGGCCTTTATGAGTTGATCCGCCGTGTTGTCCTCTGAGTCTGTTCTCCTAACCTCGATCACCCTGGAGATCAACCATCTCCATGATCAGGTGATACTGCCTTAGAATATGTCTGGATCACTGATTGGACAGGCGTTCCTAGGCATAAGCCACAACTCCATTGTCTCACAATGGGAGGAACGAAGTTCATCTCATGAACTAATATACATCCAGACTACCTCTTTGGTAGCATCTTAAGTAGCGATGTATCCAGCCTTTATCGTCTAGTATGCCATGGTACCAGCTTTGAACTCTTCCAACATACCGTCCCTTTACTGAAGGTAAAGACAATGCCTGTGACTGACATTCAGTCGTCCTTATCACTCTGGAACCTTTCCAGTGATTCTCCCCAGGATCGATTGATACCATCTCACTACAACTAGTGAGAATCCTAACATCCATTTAGATCTATCTCATAGATCCAAAATCCAGGATTTAGTAGGTATCACTTTGATCCTATCTGGAGAATCATTGTGATAAGCGGAGATTGATCGAGCGTAGCATAGGAAACTCCTTCCCTATCAAGAGTATGTCATCCACGTACTCTACGAGGATCGCCACCATACTCCCTACTACCTTTTTGTATATACAATGTTCTTCTACCATTTTGATGAAGTCAAACTATTTGACTACTACATCAAAACAGATGTTCTAACTCCGCGATGCCTGCTTTATCCTATAAAGCATCTTGTACACGTTTCCGCTGCTCGCACTGTTTACGAAGCCCTCTGACTGTGTACTTATAGACTCTCTCTTTTAAAATATCATTTAGAAGAGCAGTCATGACACCCAACCGCCAGATATCGTAGTCATGGTATGTAGCCGTGGCAAGTAGGATCTGGATGGACTTAAGCATAGCCACTGGAAAAGGTTTCATCATTATCCACGTCTGGTCGATGATGAAAACCTTTAACAAGTCTAGCTTTGAAAGTCTCAACTTTTCCATCTACACCAAGTAATCTTCTCAAGATATACTTACTCCTGATGGGGATTTAACCCTTCAGATATTGCAACCAAAGTCCATACTTTGTTGGTGTACATGGATTCCATCTCAGATCGCTAAGCAACCAGCCATTCTTACAGAGTCTCTACTCTCGATGGCTTGCTCGAAACTAGTTGGGTCATCATCTCATGATGCAATCCTCGCTCTCACTGTCATCGAGAAACCGAAGTATCTCTCAGGCGGATGAGGAACCCTACTAGATCGGCGGAGAGGCTGAGGTTGGTTGGAATCTACTGAATCCTTTGGTTCTACCAAATCATCTGCTGTAGTTTGTTATAGCTGGAACCTTTCCAATTCTACATAACAGATATTGTCTCGATCTTGTCCGGATTTTTGCTTTTAGATATAGGCCGGTCAACCCCAAATCTTAACTAACTTAAGAGATGGGCTTTTCCCTTATCATATCAAATATGAAGTGGTAGGCAACTGATTTGATTTGAACCCTATTCAATAGGTATGCAGCTTCTCAAGTGCATAACTCCCAAAAGAAAATAGGTAACTCAGTAGTACTCATCATAGAGCACACCTTATCATATAGGGTGTGATTGCTCCGCCCCGATACACCGATGTGCTGTGGTGTATACGGAGGAGTAATGCTGAGAGAGAATTTCATTCTCCTTTAGAAAAGTTCAAGAATTCCGTGCTCAAGTATTCTCCTCCTTGATCTCATCAAAGAACATAATACTTATGCCCGTATTGGTTCTCTACTTCTAACTTATATTCTGTGAATATCTCAAAAGGTTCGGACTTGTGTTTCAACAGGAACATATGACTGAATCTTGAGAGATCATCAGAGAATGTAATGAAGTACAAAGAACCGTTCTTGGTATGTATAGACAGGGGACCTTCATACATCAGTATGTATCAATCCCAAGAGTTCACTAACTCTTTCTCTGTTTCCAATAAACGGAGCTATTGTCATCTAATCTTTGTGACATGACTGGCAAGTTTCATAAGATGTAAATTCAAACAGATTTAAATATGCATCTAAATGTAACTTCATCTAGTCGGGTCGCATTGATATGACCTAGTCTACAATACCTCAAGAAGGATTCGTTCATTTCTGAACTCTTCCTCTTGTGTGTGTTCCGTATACTAGGAACTGTAGTTTGATTTAGAACATCAATGCTTTTAGATAACGTGCCTGAACCGATCAACTTTTGATATAGGAAATGTTCAAAACATTATCCAACAATACAAAGTTTTATCATTTCTTTACTAAATAAAGAGATTGATATGATTTTGTATATCAGGTTTGGTATCTAATAGCATTTGTTCAGAATCAATGTATTGGTAATACAGGGTGACAGTGACCAACAGACTTGGCTGCAACACTTGCCCCGTCTTCTGTCTCATGAAACTTATCACCCGTTCTCAGTTTTCTACCTTTCTGTAGCCCTATGTAACAGATTACATATCTGGGATCCTGATCCGGTATCAAATACCCAGGATGCAGAGGATACTGAGAAACAGTTCTTTGTAATGAACACACCCGAAGGAGAGACTAGCCGGGATTAATTACACACTACAAGTTCGCCAATCTTTCAGCCAGGCCAGTGTCGGTACTTTGAGGAAGGTCCCCCGTGCTTTCGCACGAACCTAATTACTATAAACCTCATTTTCCCAGAGGCGTAACCTCGTTAACACCTTTCTAGACACCTACTTGATCGGCTAATTGTAATGTATAAAACTCTCCAAGGAGTAACTCTTACTCGCAGCGGGTATCAGGATCCAACTATCTCATAGAAGGTATGCAATCTCATTGCAAATTTCAACACTTGAAATTCCCGATAATATTTTACCCCTAGCGTCCTATGACCTTGACGCAGGCCAACAAACCATAGTCCGCTAGTCAAGTTCAACCTGTCATTTCTTGATTGAATTAAACCCACCCGCACGACCCTTGACGCAGGCCAACAAAGTCGCACGACTACCCTAATCCAATCTGTATCATATGCATAAATAGATAAATGCTAGTTAGCTACCGCACACTACGTCTTGACGCAGGCCAACAAACGTAGCACGAATACTAAGTAGGACTTATCTGAAATGACGAAGGGCTACGACAGGTTTTTCTGAAAACCTATTTCCTAATGAACTTGATATCGTTGTAGAATCAAATGATTTTTAAATGGAGTGTTTTTGAGGCTTTTCTAGTTTTGCTAAAGGGGTCACTCCCGGTGAAGGGATCGTCGGCCCTTTTCTCGTCGAATGAGGTGCGGGATATATCATATATATCACTGTGCAAAGCAGAAACTATAGAAGCTATCAAAAGATAAACCGAGTGTGTAGCATCTGCCAGTTATTGCTAGAGGGGTCACTCCAGGTGAAGGGATCGTCGGCCCTTTCCTCATCGAATAAGGTGCGGAATATATCATATATATCACTGTGCAAAGCAAGAACTGTAGCTACCTGTTTTATTTTTGAAATTCGATTCTACAACATCTTTAGGTTTCTTTTTCTTTCATTAATCACATTAATGAAGTCCCATCATTTAAGAACCTAAACATCACAGATAAATATAACGTACGCTTATGCCAGCAGCATTCGCCTCGATGTCCCATCTACACCGTTAGGTTAGGTAACTAACGCCAGAGCGAGGCAGGGCTAATGCGGGTGTAAAACATTAGCAACGTCTATATAATATATCATATATACTATATACAATATTTATCACAGAACATCACATGATCACATCACAGATAATGCAGCAGAAAATATCATATGAAATATTGGATATACTAGGACGTCCGTGTTTTTAATACGAGCAAGTATAAAACACGGATTCCACGGCCGTGATGAATAGCCAAACCCACACCCCTAGACCCCTACGAGAGCGGCAAGCAACCCTACAAATTCTAGAGTTAGGAGACCCGGACTCGACTCCTCGAGTTGGTCTTCCACTGGACTCCAGAACCCGATTACTTGTGCTCCCCTCCTTGGGTCTATCCTAGTGCGGAAAAGTAAATAATATACAAAGGGTGACATCTTCCGCAACCTGGAAGTGTCCCAATAAAAGAATATTACATACAAGTTTTTACATGAATGAAAATGAAAAACACTCATCTCACAGAAAAAACCCCCGGCTATTCAAACACGACGATCCAATATAACATATCCAGCAACACATAACATCACATGTCATCAACGTAAGTAAACATGCGTATCCCAATTGTCGTTGACATATAGCAACGAAACCGGCGATATCACATATTACACTTACGGTCGCAGAAAAGAAAGTGTAAAACTACAACAGTTGGAATCCGCAACCTGCATAGATATCGCATGCCTAACCAAATGAATTCCTTAGACATCACATGCCTAACAATTATAAACCCTGCATTTTAGTCTTATTGTCGAAAACACTTTTCAATATCAAGTCGGGCAATTCAATAAGATTCCCGGCATTTTGATCGAATGCTCGTCGCAAACTTTAGTAGATAGCCGCACCCCCGATGCCGTCGACGAAGTGCACTAAGGCGGAACACCGCTGCCGCGAGCACCCGAACGGATGCTTTCGGCGACGGGGTTCTCCTACAGTCACTTGGTCGGGGCTATGGGGTGTAGCTGTCTATTAAGTTTACCCGGCGAGTATCCGCGTACGCTACGTGATTGCGACGGATTTTTGATCGCATCAAAATTCCGTGGCAACCGATCAAGTGAGACTAAAGTGCTATGTTTATAACATTCAAATCAGTTATCTCATAACTACTTGTGGATTCCAAATATTGTATCACATTCCGGATAAATAGAAAATGTCAAACTTTCCGATCGAACAATCGAACACCCAAGTTTTCCCGAAACAGCTCAACACATGAAACAAGTTTAAAAACATTCACTTCATACTTCAGTACCAACGGTCCAACCGTAGAAGGGTCAAGCCAACGCCTCACATGTGGCACGCCGTATTGCCCCAAACCCTTGGTTCAAAGGGTAGTTCAAGACGGTCACATAATCGAGTTAAGGTTTGTTGTCTTCTAGAGGGACCATCGCGTTACTTGCACTACTTAGAATGTCATTAAACTACGGAAAAATCCAACAATTGGAAATTTCCCGGCAGAGGAAAAAGTGGGTATTTATATCCGGTCGAACTTTTTAACATGTTTTAAAAATACCCGGAAAAGCACATAGACAAAGTTTGATAATCCGATCAAATCTACGAACTCCCAATACAACCCAGAATACTCAACTCTTGAATAGAATTTAAAAATTACCAGAAAATACATCACCAAAAGATAGGAATTACTGTGCAAAATTTAATGGAAGAAGCGACCGTACGGCCGCGGAACCGCCGCTAGAGCAGGCTCCTGCCGCGGTTACGCGGCGGTTTAGTTGAGTTAGGTTCTCGTTTTGCACAGTATTTCTTAGAAAAGCCTGCTGATTTTTCTGCATATTTTTAATTTGGAAAAAACCCAGTTTTGAAAAAATGTACAGAGAAGGGTCTTGGATTAGGGTTTCGGGTTCGATCGGACTTCTAACATCGTCTACGCATCGCCTAAGGCTCTAGCTAGGCTCTGATACCACTGTAGGGTTCCTAGGCACACCCATGAAGTTCCACAACAGATCAAACATGGCCAATTCAAAATTTTCTGGTGCCGAGAAACCCTAAATTAGATCAATTACTAGAGATTAGGCGAAAACTAATGCAGGTAAACAACTTTACTCTAAAGTGAAAGTGACTACAACCTTTGTAGATCCGGTCCTTCACTTCCTTAGCTCCATGATGACGTCCCTCCGCTGTAGCCATCGGAATCCTAGACTCTCGCGGTGGTTTCATCGGAGAAAAGATCGGGCTAGGTCGTCGACTTCGATGCCGAAGATGATCTACGTTGAGGCAACTCAAGATCAAGTTCCAACTTCACCAAGTCATGAAACTTGTGAAGAAAACACCCTATACTACTTGGCAAGTGGTAGAGGATGAAGAAATAGGAAATGGGTTCACTTTGGATTTGGATTTCTCACTCTTTTTCTCAAGACACCATTAAAGGTAGCAAAGTTTCTTCTTCTTGAAGAAGAAGAAGAAGAAGAAGAAGAAGAAGAAGAAAGAATATATGAGAGAAATAATCAAATCAAATGATAAATCAAGTGAAGTTATCATAATGCAACCTTGGTTAAGTGTAGAGAATAAACTAGGGTTAGGTGAATGGTTAGGTTTAGGCAAAAGACAAAATGGTAGATAATCTAAAGAAGCTTCATGAAGCTAAAGCAAAGATACAAAATTAGCCACCATTTCATTTTGCCAAAAATGAATAAATAAATAAATGAATAAGTAAATAAATCAAACCCTAACCATTAACCTAATCATAGTTAAAAGCATACACACACCCAAGTTTGCATGTATCATCAAACATGATACAAACTAGTGCACAAAACTATATCATATATACAATGTGCACATCAAGTGAGAAAATCCATCTTAAGTGAACCAATACTAGTTAATGCAAAGTAATATATCAAATATATAATTATGCATTAAATCATTAAATCAACACTTGATTTAATGATCCGGTCATACTGCATATAACCGACTAATATCAAGTGTATCAATGCATCGAATCAACATTTGATTCGGTAGCCCGGCTATATCACATATAACCGTCCCATGATACATATCGCGAGAATAGAATACAGTATCACATACTGGTATTATTCTCGGTCCCGCACATATCTCATATGTGCTCCTATTTCGTTTCGCTTGAGCCAGGAAACCTCTGTGTAGGACTCTAAAGACTCGTCAATACGCCGGCAGCAGGTGATGATCATATCAAACACCCACAAGCCGCAAGCGGTCTGGTAAACGTAACGGCCACCCGGGTATTGAGCGATCAGAAGATCGACGAGCAAGCCCGCTCACACTCCTGTGAATCCAACCAGTAACACTTACCGTACAGTCCGGTCTCGTCGTCTGATATGTCGCATATCTTGCCTAGGGGTAGTAAACGTCAGACCCCAATAGCTCGATAAGTCATGTCGATATGAGGTCTATAACAGTTTGAGAAACTACTGGTAACACTGACCAGTAAATCTCAGCAACCCTGGCCAGGGATTTCCGGTTATAGCCAATCGAACACAGTGCAACATCAACTCCCTATACCGGGAGAGACGAATCCCCTCCTATCGCTCATTGCCTCCATGTGATTCGGGACTGTACCCCAAAACCACCGTTTTGCACGCCCTCTTGGACGTAGTAAGGTGGAAATCAAAGCACAGTGGGAATCATACAATGCTCTATAATGATATCGGGTCTACAGACTAACCTATACCAGTGTCACCAGAGAACTGCCATCTGACGTAAGGTATAATACCATCTGGGAGTTCTCGGCGAGTCCGTCCAGTTTACCCAGTCTCCACTGAGCACCCGTATATCATCTCTGATGTCAAACACCAATGGATATGGGATCATCCATCGCCCATCTGTATGGGTCGAGAAGGTATACGCTAGTCTACTCTGGTATATCGACGCCCTGTCTCGATACACCCACGACTAGGGACCTTGAAGGATGTACTTATGGACTACCATGTTCCCACTAGTATGATCCACATCATAGTCCAGGTAGTCAAGTACACATCCTAAGGGCTTTACCAACATGTAACAGAGAGACAATCAGTGTACACGTTAAGGTAAAGAGCAACCAGATAGCATACTATCATGTCGAGCAAGAAAGTCCTCCCTATATATGTCCAAGCATCCACTACAATATACATCCTATATATAGTAATGGCCTCTACGGCATACATATAACTAACAGCGCCAACCCAGGAGCGCAACAGTGCAAATTTGCAAGTGCAAGGCACTGTTTTAATAACTTAATCCAATTTTGGATTTAAGAGAAGAATCTTTATGATTCCAGAACCAATGGTTCATAAAAAAGTGCAAGGCACTGTTATTATTTTTTTTTTATTGAAGATCATTGATCTTGTTCTTAGATCAATGATCTATTCAGAAGAAATTCTTCTTCTTTTTATAAAGGTTTTTACCTTTTTTCTCTTCTTGAGTTTTTATCACAATCTTGATGATGATGTCGATGTTGATTATTTTTGAATTGGGGTCTAGGGGTCTTTATATAGTGTTCATTAATTTGTTAAATTTGTTAAAGAGATCCTTCTTTGAGTGATTTAGGGAATTTTCCCCACCGTTGGATCTTTGATCCAAGGGCTTCTGTTTTACAGATGACAATCTTCTTGTTTTAACAAGAACAGAAAGATTTTACTAGAATTTTAATTCTGTTTGGCGCAGATGCACCAGCGCTTGACACGTGTCGTGCAGCGCACAGCGCAGCGCAACTGCGCTTGCGCAATGGTGCTGACATGTGTCGCGCAGCGCAACTGCGCAGCGCAACTACGCAGAGCAACTGCGCTGACACGTGTCGCGCACCGCAAGGCGCTGCGCAACTACAGCGTTCCTTCCTTTAATTTTGTTTTTAATAGAGCCTTGCTCTGATTGGGCGCGCTGCCTTGGACGCTACGCTGACGTATCATCTTCTGGCATGTGGCGCGTTGCGCGCAGCGCAAGGGATTTGAAGCGTTGCTTCAATTTTTGAATTTTTGAAATTCAAACAGAGCTTTGCTCTGATTGAGGGAAACAAATTCCCCCCCCCACCGTTGCGCTCACGTGGCGCACACGTGAGTGCAGCGGTGGCAAGATTTTGGCCGTTGGATCAACTGGTGAGTTGAAGGGGCGCAGGCGCCTATAAATAGGACCCTTGGTCTTTTGTAAATGTTTTACCATTTCAAGAACTTGAGTTTTCAGAGCCTTGCTCTTGTTTAAGAATTTTAGAGCCTTGCTCTCGTTTTTTCCCAAGAACTTCAGAGTTCAAAACCTAGAATCATTTTAGGTAAAATTTAAATTAAATTAAATTAAACTTAATTAACAGAGCCTTGCTCTCATAGATCTTTGATCTAAAGGAAATCCCTTTGGGGTTTCATCAACAGAGCCTTGCTCTCAAAAGTCCATAGATCTACAGAGATCTTGTTTATGGGTTTTAACCCATGAACATAGCTTTGCTCATGGATCAAATATAGATCTTTTTTGATCTAAAAATGGAGAACTTTTTATAAGTTTCCATGGATTTTTTTTAAGACCCCAAATTTTTAATCTTTAGGAGTTAAAATTTTCCTTTGATGGATCTTTCCATCATTATTACAGAGCTAAGCTCTTTTTAGGAAATTTTTATTCCCTTGAGACCAGAGTTTGACAAATGTCACTCTGTGACAGAGCTTTGCTCTGAAAGAGGAGATTTTCTCCTTGTCTTTAGGGATTTCCCATTAATGAGAATATTCTCTTGGGGATCTCTTCATTAATTGACACTCTCATCCAATGATAGGGCTGTCTTATTAAATGATGCACTGTCATCCAGATTTTGTGGGTCCCCATTTGGTCCCCTACCCACTGCATTGCAATGTAGTATAAATTTTAAAATGCCAAGCGTTGGAATTACAACACTGACGGTTAATTTTTGTCTCTCCACAGGAAACATGCCTGCTGACCTATCATTCCCGTTTGTTCGCTCGGAGGGAGGTTTTCCCCAGGCACCAGTGGACCGAGAGGTGCTCACTCTCATCAAGGATCATGACCCCGAGCATAAGAACCTTCACCTGTGGGGTAGGTGGTATAATGAGATCATCCAGGGTCGCCGAAGCTTCGGTTCCGCTACGCCGTCCGAGCCCATATTTTCAATCCCCTATGCGGATGAACCCCCGGTGAAGTATGCCGTGGAGGTTAAAGACTGGAATTCAGATGATCTTCTCCAGCCTGCGATTGGTGCTATTCCCGTGCAGCAGCCGCCGGCAATAGACATTTTAGGAAGGCGAATCTGTTAGGGTGAAGCACGCCCTTGGGGACAGGCCTATAACATTGGATTGATCCCGCGACCGCCCGCCGAATATTTGCAGTGGGCCCGGTACATCTTATCGGTGAAGATGACTCATCTGATGAAGATTGGTTTATATTCGGCCATCTACGTCTCGCTCTTTGAGTATCCCTCTCCTCCAACGTGGTGGGTTAAGGTTTTTATCGAACAATGGAATATCCCCACCCACACCTTCCTGATGACGGACAGGGAAGTCTCTATCTCCTTGGAGGAGTTTGCTGAAATCTCGGGTCTGCCGATGAGGGGGGAGCATTACGAGGAGCTGCTTCCTCCTGACGAATACTTCTTTGCCACCAAGCCGCTGGTGTTTGATCTGATGCTGGAGAACGCTATTCAGCACCAGTTTCCGGGCTTGGTGAAGGTGCTGGACATATATGAAGGGCTCTATTTGGAATCAGGCGTCCGGGGAGTCAGTTTCGCAGATTTTATCGCCCGTTTCATTCGACCGGAGTTTCTATCGGAGCGGAGCGAGAAGTTTGCCCAGCTTGATGACCCTTTTGGTTTCGGCTTGGACCGTCGACCCACATCGGGGGACGCTCAAAAGAACTTTTATCTCCCCGGCGTCGCAGTCATGCCCTTGTCAGAAATCGCCGTCCCGGGCATGGACGAGGAGACCTTTTTTGTAGGGTTCCTAGGATTGTGGTTGTGCAGCTTTGCGCTCCCCATGCACCCGCGCCACATGCGGCCATCTGTTTTCTATCCAGCGCATCGGATGGTGGCTGATCTGCAATTGACAGTAGGAATCGCTGGGCTGGCTCACCTTTATAATGGACTTAACGTAGCGGCGGACACTAATGAGCCTAGGGTGCAGCCTGCACACTTCCCGATGCACTACTTCACTTCTTGGATGGAAATGCATGTGCATGGGGTGTTCGGCGCCCATAAGATCCCTCCGTTTTTTGAGAAGTGCAGACTCCCAAGAGTCATGCGGCTGGTCGGCGCCTCGATCGTGGTTGCGTCTCCGTGGGAGGATAGGGGGCTACTCCTTCGTCCACACCTGGTCGGACCGAAGGTTTCTTTTTTGGATAAAGTCATAACCATAGGCTCAGAGACCACCAAGTCGGTAGTGCCGCTGCGCGATGATTTTAAGAACGGGGCCTCCATATTGAAAGCTCGGGAGATCCTCCACCTCTACTCCATTCGGCCGGGCTACTTGGTGTTTAGGCAGAATGAGACGGCGCTCTTCATGAGGTATAACCCTCACCGATTCGCTCAGCAATCGAGCTATCACCAGGGGATCCCGATGGAAGCGTTCTTGGAAGAGCCCGCGGCCAGCCGAGAGGGGATAAGGAGTGCGATGCACCATTTTATGCGGCTTAACACGGGCTCCTATTTCTTCATCAGCGAGCCAAGCTGCGTTCCCAATGTTCTCAACGCGTATGTGGCTTGGTACGCGCATGCAATGGGCCAAGTTATCCATATGGAGAAGCGCATGCTGGTTGACCGCAAGGGTGCGCCTCCCGGCGGCGATCGCAAGGCTCCCTTGAAGCCAAGGACCCCGGTCATTCCTCCGCTAAAAGATGCCGGAGTTGGGCCACCGCGTGTGTTGAGCCCTCCGTGCGGATTGCCGCCTCCTGATATTGTGGATGCTCCGCAAGCGCCCCGTGCTCCAGTGGAGACGGTAAATATGGTATCGCCGGAGTCCGGCGCGAGTGCGGATATCGGGACCCGCCGCCCTAAGGTGCCTGCAAAGCGCAAGTTGATCTTGGGTGCACCCAAGGCTGGCGGGCAGAAGAGGAAGAAGAAGTTGCTCTTCTCAGCTGATGTTGTATTCGGTCAGGAACCTCATGCTCCCTATAGCGAGGGCTTGGGCGAGTACGAGACCAATAAAGGATTGGTTATGCCGCCAGATGACACTGATCTGGCGGTCGCCATTGTAGCTTCAGAGCGATTGGCGAGGCGTGACGCATGGCTAGCTAAGCTTGCACAATCGGGTAATTACTAGTCGCATTTTCTTTATTGCATCGTACTTTTATTTTGTCTTTGACTAATGCTTTTCCTTTCTTTTCTTCAAACAGGAATCACCACAGAAGAAGCCATCGCTGCTTCCCTCAAAACTTTTCAAGAGGAAGAACGACTCAGAGCATCCCTAGGCCTCGGTACATTTTGATTCATTAAGCCTTTATTCTCCTTTTGTTATGGTCGATCTAACCCTTTATTTTTCTCATCACAGGAACTACAATGCCGGTCCCGCAAAGTGACGTAGAGACTCTTCCCGGACCAACTACTGAAGTCCCGGTCTCTTCGGGGTTGCCGCAAGAGTCTCAACTCGAAAAGCCGATGAGGGATGCCTTGAAGGCTCTGGAGGCATCTCTGTTCACGGATGAGGATGCCTCAATGAAGGAAGCTTTGAAGAGCTTCGTTTTGACGGCTTAGGAGGAAAGAAAGCGGTTAAGGCGCGAAGCGAAGGTACGCAGGGCTGCTTTGGCCGTGGGAGCGGGTCCAAGCACCGTTCCTCATGCCGATACTCCCTCGGAGGAGCCCCCGGTCACCTTGTCCACAGCTCGCAGACAGGTGGCGCGTGCAGCTCGCGGGCCCAATGATAAGTCCACCTCAGGTAATGTATCTTTCAAGATTTGTTTGTAAGAATTGTAAACTTGTCGGTTCTTATACATCTAGTCCTGCAGGGCCAAGTCCAACCGAAGGGGAGGCGGAAACCGTCGAACCTAAGGGGACAGAGGAAGAGGCACCGGCTGAACCCGAGCCGACGGTGGGCAACGTCGCCGGGGTTGCTGAGCCTAAGCTGGGGGCTGAGGGAGCTGCACCAGAGATGGTCGTTGATGCCGAGCCTGAGGTGGCGGCAAATGAGACGACCGCTATAACTGAGCCTAGGGCAGCGGCGGGCGGAGCGTCTGAGACTGGTGACCCCATGGTAATGGCGGACGAGACAATGGCGACTGCCGAGCCCGAAGAACTAGCGGGTGAGATGGGGACGACTCTTGGGGAAAAGCCAGCCGCTCTTTCTCAACAGTCTGGCAATGCTCCAATTATTGATCTCCCTGTCTACGGTCCTCCGCCGTCTCCTGGTCAGGTGAGTACGACGACAGCCCATATCGAGTCCGGTGATGAGGCCACGGGAGGTGGACTCGTATCGATGGAGGTGGGATACGCCTCCGTTTCGGCTAGCGGCTCATCAGGTAAATTTCGAGCTACTGTCCCTTTTTATATCTTGCAATCCTTTCTGACAAGTTTATCCTTGTTTTTAACGCAGGTGCGGCCAGTGCCGATGCTCCATCGCTCCAGGGAGCGCCGTCAACTACTGCCTTGGCGGTGGTCACCTCTCAGCCTTCCCTTGTACCATCGCAGATGTTGGAAGGTATGGATTTGCAACCCATTAGTTTTATCTTTTAGCCGCATAATTTATGTACTAATATTGTACTATTGCATCTTTTCAGGAGTGCTTTTTTATCATCTCTATCAGGTGTTGCACCCGCACTTCTCCTTCCCATCTGAACTCGCTTCTTCTTCCGGTGGCGTTGGTGAGTATAGTTTCCAGTTGAAGTCTTTCTTCTTTTTTCTAGTAATGGAATTATTTCTGACTCTTTTTGTCCTGATTGCAGTGCTACAAATCAAAGGAGGAGATGAAAGATCGGTCACACCACCGGCCCTCCCGGCCTTACCGCCTGCTACAGCTGGTATAGTAAACTATCGCATCGATGACTTTTTTTTTGTATTTCTTGAACCGTCATCTAATCGTATTTTATTTTTTCAGCTGTCGTTCCGATCCTGGCGCCCTTTGAGTCTCGTGTCATAATGCCAGGAGGCCCCTTCCTGAGACGTCCGTCTTCAAAGGGTACCGTAATGAGCTTAGGTATGCTGAGCGGATACGTCGAGGAACTTGACGCAGACGCTCTTCCCTCTGCCGCGGATTTCGCTGCGGAGGTTAACCTGATGTTGGCGGCGCTTGTGAATTTTCACGATGGAGGCGTCGTCGAGTTTTGGGTTAATCACTGCAGGGAAATCGAGGTCCGCCTTCATCAATCGGAGTTTATGCGCCCTGCTCCTGAGACCTTAGCCGCAAGCAATCAAAGAGCAGCGTGGATCGAGCAAAGCGCTTCTTACTTCCGCCACCTGGAATAAGAAACGGCTTTACGGCTGAGGGAATGCCAAGAGACCTCAAACGAGACGGCTCGTCTGCGCGTTGAGGTTGAGGCGAACGCAGCCCAGGTGAAGGCTATCTTCGAGGGCCTTCTGGAGCGTATCTCTAATTGGCTAAACTTGAAGCGGAAGCTTGATGCCGCCGAGCGTGACGCCCAAGGCCGCGAAGCAGCTCAGCAAGCCGCCGGGGAGCAGCTTGCATCCTTCTTGCAGCAGCGGGCTCAAGTGGAGGCGGAACTGGCGGTGGTGGCCGATCAGGAAAAGGCATGGAAGGAAGTGCGCGAACAACTGATAGGGCTATTTAAGACGCTTCCTTCCCAGTAGCTGCCTTTGTATCAATATACTTGTAAAAATTTTCTTTTTCGAATAAGATGTATCCATTCTTTATTCTTTTGTACGATTCACCTTGTACTTGATTGAATTTATAAATAAAGATACACATTTTTTCTTTGCAATGTCTCGTATGCTCTTTTGCTTTCTCCCTTTATCTTATTATCAGCATGCTGTCTTGATAAACATGGTTGACAGATAATAGAGTAATCATCTTGGTTTCTTCAAGGGATAGCGATGGCTTAGGCTGCAGGTTCAGATCTGCTGCCTAAGACTTTTCAACTCTATGAGCCGTGAGGGTCTCATAGAGACTTTTCTCCCTACGGATCGAGAGGATCTCGTAGGTGGATTTTCTCCTTAGGAATCGTGAGGATTCCTAAGTGCGTTTTCTCTTATAAGTCGTAAGGATCTTATAAGAGAATTTTCCCTCTTACGAGTCGAGAGGACTTGTAAACGGTTGTTTCCCTCCTTGTCGAGATTCGACTTTGGAGAGTGAGACCCATGGATAGTATACAAGAGACCGTTTTAGGCCGACTTGCAGGGTCCCAGTGCTTAGGAAACAAGTTTTTTAATCCCTGCCGCCTAAGACTTTATCTTGCAAGTTGAGACGAATCGGGAAGTCCTCGCGAAGACACTAGTTTCCTCACGAGTCGAGATGAATCGAGCAACTCTCGTCAGGGACACTAATTTCCCTGAGTTGAAGTATTTTGCCGAGGACACTGGTTTCCTCGAAGTTGAAACGAATCGGAGTATTCCTGGGGAGACACTGGTTTCTCTGAAGTTGAAACGAATCGGAGTATTCCTGCAGAGACACTGGTTTCTCTGCGGGCCGACGCGAATCAGGAAGCTCTCATCAAGGACGCTAGTTTCCCTGAATTAAGGTATTTGCCAAAGACACTGGTTTCCCTGGGGTTGAAATATATCGATGTATTCCTGCAAAGACGCTAGTTTCTCTGCGGGTCGACGCGAATCAGGATGTTCTCGTCAAGGACACTGGTTTCCCTGAGTCGAAGTATTTGCTGAAGACACTGGTTTCTTCGGGGTTGAAACGAATCGGAGTATTCCTGCGGAGACACTGGTTTCTCTGCGGGCCGACGCAAATCAGGAATCTCTCATCAAGAATGCTAGTTTCCCTGAATTGAGGTGTTTGCCAAGAACATTGGTTTCCCTGGGGTTGAAACGAATCGATGTATTCCTGCAAAGACGCTAGTTTCTCTGCGGGTCGACGCGAATCAGGATGTTCTCGTCAAGGACACTGGTTTCCCTGAGTCGAAGTATTTTGCCGAAGACACTGGTTTCTTCGGGGTTGAAATGAATCGGAGTATTCCTGCGGAGACACTGGTTTCTCTGCGGGCCGACGCGAATCAGGAAGCTCTCATCAAGGACGCTAATTTCCCTGAATTGAGGTATTTGCCAAGGACACTGGTTTCCCTGGGGTTGAAACGAATCGATGTATTCCTGCAAAGACGCTAGTTTCTCTGCGGGTCGACGTGAATCAGGATGTTCTCGTCAAGGACACTGGTTTCCCTGAGTCGAAGTATTTTGCCGAAGACACTGGTTTCTTCGGGGTTGAAACGAATCGGAGTATTCCTGCGGAGACACTGGTTTCTCTGCGGGCCGACGTGAATCAGGAAGCTCTCATCAAGGACGCTAGTTTCCCTGAATTGAGGTATTTTGCCGAAGACACTGGTTTCTTCGGGGTTGAACTGATCTGTGGTGGTCTTTCAGGTTTTATATAAGTTACCGTCAAAACCGTGAAGCTAGGAATTTGATCTTTGCTTCGTTTGCTGGTACTGCGTCTGTTGCATCAAGACGAATATCGCGGTTGTCTCTAGGCTGTTGGTGAACCGTCGAGATTTGGTTTTGCTTTCTGACGGAGCCTGTTGGGAAGGTATGGTTCCGTCTTTGTTTGTGCCCTTGGATTGTATACAGGGATCGATGTGATCTCAACTGTAGGGCAAAAGTTTTATCATATATATATATTTTTATTATTGTTTTATTTCCGCGATGCTCTATCATTTCAGCTTTTATATCACGAAGGTCGCGATTGCCCAATCATTTCGGCTATTTTTCGCGGTGCCCAATCATTTCGGCTGTTTATTTTATTTTTACCCGCTGCTTTTTATTGCGAGTTGCCCAATCATTTCGGCTATTTTGCATGCATACATTTTTTTACTTGCTGAATTTTATTGCAAGTTGCCCCATCATTTCGGCTATTTCGTATGCATGTATGGCTCGCTAATTTTTTTATCGTGAGTGTGGAATTTGGAATCTGACACCAATCTCAGCATCAGCATCGCTACAACTGGAATATTGCCAGTAGCGAATCATCATTTGCCATGAAAGGGCTTGAAATTTGATACCAGTTTAGGCATCAGCATCGCTACAACTGGGACATTGCCAGGAGCGAATCATCATTTTCCTCTATCGATGTTGAACAAAGGTGGCTTAGCGAACAGGGTTAGGATCCCGTCGACTAAGGCTTTTGACTTCATGAGCCGTAAGGGTCTCACAAAGGTATTTCTCCCTACAAGTCGGGAGGATCTCGTAGGTGTGTTTTCTCCTTAGGGATCGTGAGGATTCCTAAGTGTATGTTCCTCTGTAAGTCGTAAGGATCTTACAAAAGGGTTTTCTCCTTATAAGTCGAGAGGACTTACAAGGGTTGTTCACCGTATGGACATATCCCCTGTCACGGGTGGGACTTGGTTAGGGAAATGTTTATTCACGCCCGTGGATTGTATACAAGGGTCAGTATTGAACCACTTGTAGGGTAATATCGAAGGTTGTGGGGGTTGCTTAAGCACAGGTTTAGGTCTCTGTAACTTAAGACTTTCAAATCTTATGAGCCGTGAGGGTCCCATAGGAGAGTTCTCCTTACAAGTCGTGAGGATCTCGCAAGTGTATTTTCTCCTTAGGAATCGTGAGGATCCCTAAGTGTGTTGCTCCCTTGTGAGTCGTAAGGATCTCACGCGGGTGGTTTCTCCTTACAAGGTCGAGAGGACCCTGTAAGTGTCTTTTAACGAGGTTGCGCCCTTTCGGGTTTTCACAAACACTCGCCGGTAGTCCTGCTGTTTTTACTCACGGAGCCCTTTCGGGTTTTCATCCGTGCCTATTTTGCTTATGGACATACCGTCTCTTTTTTTTTATTCTTTCTTTTTTTTAATGAGGTCGCGCCCTTTCGGGTTTTCACGAACACTCGCCGGTAGACCTCCTGTTTTTACTCACGGAGCCCTTTCGGGTTTTCATCCGTGCCCATTTTGCTTATGGACATACCTTTTTTTTATTCTTTATTCTTCTTTTTTTTATCTCGTCAGCCTGAGGATGCTGCGGTAGTATTTTAAAGACATTTCGGTCATCAGCTAGTTTTAGGACGTAGTGGTCCGTCATTAGTTTAAGGATGTTTCGGTCCGTCATTAGTTTAAGAACGTTTCGGTACGCGGTAAAGAAGGCCGGCTACTACTTATAGAGTTTGGGCTTAGGAAGATAGCGAGCGGACATAGTCGTCGTCATCTATCATTGACCTAGGCTGTGACTCGTTAAGCGTAGTATTTTTTCAGGAAGCGACCATTTATTGGCCTGAAAGGCCTTTCACCGTGCATATCCATGAGTAGATAAGCTCCACCCTGGTAGACCTTGTCTATGATGTACGGGCCTTCATAGTTCGGCTCGAATTTTCCCCGCTTGGCGCGATTGGGGATCATAGGTCTTTTAACCACTACCACGAGTTCGCCTTGGCGGAATGTTCTCGGCCTAGTCAATCTTTCATATGAGCGCGTCATCTTTGCTTTATAAGCCTCCAGATTTTGTTGCGCTATGAGCCGTGTTTCATCAAGGGCATCAAGCTCCTCAAGCCGAAGGTGAGCATTTTCTTCGTCCGTCAGCTCGTAGTGGACTGCCACTCGTAGAGAAGGTAGCTCTATCTCGAGGGGGAGTACTGCTTCTGTACCGAATACCAACGCGTATGGCATTGTGTTCGTGGCCGTTTTGAACATAGTTCGATATGCCCAGAGAGCTTCTTGCAGTCTCTTATGCCAGTCTTTCTTATTTCAGGACACCGTCTTCTTCACGATCTTTGTCAAGGTCTTGTTGAAGGCCTCAGCTAGACCGTTAGCTCGCGGATTATAAACTGAGGAATATCTCCAGTCTATATTATGCTGCTGCGCGAAGCGACTGATCTTGTGGCTTCTGTAGGCTAGCCCGTTATCGGAGATGATCCGTCGCGGAGTTCCAAACCGATAAATGACGTGCGTCTTAAAGAAATGGAGGATATTCTCCATCTTCACTTCCCTCAATGGTACTGTTTCTGCCCATTTGGAGAAGTAGTCAGTTGTTGCCAAGATGAAACGATGTCCTCTGGACGATGCTGGTTCGATGGGGCCGACTATGTCAGTTCCCCACATTTCGAACGACCAGCTAGCCACCATTGGATGTAGTGGATTTGGATGCCGGTGGATGAAGTCCCCATGGATTTGGCATGAGTGGCATCGCTTCGCATATTCGAGATAGTCCTGAATCATCGTGGGCCAATAGTAGCCCATCCGTTTAACCTTCAACTTCATCTTCGGGCTTACTTGGTGAGAACCGCAGAGTCCGTCGTGAACTTCCTGAACGACTCTTCTCGCCTCGTCAGGTCCCAGGCATCTCAGCCACAAAGAATCAAATGACCTCTTGTATAGAGTATCATTGACGAAGGCGAAAGACAGAGTTCGTTTCATAAGCTAATGTCTTGAGGACGCATCTTCGGGTGTTCGACGGTATTTGAAGTAGTCTATAAAGACTTCTCTCCAATCCTCAGCCTTTTCTCGGTCTTTTACTTGCAGGGTCGTCTGCTCAGTCGCTCCCTTTTCTTCGGATGTTTCCGGAGATATTTCTGCTGGGGCAAGCACCCGACGGCTTTGTACCACAATTCTGACGTCATCGAGATTCTCGTCAGCCAGTTCTTTAGCGAGCTTGGCTAATGCGTCCGCTTTGCTGTTTTCCGCACGTGGTATGTTTTCCAAAGTGTAGGAGGGGATTTGGGTCAATAGTTGTTGCACCTTTTCGCCGTACTTCACCAACTCTGGTTTGAGCGTTTGGTAGTCGCCATTTATTTGACTGACGACCAGTTGGGAGTCTCCGTATATGAGGAGGTTTTCAATTCCCATATCGATGGCGATTTCGAGGCCTGCTATCAAAGCTTCATATTCGGCTTCATTGTTCGTCCTCGGTTCTGTTAAGGAGAAAGCAAAGCGCATTATCCCTCCTTATGGAGTCACAAAGATGAGGCCTACCCCCGATTTGATTATGGGCGTACTTTGTTTGCGCCTCTTCATAGAAGATGCTCCATCGAAATAAAGCTCCCATCGGGTATCACCACCATCGATCGCGTCAAACGCATGTTAGTCTGGAAGATCGCAATTCAGAGGAGAATTGGCAGGTATCGGATGCTCAGCGAGGAAGTTGGCGATGGCCTGGCCTTTCACTGCCTTAAGAGGCTGATATGTTATTGAAAACTCCATCAAGAGTAGGGCCCATTTAGCGAGTCTACCTGTCAATATGGCCTTCGACATCAAATACTTAAGGGGGTCCACCTTCGAAATGAGACGGACTTCATGCGCCAACGCATAGTGCCTGAGCTTTGTTATTGTGAAGATCAACGCCAGACAGTTTTTTTCAATGGAGGAATAGTTGCTTTCTGCCCCCAGTAGAACCCGACTCAAATAGTAGAGTGCTCTCTCCTTTCCTTGGTCGTTCTCTTGCGCCCATAAAGCGCCTAAAGAACCTTCGAGGGCGGTCGTATAGAGAATGAGGGGCTTTCCCTTGATCGGAGCAGCCAACACTGGAGGGTTCTGCAGATATTGCTTGATTTCGTCCAGCGCGCTCTGGCATTTGTGATCCCAGATGAACGGGGTTCCCTTCTTCATCAGATGACTGTAAGGACGGCACTTGCCTGAAAGATTGACTATAAATCGCCGGATATACGCGAGCTTCCCTTGAAGAGATCGCAGCTGTTTGAGAGTTCTCGGCGGAGGCATTTCCATGATCGCCTTGATCTTTGACGGATCTATTTCGATACCCCGGTGTCGGACGATGAATCCCAGGAATTTGCCCGAGGAAACTCCGAATGCACACTTGAGAGGGTTCATCTTCAAGTTGTATTGTTGAAGGTGTTGAAATACGGTCTTCAGATGCTCGAGATGTTCCTCGCATGATTTGCTTTTAACCACGAGGTCGTCGATATAGCATTCGACGATTTCATGTATAAGGTCATCGAAGATCTTCGTCATGGCCCTTTGGTAAGTGGCACCGGCGTTCTTTAGACCGAATGGCATCACCTTGTAGCAAAATATTCCCAGAGGGGTCCGAAAAGCGGTGTGCTTCTGGTCTTCGGGATGCATCTTTATCTGATTATATGCTGATGAGCCGTCCATGAAGGAGAAAACTTCGTGAGTGGACGTGCTATCTATCATCAATTCGATGACTGGCACTAGGAAATTGTCCTTCGGGTAGGCTTTATTGAGATCCCGGAAGTCCACGCATATGCGCACTATCCCATTTTTCTTCATCACTGGGACAATGTTGGCGATCCAGTCGGGATATTGAACTTCTTGGATGAAGCCGGAGTCGATTAACTTCTTGACCTTGGTGTTGATACTCATCTCGAGCTCGAACCGCATTCTTCTCGGCACCTGTTTGACTGGCTTGACGTCCGGGGATATCGCTAATTTATGCATGACAATTTCTGGATCTAGTCTTGGCATTTCAGAATAGTTCCATGCGAAGCAATCTCTATGCTGCATAAGCACGTCTTTTAACGCGGCCACCCTTTCTTCAGATAGCAGCTCGCTAATGAATGTCGGTCGCGGGTCGTTCGCCGTCCCCAACTCAATTTTCTTGAGGTTATCTGCAGTAGTATGTATTCCATCTTCCAGCTCTTTCGGTGTTAGTGTATATGCTCTAGAGGCTATTACTGTATCATACTGGTTTGTATATTACTTAATGGAATCTTGGGATATTCACCTTGTATATACAATCTTGCTCAAAATAGTAGTATGCTACTTGGTTTGTTTCTACTTCAATATGTACATGTGTTTATTTTATTATATCATCTATACGCATTAGTGGAGCCCTTAGGATCTTTGCTTGATTACCAGCGTTGTGATGGCAGTCACACTAATGGGGGCTGGGTAATCTATAAGCACATCCTTATGCAGGTCCCTAGTAACAGGACTATCGAGACAGGGCATCGATACTCCGGAGTAGACTAGCGCATGCGCTTCTCATCCCAGAGTGGGAGATGGTCTGTCCCACATCCATCAGTACGTCGTACTGGAGATAGTATGCGGGTGCTCGTTAGGTTACGAGTACACTGGACAGGACTCATCGGGAACTGACCAGTTGGTATTATACCTATCGTCAGTTGTCAGTTCCCAGGTAACATGAGTACAGCTTAGTCCGCTGACTTGACACTGTCACTTCGCCTCGAGTGTGTTCCCACTGTACTTAGATTACTACCCTACCACGGCTCAAAGGAGTCATGCAAACAGGTAGTAGTTGGATGCAGTCCCGAAGCACTTGGAGGCAGTGACGGTTAGACAGGATTCGTCTCTCCCGGTATTGAGGGTTGACATCGCGCTGTGTCTAGGAGAGCCATTACACGAGTAGTCCCTGGCCAGGGCAAGCGAGATATACTGGTAGGCTTCCAGTGTTATCTCAGGGTGTTTTGGGCTTCACTCCGACACGACTTGTACCGCTATTAGGGGACTGACGTTTACCGCCCCCTAGGCCCGCCATGCGATGTATCAGACGAACAGACCGGACTGTACGGAGACTGTCACATTCAGGCTCAGTAGGAGTTCAGATAGGTTTCACCTCATCAGTCTTCTTGTCGGCATCTACCTGGGGACCGTTATGCACAGCTAGTGCCTCTTGCGGTCTGTGGTTAAACCCACTGCCAGCGTAGTGTCGAGTCTTTAGAGTCCCACACAGAAAGCTATTCGCCTTTAGGCAAAAGAGTAGAGGTCGCATGGTTTTGCGACAGGGTCCGGTCACATCCGTGCACTTGTGCACGTACTGGTTAAACCCACTGCCAGCGTAGTGTCGAGTCTTTAAAGTCCCACACAAAAAGCTATTCGCCTTTAGGAAAAAGAGTAGATGTTGCATGGTTTTGCGACAGGGTCCGGTCACATCCGTGCACTTGTGCACGTATAGTGTCCGGACAGTTAACACTAGCGGGCTTTGGTTTAAGCCAGATTCTAGTGTACGTTTTGGGATTGGTTTTATCTCGTTTATATTCATGTTCCTCGGAACGCGGATGCGGGTGTGTATGCACAGTTGACGGAGAGACAGAGGCAGAGGATTCTCATTAGGGTTGTTGACTGTTGACTGTTGACTATTGACTTTTTGCTCAACCCTAATGAGAATATGATATATGATTAACATTAATATTAATTAAGTATTATAGTGACATGGTTGTTGAGGGGTTGACTTCGTTGACTTGTTGACTTTGTTGACCGGTTGACTAGGTTGGACTAGTTGACCATCATCATGACAATGGCTATCATTCCATGGCAAAGACTTTTGCTTGCTTGTTTATTTATGCAAAATGAGTGCATGAAATGATATAGCCATTTTGACTTAAACCATTTACACAATACTTGATTACCATTTTTGTTATGATGGCTTTTGGATTATGAGAGGTGAGAATGAGAAGAGTATGGTTCATTCTATCATTTTTGCTTTCTCACTCTTGAGCTCTCTCATTCTCAAGCTCTCCCTCTTCCTCTTGCTCTCTCTACCTCAAGGCAAACCATTCTCATGTGTTGAGACTCATTGCCTTAGAGATAAAAAGATACCAAAACATTCCTCTACTCATTCTAGTTCACAAGGCCTAGCAAGCCAAGTGATCTAGTTTCTTCAAAGTTCGAAGAAGAAGCCAAAGGTAGAAGCTTTCGGGTGGATCCATCTTCGGCGCAAGGAGACGACGAGGTGAGGCCGATCCGTACACCGGAAGGAGTCGAAGACGAAGGAGTTCAAGAAAGAAAGGTATAACCCCCTAACCGAGTAGTTAACAACTCCTAGTTAGGTTGTTAGTTAGATGTTTAACAAAGATCCGGTTTTGAGTCCATGTTACCGTCTCTAGAAAATTGTTTTTCACCAAATTCCGCATGCCCGAAACTACCGGGAGAGGTAGCATGGACTTACAGTGGTATCAGAGCCTAGTTAAACTCTATCTAACATGTTAGCATAGTAGCTAGACGATCGATCAAAGAAAAAGTCGCGAAATACACCCCGATGTCTAACTTGCTGTCGATTTTCAAAGTACTGTAAAAGTAATAAATCATGCTTCAAAAATAGACTCAGGGTTTTTATAGTCTACTGTAGAAAAACGGTCCAGAGATCTCACCAAACCACCGCGGAAACGCGGCAATAGCTTGCTATTGCCGCGGTTCCGCTGCCGATTAAGCTCCTCTCTGGATCGTCTTTACTGCAGTTTGTTCTATGGGGTATTTTGGGATTTTTGGTATATGTTTTTTCAGCCCAGATTTTCCAGAAAGAAAAATTTGTTTTGGGGGCTTTAAAAACCGTATTTTGATCGAATTTCTAAAGACTTAAGCTGACGGGTATTTCTGTGATGTGATATTTGTATTGAACGTCTGCTAATCGCTATATGTCGATTAGTGGGGGTTATACAAATCTGTGATCTGTAATGTCTTTGGAATGTGTATATGAATTCATTGGATTGTCGCGGGTGAATAGCCGGGGGTTGTGAGACGAGAGTTTTCTTTTCTTTCAATTCATGTAAATTTGTAAATTGATGTAATAATTATTTGTATGGCCGCACAACCGGGTCGGGGTTATAGCCGTCATTGTATAATTTCTTTTTACTATTTTTGCTCTTAGGATAGACCCATGGAGGGGGTGCACAAACTACCGGGTATGCCGAAGTGCCGAGTGGCCTACTCACGGAGTTGAGGGAGGTTGCTTCGCTTCGGGTACTTGGCGGGTAGTTTGCCGCACCCGTAGGGGTCTTGGGTGGGGTATTGGCTATTCACCGCGACCGTGTAATCTGCTTTTCGTTACAGGCTCGTACGAATTGCGGGTTCCTAGTATATCCAATGTGTTCATCTGTGATCTGAAATGCCTATCATTGCAATATATCTATATATGATATTATTTAGGCGTTGCTTATGTTTTACAGCCGCGCTAGCCCAGCCCCCGCTCTGTCGTTAGTTAAGTAACCTAACGGGTAATGACGGGGCCCCATGGCGAATGCGAATGGCATAAGCGTACGTCATATTTTGGTTGTTTTCTACAATGGTAGGATTAAATGATGGGACGCATTAAAAGAACTAATGCAAGAATATCACGCATTAAAAGAACTAATGCAAGAAAAATAAACCAAGTAAAAGTCGTTGGAACACTTTCGAAAAACCACTCGGTTCTTTTCAAAACCAACTTTTAAATGCGGAGCTTGAGCCACTCCTTTTAAAAGCTATCTCGTTCCATCGATTATATCAAGTTCACTACGTTCACGGTTTTGCCAAAACCATTCGTAGCCCTCCATCATTTCAGCTAAATATTCGGTAGTATTCAAGCTATGTATTTTGACCTCACGCCAAGGCATAGTGATTGGTAGCTGCCGGATATTTATCTGTTGCATAGATAGAATGCGTTGGTTTGAGACAGTCGTACTGCCATTTTGGCCTACGTCAAGGGTAGGTACGGGTGGGTTCAAATTAACCTGGATAATGATGGGAAGAACTTGACATGTGACTTATGACATTTTGACCTCACGCCAAGATCATAAGAGTATGGGGCAAAAATCCACATCGGGAGTTTCAAAAGAACTGAAACTTTCTAGTGTTGCATACCATTTGGAGTGTGATGATTCTGGTAGGATTCCTTCAGTTTCGTCACACGATGATATTTGGATCCCGATCCTACTGTGAGTATATGCTACTCCTCGGGAAATTTCTCACTAAACGATCAATGCTATAAACCTAGTAGGTGTCTAGAAAGGTGTTAGCGGGGCTACGCCCCCAAGGAAAAGAGATTATTTAATTAAGGAACTTCGCGAAAGCGTTGGAAAACTTCCCTCGAAGTACCGACACTGGCCTGGCTGAACGGTTAAGCAAGTATTGTACGATGAGAATTGATCCTGACTAATTCTTCCTTTCTGGTTTGAGGAGGGATTCGAGAAACAGTGGGAGCCATCCTGTTTAGACAAATTAAAAACCACTCTAAACTTGCAAGAGCATCATGCTGAGTGTTTCTTCTCTCTCCTAATTGCAGCGACCAATCGACATGACTGGACTTAAGTTACTTCTAGATAAAAACATACTGACAGGGCCAAACTACAAAGATTGGCTCAGGAATGTCAAGATGGCAATCACTTACGACAAGCTGGGGTATCTTCTTACCACCAAAGCTCCCCCTGTCCCAGGTCCCAAAACCAGCGTCGCGGATAAGGAAATCCGTAAGACCTGGGAAATCGATTGCGCGAAGGCCAAGTGCCTCGTGCTTGCCTCTATGGACAACGAACATCAAAGGAGGCACGAGAATATGGACCTCGAGTCCATATTTCTCCATACAAAAGAACTTTATGGAGAGCAGTCTCGTATCGCAAGATACGAAGTGTCGAAGAAGTTATTTTCGGCAAGGTTGGCCGTCGGATCATCGGTAGCGGAACACGTGCTTAAGATGATTGGCTACATAGAAGAGCTCGCGGACCTTGGGACCACGTTGGAGAATGAGCTCTATACGGACTTGATTTTCCAGTCCCTTCCTTCCACTTACGCCCAGTTTATCCTGAACTTCAACTTACAAGAAAAGGAAGTTGAACTTTTAGAACTCGTCAACATGCTGAGGAGCGCAGAGGGCACCCTACAGAAAAGTAGGGAAACATCCACTTTGTTTGTAGGAGGATCTTCCTCTTCTAGGTCCAAGGCGAAAGCCAAGGGAAAGAAGAAGAAAGCCCCCGCCAAACCAAGGGGCGGTGTTAGTAAAGTGGATACGAAGGGAAAGGCAAAAGCAACAAAGAAAGTGGGGAAGCTTGTGGATAAAGAAGAATGCTTCTATTGTCATAAGAAGGGACACTGGAAGAATGATTGCAGGGCTTGGAAGGCCAGAACACAGGATCTGAAGCAGGTTGCGGCTTCAGCTTCAGGTGTGTATGTTATTGAAAACTGTCTTTCAATAAACTCTACTTCCTGGGTATTGGATACCGGATCAGGATCTCATATCTGTAATTCTTTGCAGGCGTTGAGAAACCGTAGGGTTTTGAAGGCAGGTGACATGACCCTCAAAGTTGCAAACGGAGCTAGCATGGATGCTAAGGCCGTGGGGGACTATCACCTGGGAATGTCAGATGGACATGTTTTAGTTTTGCGTAATTGCTATTTTGTACCCAACGCAACTTGTAATATCATTTCTGTATCTTTGGTTTCTAAAGAAGGTTATGAATTTGCGTTTGTAAGCAATGTTGTAAACATTCACCTTAATCAAGTTCTGATTGGGTCAGGTACATTGAGCAATGGTATATACGTATTAAACCAACCACAGATTTTCAATGTCCAGAATACACACAAAAGAAAGTCTCCAGAAATCAATCAGACTTTCTTATGGCATTGTAGACTGGGTCACATCAATGAGAGAAGGTTGACGAAGTTACATACAGAAGGATATTTGAATCCGTTCGAATATCAATCGTATGCCACTTGTCAATCCTGTCTCAAAGGAAAGATGACAAAGACTCCGTTCACTGGACACGGAGTAAGAGCGAGCTCGCTCTTGGGACTCGTACACAACGACGTGTGCGGTCCAATGTCTACACACGCGCGAAGCGGTTATTCTTACTTCATTACTTTTACGGATGACTTTTCAAGGTACGGTTATGTCTTCTTAATGAAACATAAGTCCGAAGCCTTTGGAAAATTCCAGGAATACAAGAATGAAGTAGAAAAACAAACCGGCAAAGGTATCAAGATTCTAAGATCGGATCGAGGTGGTGAATACTTGAGTGCCGAGTTCCTGGACTATTTAAAAGAGAATGGAATTCTCTCTCAGCTTACTCCTCCATACACTCCGCAACATAACGGTGTATCGGAAAGACGGAACCGAACCCTATTGGATATGGTACGGTCCATGATGAGTAACGCTGAGTTACCGCGATCATTCTGGGGGTATGCGCTAGAATCAGCCGCATACCTTTTGAACCGAGTTCCCACTAAGACTGTGCCTACCACACCATATGAGTTATGGAGTGGGAAGAAACCCTATCTTCAATATCTGAAGATCTGGGGATGTCCAGCTTTTGTCAAAAAGCAGCATGCGGACAAACTCGAGGCACGCTCAGTACTGTGCAAGTTTGTGGGATACCCAAAGAACACCAGGGGGTATCTTTTCTACCACGCAGAGGAACAAAAAGTCCTTGTTTCTCGTAATGCCCACTTTCTAGAACACCAGTTCTTGGAAAAAGAAATTAGTGGGAGCGAAGTAGAACTGGAAGAAATTCCAGAACCACAGACTATTACTGAAATCTTAGTAGAACCAGAGGGTTCAAAAGAACAGGACATTCCTACGCCGCTCCGCAGGAGTAGTAGGCAGTCTCATCCGCCCGAGAGATACTACGGTTTTCTCATAGACGGGGATAGAGAGGATTGCATCATAGATTATGATGAGCCTACTAGCTTCCAGCAGGCCGTTCAGAGCGTTGACTCGGTAAAATGGCTGGATGCAATGCGGACCGAAATGGAGTCCATGTACACCAACAAAGTATGGACGTTGGACGTTGCTCCAGAGGGGGTAAAACCCGTAGGATGCAAGTGGATCTTCAAAAGGAAGATTGGTGTAGATGGACAGGTTGAGACCTATAAAGCTAGACTTGTTGCAAAGGGTTTCCGTCAAAGACCTGGCTTGGACTATGACGAAACCTTTTCTCCAGTGGCTATACTGAAATCCATTCGGATCCTTCTTGCCATTGCTGCCTTCCACGATTATGAGATCTGGAAAATGGACGTAAAGACCGCTTTTCTAAATGGAAATTTAGAGGAGTGTGTCTATATGGACCAGCCAGAGGGTTTCATTCAGAGTGGGATCAGCGGAAAGGTGTGCAAGTTGCTTAAGTCCATCTATGGACTAAAGCAGGCATCGCGGAGTTGGAACATCTGCTCTGATGAGACGGTCAAAGAATTTGGCTTTATCAAAAATCCAGATGAACCATGCATCTATAGTAGATTTGTAGCGAGAACTGTAGTATTCCTCGTTTTATACGTGGATGACAATCTCTTAATAGGAAATGACATTTCTATGCTACAATCTGTCAAGGGGTTCTTTGTCATACAGGTTCTCCATGAAAGACCTGGGTGATGCCTCATACATCCTGGGGATCTGGATCCATCGTGATAGATCCAAGAGGATATTAGGACTTTCACAGTCCAGGTACATCGACACCATACTGAAAAGATTCAGTATGGAAGATTCCAAGCGCGGTAACCTACCGGCTTGTCACGGGATCACCCTCTCTAAAGAGATGTCTCCCAAGACTGATTTGGAGAGGGATCGCATGTCTATTATACCCTACGCTTCTGAAGTAGGCTCTATAATGTATGCGATGTTGTGTACCAGACCGGATGTAGCTTATGCACTGAGTGTGGTAAGCCGGTATCAGTCAAACCCTGGGGAGAAACACTTGATAGCGGTAAAGAACATTCTCAAGTACCTGAGAAGGACTAAGGAGATGTTCTTGGTGTATGGCGGAAAAGATCTCCAGATTGAGGCCTTTGCTGACTCCAGCTTCCAGAGTGACAAGGATGATTCCAAGTCCATGTCGGGTTTTGTCTTTACCCTCAATGGAGGGGCGGTGTGTTGGAAGAGTTCCAAACAGGAAACTGTTGCAGACTCGACGATGGAAGAGGAATACATCGCTGCATCTGATGCCGCAAAAGAAGCTGTCTGGATGAGGAAGTTCTTGAAAGAACTTCAGGTGGTTCCGTCCATTGTTGATCCAATACCTCTGTATTGCGACAACAATGGGGCTATAGCTTTAGCGAAGGAACCCAGGTCCCATCAGAGATCCAGACACATCTTGAGGCGGTATCACCTGATCAGGGAGATCGTGGATCGCCAGGAGATCGAGGTTCGGAGGGTTGCTTCAGAAGATAACACTGCAGATCCATTCACCAAGGCCTTGCCCCAGACTCAGTTCGAGCGGCTGATCGAGATGATAGGTCTTCGATACGCCAGTACATGGCCTTAGTGCAAGTGGGAGATTGTTAGTGTATATGCCCTAGAGGCCATTACTGTATCATACTGGTTTGTATATTACTTAATGGAAGCTTGGGATATTCACCTTGTATATACAATCTTGCTCAAAATAGTAGTATGCTACTTGGTTTGTTTCTACTTCACTGTGTACATGTGTTTATTTTATTATATCACCTATACGCATTAGTGGAGCCCTTAGGATCTTTGCTTGATTACCAGCGTTGTGATGGCAGTCACACTAGTGGGGGCTGGGTAATCTATAAGCACATCCTTATGCAGGTCCCTAGTCGCAGGACTATCGAGACAGGGCATCGATACTCCGGAGTAGACTAGCGCATGCGCTTCTCATCCCAGAGTGGGAGATGGTCTGTCCCACAGCCATCAGTACGTCGTACTGGAGATAGTATGCGGGTGCTCATTAGGTTACGAGTACACTGGACAGGACTCGTCGAGAACTGACCGGTTGGTATTATACCTATCATCAGTTGTCAGTTCCCAGGTAACATGAGTACAGCTTAGTCCGCTGACTTGAGACTGTCACTTCGCCTCGAGTGTGTTCCCACTGTACTTAGATTACTACGTAGGGCTCAAAGGAGTCGTGCAAACAGGTAGTAGTTGGGTGCAGTCCCGAAGCACTTGGAGGCAGTGACGGTTAGACAGGATTCGTCTCTCCCGGTATTGAGGGTTAACATCGCGCTGTGTCTAGGAGAGCCATTACACGAGTAGTCCCTGGCCAGGGCAAGCGAGATATACTGGTAGGCTTCCAGTGTTATCTCAGGGTGTTTTGGGCTTCACTCCGACACGACTTGTACCGCTATTAGGGGACTGACGTTTACCGCCCCCTAGGCCCGCCATGCGATGTATCAGACGAACAGACCGGACTGTACGGAGACTGTCACATTCAGGCTCAGTAGGAGTTCAGATGGGTTTCACCTCGTCAGTCTTCTTGTCGGCATCTACCTGGGGACCGTTACGCACAGCTAGTGCCGCTTGCGGTCTGTGGTTAAACCACTGCCAGCGTAGTGTCGAGTCTTTAGAGTCCCACACAGAAAGCTATTTGCCTTTAGGCAAAAGAGTAGAGGTCGCATGGTTTTGCGACAGGTCGCATGGTTTTGCGACAGGGTCCGGTCACATCCGTGCACTTGTGCACGTACAGTGTCCGGACAGTTAACACTAGCGGGCTTTGGTTTAAGCCAGATCCTAGTGTACGTTTTGGGATTGGTTTTATCTCGTTTGTATTCATGTTCCTCGGAACGCGGATGCGGGTGTGTATGCACAGTTGACGGAGAGACAGAGGCAGAGGATTCTCATTAGGGTTGTTGACCGTTGACTGTTGACTATTGACTTTTTGCTCAACCCTAATGAGAATATGATATATGATTAACATTAATATTAATTAAGTATTATAGTGATATGGTTGTTGAGGGGTTGACTTCGTTGACTTGTTGACTTTGTTGACCGGTTGACTAGGTTGGACTAGTTGACCATCATCATGACAATGGCTATCATTCCATGGCAAAGACTTTTGCTTGCTTGTTTATTTATGCAAAATGAGTGCATGAAATGATATAGCCATTTTGACTTAAACCATTTACACAATACTTGATTACCATTTTTGTTATGATGGCTTTTGGATTATGAGAGGTGAGAATGAGAAGAGTATGGTTCATTCTATCATTTTTGCTTTCTCTCTCTTGAGCTCTCTCATTCTCAAGCTCTCCCTCTTTCTCTTGCTCTCTCTACCTCAAGGCAAACCATTCTCATGTGTTGAGACTCATTGCCTTAGAGATAAAAAGACACCAAAACATTCCTCTACTCATTCTAGTTCACAAGGCCTAGCAAGCCAAGTGATCTAGTTTCTTCAAAGTTCGAAGAAGAAGCCAAAGGTAGAAGCTTTCGGGTGGATCCATCTTCGGCGCAAGGAGACGACGAGGTGAGGCCGATCCGTACACCGGAAGGAGTCGAAGACGAAGGAGTTCAAGAAAGAAAGGTATAACCCCCTAACCGAGTAGTTAACAACTCCTAGTTAGGTTGTTAGTTAGATGTTTAACAAAGATCCGGTTTTGAGTCCATGTTACCGCCTCTAGAAAATTGTTTTTCACCAAATTCCGCATGCCCGGAACTACCGGGAGAGGTAGCATGGACTTACATTCGGTGCTGGTGGAAATTCTGAGATCACCTCATCGTTGCTGTTTTCGAAGCACCAGGGAAGGTCATCCATGTTCTCGGGCTCTTCTTTTGATATTGTTATCATGTGACAAGTACGAGCTCGCTTCGAAGACCGATGTGGGTCTGGTTCTGCTTTTATGGCTTTAGGTTCATGCCTTTGTGGTGGCGTTACCCTCCAGCTGTCAGACAGAGCGAACTTACCGAGCTGATACTGATTTTCGACCCAATTCTTGAAGGTGAAGCAGTCTTCAAGAGGATGCCCTATTACTCGGTGATAAGAGCAATAGTTTGGGTGAGAGACTTCGCCTGCTTGTTCGGGATGCTTGGACTCCGGCAGTGTGAGCATCTGATATTTTATAGCTCGGTCAAGTATCTTCTTCGTCTTGTCCCGAAGAAAAGAGTATGCTCGACTCATCTTCTTTACAAGGGACAAATCTGGACCGCTCGATTCCTGACTGCGTGGCTTCTTAGTCCCGCTTTGTTGCTGTCGAGCGCCTTTTTCGCTTTTCGACTTGTTTCTGCCTCTACGTCGAGCCTTTTTTATAATAGGTTGACAGGGAGCGGCATTTTCTTTCACGGCCTGTTGGAGGAGGCGTTGCGTTTTGGTTTTCTCGTAGATGGCCATTTCGCGGTTGTGGTCATCTCGGACTTTCTGACCAGCTTCCCTTATAAGCTTGTCCATTTGTTCTTCGAACGACGGAATGGGCACTTTTGCATCAGGAACTTTTACTGGTTTAGGATTAGCGTCCTCCCATTAAGCATCCGCTTCTTCATTGAAGTCATGCACGACGTAGCAATCACGGAGTAGCTTTCGTTTCTTGGACCGAATGTAACCAAGCCCGATTGTTTCCATCGTCCCACTAGGCAACTTGTGTTGAGTCCCGGGAATGTTCCAGAACCTGTCATAGAATTTGGCTTTTCGATCGGTCTATTTAAAGGGTATCCCCTGGCGCTTCAGCAGCCTCTTCAAGCCTTCTGTATAATATCTAGGCAAACGGATGGGCTGAAGCCTGTCAAGCGTAGGATCCATACCGTGCCAGATTTCTTTCTCCACTTTGGTTTCTTCAGAGCGGTAGAATAGAATTGCCTTTTCGCCTTCTCGCCTGGGAGGGACATAGAACGTCCGCAACTCCTCTATAGTGTAGGCATCGAGCGCATCCAGTTCTTTATGATGTTTAAGTGGAATCATGGCGATTTACAGGCTTTGCTCTTCGTCAGCGGATGTTTGTATTGAAGGCCGAGCAGAGAATACAGCATGGACCTCATCTTCCGAGTCACTACCAAAGATCAACGTAGGAGCAGATGGTTCCGGCTTGTTGTATTGGGGCGGGCCCGAATAAACTATCTCCTCTTCCTCCTCGGTATCACTGCCGAAGACAGGGATGGTGGCATTAGCTTTGTTCTCCGACTTGTGACACCTTTCCGTGTCTTCGAAATCCGGTAAGAAGTATTTGGCATCTTCATATTTGCGAACTTCGTTCATGGAGAACGGATTCAGTTCTCCCATCACGGTATACTCGAGACCATCCCTAAAATATTTCATATACTGATGCTGTGTAGAAGGGATGATGTTGTACTCGTGTAACCATTATCGGCCAAGCAGAGCATTGCAGCATGTCTTGGCGTCTATGACGTGGAATTTAATGTCCGTGATGAGTAGCCCAAAGCGTAGCGTCAGTATCACAGACCCAAGAGTTCTTGATGATTGGGAGTCGAACCCGGAGATGGTGATCTTGTCCCGAGCAAGGTGCTGGACGCTCATGCAGATTTCCTTTAACACCCGCACATTGAGAAGATTAACGGAGGATCCATTGTCGACCAGGATTTTGCCTATCTTTATATCATGGCAGTATCCTGAGACATAGAGGGGGCGATTGTGTTCGCACGTCCCTAGGAGAAGGTCCTCGTCACCAAAAGTGACATCGGCCGTGTGTACTTCCTCCAGCTCGTCCTTCATCTTTTCTTCGGCGAGAAAAGCTTGGAATTGCCCGGGCTCTTGCAATGCTTTGATTAATGAATCTCTTGCCTATTTTGATAGTAAAAGGGCATCAAGAATGCTGAGCTGTGAGGGTTGCTTCCTCAGATACGCTAGAATGTTGTAATCCACCTTATTTTTCTTCGGCGGGTCCTTGGCGGCTAGCTTTTCCATGACTTGGTCATCTAGGGCAATATCCTCAGAGACCTTTTCTTTCCCTTTATCTTTCTTGTTTGAGGGTCCGAGATTCTTTTCGGGTAGCATCCGATTACGCAGCCGGATATTTTTGCAAACCTTCTGCTCTTCTTCTTTTCTCGAGGTGGACTCTTTAAAGAGAAGGCTAAGAGCCAGCTCCTCGTCAGAGTCGCTCCCGAATGTAAGCACTTGCGATCCCTTGGCGTTAACCATGCGACAATCGTCGGTAGTTCTGTTAAGATCCACGGTCGTATCTTTCCGCTCCTGACGAGTTTTGCGCTTCTCCCGCTTAAAATGTTGTCGGTGAGCAACATATCCCTGCCACCATTTATTGAAAGCTCTGCACTCTTCGGTGGAGTGCGAAATCTTCCAGTGATACAAGCAGTAGGAAGGGTGCATTTCTGCTTCACCAGCAATATTTCCTTCAGAGGGCGGTAGCTTCATACCCATTGATATGGCTTTAGCAAACCTTTTCCTCATCTTGAATTTGCTTTTATCCGCAGTGGATGTTTTTTGCTCCAGCGGGAGTGTCTCAGCTCTTTCGTCAAGCCGCTGGCGCTTGGCCCTTTCAAATATAGCCATCTCGCGTTCCCGATCAGCTTTACTTTTCAACAAAGCTTTGTTGAGGAATGCGTCAATTGTTTCGTCCGATGGTCCCAGAATTTCCGGCTTAGGATCTGCCCCCAGCTTTTCAGTGCAAGGAGTTTCCTCATCATCTGTGAATGGATGGGAAACCATATGACAGCTCGCCATGTATTCTTCGGATTCATCCGACGAACTGTCTCCCTCATCTTCCTGTTGAAAGACGTGGTTGAGGAACTCTTGGAGTGTAATGGGAGTCCGTGCTTTCTGGTTGTATTCCTCCAGCGCGTCAATTTGTTTTTGTAAGTCCGTGCACTTGTCGCCAGGCTTCACGGGCTTCTTGTCTTTCTTCTTTTTCTTCTTTGAAGATTTTGACGGCTGGTTGTGAGTGCTTGGGCCACCACCATCGGTCTTTAGAGTTGGACGCGGCTTCAACATCCCTTCAATGATCTGAGGTTCCAACGGGTTCTTCCACCTGATCGCTGGGCATGTTTGAAGATCGTTTAACATCCTCTTTGTCTTGGCTGATAGTATAACCTCCCAAGGAGTTTCTTCAACAAGAGAGCATGTTGCCCCCGGCGTATTCACCCTTTTAGGGGTGTGAGGCTGCGGCGGATTCACCTTCCATCTGTCGGACAACGCGAACTTACCCTGTTGGTACTGGTCTTCAATCCAATTTTTGAAGACATAGCAATCTTCGATCGGATGACCCAGTACTCGATGATAGGGACAGTAGTTGGGATCATTGACATCATTTGGCTGCGACGGACGTCTTGGATCCGGCAGATTTATGAGTCGGTTGCGCAATGCCAGCTCAAACAGTATCCTCGTTTTATCTCGGGGAAACGAATAAGGATGTCCTAGCCTCTCCTCAAGGGGCGTGCGCGGATGCATATTATTTTGACGGACATCCGGTTTCAAGTTGCTCGGCTGTTGTTGAGTATTAGCGATAACGATCGCTTTTCCCTTCCCCTTCTCGTTTCGAGAGTCCGGCTTTGGAGGGGGCGGTCTATGGCCCATCTGGTCCATTTGGGCTAGCTTGTCGATTAGGGCCTGGAAGGTAGTCGGCTTGAAGAACATCATGAATTGGGATATGGTCGCCTGCGGATCGAGAGTTCCCACAAACATCCCTACTGCCGGAGCCTCTTCAATGCGTTGCTCGCATTTTGACCATAAGTTCCGCCACCGTATAGCATACTGAACCCATGTTTCGCCTGGCTTCACCCTGGCATTAATCAATGCCGTTATCGGGATGCGTTCGCTGGCGCTTGCGAAACGCTGGGTAAACAGCAGCTCCATCTCCGCAAAGGTTTTGATAGAGTCGTTTGGGAGCTCGGAGTACCACTCGAATGCTGTGTCCGATAAGCTACCAACAAACTGGCGAAGCAACAATTTATCATCACCACCGGTGTTGCCGCAAAGCGCCCCGAACTGGGCAACATACTGGTGGGGATTGCCCGTCCCCTTATAAACATGGAATTTCAGTATTGTATAGCCCGGCGGGTACTTGATCTGATCATACCAGCTCGGATATGGTCGTCCCGTTTTTACGACCTGACTGGCTGCTTCAGTCGCCTGATGAACCCGTATCTGCTGAGCTATATATTCGTCCAGGTCAGCTTTGGAGACTGGCTCCTCCTTGGCTGTTGACAGAGCCGGTGGAGAATTTGACGTTTCTCCCCTGTCGTCTTCAAGGACGATCGGAGGATCTTCAGCAGGAGGATCTTGTTGGATCATTATTCCCACCATGTCCTGGAACAGGAGGGCCATTCGCTTTATGTTGGCTGCTTGTTCCGTAGCTTGTTTGTCCTTCTTCTCCAATATCCTGTGAAGGAATTCAGCGTCAGTTTCTTGCTCCTGGCGTTGATCATAGGACGCTTCAGGGCTTTCTTTTGGCCCAGTGAGCGCGGCCATCGCGTTCATCATTTCCTGGAGCTTTTGCTGTTGCTCCTGAGCTTTGGTCACTGACCGTGTAAGTGGTCTATGACCTATAGATGCACGACTGTCCTCCTTCCCCGACGCCACGTATACAGTATGGACTACAATGCCCCCGGACTTAGAGCGTTTAGGTTCGTCGCCTTTGGCATTTTCCGCAGGCGTAGAGACCTTCTCCGGCCTTCTTCTCTTGTGGGCCGTTGAAGTTGAGGGGGCCGTTGCAGCAGGCACCCTGGCGGTTGTCGTCCTTTGCTGTTTGTCAGGACGGGTCTTTTCTTCCTGCACTTTTGCCCTTTTCTGCCGGCGAGAGTGATCCTGGTCGATTACGGAATCCTGAACCCTCCGCCAGACCTTGTAAATTTTAGAGGACAGCCGTTGAGGGGGCTGCTCCAACTTTGTTTCTGTAACCTTCTCCGCAGGTGGAGATCTTTTTAGCGTGGCAGTCGGAGAGTTCTTGCGTACCCTCGTTAGCGGTTCAAAGCTGTTCCTAGTTGGAACAGCAGCATTAACTTCCACCACTGGAGCCGGTGGAGTTAGTCCTGAGGGGGAGTTGCCCCCGGCCTTCCTTACTCGGCGCCAGTGGCGACGTCGAGCGTGACGAGCCGTTGGGACTGGCTCGGCGATAGGGATAATTTCGTTTTGCCCCCTGTCCGAATGAGGCGTTGCCGGTGCCAGCCTCTTAAAGACTGATGTTGTCTTTTGAGTGGCGATGTTTAATCTGTCAAAGACAGACCTTCGAGTAGGAGCAGGAGCCGGAACAGTCAGCCTTCAAAAGACTGACTTTTTAACAGGAGAAGCCGCCTTGACGACTTCAGGAGCAGGGGTGGCTGTCTTCCTTGGGACGGCGATTTCAGGGTTCATGGGCTTCTTGGTGGGCCCATCAGGGTTCTGGCTCATCCTGGCAAAGACAGAGACCGCCGGATTGATATTGGACGACTCGTTGAAAGGGGCCATTGTAGCAGTGAGCCGATCGAAGACCGACTTCTTGTTCGCTTCTGGTGCGGGCACTGGCATAGTGAAGCTTGATGGCGGGAGCATGGTCCCGAAAAACAGACCGGTGGTGGCCTGAGTCACTTGTTCCACCTGCATGGCAAGGATGGAGGCCGCTTGAGGCCCATAGGCTACACCTCCAGGTGAGGCGGAGCGTCGGTTGCATTGGCATTTAGAGCAGCTCGAGCAGTTGGAGGCCATTGATGCTTGATTTCTGTGCCAGGAAAAAGACCAAATCTTAGTAACTTGAAACCCAAAGGCAACCATTAACAAACAGGGATTCGTTCACGAAGACGACACACGAAGTGTGGAGTGGAAAGAGGAAAAGGTCCCACCGAGCGTGCCAGAATCTGTTCCCCTCCGAAAGACGGCGCAAGACTGGACGTCTTGCCTGAGATTCGGGGCAGATGCTATTTGGTTTTATCCGTCTACCTCTCCGAAGATGCCAAGTTGATTTATGGCACCGTGTATCGGAGGTTTAGACGGATGCGTCCGATGTAGCAGACTTCGTCAGATTCCCCCTCGCTTGAGGGGTTTTTGATTGTGGGGACGCTCTTCCCTGCAGGCGCAAGCCCCTGCAGTTAATTACGCTACCGCATCGCGGTAACAACTTTCTCCTTCTCCAGAATTTCACTTCGTGTCGTGTGTGTTTGTTTTGTTTGTGGATGCCCGTGGATTGTATACGGAGACTAAGTTATGCCGTCGCCCGTAGGACATGGATTAGTCCAAATCCGTATTACTTAGATTTGGGTTTGGTGTTTTAGTTTAAGGATACGCTAGCCATATTGAGGCTAAGATCAACTTAAACGTTCGTTAAGGATACGTTAGTCTGATTTGAGACTAAGATCAACTTAACGGAAAGAGCATTTAGGGGCTCTATTGTTCCAGTTTAGGGACGTAGTGGTCCATTTAATATATGGCGGTCGGGACTCGTCACCTCTCTGACGACGTTGAAGGATTACAACGACAGATGTCAGAGGAGTTCATAGATGTATCCTTGAACCAAAGTTGATTGGGGGTCTTATAGTCCAATTTGTGACTAAAGTCTGTTTGAATGTTTAAGGATAGGTTAGCCATATTTGAGGCTAAGATCAACTTAAACGGGATCGTTTAGATCCGACAGAAGAGCATTTGGGGGCTCTATTGTTCCAGTTTAGGGATGTAGGGGTCCATAGGTAGTTTAAGAACGTTGCGGTCCATTGCCAGTTTAGGGACATGGTGGTCCATCGCCAGTTTAGGGACATGGTGGTCCATTGTTCCCATTTTAGGGACGGATATTAGTTTAAGGACGCATTAGTCCATGGGTTTAAGGACCCCATAATCCATATAGATGTGTTTAAGGACGCATTAGTCCATTAGTTTAAGGACGCATAATTCTATGTGTTTAAGGACCCCACAGTCCGTATGGGTGTGTTTAAGGACACATTAGTCCATTAGTTTAAGGACGCATAAGTCCATGGGTTTAAGGACCCCACAGTCCATATTAATGTGTGGTTGTCGGGACCCGTCACCTCTCTGACGTCGTTGAAGGATTACAACGATAGGTGTCAGAGGAGTTCGGAGATGTACCGTTGAACCAGATGTAAATTGATTTAAGAGAGCAGTCTTGCTCAGTCAATTTAATTTGAGGACTTACGGCCATGATTAGGCTAAGTCCAGTTGAGAATATGCAACGTTTTTATCTTTGGCCTATTAGGCTTGTGTCAGGGCTTTGCCCCTGTTTAATAATGCACTGCATTTCATTCTGGCCTGCTAGGCCTTTTTGACTTGGGCTCTGTCCCTTTATAAATGATGCAGAGCATCTGTTTGGGCTCTGCCCTTCTTTAAAATAATGCATTGCATTTTATTAGGCCTGTTAGGCCTTTTTTAATTGGGCTTGGCTCTTCTGTAAATAATGCAGTGCATTGATTAAACTGACAGAGTGCCATGTGGCCTGTCAGGCGCTTTGCGCCAATTATTGAGCGCAAGCGCATGTGGAGGTGACACGTGTCACACTCTGGTGAGCGCAAGCGCAGTTGGCGCAGTGCGCTGCCTCAGTGCGCCGCGCTGTTACGCCACTGACACGTGGCGTGCTCTGATGAGTTGCGCCAACGTTAAAGAGCAATGCTCTATTTTTAAAAGAGCATAGCGCAAGTGGTTTTTATAGCTGACACGTGGCACTCTCTGGTGGCTTGCGCCAACCCAGGAGCGCAACCGTGCAAATTTGCAAGTGCAAGGCACTGTTTTAATAACTTAATCCAATTTTGGATTTAAGAGAAGAATCTTTAAGATTCCAGAACCAATGGTTCATAAAAAAGTGCAAGGCACTGTTATTATTTTTTTAAATTTTTTTATTGAAGATCATTGATCTTGTTCTTAGATCAATGATCTATTCAGAAGAAATTCTTCTTCTTTTTATAAAGGTTTTTACCTTCTTTCTCTTCTTGAGTTTTTCTCACAATCTTGATGATGATGTCGATGTTGATTATTTTTGAATTGGGGTCTAGGGGCCTTTATATAGTGTCCATTAATTTGTTAAATTTGTTAAAGAGATTCTTCTTTGAGTGATTTGGGGAATTTTCCCCACCGTTGGATCTTTTGATCCAAGGGCTTCTGTTTTACAGAAGACAATTTTCTTGTTTTAACAAGAACAGAAAGATCTTATTAGAATTTTAATTCTGTTTGGCACAGATGCACCAGCGCTTGACACGTGTCGCGCAGCACACAGCGCAGCGCAACTGCGCTTGCGCAACGGCGCCGACACGTGTCGCACAGTGCAACTGCGCAGAGCAACTGCGCTAGCGCAACAGCGCTGACACGTGTCGCGCAGCGCAAGGCGCAGCGCAACTGCAGCGTTCCTTCCTTTAATTTTGTTTTTAATAGAGCCTTTCTTTGATTGGGCACGCTGCCTTGGGCGCTACGCTGACGTATCAGCTTCTGGCACGTGGCGCATTACGCGCAGCACAAGGGATTTGAAGCGTTGCTTCAATTTTTGAATTTTTGAAATTCAAACAGAGCTTTGCTCTGATTGAGGGAAACAAATACGCTACCGCATCGCGGTAACCACTTTCTCTTTCTCTAGATGGTCACTTCGTGTCGTGGGTGTTTGTTTTGTTTTTGGTTGCCCGTGGATTGTATACGGAGGCTAATGTATGTTGTCGCCCGTAGGGAGTGGATTAGTCTAAATCCGTATCTTCTTCAATTTAGGTTTGGGGGTTGGGTTTAAGGATACGTTAGCCTCATTTGGGACTAAGATCAACTTAAACGTTAGTTAAGGATACGTTAGTCTAATTTTAGACTAAGATCAACTTAATAGGATCATTTAGATCCGACAAAAGTGAATATGGGCTCTATTGTTTAGTTTAGGGATATTGCGGTCGATTAGTTTAAGGACATTACGGTCCAATGTTAGTTTAAGGACGTCATAGTCCGTGAGTTTAAAGACCTCACAGTCAAGGTTAAGGACGTTATAGTCCGTGAGTTTAAGGACCCCACAGTCCAGTTTAAAGACGTCATAGTCTGTGAAATGTATGTTCGTCGGGACCCGTCACCTCTCTGAAGACGTTGAAGGATTACATCGACATATATCAGACGGGTTAAGAGATGTACCCTTGAACCAATTTTGATTGGTAGATCTGTAGTCCAATTTGGAACTAAGATCTGTTTAAAAGATTTATGAGCATGTGGGCTCAATTAATCTAAATTTGAGCACTTATGGCCAATCTTGGGCTAAGTCCAATCAGGTTAAAATGTTTTAACATTTATTTTGGGCTGTTGGAACCTTTATTTGGGCTTGGCCCTTTTAACAATGCTTGAATTCTGACAATATTTTGTCTTTTATTAAATGCTGGGCTTTCATCATAGCTCTGTGGCTTATTAAAAAATGATTTATGTTAAATGAGCGCACACGTGAGTGACACGTAGTGCGCTTGGCACTTTGCGCCACTCAAAAAGCGTAGTGCGCTTCTGCCAAGTAGCGCATATGTGAAAGACACGTGTCACGCTTGGCGCTAAGCGCCAGATGATGGGCGCATTGCGCCAGTTTATGAGCGCATTGCGCTAGTATTTTAGTGGCGCACATGTAATTAACACATGGTACACCTGGCGCTGAGCGCTAGCCTATGAGCGCAGTGCGCTATTTCAAGAGCGTAAAGCGACGCGTGTCGCGCTCGGCGCTGAGCGCCAGTCTAAGAGCGCAGAAGCGTAGTTTAAGAACGCAAAGCACAGTTCCAGAGCGCAAAGCGCATATGATCAATTTTGTGATCGAAAGAGAGACTTTGTCTCAAGATCTGAGAACAACCGTTTCAATCTCTTATATTGATGAAAGGACTTTGCCTTTATGGATCTATAATCCTTAAGAGAATTGAATTATTCTCCTCTCCTTTCTATAATGAGACGTTCATGATCTTTTTGAGAAAGATTTTAGTCTTATAGATCTATGATATGTGAGAAGTAAGTTCTTCTTTTATTTTGTGATGAGATCTCTTGATCTCTTTGGGAAAGACCTTTTGTCTTTGTAGATCTATGATCTTTTTAAAGAAATGAATTCTTCTTTCTTAATCATGAGATGATTTCATCTCTTTGTTCATCATCATCATTTTTACCTTGAAGAAATATCTTCTTGCAAGAGCTTACTCTTTGAATTTTCTCAAAGTTTTTTGGGGAGGTTTCTCTCTCTTTCTGTATATGAGACTTGAAGTCTAGGGGCCTTTTTATAGGATAGACTGATTTGTTGAATTAGTTAAAAAGATCTTTCTCTGATTGATTTGGGGATGTTTCTCCATCATTGGATCTTTGATCTTAGAGTTTCTGTTTTACAGAAGGCAATCTTCTTGTTTTTAACAAGATTGGAAAATCTTTCCATACAGAATTTATTCTGTCTTTTGGTAATTTTTATTTACCATTGGATCATTGATCCAACGGTGCTTTGATTTACAAAGCACAATCTTATTATTTGGAAAGATTTTTGAGGAACCTTTTCTTAACAGAATTTAATTCTGATTAATTAATGATTTATCATTATTATTAGATTTTTGATCTAACGGTGGGAAGTTTTTAATTCCAGCGCTAGCGCACCCTTGCTCTGCACGTGGTGCACTCCTTGAAGAGCAGCGCACATTGCGCTAGCGCACCTGTGTTTGACACGTAGTGCGCTGCTTGGAGCGCAACGCACCTAGCGCTAGCGCACACGTGGCGTGCTGCTTGCAGCGCACCTAGCGCTTGTGCCCACGTGCTTTGCACGTGGTGCGCTGCTTAGGGCGCTATGCCCTTGGCGCTGCATCTGAAGCGTTGCTTCATTTCAAAAATTTGAATTTTAAACAGAGATTTTCTCTGGTTGGGGGAAACAAATACCCCCCACCGTTGCGCTCATGTGGCCCACATGTGAGTGCAGCGGTGGCAGTATCTGCGCCCTTGGATCAACTCAGAAGTTGAAACGGCACTCAGTGCCTATAAATAGGACCTTTGGTCCCCAGGATGATTTCTGTTCATCTTCTTCCTTATTTTCTGAGAATTTTTATTCTCTCACAGAGCATAGCTCTCCATCTTAAGAATTTTCTTAAGGACAAAAACTCTGTCAAAATTTAGGTAAAGATTAAATCTTTTATTAATTTAGGGTTTTACCCATTAACAGAGCCTTGTTCTTCATAGATCTTTGATCTAAAGAAAACCCTTTTAGTGTTTCATTAACAGAGCTTTGCTCTCATGGAATCATAGATTTAAAGAGATCTCCTTCAGGGTTTCTTAACCCATCAACAGAGCTTTGCTCTTTTGAAAACAAGTAGATTTGTTATTCTCTTATGAAGAACTCTTAAGAGTTCGTTCATGGATCTTGAAAACCTCAGAATTTTTAATTCATAAAAAATTGATTTCAATTTTTCTGATGGATTATTCCATCATTATTTTTTCCAGAGCAAAGCTCTTGAGGAATTTTTATTCCTTCATGATTAGAGTTTGACAAGTGTCACTCTGTCACAGAGCACTGCTCTCAAAGGAAGATTTACTCCTCTGCCTGAGGGATTTCTCATTTAATGATAATTTTTTGAGGATTTCTTCATTTAATGACAGCCTCATCAAATGATGAGGCTGTTTTATTAATGATGATCTGTCATCTAGATTTAGTGAACCCCTTTTGGTCCCTCTCCACTGCATTGCAGTGTGGTACAAATTCTAAAGTACCAAGTGCCAGAATTTAAATTATATTATCGCACTGACAGTTGACTTTTGTCCCTTTTCGCGCAAGAGACATGTCTTTCGATCCCTTTTTCCCGATTGTTCGTTTAGAGGGAGGATTCCCTAGAGCGCCTGTGGACCAGGAAGTCTTAGCATTGATCAAAGATCATGACCCGGAACATAAGAATCTTCACCTCTGGGGACATGGTACAATCAAATTATTAAGGGTCGGCAGAGCTTTTCGTGCGCGGTACCCTCAGAGCCCATCACAACGATCCATTACGCCGACCCACCCCCAGTGAACTATACCGTGGAAGAAGTCAACTGGACTTCGGGAGGTCTTCTTCAGCCTGCTATGGCTTCGATACCCGTTCAGCCTCCAATGGCTTTGGATACCCTGGGGCGACGTATTTGTCAAAGCGAGGCGCGACCGTGGGGACAACCATATATGATTGACCTAATTCCTCGTCATCCAGCCGGCTATCTGCAATGTGCCCGCTACATTCTGTCAGCGAAGTAGTCACAGTTGTTGAGGCTTGGGTTGTATCCCGCCATTTATGCTTCTCTCTTCCAGTATTCTACGCTTCCCGCCTGGTGGGTTAAGGCCTTTCTAGAGCAGTGGAATATTCCCACTCACACCTTCCTTTCGCTGGACCGAGAAGTATCAATTTCTTTAGAGTAATTTGCAGAAGTTTCTGGCTTACCGGTTATGAGGGAGCATTATGAGGAACTGCTTCCTACAGATGAATACATTTTTGGTGCCAAGCCAGTGATGACAGGCCTTACGCCGGAGAACGCCATTCAACACCAGTTCCCTAGTTTAATCAAAGTGTTGAATATTTATGAGGGCCTTTTTCTCGAATCTGGGAGCCGCGGGGTTAATTTCGAGGATTTCATTGCTCGTTTTCTCCATCCGGAAGTCCTCTCGAAGGAGGCTGCTAAATTCGCTAAACTTGATGACCCTTTCGGTTTAGGGTTAAACAACTTCCCGACGGCGAAGGCAGATCAAAAGAGTTTCTTCCTTCCTAACACTTCAGTTGTTTCTTTCGCGGAGGTCGCAGTCCCTGGGATCGATGAGGAAACGTTCTTTTTGGGGTTTCTTAGGCTATGGCTGAGCTGGTTTGCGCTCCCGATGCACCCTCGCCGTATGAGGCTGTCTGTCTTCTATCCGTCTCACCGAATGATTATTGGGGTGAAAGTAGCTGTCGGGGTTGCCGGGTTAGCTCATCTGTATTACGGCCTCAGCCAAGCGGCGGATACTACTGAACCCGGAGTGCAGCATGTGAACTTCTCGATGCATTACTTCATGTCATGGCTCGAACTACATGCAATTGGCGTTTTCGGTATCCATAAAAGGCCGTCCTTCTATGACAGGTGCGGCTTCCCCCGGATTATGCGATTAGTCGACACATCTATTGTAAATCCGTCATCGCGGGAAGCTAGAGGTTTGCTCCTTCGTCCTTACACGGTTGGAGATGGCATGACTTTCACTGACAAGATCCTGACTATCGGCAAAGAGTCCGCGACAAAGGTGCAGCCATTGTGGGACATTTTTAAAGATGGAGCCTTTGTTTTGAAAGCTCGGGAAATACTTCATTTATATTCCATCAGACCGGGCTTTCTAGTGTTTAGGCAAAATGATGCGATGTTATTCATGAGATACAACCCGCACCATTTCGCCCAGCAGCTGAGCTACAATCAGGGAGTCCCGCTTGAGGCTTTCTTGTTAGAACCTGCTGTCACTAAAGAGGGGATGCAAAACGTGCTGCATCATTTCATGCGCATGAACACGGGGTCCAACTTCTTTATCAGTGAACCGAGCTGTGTCCCGAAGGCCCTTAGTGTGTACGTGGCGTGGTACCAGCATTCAATGGGCGCCGTCATCAGGGAGGAGAAGCGATTGCTACTCGATCGCAAAGGTGCACCCCCTGCTGGTGATCGAAACATCCCTCTGAAGCGACGGACCATTGTCCCACCTCCCTTAAGAGAAGCTGCCGTGATCGAAGTCCCGCACGACAGGCCAGAGCTACCGATACCCTGGGCTCCTGTAGAAAAGGCGACTGTAGCTTCCCCCGATTCTGGCATGGGTTCAGATATCGGGACTCGTCGTCCTAAAGTGCCTACCAAGCGTAAGCTTGTGCTAGTTGTGACCGGAGCTCGCTCACAGAAGAGGAAGAAAAAGTCGATCCTTTATGCCGACATTGTACTCGGCCAGGAGCCTCATGCTCCTTATGGCGAGGGCCTGAGCGAGTATGGGACAAACGAGGGTCTATTCATGCTGCCAAATGATACTGATCTGGCGGCTGCCATTGCAGCTTCTGAGCAATTGGCAAGCCACGAAGCGGGACTGGCCATCCTCGCGCAATCAGGTAACCATCAGCTGTATCTTTCATCATTGCATCATATTTTTATCATCATGTTTTGACTGACACTTTCCCCCCTTTTTTTAACAGGCATTTCTACCGAAGAAGCTCTCGCAGCTTCTCTCAAGACTTTTGAGGAAGAGGAAAGACTTCGAGCATCCTTAGGCATCGGTACATTTCGGCTCACCGCGTCTCCGCTCCCGTTTCTTATGGGTAATCTGACCCTTCCTTTTCATCTTATTACAGGAACTACCTCTACTCAGGTTATTCTAGACGTGGCACCAACTTCGCAGGGTGGTGCGGAGACGCTTCCCGGGTCGGCTATCGAAGTCTCAGTTCCGCCGGTATTGCCGAAGAAGCTTCACTTAAGTAACTGGTGACGGACGCCATAACGGCTCCAGAAGTAACTATTGGCGCCGACGATGACGTCTCATTGACGGAGGTCTTTAAAAGATCTGCCCTCACGGCCCGGGCAGAAAGGAAGCGTAGAATGCGCGCGGCAAGGGAGCGTATCGCCGCCTTGGATGCGGGTGCGGGTGCAGGTCCAAGCGCTGTTACCCCCGCCCCTACTCCTTCAGAGGATACTTTGGCTGCCTTGTCTACCGCCCACAGACAGGCAGCACGTGTAGCTCGGGAGGCAATCGAAAAACCGACCCAAGGTAACGTGACATTGGGTTTTTTTGTCAAAGTTTTAATTTTTAGGTTCTCATATATCCTGTCTTGCAGGGCCGATTCTTGCCGAGAAAGTGTTGGGTGACGTGGTGGCAACCACCGAGGCTGAGGTAGCGGTAGGTGAGATGGCTACAATCGCCGAGCCCGAGGTAGCCACTCTTTCTCAAGAGTCGGGCACTGCTCCAATCGTCGCCCTTTCATCCTGCGGCTCCTTGCCGTTGCCGGGCGTTGCGAGTGTCACGACGATTCTCATGGAATCGGGGGATGAGGCTACGGGTGGCGAGACCGTTCCGATGGAGGAGGGTGAAGCATTCGCTGCATCCAGTGACGCCCTTGTCGCGGTATCGACCGGCGACTCACCAGGTAGATTTTAGGTCATTACTCTCCCTTTTATTCTGCAATCCCTTTCAATTTCTTTTGACAACGTTTCTCTTATTTCTAATGCAGGTGTGATGAGCGTTGGGGTTATTCCATCCGAGGAAGCGTCTCCAGTTGCTGCTTTGACGGTGACCGCTCCTTTACCTTCTCTCGTACCCTCTCAAATGCTGGAAGGTGCGGATTTGTGACCCATCAGCTTCATTATAGGCAGTATACTTTATGTACTGACATTGCATTATTATATCCTTGTAGGAGTCCTTTTTGATCGCCTGTATCAGGTGCTACACCCACACTTCTCCTTTCAGTCAGAGATTGCCTCTTCTAGCGGAGCTGGTGAGTACAGCCTTTAGCTAACGTCTCTTCTTTTCTTTGACGGGTAGTCAAATCGTTTCTAATTCTTCTTTATTTTAATTAAATCCTTACAGATCGGAGGAGGAGACGAAAGAACAGTTGTACCTCCGGTACTCCTGGTCTTGCCACCTGCTGCAGCCGGTATAGTAAACTCCGTTGTTCATGAACCTCCCTTATTTCTTGAACCGTTATTTGACTGTGATTTGCTTTGTAACTGTGACACTGACTTCAGCTCTGTTTGAGTCTCAAGTCATACTGCCAGCAGGCCCCTTCTCTCGACGCCCCTCCTCCAAAGGTGCCGTGAATAGCCTGCACACGTCGATCGATCATCTCGAGGAGCTTGGTGCAGAGACTCCTGCCCTTGCTGCAGATTTCGCTGCTGAGGTTAATCCCATGCTGGCGACGCTCGTGCACTTTCATAATGAAGGCGTCATGGGGTCCTGGGTTAATCATTACAGAAAAATCGAGGCCTGTCTGCATGAGCTTGAGTTTAGACGTCCTGCCCCTGAGGTCTTGGCTGTGAACTCCCAGCGGGCTGCATGGGTCGAAGAGAGCACCTTTTACTTCCGCCATCTTGAACAAAAAGCGGCTTTGAGGCGTAAGGAGCGTGAGGAGACTTTAAGCGAATCTGCTCGTTTGCATGCTCAAGTTGATGCAAATGCTGTACAGCTAAAAGTCATCTTTGAAAGCCTTCTACAATGTATTTCTGACGGGCTAACACTGAGGCAGAAACTTAACCTCATTGAATGAGATGCACAAGGTCGTGAGGTAGCTCAGCGGGTCGTTGACGAGCAACTTTCATCTTATCTGCAGCAACGAGCTTAGGTTGAAGCAGAGTTGGCCGCGGCAGCTGACTATGAAAAGGGGCTGAGGGAAGTGCGCGACGGCTAATTGGTCTATTGAAAACGCTTCCCTCTCAATAATTGTTTTTATACCATTTGTAATTTTGAATAAAATGTATCCATTTTTTTTATTCTTTCATAAGATGTATTTTGTACCCAATTGAATTTATGAATAAAAGATACATTTCTTTCGCAATATCTTGTGTCATCTCTTGGCTTTCTTCTTTTCTTTGTTATTAGCATGTCACTTTAGTAAGCGTAGCCTGCCGATGTTAAAGAGAGCATTCCGTTTTGAATTCTTTGAGAGGTAGTGATGGCTTAGAAAGCAGGTTCAGATCTGCTGCCTAAGGCTTTTCAATTTTATGAGCCGTGAGGGTCTCATAAAGACTTTTCTCCCTACGAGTCGATAGGATCTCGTAGGTGTATTTTCTCCTTAGGAATCGTAAGGATTCCTAAGTGCGTTTTCTCTTATAAGTCGTAAGGATCTTACAAGAAGGTTTTCTTCCTTACGGGTCGAGAGGACCCGTAAGTGATTGATGGTGTTTCCATTATCCGCATTTCACGGAGTCAGGAGTTGCTCTGGGCATTTTTTCACGGGGTCAAGATTGACTTTAGCCGTGTTCCACGGGTCCAGGATTTTTCTCTGGATGCTTTCCACGGGGTCGGATTGACATAGCTATATTCTGCGAGGACCAGGCTTCACTCTGGATGCTTCCCATGGGGTCAGGATTGATAAAGGCCGTGTTCAGCGAGGACCAGGATCCGCTCTGGACGCTTCCCACGGGGTCAGGATTGACATAGGCGTGTTCTACGAAACAAGGATTTTTCTCTGGATGCTTCCCACGGGGTCAGGATTGACATAGGCCGTGTTCCAGGTGACCAGGAATTTGCTCTGGATGCTTTCCACGGGGTCTGATTGACATAGCCGTGTTCTGGGAGGACCAGGCTCTGCTCTTGATATTTCCCACGAGGTCAGGATTGACATAGGCCGCGTTCCATGAAACCAGGAATTTGCTATGGATGCTTCCTACGGGGTCTGATTGACATAGCCGTGTTCTGCGAGGACCAGGCTTCGCTCTGGACGTTTCCCACGGGGTCAGGGTTGACATAGGCCGCGTTCTACGTGACCACGAATTTGCTCTGGATGCTTCCCACGGGGTCTGATTGACATAGTCGTGTTCTGCGAGGACCAGGCTCCGCTCTGGACATTTCCCACGGGGTCAGGATTGATATAGGCCGCGTTCCACGAAACCAGGAATTTGCTCTGGATGCTTCCCACGGGGTCTGATTGACATAGCCGTATTCTGCAAGGACAAGGATCCACTCTGGACGTTTCCCACGGGGTCAGGATTGACATAAGCCGCGTTCCACAAAACCAGGAATTTGCTTTGAATGCTTTCCACGGGGTCTGATTGACATAGCCGTGTTCTGCGAGGACCAGGCTCCGCTTTGGACGTTTCCCACGGGGTCAGGATTGACATAGGCCGCGTTCCACGAAACTAGGAATTTGCTTTGGATGCTTCCCACGGGGTCTAATTGACATAGCCGTGTTCTGCGAGGACCAGGATCCGCTCTGGACGTTTCCTACGGGGTCAGGATTGCCATAAGCCGCGTTCCACGAAACCAGGAATTTGCTCTGGATGCTTTCCACGGGGTCTAATTGACATAGCCGTGTTCTGCAAGGACCAGGCTCCTCTCTGGACGTTTCCCATGGGGTCAGGATTGACATAGGCCGCGTTTCACGAAACCAGGAATTTGCTCTGGATGCTTCCCACGGGGTCGGATTGACATAGCCGTGTTCTGCGAGGACCAGGATCCGCTCTGGACGTTTCACACGGGGTCAGGATTGATATAGGCTGTGTTCCACGTGACCAGGAATTTGCTCTGGATGCTTCCCATGGGGTCTGATTGACATAGCCGTGTTTTGCGAGGACCAGGCTCCGCTCTGGATGTTTCCCACGGGGTCAGGATTGACATAAGCCGCGTTCCATACAACCAGGAATTTGCTCTGGATGCTTTCCACGGGGTCTGATTGACATAGCCGTGTTCTGCGAGGACCAGGCTCCGCTCTGGACGTTTCCCACGGGGTCAGCATTGACTTAGGCCGCGTTTTATGAAACCAGGAATTTACTCTGGATGCTTCCCACGGGGTCGGATTGACATAGCCGTGTTCTGTGAGGACCAGGATCCGCTCTGGACGTTCCCCACGGGGTCAGGATTGACATAGGCCATGTTCCATGTGACCAGGAATTTGCTATGGATGCTTCCTACGGGGTCGGATTGACATAGCCGTGTTCTGCGAGGACCAGGATCCGCTCTGGACGTTTCCCATGGGGTCAGGATTGACATAGGCCGTGTTCCACGTGACCAAGAATTTTCTCTAGATGCTTCCCATGGGGTCTGATTGACATAGCCGTGTTCTGCGAGGACCAGGTTCCACTCTGGACGTTTCCCACGGGGTCAGGATTGATATAGCCGTGTTCCATGTGACCAGAAATTTGCTCTGGATGCTTCCCACGGGGTCATACCCGTGTTCTGCGAGGACCAGGCTCCGCTCTGGACGTTTCCCACGGGGTCAGGATTGATATAGGCCGCTTTCCACGTAACCAGGAATTTGCTCTGGACGTTTCCCACGGGGTCATAGCCATGTTCTGCGAGGACCAGGCTTCGCTCTGGACGTTTCCCACGGGGTCATAGCCGTGTTCTGCGAGGACCAGGCTTCGCTCTGGACGTTTCCCACGGGGTCAGGATTGACATAAGCCGTGTTCCATGAAACCATGAATTTGCTCTGGATGCTTTCCACGGGGCCTGATTGACATAGCCGTGTTCTGCGAGGACCAGGCTCCGCTCTAGACGTTTCCCACGGGGTCAGGATTGACATAGGCCGCGTTTCACAAAACCAAGAATTTACTCTGGATGCTTCCCACGGGGTCTGATTAACATAGCCGTGTTCTGCGAGGACCAGGCTCCGCTCTGGACGTTTCCCACGAGGTCAGGATTGACATAAGCCGCGTTCCACGAAACCAAGAATTTGCTCTGGATGCTTCCCACAGGGTCGGTTTGATATAGCCATGTTCTGCGAGGACCAGGATCCGCTCTGGACGTTTCCCACGGGGTCAGGATTAACATAGGCCGTGTTCCACGTGACCAGGAATTTGCTTTGGATTCTTCCCACGGGGTCTGATTGACATAGCCGTGTTCTGCGAGGACTAGGCTCCACTCTGGACGTTTCCCACAGGGTCAGGATTGACATAAACCGTGTTCCACGTGACCAGGAATTCGCTCTGGATGCTTCCCACAGGGTCGGTTTGACATAGCCATGTTCTGCGAGGGCCAGGATCCGCTCTGGGCGTTTCCTACGGGGTTAGGATTGACATAGGCCGTGTTCCACGTGACCAGAAAAGATTGACTCTCGGTTGTTTGTGCATCGTCGAGTCATGGAACTGGGAATTACTGCGGTTCCGCTTCGTTTGATATTGCATCTATTGTAAGGAGACGAATGTTGAGATGATCTCCAGGCTGTCTGTGAACCGTTGAGATTTGGATTCTTCTTCTGATGGAGCCTGGGGAGGGAAGGTGTGATTCCTTCTTTGTTTGCGCCCCTGGATTGTATACAGGGATTGATGTGATATCACCTGTAGGGCATAAATTTCATTTTTTCAATTTTTTTATATTTCTTTCCGCGATGCTATACCATTTCAGCTTTTATATCGTGAAGGTCGCGATTGCCCAATCATTTCGGCTATTGTTCGCGGTGCCCAATCATTTTGGCTATTTGTTTTATTTTTACTCGCTGCATTTTATTGCGAGTTGCCCAATCATTTTGGCTGTTTTTGTACGCATACCTCCTTTTTTTTACTTGCTGATTTGTAAGTTACCCAATCATTTCGGCTATTTCGTATGCATTTGTGGCTCGCTGGCTTTTCGCTGTGAGTTTGGGATTGGACACCGATTTCGGCATCAGCACCGCTACAACTGAGATATTGTCAGGAGTGAATCATCATTTGTCTCTGTCGATGTCGAACAAAGGTGGCTTAGTAAACAGGGTTAGGATCCTGTCGACCGAGACTTTTAACTTTACGAGCCGTAAGGGTCTTATAAAGGTGTTTCTCCCTATGAGTTGTGAGGATCACGTAGGTGCGTTTTCTCCTTAGGAATCATGAGGATTTCTAAGTGTGTGTTCTCTTATAAGTCGTAAGGATCTTACAAAAGTGTTTTCTCCTTATAAGTCGAGAGGACTTACAAGGGTTGTTCACCATGTAGACATATCCCTAGTCGCGGGTAAGACTTTGTTAGGGAAATGTTTATTTGCGCCCGTGGATTGTATACAAGGGTCAATACTGAACCACTTGTAGGGCAAAATAGGGGGGTATGACTGCTTAAGAACAAGTTCAGATCTCTGTAGTTTAAGGCTTTCGAATCCTATGAGCCGTGAGGGCCTCAAAGGGGAATTCTCCTTACGAGTCGTGAGGATCTCGTAAGTGTAATTTCTCCTTAGGAATCGTGGGGATCCCTAAGTGTGTTGCTCCCTTGTGAGTCGTAAGAATCTCACGCTGGTGGTTTCTCCACACAAGGTCGAGAGGACCTTTCAAGTGTCTTTTAACGAGATTGCGCCCTTTCGGGTTTTCACAAAACTCGCTGGTAGCCCTGTTGTTTTTACTCACGGAGCCCTTTCAGGTTTTCATCCGTGCCCCTTTTGCTTATGGACATACCATTTTCTTCTTCTTTTTATTATTTTTTTATATATATTTTTTTGTCAGCTTCGGGATGCTGCGGTCCATAGTAGTTTATCGACGTTTCGGTCAACAGCTAGTTTTAGGACATAGTGGTCCATCATTAGTTTAAAGAAATTTCGGTCCGACATTATGAAGCTGGCTACTACTTATAGAGTTTAGGCTTAGGAAGATAGCAAGTGGACATAGGCGTCGTCATCTATTTTTGACCTAGGTCGTGACTCGTCAAGCGTAGTATTTCTTTAAGAAGCGACCGTTTATTGTCCTGAAAGGTCTTTCACCATGCATGTCCATGAGTAGATAGGCTCCACCCTGGTAGACTTTGTCTATGATATACGGGCCTTCATAGTTCGGCTCGAGTTTCCCCCGTTTGGCGTGATTGGGGATCATAGGTCTTTTAACCACTAGCATGAGTTCGCATTGGCGGAATGTTCTCGGCCTAGTCAATTTTTCATATGAGCGCGTCATCTTTGCTTTATAAGCCTCCAGATTTTGTTGCGCTATGAGCCGGGTTTCATCAAGGGCGTCAAGTTCCTCGAGCCGGAGGTGAGCATTTTCTTCGTCTGTTAGCTCGTAGTGAACTGCCACTCGTAGAGAGGGTAACTCTATCTCGAGGGGGAGTACCGCTTCTGTGCCGAATACCAATGCATACGGCGTTGTGTTCGTGGTCGTTTTGAACGTAGTTCGATACACCCAGAGAGCTTCATGCAGTCTCTCATGTCAGTCCCTCTTATTTCGAGACACCGTCTTTTTCACGATCTTCATCAAGGTCTTGTTAAAAGTCTCAGCTAGACCGTTAGCTCGGGGATTATAGGATAATGAATATCTCCAGTCTATGTTATGCTGTTGTGCGAAGCGGCTGATCTTGTGGCTTCAATAGGCTGGCCCGTTATCGGAGATAATCCGTCGCGGAGTGCCTAACCGATAAATGACGTGTGTCTTGAAGAAATGGAGGATATTCTCCGTCTTCACTTCCCTTAGCGGTACTGCTTCTGCCTATTTGGAGAAATTATCAGTTGTCGCCAAAATGAATCGATGTCCTCTGGACGATGCTGGTTCGATGTGGCCGATTATGTCAGTTCCCCACATTTCAAACGGCCAGCTAGCCACTGTTGGGTGTAGCAGATTTGGATGCTGGTGGATAAAGTCCCCGTGAATCTGGCACGAGTGGCACTGCTTCGTATATTCGAGACAGTCTTGGATAATCGTGGGCTAATAGTAGCTCATCCGTTTGATCTTCAGCTTCATCTTCGGGCTGGCTTGGTAAGAACCGCAAAGTCCGTCGTGAATTTCTTGGACGACTCTCTTTGCTTCTTCAGGTCCCAGGCATCTTAGCCACAGAGAATCAAATAACCCCTTATACAGAGTATCATTGACGAAGGCGAAAGACAGAGCTCGTTTCATGAGCTGATACCTTGAGGATGCGTCTTCAGGTGTTCGACGGGATTTGAAGTAGTCTATAAAGACTTCCCTCCAATCCAT